>CM035139.1:66789589-67414589 GCA_020205605.1 Panax ginseng
TATTGCATCTAAGCTTCATGCCTTCAAATTGTGGCAAGAAGGAGTCAACTTCATTAAATCTGATTGCGTTAAAGTTCCCATCCGGGTTAAGTTTAGTAACATTCCACTCTCTTATTGGACGAAAAGAGGATTAAGTTATCCGCAAGTCTTGAGGTAGGCCCCTCGCTTGCGATGATATGACCTCTAAACCGGAGCCTATGAGTTATGCCCGTATTTGTATTGAGATGGATGCCCTTTCTACATTCCCCGCATCTATAAATGCCGCTGTGTTTGATGGCAATGTCAGAGTGGAAGAAATCTGCTGCGCTTAAGGTAGAGTACTGAGCAGCCCCTTCATGCTCGATTGTAAATGTTTTGGACATTCTCTTGCTAAGTGCCCTAATTCCAATATGCAGTGGGTTCCCAAGGCCTCCGCTAGTGCTTCCGTAGTTACTATTCCCAAGGATGCCATGACCCTTCCCTTTCTTCCGCCGACCCTCTGTTAGTTGCGAAAGCGAATTTCTTCTCTCCCATTGCTTCCACTTAGCCCCTGGAGAGGGTCTGAGTCCCCTATTCCGTACAACCCCCTGGTGGACAAGGTGAAGCAAGTTGATGAGATAGAGCGCAAGGAGTTGAAACATAAGGCTAGGCTTGGTAAAGAGCCTCTCCAGAATTCAAAGAAGAGGAATAAGGGTCCAAGGGGGTCTTCCCCTCCTTAATTGTGCTTGCCCCCCTTTTTGTTAATGACATATTTTTGTTCCTATAATGTCAGGGGTTTAAATAAGAAGCCTAAGCAGGCTTTTGTTCGTAACTTTCTAACTAGCAACCATATCTCTTTTGTGGGGCTTATTGAGACCAGAGTTAAAGATCCTAAGGCCCCTAGAATCTCGAGGGCAATCTGTCCTAATTGGGTTTGGGTCCATAACTATGACTATCATTCGAATGGCAGAATATGGGTGGGCTGGGATCCTAATATTTGGAGAGTGCATACTCTTTTCCAATCTGCCCAACTGTCCCATTTTAGGCTTTTACCTCTCCACGGTAGCACTCCAATCTTGGTCTCTATTGTTTATGGCTTAAATTCTGTGTCCGAAAGGAGGCAGCTATGGGCAGAACTGGAATCCGTGTCCTCTCCTGACACTTGGTGTATCCTGGGGGACTTCAATACTATCAAGAGTGTTTCCGAAACGGAAGGTGGAGACTCGTCCTGGAATATTGGAATATCTGACTTCTTTGATTGCCTGGAAAATATTGGGGTAGAAGATATTAGAGCTATTGGTCCTCAACACACATGGTGGAACTGCCAAGTCAATAATCCTATTTATAGGAAACTCGATAGGGCCCTGGGCAACTCTTCCTGGTTCTCCTCAATGCCGGATTCTCAAGCCACCTTTGGTCCTAGAGGTCTTTCGCACTCACCGCCTCGATCATTCTAAATACCGGCCTCCATAGTAGGAGACTCGTGAAGCCTTTCCAATTTTTAATTTCTTGCTTGAATTGGATGGGTTCAATTCTGCTGCTTTTGAATGTTGGAATTCTAGTGTTCGAGGAATGCTTTTTTATCTTCAATGAGAAGTCGCTGTCTCACCAAGAGGGCCTTGTGTCATTAAACTCTTCAATGGAAATCTCATGAACAATGTTAGCTACTTGCAAGTCCAATTGGCTCGCTATTCAGATTTCTCTTCAGTAGATCCTCTTAATGCTCTTTTTGTCATCCCAAGAATCTATATGCTCCAAGTCCCTTTGGAATGCCTTGGCCCTTGAAGAATCGCCCTTCTTCGTAAATCTCGTCAGGTTTGGCTTGCCCAGTGGTGATAAGAATTCAAATTCTTCGCTAATGTTATTAGGACCAATTGAATCATACTAAGATCCTTTCTATCTTCAATAACTCTGGTGCCCTTATCAAGACCAAATTGGGTATTCAGAAGGTGGCAGTGGATTATTTTCAGGACTTGTTGGGAACTTCTCCTAGTACCTACCCTGGTAAAGATGAGCTTAAGAATATTGTTACCAAAAGAATCTCCCTCGCCCAGGCCTCTGCTCTGTCTGCTCCTATTCTAGACGCTGAAATCCTCGAGGTGCTTCAGTCTATGAAGAAGAATAAAAGTCCCGGCCCTGACGGTTTCAATGTTAACTTCTTCATTCACTGTTGGGATTTGGTAGGTCATGATTTCTCTAAGGCTGTTCATTCCTTTTTCCTTACTGGGCACCTTCCTGGTGGAGTCAACTCTACAGCCATTGCCTTGATTCCGAAGACTGAAAACCCTTCCTGCATGTCCGATTTCAGACCAATCTCCGCATAATACAATATATAAATGTATAGCAAAAATCCTTGCCAATAGGCTCAAATGTGTTTTGCCTTCTCTTATTGATCATGCCCAATCTGCTTTCATCTCAGGAAGAAGTATTAGTGACAATACTCTTCTCACACAGGAACTCTTTAGGAATTACCACCGACTCTCAGCCTCAGACGCAAGCTTCTTTAAAATTGATATCCGTAAAGCCTTTTGACACTGTCGACTGGGGATTTCTTTTGGATCTACTGAACCTCCTCCAGTTTCCTCCTATTTTTATCCACTGGATTAAAGGTTGTATCACTACACCTATGTTCTCGGTCAAAATTAATGGTGCTCTTGCTGGCTATTTTAAGGGTGCAAGAGGACTTAGGCAAGGTGATCCCTTATCTCCATACCTGTTTATCCTTGCAATGGAAGAATTATCCATGATTATCTCTAAGGAAACTCTACTGCCCGATTTCAAATTTCATTGGAAAGCCGAGCCTTGTAAAATTAAGCATGTATGCTTTGCTGATGATGTTATTCTTTTCTGTCATGGGGACTTGACTTCGATTTCTATTATCCACTCTTGTATTCAATCCTTTTCCATGTACTCAGGCCTTATTCCCAATGCTCTTAAAAGCATGTGCTTTCTCGCCAACGTTCCAAATGATGCCAAGGAGAGTATTTACCAGATTTTGGGATTTCCGATAGGTGTTTTGCCAATCAGTTTCTTGGGATCCTCTAATCTCCTCTCGTTTCTCTCTCACTGATTGTCGCCTCTTTGATTCAAAGAATTACGGTCGGGTTTCCTCTTGACCTCGCGATCCCTTTCCTTTCTTTGGTAGAGTGCTTTTTAATCGAGTAGTGCTTTTTGCTATCCATCTTATCAAATTTCCCATTTTATCCTTCCTAAATCGGCCTCGAGAGCTATTCAATCTATTCTTTGTAGATTTCTCCTCGAAGGTTCTTCTCTTCTTCGCCATGGCTCTAAAGTATCTTGGAAAGATTTAGCCCTCCCCTTTCGATGAAGGCGGTCTAGCCATCAAAAATCTCACCGATTGAATTCGGCTCTCATCCTTCTCCATCTCCTTAAGGTTATTTCACCTTCTCTAACCTCCTTGTGGGCTAAGTGGGTCAATTCCATTCCAGTTTGCTCGTCATAATTTCTCGGCATGTCCCTATTCCTCACCGATCGTTCTTGGATTTGGCGAAGATTCTAAAATTACGCCCCACCGCTTCTCAATTTCCTTCACTACTCAGTTGGAAATGGAAATTCCTTCAGTCTTTGGCATGATCCGTGGTTGAATGGTCAAGCCATTAACCCATCTGCGTCGCTTCTCTACAATACCAGAATTCCGGTGAATGCCCGTATTTCCGATATCGCAACACTGGGTGCTTAGTCATTACCTCTCAACCAACCACCACGAGGTTATGCAATTTCGAGTCGCTTTGATTCTATCCTCGCCTCCTCGACCTCTGAGGAATAGAATTTTATGGGGTTCTAGTGAGATTAAATTAGTTAAAGCCTCCATTATTTGGAATTCTATTCGATCATCCGCTCGTAAGGTACCTTGGGCTCAACTGCTATGGCACCCTCTTCACATTCCTCGGTACTCCTTTACCCTTTGGCCGGCCTTACGTGGCGTATTACCTACTAATGATAGATTTTTATCTTACTTGAGTTTTCGCCCTCTAAAATGCCCTTTTCAAGCTAACTCATGATGAAACTTTTTCCCACCTATTTTTCTAATGTAACTATTCATCATCCGCCTTCTCCTCCGCTCGTTTGTTGGAGGATGGAATAACGCTCCAATGAGGTGGGATGACCTCGTTAACTTCGTTATCCAATTTAGTGGAAGTAACACTAGGGTCCAATATTCTAAAGCTTGCATTGGCTTCTACCGTGTACAAACTTTGGGCGCCTAGAACTCCTTTGTCCATGATCGATCAAAAACCTTTGAGTGTCGTGGTCGTGATATTTTGAATGACATCAAATCAAGGCTTTCTTCGTCTTCTAAATTCCTTTTAATTTTCCGTTCAGCAATCCTACTCTCAAAGTATGGGTCAGAGTCCAAGTGTTTTGGATGTTTGGGAGTTGTAGTATAGTTGAGATTTGTTGCTGCTCGCTTTGATTCGCTGCGACTCTGAGTGCGGCGTGATGCAGTTATGTGCTTCTTGGCACTCGCAACATTAACAGTTCAGCTTCTTCTGTGTTGGTAATTTAGCTTCCATGGCAGTTCCGACAATTCGGCTTCCATGGCAGTTCGGCCTCTTCAACGGTTTGGTTCAGCTATTGCTCCTGTTCGTTATGGGTTCGAGAGCATCCTCATCCGACATCGGGTTCGACATTCGCCGAGAAAGGACCGGGTATCATCCGGCTTGGCATCTTGTTCGGCTTGAGGTTCAAATTTCTTGTCTTCTTGGACGCTGGGGATGCCGGTTTCGGCTTCGGGGTTCGGTTTATGGTTTGGCCCTCTACTACCGGGCACTCAGAGTTCTTCTTATGCTTCTCGCATCCTCTTGGCCATCAGAAGTGCGCTTCGATTCAGATCTTCTTCGGACTCGGGGATGGGGATGTTTGGTTTCGGCCGGGTTTGGTTTCTATGGTTCGGCTTCTCCCATCGGGCACTCGTAGTTCTTCCTATGCTTCAAAGATCCTCTTCGCTACTGAGAGTGCGATTCGATTCGATCTTGGCTCCATTCATTAGGTCGCTTTGATTTTAAACCCATTGGTTGTTTAAGTTGTTTAAGGTTTTCATGCTTGGTTTTACTATTGTCCTGCTTAGAAATGCTCCTTGTTCTTTCATTTGGCTTGGTTGTTAGTCTTTTGTTGTCCATTTTGGGGGTTGTCCCATGTGGTTCTATCAAAAGCTTTTGGGGTATGCCCTTAGCGATTGTTTTATCTCTTTTCTTTTCAATATACAATCAAACTTAGCAAAAAAAAAAAGTCCTTAACAAGAAATGATGTACAAGGACTATAGACATAGAAAGATAAAACATGTTAGGTTGATCTTATGATGTAATAGATAGGCTTGTCTGGTCGTCGAGCACTGCACCAGAAATCGTAGTCTTCCAGGAGAGTCAAGGATAACTCGAGAGCTATCGAGGTAGAATCGTAGTCTGCAAGATAGTAGATCTCGGAGTTCATAGACTTCTAGGAGAGACGAGGAAGGATCGTAGTGTGTCGAGTGAAGCTTCCTCGGAGCCGTAGTCTGCTGAGGAAGTCATATTCAGAATCGTAGAGACAGCCTACGAGTCGACCGAGCATCTGCCGAAGTCAAGTCAAGAATCGTAGACTACAATCAGAGTCGTAGAGTCTACTAATCGTATCAAATGCAGAGATCGTAGTCGAGCAAGATCAGATGAAGACAACAAGCACAATGACAGAAATTGTAGTGTCAAGATTTGATCTTAGAGTCTTAGTGTCTGCACAACCAAAGTGAATCGTAGAGTGCAGAGCTAAGACCTCAACAGATGTGCTCACAAAGCCAAAGAAGAATCGTAGAGCAAACATGATTCTCAACAATTGACCACTCCCAGAATATCCAAACGAATGAAGCCTCTGGTTGGAACTGCAAAGATACATCTCACCTAAAGGAAGCCAGAGAGCACTCAACGAATGGCATGCAAGCTATTAGAAGATCTAAGCATCAACGTAATCAGCATCCAGATTGAGTTGTGAAGCCATTCAAGGTGAAGTCTACCACAAGTTGATCATAAGAAGACTTCAGTAGCTGACTAAGGAAAGTCAGCCTATGCAGTAGCTGTCAAGCAGAAAGATAACAACGATCTTGGAAATAACCATGATCGTAGTGTTTGATAAATGAAGAAGGAACTGATAAATTACACACTGATATACTCGACAGCCTCTGAAGAACAAGGCTAAAGTGATTAAGCATTGGGTCAGTCCATTGATGATAAGTGAACAGGAGATCACAAGGAGAAAGCGAGCTGGACACGCCACAAATCTGAAGTGTCTTATTATTCAGAAGGGGCCAGAGCAAGGAATCAAGCCATCAGTATCGGAGAACAATCAAGGCAAACAGAAGTGATGAAGCACTGCACAAAAGAAGAAAGAGGTGTTCTACATCATAGATCAAGTGAACACTCTTTAAGATCGTAGTGTTAACTCTACATGTCAATATGACACTACGATCAGGTCCAAAAATAAGTGCATCAAAATCGTAGAGTTCGAACAACTGAGGATTGAAGCATTGACAACGGTTCAATATGAAGAATGACATTCAGACAAAAGCTTATTGAGAGCATCGATGCAAGGACAACCTCTGATCGATAAATCAGAAGGGTGAAATAAAGTCGTCGACCTGCCCAAGATATCAAAGTGACATATCTGACAGGGTAGGTGAAACAGTAGACTGCAGTGTCAGGAAGTCAGAAAAAGATGTCATGTCACATCTGCAGTCTGCACCAAATAACTCGAGATCTGCGAGGCAATTTGATTAGCTTTTAATGGCTACTTTCTAACGGGAAGATTGGGAAGTAGTATAAATCAACAGAGCTTCAAAGATCAAGAGTTGCTGATGATTGTCATGTTGCAGAATCGTTGAGTTGGTGAATGCTATTGTTGACTCTACGAGTTCCACCAAAGATCAACAGAACAAGTCTCAGTGACAGTGAGACTACCAAGGTGGAAGTGAAGAATCTTTGAAGAAGAATTCAAATAGATCAAAGCTTCACTCACTCAACAAAGATGAGAATGCCACTGAAGATGGCAGCCAAGCAGAGAGCCGAGAAGGCCAAGAAGATAGCATTCAGAAAAGTGGCTGAGTACAAAGAAGATCAAGAGAGCCACTCTACGAATCACCATGAACCTAAAGCTGAAACTGAACAAGTGCAAAACCATGTCTGTAAAACATTCAAGAAGGGTTCAGGGATTGCTAAGTGCCAAACGAAGTCTACCAAAAGCACAGAGACTTAGCAAATCCAGATGGAGATGGTGCACAGCTGATACAAGATGAAGATGAACAGAAAAGAGTAAAGATCAGCTGCACCAAAGAAGATGTTGTCCAGACTCAAAGCAGAATGAAAAGAGGACCACACTAAGCTGCTAAGTACAAAAGATGTTCAGAGCTTAATGACATCTTAGCAGCTCAGCACCAAAAACAACAACAACTACAACAATAAGAAGCCGTATTCGAGGGTCCTTGTCCGGAAGGACTAAGCGGGTTCCAAGCTCTTGGCTTGAAGAGTTCCTAGGGAACTAGAGAAGTTCCAAGACTGCTGGCCTTGAAGAGTTCTTAGTGAACTAAAGTCCCAAGGCTGCTGACCTTGAAGGAATCTTAGTGATTCAGGGTGTTGCCCTTCCTTAGTAGAAATCCGGCTAGTTGAAAGTAGAAGAGTGGATTAGGAGCTTGAGTCTCTAAAGCACTTAAAACCCCTTGTGTCTTTTACTTTATGTCATTTACTTTATGCACTTTAACTGCTATAACTGCTATGTATGTTTTAACTGCTTACTACAAAAGTAACTCTACGAACAATGTATGTCTGTTTATGAATATATCAATGAAGGGGATCTTTTACTTATTCCGCTGTGCTTGAAAAGATTCTTATGTTTGTCATTTGCTATTGAATGAGCAATACAACTTAAAAGAGAAAAAGTAGTATTAAGTCACTTGTTATATGCAGATGAGCTCACACGTTGGAAATATTGTGTACAGGTAAATGTGTGTATACATCTGAAGCTATTCAGATTGGTCCATACTCTTGATTGCCATATCAACAAGACCAATCCTTGCTCGCAGTCAATCTTGTTGTCTGAAGACCAAGCTAGAAAGCTCAAATGACATTAACAGAAAAGAGTCAAACATCCACCAGCCTGAAGAAATGAAAAGGCCATACATACTAAGAAATATTTTATTCAGAGAAGAATCTCTCAAACATGTATCCGGCCAACTAGCAGGTGGATGTAAGCCTTGTAAACTCAAGAATGTCAAAGAACTTAAAAATGCTGACACTCTCTTAGCTTGCACCTTCAAGACCACAACTGATTGACTGAAGATCAACTGGAGCAACTGACTGTCAGAAGAAAATGAGAAAACATGCACATCAATGCCTAAACTCAGTATATCTAAGATAAATGACTGTTAAGAAACTGACAGCAAAAAGGTACGGTTCCTCGCTAATATAGATATGAACATCATATTTGCACCTTACTTATGAACTATAACAGTTTTCCTTCAAGTATTCATAATCTATCTAAAGAGGTGAAGAGAGAAAGTACACTGATGATGGAAACTCAAATGTCTACAAACTTTCTCTCCATCCAAGTTTTAGGTTTACGATGAAAACTTAAAAGAGACCTGAAATGGTTTTAAGAGCCTCACAGGTCGATTGAATGTGAAGTAATCTTTGCTGATGGGTTAATGTGCTTTGTACATCCTATGATCCAAGTGTTTAATGATACACAGAGTATGATCAGATCTACAAGAGAATCTTGAAGATTCATAGAAACTGATCACCTCCATGAATCAACCAGATGCTAATAAATCGTAGAGCTGATTCTCACTCTGTTAACATTTAAATCCTGTGATCATAACTTAGCATATGATGAAACCATCAAGGAAAAGAGTGCTTTATTAAAATGACAGATTTCTCTCACACTCACCACCATGCATCTCAAAATATATTATCTAAATGAAGTATATGCATGAATACGACTGATGGTGGTCAACATGATGATTATTCAAATATGAGGAATAGTGGTTTGATACCCATTTGACCATGGGTACCAAAAATTAGAAATGAATAACTGCAGGTACTTGGTCTATCTGACCACACTAAGGAATGCTAAAGCAAAAGACTTCAGTCAAGAAGAGTCAACTAGCAGAAGGCTTAGGACTGTTCAGAAATAATTCTGACAAAATTCCTACATGTCAAAGCCTATCCTTGAAGACCTGCTGAGCTAATCTAAATGAAGCTCAAATGACTGCATACCTTTATATGAAAGCAGTCCAGTCAACTAGAGATAAAAAAGGGTCTTAGATGCTCAAGCATGCAAAATTTGTTCTCAAGAAAGCTCACATCAGAGGACTATCGAGCATCAAACATTAGGAACTTAGTACGGGAGCAGAACTCCACGAGCACAAGCTGATAAGGAAGGCTATGTTCGTAGTGCTATCAAAGGATCGTAGAATGATCAACCCTGAAGATACTCAATTCTACGATATAAGAAGATTTAATGACTTCAGTCAGAAGAAGATATGCAGGGATGCTTCCTTATGTGCACAAGGAAAAAGGAATCACACCTCACTGAAAAGACAACATGGGGGGCAGTGATCTGTTAAGGAACAACAGTACTGAAATGTTTTATGAAGCAATGTACCAGCTACAGAGTCCCAAAACTTTGTGACTGATGAACTAAATGAAGATCCATAGTCAGTAGGAACGTCTCAAAATGTACTATTGATAACCTATCAGCCACCCAATTCAAAATCGTGGAGTGCCTACAATCAAACATATGATCGTAGTGTAAAATCAAGAAGACACTACGATCACAGCAAATGCAATTGTCTAAAGTTGATAAAGGACCTCCTCACCAGAAAATGTCAAAAGAGATATCAGTGCAAATTACTCCTAAGGAAATTCATCTGGAAAGCGCCTCAGGGACAAACCAGACCCTTAGCTCACTCTAAAAGGTTGGCCCTTCCTGAGCTACCTTAACCCAGAAGAATTGCTTAATCAAGTTCATCTCAAGAATCAAGACAGTTAACGATCATAGAGTAGAGTTTGAGAGAACTCAATGATCGTGATGTAATCTCAATGATCGTAGTGCAACCTCAGCAATCAAAGAAATAGACTCGACGATCGCAGTCTTACAAGAGGCTACTCTTACCTTATGAGGAGCTGGAAGAACAGGACAATTGCTCAAGCATTCAGATAATGGGAGACAAGTTTGAATAATGATTGGAAAGATGTCTTGCTGAAGAGAAGTGCCCAAGACTTCATGAAGCAAATCAATGGCTGAATCATGAAGATTCAAAATGAGAAGAATTACCAAAACCATCCACTGCAACATCTCTCAAAAGTTGATCGTTGAATTCACAAAGGAAAACGTAGAGTCCATAGCTGTTTTATCATGTTACTCTACGAACCCAAGATGTCAACGATCAATCCACGTCAATTAAACGTCTACTCTTCTAAAAGAGACATTTAACTGACAAGTTAATAGGGAGTTACAGCTAGTTACTGGGCATCGTGCAACCAATGACTAGTTGACACATCACAGAGTATGCAGAGTCAGAAGGAACTGCCATAAAGACAAATTCAAAATCTGCAAACAGTTACCCTAACCTATCTAATCTCTCTCCCTCCCATTTTCAAACCCTAGAATTTTCTTCGAAGTCAAACCACTCAAATTTCCAGAATCTAAATCACAATCAGCCATACTCCATAAATCTCCCTGAATCAATATCCATATTCCTCGAAATATTCAAATGGAAGATTAGCGAGTAATCACTAGCATTCAACTCGGAACCAAGTCATTTGAGAAATCCAAAAAGAAGTTTAGAGACATTCTTGAACTTGTGAAGAAAGCTAGATTCTCAGAATGTCTTGAGGCAAGCACTCGAGTATACACTGAACTAGTTAAGGAATTCTACTCAAATGCATCCATAAATGCCGGAACTCTTTCAACCAAGGTTAAAGGTCAGTCTCTAAAACTAAAATCATCCGATATCAATCAATTCTTAGGTTTTCCTAACCTAGGACTGAAAAACCTTGATGAGATTGACACTGAGAAAGCAAAGGAGATTATGGGGTACCAAAGAAACCCTAGTCTGAAGGACATGAAGAAAAAGGAGTTTCCAGAGGAATTCGAGTTCCTTGCTGAGATAGTAGGCAAATGTATACTACGCAAGGATACTGCATATGACACTGTGCTCGATCAACAACTGAAGATTATGTCTGCAATAGTTCTGAAGAAATGAATAAACTTTGGAGCTATCCTATTCGATCAAATCTCAAAATGGGTGGAAAAGGATGAGTTGAAGAAGTCTACAGAAAAACCACTTACAAAGGTGTTTCACGGAAGACTGCTGAGTATTGTGATAAAGAAAAGGCTGGGAAGCAAGATTAAGGATGATGAGGGAGAACCCTTGAATGTTCACAAAGTAATGTCTCCACAACTGTTCATGAATTGGAATAAAAACCTAAAGGAGAATAGAAGGTTAACTACAACAGGAAGCAGCAAAAAGAACTCTGCAAAGAAGAAAAAACAAAGGAGGTGGAAATCTCTGAGTCTGATGACTCTGCATCAGTTGTTGTCACATCAACAAAGAAGAAGCCTAAGAGTATGAAGAATGCAAAGGTTTCATTAAGCCATGTCTCCACTGACAAGAAGAAACAAGGAGCAGAAGAGAAACCAGAATCAACTGCTGAAAACCCAAAAAGAAGGAGTAACAGACTACTCCAAGAACCACCCAAGAAGAAAGCAAAAGTGATGAAGAAATCAGCCCCAGCTTCCCTGGAAAGTCCATCCAACCAAGAAGAACATGAAGAGTCTGAAGATGACAAAGGAACTGAGTTCAAAGATTGAATCCTCAAGGAGCAAGTTCAACAATGAGGAAGAAGTTGAATCTATGAAAGAAAAAGCCAAGGTTGATGATGAAGGAAAAGAATGTGCAAGCCCAAAGGAGAAGTCTCAGAGCATCCACTCTGATGATAAAGAAAGGCTGCAGGTTGACACAATAATATCCTCTACAGCAAATGCTCTAACAAACTCAAAAGATGTAGAGTCTGAGGAAGAAAAACATGCCCCTACTATTGCTGAACATCAAGCTAGCCTTTCTGGTGATATAAATGATAATGATTCTAAAGAAGAAGGACATGCCCCCCCCCCCCTCCCAATGCTAAAAATCAAGAAAGCTTATCTGATGACTCAAAGGCCTCAGAGTCTAAAGAAGAAGAAGTATTTGATTCTCCCATAGCTGAACCTCCAAGGAGAAGAAAGAGCCACAGATTAATTGCTCAATTTGCCTCCAAAAAGAGAAGTGATCACTCTAATGCAGTCATTGAATTAAGTGATGATGAATCTGAATCACAGGAAGAGAATGCTGAAGATGGGACCAGTAGTGACAAAGATGAATCCGAAGGAGAAGATGTTAGAGAAGGCTCTGATGATGAAACTCAACATGAAAAATCCTCTGAAGAATCAGAGGAAAGGAGTCAGGATGATATAAGCTCAGAACAGAGAAAAGATGGAAGAAATACCAGTTCTGAAGAAGAGGAACCAAAAGATTTTCACATTCCTCATCCTGTAAATCGCAGGAGGAAAATTATGGTTGAAATTGATGAACCACTGGATGTGCTCCTTGACAGATGGATAAATCATGGGAATGAAAGACTAAATGTGGTAATGATGACTGCAGAGAATCCACTCAACAATCGTAAGGCTATGAAGCTAGACACATCAACTATAATATATGAGCCTAAAGTTATGAACCATGCAATAAGATGGTTCCACCCTCATATGCCCTGGGTAAAGTCATCTCTCACTGCAGACAACAGTTATCTAACATGGATCTTTTCTCACCTCCCCAACGTAGAGTTGGTGGCACAAAACTTCCCAAGGGTAAAGAAGTTTTCAACCATGATGATAAATGACAAGCCCCACTACAAGGTTTACCGACATGCTAAAAATCATTATATTCCTTATGATCGTAGAGTGGACTCTGATGGAAAAAGGAATATGGCAAAGACACTGATCGTAGAGTCTGTTCACTCTACCACCGATGATGATCAAGTCCAGAATCAGATGTCTTTATCTGCCCAAGCACAACTATCTGACATTCGTACATCCTCCCATAACGATTGGTATTCAACGATTTCTCAGATTCTCAATACTTTCAAAAATCTATCCAAGGATGAGAATCGTAGAGTCCAATCTAGTGTTCAACAAGAGGCTGCCCAACCAGATGATCAAATTTCCATGGAGCAGGAATTGTTAAAGAATTCTGATGACCTGGTTGAGAAGATGTCTCAAATCAATGAAAAGTCAAAGATGCTGACAACAACAAAAGACAACTCAGTTCAAGACAGAATCCAAGCTACTGTGGCTGATGTATTCCTAAAAATCAAAGAAAGAGATCACATCTATCTGAAGGCCATAAATGATCAAAAACCAGAAGCTCTATGAACCTTTACAATCCTTTACAATCCCGATGACCTGCTAATGAGATGGTTCTTCCAATGGATGCCTTGGCTAAAGGCACATACTGAAAAGGATGCAAGTTACTTCAACTGGTGCTACTCTCATTTTCCAAGCATGGAGCTGGTGGCACAAAACTTCCCAAGAGTGAAGAGTTTTGCTACAATGATGATCACAAACCAGCCTCACTACAAGGTCTATAGACATGCTGACAACCACTATATCCCCTACGATCGTAGGATGGACTCAGAAGGAAGAAGGATCATGACCAAGGAAATAATCGTAGAGTCAGTTCACTCTACTACTGATTGTATTCAAGTACAAAATAAGAAGCTTCCATCTGCTCAAGCACTACTGACAAACATTCCTTCATCCTCAACCAATGATTGGAACTCAACGATTCTTCAGATTTTCAACACCTTCAAAAATCTGTCCAAGGAAGCAGATCGTAGAGTCCAAACTGATGCTCAACAAGGGGCTACCCAACTAGATGATCAAATATCTGTGGAGAAGTAGCTGATGAAAAATTCTGATGAACTGATTGAGAAAATATCTCTATTCACTGAAGAGTCAAAGAAGCTGACAACAACAGAAAATAACTCAGTTCAAGAGAGACTCCAAGCAACGATGGCTGATGTATCTCTCAAAATCAGAGAAATAGATCACATCTATCTAAAGGCCATGAATGATCAGAAGGCAGATGCACTATAAGCGAAGAAGGCAAATGAAGAACAACTCCAAGCCCTCTCTGACAAGATTGACAACATGAATCAGTTCTTCTCTATGCAACTAGAGTTAAGTCAACAAGAACTCAAGATTGAAGTCAGTAACTCCTCTTATCTAATGGAGCAGCTTATGTCCAACATAGAACAGCTCTCTCAAGTGATTAATGACAAAAAGGGGGAGAAAAAGAGGCATAGAAAAAGGCAGAGTAAGAGGCATTCAAGAAAGGGCAAGGAGAGCAGGAGAAAACAAGACAGGAAGACAAAGAAGAAGAAAGAAAAAGAAGAAGATGGTTCATCATCTAAGGGGGAGCCAAAGAATGATGAGCCTGAGGCTGAGGGGGAGCCAGAGGAAGAGGAGAAGGAGGAGCAGACAAAAGAAATGAAGACAACATCCCAGGGGGGAGGAGGAACAAACGTCAAACAGATGAATAGTTGATCAACAGACATCCTGGAAACATACATGGAGCAAAAGAGGTACATCTCTAACTAGTTGGGTATGTTCTGGATCCAGGATGTAAATTGTCAGTGTATTCAATTCCATATTATTATAAATGACATTCATGATTATTTGTTTTAGAAATACAGCAACTCACTGTATATAAGATTCATTCATAACATGCATATGCACTTATTGTTTTTGTCATAATCAAACAGGGGGAGATTGTCAGGAATAAACGTGTGAATGATATTCCTATTTATATATGATTTGATTATGATATATATGTGAATGAATATGCAAGTATGCTTGCATTAAGAAAAGCTATAAAGTCCTCTGATAGATTATAGAATTATATGTACAAGGACTTAGAATGAATTGATCAAATATGTTAGGTTAATCCTATATAAGCAAAACAGCTCTATAAAGTCCTTAACAAGAAATGATGTACAAGGACTATAAATATAGAAATATCAAACATGTTAGGTTGATCTTATGATGTAATAGATAGGCTTGTCTGATCGTCGAGCACTGCACCAGAAATCGTAGTCTGCCAGGAGAGTCAAGGATAACTCGAGAGCTATCGAGGCAGAATCGTAGTCTGCAAGATAGTAGATCTCGGAGTTCGTAAACTTCTAGGAGAGACGAGGAAGGATCGTAGTGTGTCGAGTAAAGCTTCCTCAGAGCCATATTCTACTAAGGAAGTCATGTTCAAAATCGTAGAGACAGCCTACCTACGAGCCGACCGAGCATCTGCCGAAGTCAAGTCAAGAATCGTAGACTACAATCAGAGTCATAGAGTCTACTGATCGTATCAAAGGCAGATATCGTAGTCAAACAAGATCAGATGAAGACAACAAGCACAACGACAGAAATTGTAGTGTCAAGATCTTATCTCGGAGTCGTAGTGTCTGCACAGCCAAAGCTGAATCGTAGAGTGCAGAGCTAAGACCTCAAAAGATGTGCTCATAAAGCCAAAGAAGAATCGTAGAACAAACATAATTCTCAACAATTGAGCACTCCTAGAATATCCAAAGGAATGAAGCCTCTGATTGGAACTGCAAAGCTACATCTCACCTAAAGGAAGCCAGAGAACACTCAACGAATGGCATGCAAGCTATTAGAAGATCTAAGCATCAACCTAATCAGCATCTAGATTGAGTTGTGAAGCCATTCAAGGTGAAGTCTTCCACAAGTTGATCATAAGAAGACTTCAGTAGTTGACTAAGGAAAGTTAGCATATGCAGTAGCTGTCAAGCAGAAAGATGACAACGATCTTGGAAGTAACCAAGATTGTAGTGTTTGCTAAACGAAGAAGGAACTTGTAAGAACCCGAATTTTCAGAAAATATTAAAATAAGAATTTAGTGAATAAAATTCTTAAAAGCATGAGATGGGTTCGAACAATAATATAAATGTGTTACGAGGTATGTGGTATTGTGTTACATAGGGTAATATGAACTATGTAATAAGTAATGGTGTGCTTAATAAATATATATCATTATTATATATTTATTATGAATTGTAGAGATGAATTAGTAAGAAGATGGATAAAATTTATCTATTGATATTAAATAATTTATGTGAAATTATTTTATAATAGTAAGTTGGTGACATTAAAATATCTTTGATAATCACCAATTTCTTGAGTATGTGTGTGAGTGAGTATCAAGTCTAAGGTAGTGCAATCGTACTTTTTAATGCTGGATGTATAGGAGCTGGGCTAAACAATTCCTTCAGAGAGCGGAGGTATATACGAATTAGTAACCGATCTAACTCACTATGAAAATAGTGTTGACGAGACGGAAACTAATTTGTTGGTTGTTTGTGGGAAACCACTCAGTTTACTATATTGAATATTATTAAAGACTCAACGCGTGCTAGGGTTAAACTTGTATGTGTGTATGTTGTCGACGAGAGAAGTGAAGATTAAATGAATGTATGTATGTGTTATATTCGAGTGTTGTGTTATTGGTGAGAAAAAAATAGTAAAGAAATGTTATAGTTGGTTAAACTAATAAGAGAATAGAGTTATAGAACTCAAAGTGTGATCCTTAAATTGTTAAGGAAAATAGTAACCCATGATGTGGAATCAAATAGGGCATTGATGTTAGACGAGTTAACACTTAAGGAGGATGTGTAAAGTATTTAGAGGCGTAGGTTTCATTTACTGCTTTCGCATGTAACTTGTCTCTGCTCTTTATTTTTGGTATATGCAATTGCTGCCATTTCAAGCTTTCTCGTGACCAGCTAGCAATTACTGCCACAGTCCTCAGTAGAAATTTCGAGTAAGTCTCAGAGAATTTAAATTTCAAGGAATGAATGCTAGAGACTCATATAAAGGTCATAAATGGTGATTTAGTTGACCATGAATGGATTAATTAACTTATGAGGAATGAAAGAAATATGTTAATTAATATTTGATATTTTAAATATATTACATAGTATTGTAATATTTAAAAGATAAATACTTAATAAAAGAAGATGACCAATATAGTTATAAATAATTATTGGTTAGAGATGGAAGAAGTTGTCTTGGGACAATCAAATAATTATACGTATAGTGTATAATTTAAATAATTAATAGAGTAAATATTAATTATTCTAAGTGTAAAGGTTGTACCTATTATAAGTATGTAATTATTTAAGTAAGCTAAATAATTTAGCATTATGATAAAGTGTGACATAATCTTTATATTAAATAAATAATAAAATAATATGGAATTGGGGAAAAGCCAAACGTGGCCTAGACCCCTAATATTTTATTGTAGAAATAATGAACTTGAGTGATATAACTCCAGTAAATGATATAAATGAGCCTTGTGTGGCCTGAGTATTAAAGTTAAATCAGACTGAAGGTTTAACTAGAAGTATTAAAAGAAAATTTATGGAAAAATAATAAATTATTAATAATAATCATTGTGATATTTATGTGTGATAGAAGATAATGGGTTGAGAGTACCCAACTGAGTTATATTTAGCCCAATGTACATGGGATATAAGATTATATTGGTGTATATGTACCCATAACTTAATTTAATGTAGTAATGATAAATCATTATAATTGATTTAATAAGCCTAGAAAGAAATTAACTTTAGTATAATGGGGACCATTTTACTAATAAGTAAGGAAGTATTGTAGCTTGTCCCATTATATGTGTCCCAAATAAATAACAGACACCTTCACTATCATGTTGGTAATGGGCAGGATACAAGCCTATGGTTCGACCCTTGGTTAAATGACACAGCTATCAATCCTCCCCAATATTTTATGTCTTCCTCTGGGTTACAACGATCTGCAACTGTTAGCCACCTTATCAAGAATAACAGATGGGTCATGCCCCAAGGCAATTACCACGATATGATCATCCCCGAGGAGAAAACTAGCTCTCCTTCCCCCTCCTTCTCGAAGAAATGGATAAGATACTTTGGGACTCTTGGGATACGAAGAATATAAAAGCCAACCAATTATGGGACTCTATTCGCATCGAGGCGTGATCGGTTTCTTGGTGCTCCATTATGCGAATAAATGCCATGTTCCAAGGTACTCTTTTTATTTTGTGGCTTGGTATTCTTAAAAAGCTCCCCACCAATGACAGTAATGTTCAGATTCTCTAATGAGATCCTAGAAGCATCCCACTATGCAACCTTCATCTGAGACCTTTGATCATATGTTCTTCAACTGTGTATTCTCCAAATCGGTTCTTCTGAATGCTATAAGCCTTGGAAATTGGACCGCTTTTCCCAGTTCGTGGGATGACATTATGGAGTTTCTCACTTCTTATCAAGGTTCTAAATTGTCACGTAATATCCTACGTTTGATGGTGGCAGTCTGTTTTTACAAAATTTGGGAAGCAAGGAATAAAAAGCTTCATGATGATCAACTCCCTCCACTCACCAGGATCACACAGGATGTTATCCACATTATTAAGTCTAGGCTTTCCACTTGCAAATCATTTATCAAAGCCACAAATAACCAATATTTTTGTAATTGGCTATTAACTAGTTAGAGAAGTTTGGGCGTTCCCTTTTTTGTGGCTTTTGGCGAATATTGGCAAGATCCTTTGAGTGGGGCTGAGTCAAGAGCCATGTTATAGCTTCTACGAAGTCTTCCGAGCGAGGACAATGAGGTGGGCTTCGGCCAGAGGGCTTTGCCGGGCTTGAAGCTTGGGCTTGGCGGAACCCAAGTCTTCAAAGCGAGTGGCAAAGGAAATGTAGCTTCGGATTCGAAAGAGGCAGTGGTACAGGTCTACGCCTTCGGGCAAGTGGTGGTACGAGGTCCTTGTAATTCTCTTTCTAAGATAGAAATATTTAATGATTCTGTAATAGGCTTATTACTAGCTAGTTTGGTTTCTGGTATAGTCCCTTGTATAATTTCCTCATCTTGGGCTTGTCCATAGATGATGTAGCTATACTGTGGGTATGCCCCTAGTCTATGTAATTTGGTTCTTTTCTATACAAACAAAATTTAGCAAAAAAAAATAAATAACAGACGTGTATTAGGCCAATGGCCTATCACTCTACTTCTCAAACTCAATGTATATCAAATGATGATGGTGGGAGTGGTTGAAGGGGAGCAGGTAGTACCTTCCACCAAATCTCTAATACCCATCATCTTCTTCTTTTTCCTGCTAAACAAAATCAGTGGACAAAGCTTTGGTATGGGTATTGAATTCCCTATAAATAGGGACTCCTCCTTCTCTTTCCCATTTGTTTAAGTTTCTAAGAATTTGGTTATGGAAGTTCAGTAGTATTGAAGCCAAGCAGAGGTTTAGAGTGCTATAGATAGCAAATTGAAGCCATCAAGAGGTAATGAATCTAATGTTTATGCTTTTGATTCCTAAGTTTTGAATTCCTTAGAAATAACAATAAAAAAAGTCACTTTGGAGTCACAAATTTGATGGCTAAGGGTTGTGGTAATCCATAAATTGTTGCTAGATGTTGTTAATACAGTTAAAAACAAAAACAACGAAAGTTAAACGGACCAATTTGATTTAGAAACGAATTCGTAGTGAATGAATTCGTTAAATTTGTCAAACATGAACATTGAGCATGAACATGAGTTATAGATTCATATTTGGGTTACTTAATGTTTATGTTAATTGTTGGGTAATTGGTATGGTGTATTTTTTTGAGTTACGAACCCATAGAATCAAAAATGGACTGATTTGGATGAGTATAACTCATGTTATGAAAATCGGAAGGAGATGAGGTCTCATCTAATCGCAAGCACAGTAACACAAGGGCTGTTTCATTTCTCCTGTATGCAAATTGCTACCCCCCAGGCCAATTGGGCATGAATATGCTTAGGCTTCAGTGTTGGGTAGACTGCTTTGACCTGTTGTAGTAAATTAGACATAACTTTTTCATACGAACTCCGATTGAGGTGATTCAAGATGATCCGGAAAAGCATGAATAGACCTACAACTTTTGTTCCTTAAGGTTCTCCATTTGAGGTCGTTGGTAAGGGTCAAAAGAGTCATCTTTGTGACTGTTACGTAATAGGAAGTTATCAGAGGGCGTCAAATGAGCACATACGCAAGTATAGTGCTCCCGACGATGGAATATGTTATTCTAAGTGATATAACATGAAAATGCATGATATTATACATGACATATAAGATTACCTTACTTATAAGGAATTGCCTTAGCATGATTGAGTATGTTTTTAAAGAAACTGTAGATTTTAAAAACAAGTTTAGACGAACTTTGAGTCTTTTGAATTCTGATATTTGTAGCATATGTAAAGGGTTTAATAATGCATATAAATAGGTATGACACATGTCCTTGAGTACCTTTGTATTCTATGAGTTTCCAAGATGGTTATTTTCCGAAGATATATAAAGATTTTGAAGTTTTGAAACTAAGAGGGACGAACTTAAAGTAACTTATGGACTTAAAGTTCTAAATGTAATAACATACATACATGGCTTAGTTAGCTATGAAATGAGATTTAGAGTTGCGCCTAGTTGCTTTAACTTGGTCTAGAATGACTTTTAAAAATAAACTTGAATGCCTTGCGAAACTAAGCTTGTATAAACATGGTTTACATGTGTGCTCATCTAGCTAGACACCATATAAGTCGTGTAAGTATGAATTGTAACGAGTTCTCAACTGATGAACTATACTAATGAGTTGAATAAATACGAGCATATGCGTTATAGGCAATGAAATGGTTAAGGTAGTTCATTCCTTGTACATGAATGTACTTAGTGAAAATAACTTAAAGTAAAACTCAAGAGACACCCAACTTGTGCTAAGACCTCTTAACGTGTGGGTTAGTTATGTGTTAAAAGTCATGCATGCTAAGGACTCTGATGAAACCAGAAAATAAATACTCAATTTTGGTGCGGCTGGGGACGCACGTGCTACCCATCCTGTGCCTAATTATAGTGCGATTCGCCAATTGTGGCAATGATGCCTTACTATTTTAATTGTTAATCTAGACCTTAAAGCATATAGGTATGAATGTCTAAAGCTATAATACTGGACATAGATGATGTTTTAAGCATAAGAACATGTAGTGGTTATAAAAAACACAGAGTTGTTAAATTTTAATAAGGTTTGCAAAATGCAAGAACTTTGTGAATCACTCATCTATGAGTTTGAAATGTGTAACGAACATATAGCGAGTCAAGTGTGTAGTAGATATATATGAACATTGATGTAAAGTACGAGTGGTTAAGGTATACATAGACATACCTAGCTATTCTAAGAGTATGATGATAAAGTGAAATGTAGGTTTTACGAACCTAGATAGGAAACAATGTAACATTATTATTACATTAAGAATGTATGAAATATGTGACTAATGGATATGAATCCATGATTTTATAAATGTGTAGGAATACAAGAAGTGCAGATAAGCTTTAAGCAGTTAAGTCGTAGTTGATAAACTATGAATCGGGCAAGTCTTTCAGTTCCTATTTGTTATATGAATTCGATAACTGTTAGTCGAGCTGTATTATGCTATGAAAATGTTGATGTATATATATGAAATACATATGAGATATGTATGAAATATGAAAGTTGATCTTTGATGATATGCTTATGTTGGTAAATCTCTATGTCTGTTATGTGTGAAGTAACATGCATAGTAAATTATAATTGATTATGAATGCATGAACTGAGTATGCTATTATATGCTATGTGCTGTATGAAAACTGTTAGAATTGCTGGGCTATCGAGCTCACCCTTGCAAATAACCACTTTTGCAGGTTAAGGATACACGGTAAAGGTTACGTGCTACTTGATTGATAAAGTCCAATAGTATCAAAGGAGATTGATTTACTATTTAACTAGATGCTCTTAAACTATGTTTAGATTCTAGTAGATGTACATGATAGTAGTTTATAATGTGTAATACATGTTAAGTTGTACTATGTGATACATAGAGAAATTCGAATCGAGATGTAAATATTTATACGAAAATTGAATAAAGTGAATCATAGAATAATTTGATTCAGGGATTTGTAATTGATTCAAGTTAAGAAATCAATAAAAGATTTATTTTTTTTAAAGGAGATTGAAAAAGTTTAAATTATTCTGCATATTTGTATAACATCGAATATGATGTAAAACAGGAATAGTAAATGACCAAGATTAGAAACTTATAAAAGTTTGGGGTCATTACATAGATCCTGGAAATGGAAAGAATTTATATTCTAAATTGTAATAAGTAAAGTTATATTCATTAAGTTATGAATAAAAGATATAAATAGTTTGACGATAGTAGTATTGTGGTGGACCGAATCTGAGGTTCAAAGGGACCTGGATTTGGGGGCGTCACAGAACTGATAAAGTACACACTGATATATTGGACAACCTCTGAAGAACAAGGCTAAAGTGATTAAGCATTGGGTCAGTCCATTGATGATAAGTGAACGGGAGATCACAAGGAGAAAGCGAGCTGGACACGCCATAAATCTGAAGTGTCTTGTTATTAAGAAGGGGCCAGAGCAAGGAATCAAGCCATCAACATCTGAGAACAGTCAAGGCAAACAGAAGTGATGAAGCACTGCACAAAAGAAGAAAGAGGTGTTCTACATCATAGATCAAGTAAACACTATTTAAGATCGTAGTGTTAACTCTACATGTCAATATAACACTACGATCAGGTCCAAAAAGAAGTGCATCAGAATCGTAGAGTTCAAACAATTGAGGATTAAAGCATTGGCAACAGTTCAATCTGAAGAATGACATTCGGACAAAAGCTTATTGAGAGCATCGATGCAAGGAAAACCTCTGATCGATATATCAGAAGGATGAAATAAAGTCGTCGACCTGCCCAAGATATCAAAGTGACATATCCGATGTGTAGGTGAAACGATGAGATCGCAAAGGTCAAGAAGTCAAAAAAAGATGTCATGTCACATATGTAGTCTGCACCAAATAACTCAAGATCTGTGAGGCAATTTGATTAGCTTTCAATGGCTACTTTCCAACTGGAAGATTGGGAAGTAGTATAAATCAACAGAGCTTCAAAGATCAAGAGTTGCTGATGATTGTCATATTGCAGAATCATTGAGTTGGTGAATGTTATTGTTGACTCTACGAGTTCCACAAAAGATCAACAGAACAAGTCTTAGTGACAGTGAGACTACCAAGGTGGAAGTGAAGCAGCTTTGAAGAAGAATTCAAACAGATCAAAGCTTCACTCAACAAAGATGAGAATGCCACTGAAGATGGCAGCCAAACTGAGAGCCGAGAAGGCCAAGAAGATAGCATTCAGAAAAGTGGCTGAGTACAAAGAAGATCAAGAGAGCCACTCTACGAATCACCATGAACCTAAAGCTAAAACTGAACAAGTGCAGAACCATGTCTACAAAACATTCAAAAAGGGTTCAGGGATTGCTAAGTGCCAGACTAAGTCTACCAGAAGCACAGAGACTAAGCAAATCCAGATGGCGATGAAGAAAATGTGGTCCAGACTCAAAACAGAGTGCAAAGAGTACCACACCAAGCTGCTAAGTACAAAAGAAGTTCAGAGCTTAATGACATCTTATCAGCTTAGCACCACTAACAACAACAACTACAATAACAAGAAGCCAGGGCCTGAGGGGTCCTTGTTCGACGGGACTAAATGAAGTTCCAAGCCTGCTGGGCTTGAAGAGTTCCTAGGGAACTAGAGAAGTTCCAAGGCTGCTGGCCTTGAAGAGTTCTTAGTGAACTGAAGTCCCAAGGCTGCTGGCCTTGAAGAAATCTTAGTGATTCGTGGTGCTTCCTTCCTTGGTGGAAACTCGCTAGTTGAAAGTAGAAGAGTGGATTAGGAGCTTTAGTCTCTGAACCACTTAAAACCCCTTGTGTCTTTTACTTTATGTCATTTAGTTTATGCACTTTAACTGCTATAACTGTTATGTATGTTTTAGCTGCTTACTACTAAAGTAACTCTACGAATAATGTATGTCTGATTATGAATATATCAATGAAGGGGATCTTTTACTTATTCCGTTGTGCTTGAAAAGATTCTTATGTTTGTCATTTGCTACTGAATGAGCAATACAACTTAAAAGAGAAAAAGTATTTGAAATTCTAAGGATCTATTCAACCCCCCCCCCCTTCTTGATCTATATTGTGCCTACTAGGAACTAACATATTTATGACGTTCTATTAAAATGCTGCATAGCCTTATGACGCTCATCTTCCATAATTCGGAACATTGTTCGGCGATCTAATATGTATGATGGTAGTGTATCAAACTGAATTGGATAACCCATGACCCGATCTTGAGCAAGATTGATCACGGTACTGAATACGTTATTCATTTCTTCCATCTTCATCCTCTTTGCTTGTGCGTCTCTCTCTGCTATTCCGGCTTGTTGGTAAGCTTCCTCGTACGTGTCTTCAGCTCTTGCCCTCTTTGTAGATTCCTCTTTAAACTTGTTCTTCAACTCTGCAATCTCTGCTATCATTTGCTCGTTCTCTCCTTCAGTGTGAACTAGCTTCTCTTCAACATTATTTAGACGTTCCTCTCGATCTAGGATCTCGTCGTCCTTCTGTGCCATCGAGGTCTGTTGTTCAGCTACTATCTCTTGCAACTCCTCGACGGTATCTTGAAGTTCCACATTACGGTCGTATACTTTATCATACATACAGGCAGCTATTGAGTTAAGTGGAATCTCTTCCTCCTCGTTCTCCTCATCCTCATCCATCTGTGGCAGCTCAACGGGGTCCTCCTCGTCCGTCTCTATCTCATCGTCCTCATCACGTATTATCTCCTGCTCAACTACTGTGACCAACAGAGTTGTTTCCCGTGGTAGTAGCTGTTCCCAGACCACCTGAATATCTCGAGGATCCTCCTCTCTAGGCATCTGGGATCCTTCCTCTCTACCCTGACTGGATTGTCCTACATTAGCCATGCTGTCAATTAAATTTTAAGTTTTAATTACTAATCATTACTACTCGACACTCACGAGCACATAAGTTATAATCACATAAACACATAAGTGTTTTATTACTTTTTCCTTAAAACTCGATAACAGTTTATTACCATTATCTTATCAAAGGTTACTTCCTAAGACTTTTCCCCCACCTAAGGTTCATAACCTAAAGCTTTGATACCAACCTGTGACACCCCCAAATCTAGGTACTTCATTCCGACAAGATTTGGTGTTCACTTTCCATTCATTCATATCTATCTACCCAAATATGATAAAATTAAATCATAAATCCTCCCTTTAAATAGGCTTACATCATTAAATAAAAATCTTCCCAAGTTGTCTAACCTTAAACATCATTCAAATGCGAAAATAAAATTATTACATCACATCATTAAACAAAAGTCTATCATCATCACAATAAAATAAAATTACAAGTCTTCATCACTTGTACATTTTTCCCTTTTCTTTGCTAGTTGTAGGTTCATCTACTTTCTCAACTTTTGCTGCAATGATTATTTATGCAAGAGTGAGCAAAACAATTGCTGACTAGATATAGCAATGAATCAACAAGAATATAATAACTGCCAATGAATAGGCTCAACAAAACTGAATAGTACTCTATCAATGATAGTCAAAACTGAAATCGAAATATGAAAAACAACTAAGGGTCTTAAGACCACGAACTATGTCCACAGTTGTAAGTAATCTTTCAACTTAAACTTTAACAGTCATAAGACTATAAGGACTCCTCGTACTTAGGGGGATCAACCCTTCATATAATGTATTGTGCACAAATATTTCAACGCTAAGCGTAAATTATCCCCTAATAATAGGGTTGTTCAACTCGGTATTTAGAGTACAAGTCCGCACCAAAGTAAGTTTGGTTTGGATACATTTCAAGGGTAATTTAGAATTCAACGGTCATCAACTAAGGATTATTTGAATACAATATTGATAACGTCATTCTATGGAATAATCATAACTGAATCGATATTGTAAATTAATATCATGCTTTAGGAATAAACTAATAGCATAAACATCGAATAATCATAATATACCTTTCTTGAACAATATTAAGCCAAGGTTATTTATAATTGAGTACTAAACATGCGTAACAAATAGTAATTTAAACGAATGGTAAATAGTTGGCGCAATGGTTTTTGTTAGAATATAAAGTTTTCCTCCGTCCTTACCAAACTTTTCTGTTTACCCTTCTGGTTTTCTACTCCTCCATCCTCCTGCTACCGTTCCCTCCCCTCCGGCCTTCTCTCCTCCGTCGTCTACCACCTCACTTCCATGGTTAACCATTCTCATCTCTCTGCTGGAAACACCCTGAGCTCTGTCTCTAGGGATTTCTTTGCTGAATTTGGTGTCTCAAACCCAAACTCTCCTTCTCTTTCCTCTCCTTTGGTGCTCAAAGAAGGTCTTGACGACATGGTCATCTCACGACCTATCCCTCAACGTGGACTAGTTTGCAATGCTAGAATCGCACCCAAATCGCTCCTCATTGATCAAAGCTCAAGACTCTACCTCATTAGCAAATGAGATAGAAAGCAACTTGGGTCAAGCTCTTACATCTAATGTTTCGAGATCTTCAAAGTCGCACAACACTTCTCTCAAAAGGATCGAGAGAAGTTTTAATTGAAAGAAAGAAAAATGCAGATCTTATGGATCTTGTTGGGCGCATGGACTCTCGCTAGCTATATCAACGCTTTTGTTTCGATGGGAAACTAGCAAATATAGGTCAGCCCACAAGATGTCTATTGGAAGTACTCAAAAAACTTATCTTTGCGCCTTCTTTGGCGCCTTGCTCTGCTTCCTCGCCGCCTATCCTTGGCAAACCTCTCGGACCCTACTCCCTCTCGCTATAGTCATTATTAAACCTCGTCAGATCTCCAGTTGAGCAAGGTGAAAACCTCCTTTGAACCTCGGTCCACCTAAATCACGGTGTGAGGTGGTCTCTACTAGCTCCGAAAACCTTCCCGCTCTCTTTCCTACCACCCTCCCTTATCCAAAGATGGTCCGATTCTAGTTAAACCTCCCACCGATGTGCTCAAACGTGGAAATTAGCTCCGTCTTCCACGACCTTGTGGGTTATTTCTTGCACTCAAACATCCCTTCAAGGTTGTTGAACCCATTGCCAAACGCCTTTGGGGAAACATGGGTCTCACAAAGTGTCTTTCTCCACAAAGAAAGGCTACTATATTTTTCAAATTCAAATCTGTCTCTGCTAGAGACAATGTCCTTGCCTCGGGTCCTTGGCACTTCGCCTCAAAAGTGATTGTCCTACAACCACGGAAAGAAGGAGTTGAATTTTCAAAATTTGATCACTCAAAATTCCCATTTGGGTAAAGCTTAGCCAAATCCTCTTTCCACTCGGGATGCGATGAGGGTATTAGCTACCTTGCTAGTGCCATAGGTAGGCCTCTGTTTACAGATGAAATGACTTCCAAGCATGACTTAATGCACTTTGCCAGAGTCTGCATTGAAGTCCAAGCTTCATTCTCCTTTCCTTCCTCTATCAATGTTGTTGTTCTTAACGAAGAAACTTCTGAAGACATTATTGTCCCGGTTAGTGTTGAATACCAGAGTAGGCCACCATCATGCCCCTCCTGCAAAGTATTTGGCCACTCTCCTTTGAAATGCCCCAAATCCAATTTTAAATGGGTGCCCAGAACAAATGCTCAACCTGAATCTGCTCCCAAACCTGCTGACGGCACTTCGGCCCCTGGCCCCTTACTTCCCACTCCTGCTCCTGATGCTGTCAAAAATCCACATGCTGGTACTCATGCAAATGACTGGGTAACTGTCTCCCGAGGTGCCAAAGTTGGAAATAACCCGACTCCTTCTCTTCCCATCTTGGCCTCGCCTAACTCCTTCTCCCCCATTGCAAATGCTATTGTCTCTGATGCTCTCTCTCCCTCTGATCTGGATTCACCCCCTATAAACTGCCCTATATTGAACAAGCTAATTGCTATAGATGAGAAGGAGGGCAAGGACCTGAAGCATAAGCAAAGATCTGGGCTGGACCCTTCTCAAGATGCTAAGCGTAGGAACAAAGGCAAGGGTCATGGGGAAAAATCTCCTGCTAACCACTACTCCCTTATTTTTCTATGTTAATGTTAGCGACATATAATATTAGAGGTCTTAATAAAAAGCCAAAGCAGGCTTATGTTAAAAAGGTTAATTCTAGATAATAGTATCTCCCTCATTGGTCTGCATTTGAAACCAGTGAGTCAAGCAAAGATAAAGCTAGTAGAATCTCCAATAATATTTGTAGGAACTGGACTTGGTTTTATAACTATGATTACCACTATAATGGCAGAATTTGGGTTGGTTGGAACCCCATTATCTGGCAAGTGGATATCCTTTTTGTATCATCCCAAGTTATTCATTGCAACATCAAGCATTTAGCCAATGACTGTACTTTTTTGGGTTCTTTTATTTATGGTTTGAATTCTATATCTGAAAGGAAGAACTTATGGGCTGAATTATCCTCTCTTAGTTCCTCTCTCAACTGGTGTGTCCTGGGTGACTTCAATGCTATCAGCAACCTTAGTGAAACTGACAGGATTGAAACCGATTGGGACTCTGGTATGGAGGATTTCAAAGAGTGCCTGCAGAACCTTGAAATGGTTGACATTAGGGGAATTGGTCCCTTCTACACTTGGTGGAACTGTCAAATTGAAAATCCAATCCATAAAAAGCTTGATAGAGCTTTGGGAAATGCATCATGGCTCAACTCATTTCCCCTTGCCCAAGCTACCTTTGCCCCCAGAGGAATGTCTGACCACTCTCCTGTCATGCTTAACCTTGGCATTCCTGCTTCAAGGTCAAGGAAGCCTTTCCAGTTCTTCACCCACATGATTCTCTTGGATGGCTTTCATGAATGCGTATCTTCTGCCTGGATGCAACCCGACCTAGGTAACCCCTTTCATATCCTGACTGCCAAGCTTAAGAGAACTAAAAGAGCCTTAGCTACCTTCAATAAATCCATTGGAAATCTATCATCTTCTTTTAAGGAAGCAACTTCAAACCTTCACAGAGTTCAATCTTGCTCTCCAACAGCCACTCGATCTCGGATCTCATCTCCTGTGAGCAGAGTGCCTTCTGTGTTCTTTGGAATTCCTTGCTCTAGAGGAAACTCTTATCCACCGTAAATCTAGAGCTACCTCGGCTTGCTGAGGATAGAAACACAAAATTTTTCTCCAATCGGTGAATGGTTCACTTTCTCCCATCGCACTCGTAGTTCTTCCTAGGCTTCGCATCCTCTTGGCCATCAGAAGTGCGCTTCATTCATCTTGAGACGCTGGGATGCCGGTTTCGCTTGGTTCGCTTTCTATGGTTCGACCCTCTCCCATCGGGCACTCAGTAGTTCTTCCTATGCTTCAAGATCCTTTTTTTGCCATCGCAGTCGCGATTCATTCGATCTTCTACTCCATTCATTTGGTCACTTGGTTTTAAATCGATTGGTTGTTTAAGTTGTTTAAGGTTTTCATGCTTGTTTTACTATTGTCCTGCTTAGTAATGCTCCTTGTTCTTTCATTTGGCTTGGTTGTTAGTCTCTTGTTGTCCATTTTGGGGGTTGTCCCATGTGGTTCTATCAAAAGCTTCTGGGGTATGCCCTTAGCGATTGTTTTATCTCTTTTCTTTTCAATATACAAACAAACTTAGCGGAAAAAAAAAATTTAGATGTGCCTAAACTTGCCGATGAGGTGCCTTTTCTTCACAAGGACTGTAACTTTGATGTAAAGTTGTACTCAGACTTGAATGAAATACAAGAGGACTATGAGATACCTCAGGAAATCAAAGAATGGGTCGAGGAAAAACCCAAACCAAATCTTGATCAAACCTCCTCTTTCAACCTCAGAACCTTAGAAAACCCTAAGCTAATCCAGATCGGTACTGACCTCACTCCAAAAGAAAGGAATGTCATGGTTACACTATTAACCCAATTTCAGGATGTGTTTACATGGTCTCACAAAGACAAGATGGGTTTGTCCACTAACATTGTCATTCATTGCCTCCCCATTAAAGAGGGATTCAAGCTAGTCAGGCAAAAGCTTAGGCGATTAAAACTTGAGTGGAGTTTAAAGGTTAAAGAAGAAATTGTGAAACAATTTCAAGTTAGCATCATCATGGTGTCCACATACCCTGAATGGCTATCCAACATAGTCCTCGTGCCTAAACCGAGAGGAAAGGTGCGAGTTTGCGTGGATTACTGGGATTTGAATAAAACTTGCCTTAAATATAGCTTTCACGTGCCATTTATCCACATTCTCATTGACAATATTGCTCAATATGACATATACTCCTTTGCTGATTATTTTGTGGGGTACCATCAAATCATGGTTGCTGAAGAGGATCGTGAGAAAACTTCATTCATCACGCCTTGAGGAACCTTTTGCTATAGACAGTTGTCATTCGGCCTCATCAATGCTGGAGCTACCTATCAGCGGGCCATTATGGCTCTTTTTCACGACTTAATTCACAAAGAGATAGACATCGATATGAATGACATCATTGTCAAGTCCCAAAAAGAGGAAGACCACATAGGCCACCTCTGAAAGCTCTTCAACAGGTTACGTAAGTACAACTTGAAGTTGAATCCAGCGAAGTGCGCCTTTGGCGTTAAATCAGGCAGTTGCTAGGGTTCCTAGTTAGCCACAAAGGGATTGAGCTGGATCCCACCAAAATCCAGGCCATCATAGAAATGCCCATTCCTCAGACAAAGAAGGAAATACGGGGATTTTTGGGAAGGATCAACTTCATCAGCCGATTCATCTCTACACTCACAACAACCTATGAACCTATCTTTAAGCTGTTAAGGAAGAACTACTCCATGAAATGGAATGATGAGTGTCAGAAAGCCTTCCTTACAATCAAAGCGCCAAAGCTCTTGTTTTGGTACCGCCCCGGATGGTGTTCCCCACATTCATGTACATCCGTCCATTAATGACAATGCCATGGGCTGCATGATGGGACGAAAAGAAGATAGAGGCCAAGAGTAAGCTATCTACTACCTCAGCAAAAGATTCAACAATAGTGAACACAAATGCACTCTGATTGAGAAGACTTGTTGTGCTTTAGCATGGGCTTCAATGAGGTTACAACATTACCTCCATGGTCACACAACCCATCTCATATCCCACGTGGATCCTCTCAAGTACGTGTTCAGTAAACTCATGTTGAATTGTCACCTGTATAGATGGCAGTTAATCCTACAACAATTTGACATCGTCTACGTGACGTAAAAGTCTATTAACGGTCAAGGAATTGCTGATCAACTGGTCGCCACACCTTTAGGGGATTTCAAACCCTTGGAAACATACTTCCCCGATGAAGGGGTAATGATAGTTCAGCAACACCATCAGTACGGTACACACCAATCATGGAAAATGTATTTTGATGGAGCTATAAATATGGAAGGTTCTTGGGCTGGAGCAGTTCTAGTAGCCATTACGGGGGAGCAGTATCCTGTCACCGTCAAATTACAGATTATCAGCACCAACAACGCAGCTGAGTATGAAGGCTGTATCATGAGATTGAAACTTGCCCAATCAATGGGTATCAGACGGTTAACTGTCTTTGGGGATTCTGAATTGGTCATCAGATAAACAACTAGGATCTATCACACTAAAGAACTACATTTGCTTTGCCTTTACCATCGATGGGGTTATCCAGATGGCTTCGGAGTTTGAAGAAATAACCTTCCTCCATATTCCTCGGAATAGGGATGACTTTGTAGATGCGCTAGCAACTTTGGCCTCCTTGATCAACATACCTAACAAGGAAAACATGCCAAGCATCACATTTGCCCTGCAAAACGCCCCATCCTATGGAAATTACATCGGAGAAGTATCGGATGAGCTACCTCTCATCCAGCACCCTTGGTATCAACACATTAAGGAGTATCTACAAGATGGATCTACACCCGCGGAGGCGAGTCCTGCTGAGAAAAAGCGAATCCATCAAATGACTATGAAATTTTACCTGAGCGGAGATGCACTCTACAAATGAGATGGAGGACTAGGTCTCCTTAGATGCCTGGACAAGGACCAAGCTCAGAGGCTCATGGATGAAATCCATGGTGGAGTATGTGGCCCACACATGAGCGGCCCTCTACTTGTCAAAAAGAATCTCAGAACAAGGCATTACTGGCTCTCTCTCAAAGCTCACTATGATGATCACGTCAAGAGATGTTATCAATGCCAAATTCATGGGAATGCTATCTACGCCCCTCCAAGGGAGCTCTACAGTATGAGTTCGCTTTGACCCTTCTCAATGTGGGGAATGGACGTGATCGAGCCAGTAATGGGCATCGATTTATCTTTACCATGATTGACTACTTCACCAAATGCGTAGAAGCAGCCTCCTTCCCCATGGTTACCAAAGAAGTTATCATTAGTTTCATCAGAAATAATGTCATTTGTCGATATGGACAACCAGAGGTAATTGTTTCAGACAATGCTAAGAACCTCAACAACAAAATGATGGAGGAGTTATGCAGTCAATTCCACATCAAACATTTCAACTTTGTCATCTATCGTCCAAAGATGAATGGTACTGTTGAAGCGGCTAATAAGAACATCAAGAAGATCATGCAAAAGATGTCCGCCAATCACAAAGGACGACCTAACCTCTTGCCTCTGACTCTATTAGCCTACAGAACTTCAATGCGTACTTCGACTGGGCAACCCCCTACTCACTAACCTATGGGATGGAAGTAGTGCTCCCTATAGAGGTGGAAATGGAATCCCTCAGAGTGTTGATAGACGCTCAACTGGATGAAGATCAATGGTTATAAGATAGGTATCACCAACTGTCTCTAATAAACGAAAGACGAACCAGTGCTATCTTCCATGGTCAGTTATACCAACAAAGGATTTCCAGATCCTATAACAAAAAAGTTCGGCTATGGCAGTTTAAACAACATGACTTGGTTTTGAAGAAGATCATTGACAACCAAGACAAATCCAAGGGAAAATTCACCCAAAACTGGGAAGGCCCATTTGTTGTCAAGGAGCTATTGACAGGAGGTGCTCTCAGATTTCAAGAAATGAATGGAAATGAATTTCTGTAGCTCATCAACTCGGACACCATGAAACGGTACTATATCTGAGGTTACCATCGAGTAAACATCCTTGTTTTGGATCACCAGATCACCAGTCACTTCAGGTTTTCTAACCCTTCACTATGTACAACCCTTCTTCATACCCATCTGCCTTATCAGGGATAAACACACTTTTCAAACCAGCAGCCTGGTTTTTGGATCATCAGATCTTTCACTCCACTTCATTTTGAACCTTTTAGGTTATCCTACCAGAGATTGAACCTTTCACACCCGCAGTTTTGTCCCACCAGGGATAGAACTTTTCACACCTACAATTTGTCCTGTATATAGGATCAAAATTTTCATCTATAGTTTGTCCTGAACATGGGATCAAACTTTTCAGTTGCAATTCATCCTGCACACGGGGCGAACTACGTCAACCTAATCTCCCCAATACACGGAGTATGAGGCAACTATTTTTTAATGGCCCATTTAATAAAAAAAAAATAAACAAAAAAACAAAACAAAAACACACTTCTACACCCTTCTACACCATATCACATACAACGTTGAACCTCTTACTGAAAGTAGTATGCACACAAGCCAATCATGTTTGATGATAAAGCATATACTTTGTAACAATCTTATTCATTTATTAATAAAAAGTATTAATGTATTAAAGGCTTTTAATTATCTACATGATGCTGTTTTATAATATGTGATAAATCCATAGTTTTAAGCAATGCTTTTAGAATAATGATGATGATCATTCTAATGAGATCTAAATTCTTAGAAAGCTTAAAACTAAAATAGTTCCCAATCGTTGGATTACTAAATTGGGGATTAGTGAATCCGGATAGATTGGTACATGCGTTGCTTGCTCATTGGATGAGGATGATTGATCTCATGATCATTTGTGTGGAGACACTAAAGCAAGTATGTAGATGCTTATTAGAGAATAAGTTCACTGAACGTGGCTCGCTAAGGAATACCTAATGGAGTTTTACTTGCATGTCAATAGGAATTCCTGTAGTGATAGTAGTACAAGTGATCCTTAGACTTGAGATCATCATAGTATCTTGTGTATGATGAGTTATACTTTGACTTATTCCTTAAGACCCTTAGGATATATCAAAGTATGCTTAGGTATAATAAGTCGTACATGGAGATAATGTATGATCAATAAAGAATCTACCACTTCTAGTAAAAGAAGAGAAATGTCCAATGTGATTCGATAAATGACAACCAGTAGTCCTTAGCCAAGGCATAATGAAATTAGAAAGGAGTTTCTAATTTGCATTATTTGGAGTTGTGCATTTAAGGATCGAATTACATAAAATTAAATAAAATAAGACTTGACAGTAATTCAATGTCTTATATTTAATTGGGACATTGTATGGTGGAAGGATTGAATTGTATGGTAACTATTTACTCAAAGGTCCTTTTATGATTAATATTGAAATCTATATTAATCTGGAAAGTCGTTAATCGCTAGGGAGGCTTATCCCTATTGTAGAATAAATATTATTTATTTAAATAAATTAATATTTTAATTTATTTATTTAAATAAGATTAGAATTGTTCTAATTGATTTATTCACAACCGGTTTAATATGAAGAACCTAAAGGGTCACACCATAAAAGGAAAAATAATTATATAAGTAGTTAATGGCATAATCGTAATAATATGTTAAGTATATTTAATTTAATCTATGGTGATAAAATAAATTAAATAGCTTAATATTTATTATTTAATATTTTAGAAATATTAAATATTAATTAATAAGAGGAGTCTTATTAATATTATTACAATTATTATTATTTTAATTTCTAAAGGAGTTTGGGAATTAATTTAATATTAGTACTCTCATTTATTCCTAATAAGATTAGGAGGCTAATTAATTAAAGGATTTTAATTAATTAAAATAAAACCCAATTCCTTAATTGTTAAGGAGGGTTGCCTACATCTATAAATAAGAGGAGTCTTATTATGGGTGAGGTGGTTGTTGACGTATTTATAGAATACGTAATTTCAATAGTTGGGAGAGTACACCCTTTTCTATGAGAGATAGAAAAACTAGGATTTTGCCAAATACCCATCTTCTTGAATCATTCTTCTTCCTTGGTGGATCACCTCTAGAGGCCAAACTCTTTGGTGGCTAATGTTGATCAAAGAAATGAACCAAACCCGGTGGATTCAAGTTGGACGCGAAAGGATTTGGAGGTGAACTCGTACCTGAGGAAGCTCGAATCTTCAAGGGTATGATTCTTGTTCATTATCTTTTCGTTTAATTAATAATTATGCATAAAGGGTGATCTGGGTATATGGTTTGTAAAATTTTAAAACTCCGATTTTCCACGTTTCCGCTTATTTTTGCAATTTGATTGCGTTCATGAATATTACAAACCTAACAGTGGCATCAGAGCCAAACCTGTATGCGAATTATTAATTGTTTTAATTTGATATGTATATTGATATGTGTTTAGACCAATTTAATTGGGCATAATTTTATTGTATAAAATTTATATATATAAAAAAAGAATATCGCGAACTGATTTTATCCGCGTGGTTCTTTTTTTTTTTTTTTTTTTGAAATCTTGATTATGTTCAGTATTTGCGTTGGCATGATTGATATATATATGATATATATAAAGTGAATCAACTAAAGCTAGCATGATTACTTGATTAAAAGTTTCAGGTGCTTCCTTACTAGTGGCCACGTGATAATCAGGAAACCAGGAGATAAGGAATGTATTCCCACGTGAATGATAATTGATATCATGCATAATGCTTCACGTTTCTCATATATATATATATATATATATATATATATATATATATATATATATATATATATATATATATATATATATATATATATATATATATATATATATGTATATGTAATATATATTTTAATAATTTTATAATTAAAATAAAATATTTATTTTAATTTTAAAATAAAAGTTTATTTTAATCTTAAAATAAAAGGTTTATTTTAATTTTAAAATGAAATTTCATGCTAACTAATTAGAGTTGGAATTGGATTCCATGATAACTAATTGGAGTTGAAATTGGATTCTATGTTTTCTAAAATAAAGGAGTTTATTTGTGAATAGGAAAGAGAATCCTAATTTCCTTAAATAAAGGAGTTTATTTAGATATGGAATAAGATTTCATATTATTCAAAATAATTCGTGTTTCCTTTAATAAATGAGTTTTTTTTTACTTGGAATTGGATTCCATAATTAATTAAAATAAAGGAGTTTATTTTGATTAAAATAAAATAGTTTATTTTATTCAAAATAGGATAAATTAAAATAAAAGAGGTTTATTTTGATTTAAATTTGGATTAAAATAAAGGAGTTTATTTTGATTCAAAATTAGATTTTATGCTAACACTAAATTTTGCCCATTAAATGATATCAATATATATATTGAATGTTTATTATTCATGATATGAATATTATTTATTGATGCATATGGTGATATGTATGATAATAAATGGGATTGATTATGAACTATTGACCAATGTGATTGAATTTTATTTTAGTTGGATGCATGAATGTATGGGTTTTATTAAATGGGGTCTCAAATGACTACGCCTTCTCTAATTTTTCTTAATGTAAATTCTATCTCCTCCTATATGTACTTCCCCTCGATCACGATCAAGGTTTCTATTTATTTTAAATAGTTTTGTAATAGGAATAGTTAGAATTAATTTTTGAAGAATTAGAGATCAACGGGCAAGGAGCGCTTGAAGACCCGTTTGTAATGGAGCCCGGGTTTAAATGTAATAGTTATATTTAAATATGAATTCTTGTACCCCTAGGGTTTGACCTTTTGGTTCAGTTTATGTGTTGTCATATTTTGCACGACAATTGTATTAATAAAATTGTAGTTGTTTCTGTATCATGTATTTGTCGACTCATAATGGGTGATGTATACCTATTTTGGGGGCGTCACAGTCTTCCAGCCCTACATTACCAAAGAGTGGAGAAGTCCAACGCAATCGATTGTTCACACCCCTAGGGGACTCACTAGAGAATATTCTCAATTTTCTGACTACTCAAAAGAAAATTACCCATCTTCTTCCACCAGACAACCCGAATGGAAGGGTTTCAATGTTACATGGAAGTGTGCCTATCATGCTGGAGCTCTAGGACATGATACTCAGGATTGTTGGGCCTTAAAAAAATAAGATCCAACACCTAATTGACAACGATGAGATCGTGGTGACTAAACCCGACCAACCTCATGTGCAAACAACCCTCTTCCTCAACACAAAGAAGAAGAGGTTAATATGATTAATTGGAGTAGTGGACAAAGTTCCAATTACGGTGTTGAATCCTCCCAAACCAGCAAGGATGGTGCTGAAAAATGGGATTATGCACAGTTCCAGTTTAGGATGGAACGAAAAATGAAGGCTCTATGTGAGCAAGTTAATCAATTAGCGGAACTGGTGATCCATCAACATCAAGTCACACGCCAATTAGTCAGCCAGGAGCATGCTAGTCTCCTTCCTCTTGTTATGAATACTCCATCATTGACTCCAGAAAGTGAAACACCGGAGGATAAAATTATAAAAAGAGCAAGTGCTAAATCCCGTCGGGATTTTGCCAACAAGAGGGAATTTACCTATCTGGGCCAACCAATGGAGGAGATATTTTAGATGTTGATCAATGAAGGAAGGATCACAACTCTGCTACCTCCAATCAATCCCCGTTCAAGATGGTTCAATTCTAATGGAGTATATCAGTATCACTCCCACCCTCGCGGATACAACATTGAAGAATTCTGGGCACTCCATGTGACGCCCCCAAAATAGGTATACATCACCCATCTTGAGTCGCCAGAAAATACACTACTGACAACCTCATTTATACAACTGTCGTGCAAAATACGACGACATATATACTATGAGTTTCAATACAAATAATTTAACGTATATAATACAACAATATTTATACTCAAATTATTACATGCCATATAAAGTATAGCAGCAAATATTAAGTATCCAAAGGGACACGAGAAGATTACTATATTGTTCATTTTAATGAGGTGCACTTTTGACGCTTTCAAGGTGGGGTTCTCATCACCTTATTGTTGTTAACCAAAATCAATTATTAAGTGACGTATAAAATACGACACACACATCTTAGGTCCTCAATAAAATTATATATTGCTTGTCATGTTGTTTTATAATGTATTGAGAAACTTCGACAGTCTCGGACTATCACACTATTTCCCTGTTATCCCCGCTTGACCTAGCTACACTCTTATTACCTGAAAGGAATTGTGAAGCAAAAGGGTGAGCACAACTAGCGCAGTAATGAATATCATGACTAAAGATAATTAAATTATCAATAGCTTTCGTCAGTGATAAATCAGAGATTTAGAACATATGGTAGATGATAAAACATTTCAACCATAGTCGCAGCGGAACGAGCAATCAATTAGAAGAGTCAAATAGACCATAAAGTTTATTATCTTCTCCACGTTAAAAGTCCACCAACAATGTTTTATCTCTGTAACATCAATCAACAGTTCCTTTCCACAATCATATGAATAATTCATAATCATAATTGTGATTCTAAATTCCTCTTCGTACCCAGGACGAAGATAATTTTCATCACTTATCTTTTACCTGAAACATTAAAGATCATGGTTATACCAAATCACAGTTTCCATTTATAATCATACTAATAAATTCATCTTTGCACTACGGGCCAAAGATATTCATTATCATTTCATCTTTGCACTACAGGTTAAAGACATATAACTGTATTTTAGAAGAGTCAAGTAGAGCATGATATCTACTATCTTCTACGAAATAAAAATTTATTATCAATATTTTATCACCGAGACTCAAATTTAATAAATAATCCACATCATTGAATCACCCCCGCACTACTCTGACCAAGGATATTCGTTAATATCACATCCATGAATTATCCAATGCACTACGCGGCCAAGGATATTCATTATTATCACATCCATGAATTTATATTTCATCACGAGACTCAACTTTCAATAATTAATCCACATCCTCGAATTATCCATCACTACTACGGCCAAGGATATTCATTAATATCACGACACTACGAAATTATCCATGCATTACTACGCACCAAAGATAGTGTTTTTTCATCAACTATCATGATCATGCCATAAAACAATTCATCTTTACACCTTGGTCAAGAGAATCCATGGCCATAATCATACCAAAAAATCGGCCCATCAATGCACTACGGGCCAATGAGGACTTTAACCACATCATTTGTAACATTATGGTTATGAGTATACCGAATAATCCCTGGTCATAATCATACCAAGTCCATCTATGCACTACGGCCAAAGATGACTTTCTACAATATAAGCATGAGGATGATGACAATGATATAAGAATTCAATTAAACGAGATAAAGGATAAATATTAAACATTTATAATACAATATATCCATAGTTCAATAATATCCACATGGTATCAATCACTTAATAATCTCATAATCTAATATCATTAATATTATAACAATATTTTAATCATTTATTAAACTTATAAACAATTTATTTTAATTGTTTACACTTTACCAAATAATACATTTAATCATTCAAAAATGCCATAATCATTAGATTTATCACCAATGATCAAATCCCTCATCAAAAATCTGCATATAACTTATATAGGATTGTCAAGCCATAAAATCCTTTTTTTCAATTTTGTTACTTCACATAACATATTTAATTCATTTACTCATAACTAGTCCATTTTCATGAAAAATACCAAAGCAGTACAAAAAAATTTTCTTTTCTGGGATTTAGCGGAATATAGTCCCATATTGAACATATATTTTTCTTAGAATTTTTAAAATTCATTTATTTTTTTCATATGGCCAAAACTGCTGAATATTTAGACATTTATCATAAATTGTACTTTTGTCCAAAAATTCTCAAATTTACACTCAGATAATTCTATAGATGTACTCCCAATAACAATTTCACCAATTTTGGAGTTAACCAGAAGGAGTTATAAGAGTTTACTTTTAAAATAGTCTTTTCTCATAAAATTTATAACTCCTAATCTATACATCCAAAAATCGCCATTTTTGGACACAGTCTAGAAAACTCATCAATTATCATTTCAAAATTTTCTATAATTTTTGAGGTTCGAAAAAATTATGAAACTGCCCCTGGCAGAAACCCCTTACTTACAACGATTGAACGAAAATAATATTCATACGAATACGAAAAATAATATCTCTTCAGAATATGAAAATAAATAATACCTCTGACGAGTATTGAAAGAAAATAACTCTCTTCATGAATACGAAATAAATAATACACATTACTACCATAATAATATCCCTTACGAATATTGAACGAAAATAATATTCCTTACAAATATTAAACGAAAATAACATTCCTTACGAATATTAAACGAAAATAATGAATATTGAATGATAATAATATTCATACGAATATGAAAAATAATTTCTCTTTAGAATATGAAAAACATAATAACCCTTACCTCAAAAAGAATAGTATTCCAACTGGTATAGCGGATATATTCTTGAAGAAAACTTTCATTATTTTCTACACTCAAAGCTTCCTAAAACTCTAAAGAAATATGCTCAATATTATTGAATAATAATTCTCTGATTCTGGTGTGTTTTTCAATTCCAACTAAGCATCCTATTTATAGGAGAATAGAAATGATACTATTTCGAATTTCTCACGGACTCCACAGTAGAAAAATCGGACGAAACTTTCACGGGCAACAAATTTTCAGATGCTTCATCTTTTATTTTCAACTTATTAATATAATATTCAATAAAATATAATATATTCTATTTTTCATAAAAAAATTAAACTTATTAATATATATATATAATAAATATATAATAATAAAACCAACTCCCTCCATGTTAGGCAACTCCCTCCCGTGAACTCCTTTGTTTCTTCCACCCATTTTTCATCACATGCATATATATATATAAAACAAGACTTATATATATATATATATATATATATATATATATATAAATAATACATTACCTTTTCTATACGTAAATTCCACCCCCCATTTCCCATTTACGTTTTTCAACACATATGGGCCCCACATGTGGCCCCCACCTTTATTATATTAAATAATTTTTTACCGATTATTTTGAAAAATGGGTAAATGGAGGTCCATAAAATATGCCAAAAATTACAACAAATACTTCATAAAAATCCCCTCAATATCTTTAAGAATATTTTCATTTTTTGAATTTTTAAATTTTGACTTTTTCAAAAAAGTCAACTGTTGACTTTTTGACCAAAAAGTCAACTCCGACAAATTTTGTGTTTATAGTCTATTTTTACTAATTTCATTATTCCAGACACAAATATCACGTTCGCGTCTATAAATTCAACTCTGTACTCAAATTTGATTTTTAATAACATTTATTCATTATTATTATAACTCGCAATATTAACAACTAAGTCGTTCCCAGGAAAGAAGGGGCTTTCCAATAAGGATTTCTCCCTATTGGCGCGCAATTAGGTGACCAAACCTTTCATTGACAGAACTTCTAGACATTGTTAATTATGCAAATAATAATATGAATAACTGGTCATCTCAATTATTGATTTAATAATATAAAATATCATGACAATAATTGAATAAAACTGAGTGACTTCTCACGTAAGCATCAATAATCAATATCGTGTGCTACTATGCAACCACGCCAGACATCGTGTATGCTTTTACCAATCGATTATTTATGACAACTTGCTTACTTTTGAAAAATTTTCACATATCACCCTTAACTTTAACCTTTTATCAATTTAACCACTTACTAAATAAAACAATAATTATAAGAAAATTGAATACTTTCATTTCATAAAATTCGGGGTCTCATAATCTCCAATCCTTATGAAATTTCGCCCTCGAAATTTACGTACGTACCTGGTATTTCGAAGAGATGAGAATACCTTGCTTCTTTTCGGGATTGTACTTTCCTGCTATTTCCTCTCAGATCATGATTTTCCCATTGCTTATCTCCTGTATTTCAGATATCATTCTAGAATATACCTTCAAAACAAAGGTTAATTGACATATCACAATTTGTCAACTTATCAAGTAAACAATTTCAACTTAGGTAAGTCACACACTAGCGAAGTATATTACGCGTCTTTCCCCTCTAAGTTCTAAACTCATATCTCCGCCAACAACCATATCCCTAAGCTCTGATACCAAATGTGACGCCCCCAAAATAGGTATACATCACCCTTCTTGAGTCACCAAAAAATACACTACTGACAACTTCATTTATACAACTCGTCAGTAAAATACTTACCTACATATATACTATGAGTTTCAATACAAATATTGTAACGTATATAATACAACAATATTTATACTAAAATTATTACATGCCATATAAAGTACAACAGCAAATATTTCAAGTCTCCAAAGGGACACGAGAAGATTACTATCTTGTTCATTCTAATGAGGTGCACTTTTGACGCTTTCAAGGTCGGGTTCTCATCACCTAATTGTTGTTCACCAAAATCAATTATTAAGTGACGTATAAAATACGACACACACATCTTAGGTCCTCAATACAATTATATATTGCTTGTCATGCTGTTTTATAATGTATTGAGAAACTTCGACAATCTCGGACTATCACACTATTTCCTCATATCTCCGCTTTCGACCCAAATACACTCTTTATTATCCCGAAAGGAATTGTGAAGCAAAAGGGTGAGCACAACTAGCGCAGTAATGAATATCATGACTAAAGATAATTAAATTATCAATAGCTTTCGTCAGTGATAAATAAGAGATTTAGAACATATGGTAGATGATAAAACTTTTCAACCATAGTTGCAGCAGAACGAGCAATCAATTAGAAGAGTCAAATACACCATAAAGTCTATTATCTTCTGCACATTAAAAGTCCACCAACAATGTTTTATCTTCGTAACATCAATCAACAGTTCCTTTCCACAATCATATGAATAATTCATAATCATAATTGTGATTCTAAATTCCTCTTTGCACCTAGGACGAAGATAATTTTCATCACCTGTCTTTTACCTGAAACATCAAAGATCATGGTTATACCAAATCACACAATACAATAGAAGCACAATACAAGGAATTCAACTCAAAGGTGTTGACAATCCTTTGAAAGTGGTTGCACCAAAGCCAATTACATTGTCATCTAGGCCACAATATCCTATTGTCAACCTGCAAAAAGTGTCATGGAATTATGGAGAGGCTGAAGGATCCACATCCCACATAACTACTACAATGTTGAAGGAGAATCCACTGTATCTTCCCCACCGGGTGATGAAGTCTACCATCAAATCAAAGGGAAAAGTTCCCATTGAGAGGATTGAAGAGTTCCCCATACTATGGGCCATAATGAAGCCAAGGTGGTTTTAAGCTTGAGAGAAGCTCCACAACAAATTTCCATTCTGGACTTGGTTTTCTCTTCCAAAAATCACAAGAAGGTCTTGCTAAGGGTTTTGGAAGAAGCCCATTTGTCGAAATCAGTGGATGTTGAAAAGTTCCAGCATCTGGTTGATCACAATTTTAACAACAATGTGATATCTTTCACTGATGACGATATACCTCCCGAAGGACTGGTCATTGCAAACTGTTGCACATAGCAGTTTTGTCCTCTGGATACATGGTGGGAGGAGTTTTGATAGATGGGGGATCATCTTTAAATATCTGCCCTTAAGCCACTTTAGAGAAGCTGAACATCAATCTCAAGAGGATCAAAAGTGGCCATATGGTTATCAAAGCTCTTGATGGATCCCGACGTAATGCTGTCGGAGAGATTGAACTGCCTGTGGAGATTGGGCCACATACTTTTTGTGTATCCTTCCACGTGCTCAAAATAGCCACAGGATACAACCTGCTCTTGGGGAGACCGTGGATTCACATGGCTGGAGCCATCCCTTCCACCCTTCACCAGCAACTCAAATATATCATTAACAATAGCCTAGTCACTGTCAATGCTGAGCTGGAATGTCTTGAACAAGGTGACATACCACTCATCAACTTCAATGCAGAAGTTGAACTAGTCAAATTTTATGCCCTAGAGGTGAGCAACACTCACTATCATCCTATTGGGGCGCCATTTCTACTACCAAAGATTTTTGTTGAGGTAATGTCGAAAACTCAAGAGATGATGTCATTGGGTCATCAACCTGGACAAGGGTTGGGCAAAGATCATCAAGGCATTAAGCGCCCAATTCAAATTTCTAGTCAAACCGGGATAGCTGGACTAGGCTATTCTACCGGCTCCAGTCACGGGAATCCTCATAATTAAGCACAAACAGATTCCTTCAGCTTAAGCCACGCGGCGATTATCTCAACCTATAGATCATGAGACTATACGGTCTCCGGTAAAGGTGCTTGCCCATATAATGGTTATGTTATTTCCCAAACCGATATCGGTTAAAGCAAAAGAGGTCTTGATTTCTGATCCCGAAGTGGAAGAAAGGGAATAGAGACGTAAACAAGACATCGCCAGGTGGTTGTCAAACATACGCATCATTGTCCATACTGAGGACATGAATAGAGAAATCTTAGATGATGATTATCTAGATATCATGGACATTATTTGGGAGAAGGAGGATGACGACAACCCCTTCATCACTGTTGTCCAACATGACATCACCCTTAGCAATAGAAGCAGCATTTCATGCATTTGTCGACAAGGGTAAAAAGGGCAAAAAATCCCTATGCCCTATAAATAGCAATAACTGCTTACTTTTTTGTACAATATTAGCAGTTGTTTTGTCATTACATGCTAACACTTTATATGATTGAACAATTTCATATATTAAGTGAAAGCATTTTTGTTTCAGGACTCTCACTTTAGATGTGCCTAGAATCTCAGGGTGATGGGTTAGTTTCTCTCTCTAGAAATGTGCTCTCCCTTCTCTCTAGGATTTTAGGATTTTAGTCCTGCCCTTTTCCTCCCGCCCATCCGCTTTTTCCCTTTTTACCGCTAATTTTTTCCCTTTCGCCTCCCCGCCCATCCTCACCTACCTCTTCCATCTTCACCAAACTTTTCTCTGCTTACTCTTTTGTTTCCCTCGCTCCAGCTTTCCACTAATATCCTCTCGCCCTTCTCTTCCTGCTACCCACTCCTCCTTCTTTTTCTCGTTAACCTTTCTTTCCCTTTCCGCTTCTTCGCTCCTCTTTCTCTCTCTCTCTTCTAGTGTCTCTGCTTCTCCCTCCAAATTTCTTCCTGCATGCCATGGTGGACCATCATCATCTCTACTGGAAACTCCGAGAGCAATAATCTCACGACCTTTTTTGCCAATCTTGTTTCAAACCCCGGCTCTCCCTTAACTTCTGGCTGCTATGACGAGTCCCAGCCTAATCCTTCTATTTTCACCATCGCCTCGATGAATCTACTTCTATCGAGTCTCAACTTGGGGCAAACTTAGGTCCAAATTCTCCTCTTCTTACCCAAGATATTTTCAAAGCGGCTCATTATTTCTCTATCACAGGCCGAGAAGAAGCGCTTGCTGAGAGACAGAAAAATGCCAAGCTCATGGATTACATCACTGCGCTTGGTCTTCCTCTTGATGATGTTAACAACCTTTCCTCCATTGAACTCTTGTTGCGCTTCCTCGCCAATGCTCGTAAGGTGCTAGATTCTTGCCCTGTTCTGGATAGGTCCTCTCCCAAGGCAACTCTTAGCCCTCCCATTTCCCCTGCTTGCCCTGGTGTGGATAGTCCTTTGGTCCAAACTTTCTGTGTTGGTGAGCAGTCTAAGCCTTCCTTGACTTCTGTTGTTCCCCAGATTGCTAGTTTACAGCAGAGCGGTTTGGAGCCTCCTCATCCTTCTCCTGTTGCCTTGGACTTTTCCCACTCCCCTTCTCTAGTGGTCATTGCTTGAATTTCTCACTTCCCCTTAAGTCTTGGAGCTCATTGTCACAAATTCTCACCAATCGTGAAAAATCTGGGCTTAAGTTTCTTCCTCCTATCTCCTCGGTTGGGAGTGTAACAGTTGCCCCTCCTGTTGAAGTCTTAAAGCTTGGTCTTAACAAATGGTCTACTAGTCTTGTGGGCCATTTCATCCCCTCAAAATTACCTTTTAGGTTGGTTGAATCATCTGCTAAGAAATTATGGGGGCACCAGGGTAATGCCTAAAGTGTATCCGCATGATAAGGGCTACTTTATTTTTAAGTTCGACATCGTGATGAGATAGGGATAATGTCCTAGCATCCGGACCTTGGTATATTGCATCTAAGCTTCTCAGCCTTCCACCGTGGCAAGAAGGAGTCAACTTCATTAAATTTGATTGCAAAGAAAGTTCCCATCCGGGTTAAGTTAAGTAACATTCCACTCTCTTCTTTGACGAAAAGAGGATTAAGTTATCCGGCTAGTCTTTGTAGGTAGGCCCCTGCTTTGGCTGATGATATGACCTCTAAACCGGAGCCTATGAGTTATGCCCGTATTTGTATTGAGATGGATGCCCTATCTTCATTCCCCGTGATCTATAAATGCCGTTGTGTTTGATGGCAATGTCAGAGTGGAAGAAACTCAAGGTGCAGTTAAGGTAGAGTAATCTTTGAGCAGAGGCCCTTCATGCTCGCTTTAAAATGCTTTGGACATTCTCTTGCTAAGTGCCCTAATTCCAATATGCAGTGGGTTACCAAGGCCTCCGCTAGTGCTTCCGTAGTTACTATCCCCAAGGATGCCATGGGTCCTTCTTCCTTGGCTCCCCCAGAAGCTGATGGTGCTTGGACCATAGTTTCTAAAGGACCTAAAACATCTTCCCTTTCTTCCGCCGACCCTCTGTTAGTTGTGAAAGCGAATTTCTTCTCTCCCATTGCTTCCGCTTTGGCCCCTGGAGAGGAGTCTGAGTCCCCTATTCCGTACAACCCCCTGGTGGACAAGGTAAAGCAAGTTGATGAGATAGAGCGCAAGGAGTTGAAACATAATGCTAGGCTTGATAAAGAGCCTCTCTAGAATTCAAAGAAGAGGAATAAGGGTCCAAGGGGGTCTTCCCCTCCTTAGTTGTGCTTGCTTTCCCTTTTTGTTAATGACATATTTTTGTTCCTATAATGTCAGGGGTTTAAATAAGAAGCCTAAGCAAGCTTTTGTTCGCAATTTTCTATCTAGCAACCATATCTCTTTTGTGGGGCTTATTGAGACCAGAGTTAAAGCTCCTAAGGCTCCTAGAATCTCGAGGGCAATCTGTCGTAATTGGGTTTGGGTCTATAACTATGACTATCATTCGAATGGCAGAATATGGGTGGGCTAGGATCCCAATATATGGAGAGTGCATACTCTTTTCCAATCACCTAACCGTCCCATTTTAGGATTTTACCTCTCCATGGTAGCACTCAATCTTGGTCTCTATTGTTTATGGCTTAAATTTGCGTCGTCGTAAGGAGGCAATTATGGGCGTAATCGAATCCTTCCTCTCCTCGACACTTGGTGTATCCTGGGGGACTTCAATACTATCAAGAGTGTTTCCAAGCGGAATGGGGAGACTCTGGCCCGAATATTGGAATATCCGCTTCTTCGATTGCTCGAAAATATTGGGGTAGAAGATATTAAAGCTATTGGTCCTCAACACACATGGTGGAACCGCCAAGTCAATAATCCTATATACAGAAACTCGATAGGCCTTGGGCAACTCTTCCCGGTTCTCCTCAATGCCGGATTCACAAGCCACCTTTTGGTGCTAGAGGTCTTTCGCACCATTGCCCTCATTCTTAATACTGGCCTCCATAGAAGGAGACCTCGTGAAGCCTTTCCAATTTTTAATTTCTTGCTTGAATGGGATGGTTTCAATTCTCACTGCTTTGTAATGTTGGAATTCTAGTGTTCGAGGAATGCTTTTTTATCTTCAATGAGAAGTCGCTTCACCAAGAGGGCCCTTGTGTCATTAAACTCTTCGAATGGCAATCTCATGAACAATGTTAGCTACTTGCAAAACCAATTGGCTGCTACTCAGATTTCTATTCAGGCCGATCCTCTTAATGCTCTTTTGCTATCCCAAGAATCTATATGCTCCAAGTCCCTTTGGAATGCCTTGGCCCTTGAAGAATCTCTCCTTCTTTAGAAATCTCGTGCGGTTTGGCTTGCCCAGGGTGATAAGAATTCGAAATTCTTTGCTAATGTTATTAGGAACAACTGGAATCATACTAAGATCCTTTCTATCTTCAATGTTCTGGTGCCCTTATTGAAGACCAAATGGTATTTGTAAGGTGGCGAAGGATTATTTTCGTGACTTGTTGGGAACTTCTCCTAGTACCTACCCCCGGTCAAGATGAACTTAAGAATATTGTTACCAAAAGGATCTCTCTCGCCCTGTCCTCTCTCCCGTCTGCTCCTATTCTAGACGCCGAAATCCTCGAGGTGCTTCTTTACCATGAAGAAGAATAAAGTCCCTACCGACGGTTTCAACGTTAACTTCTTCATTCACCGTTGATTTGGTAGGTCATGATTTCTCTAAGGTCGTTCATTCCTTTTTCTTCTTGGGCACCTTCCCCGGTGGAGTCAACTCTACAAACCATTGCCTTGATTCCAAGATCGAAAACCCTTCCCGCATATCGACTTCGTACCAATCTCCCCATTGCATAACAATATATAAATGTATAGCAAAAATCCTTGCCAATAGGCTCAAGTGTTTATCCTTCTCTTATTGATCATGCCCAATCTGCTTTCATCTCGCTAAGAAGTATTAGTGACAATATTCTTCTCATACATGAACTCTTTAGGAATTATCACCGACTCTCGTGGCACGCATCGCCTGGCTTTCAAAATTGATATCCGTAAAGCCTTTGACACCGCTGATCGGGGATTTCTTTTGATCTCGCTGAGCCTCCTCCGCTTCCTCCTATTTTATCCACTGGATTAAAGGTTGTATCACTACACCTATGTTCTCGGTCCAAAATTAATGGTGCTCATTGGCTATTTTAAGGGTGCTAGAAGACTTAGGCAAGGTGATCCTTTATCTCCATACTTGCTTATCCTCTGCAATGGAAGCATTATCCATGATCATCTCTAAGGAAACTCTCTTCGCCCGATTTCAAATTTTATCGAAAGCCGAGCCTTGTAAAATTACGCATGTATGCTTTTCATCGATGACGCTCTTTCTTTTCTCATCATGGGGACTTGACTTCGATTTATATTATCCACTCTTGTATTCAATCCTTTTCCTTGTACTCAGGCCTTATTCCTAATGCTCTTAAAAGCATGTACTTTCTCGCCAACGTTCCAAATGATGCCAAGGAGAGTATTTACCAGATTTTGGGATTTCATAGGTGTTTTGCCAATCAGGTTTCTTGGGGTCCCCTTATCTCCTTTCGCCTCTCTCACTCGATTGTCACCTTTTTTGATTCAAAGAATTACAGTCGGGTTTCCTCTTGACCTCGCGATCCCTTTCCTTTGCTGGTAGAGTGCTTTTAATCAGAATAGTGCTTTTTGCTATCCAATCTTATTGGGTAGCCCATTTTATCCTTCCTAAATCGGTCTTGAGAGTTATTCAATCTATTCTTTGTAGATTTCTATGGAAAGGTTCTTCTTCTTCTTAGCCATGGTCAGAAGTATCTTGGAAAGATTTAGCCTCCCTTTCGATGAAGGCGGTCTAGCCATCAAAATCTCACCGATTGAATTCGCCTCATCATTCTCCATCTTCTTAAGGTTATTTCACCTTCTCCAACCTCCTTGTGGGATAAGTGGGTCAATTCTACCGTGTCTTGCTCGCTATAATTTCGGCATGTCCCTATTCCCGCCAACGTTCTTGGATTTATGTAAGATTCTTAAATTACATCCCACCGCTCTTAATTTCCTTCATTACTCAAATGGAAATGGAAATTCCTTCGCTTTATGGCATGATCCGTGGGTTGAATGGACAAGTTTATTAATCCATCGACGCCGCTTCTACAATACCGTAATTCCGATGAATGCCTGTATTTCCGATATCGCAACACCGGGTGCTTGGTCATTACCTCTAGCAACCACCACGAGGTTATGCAATTTTAGAGCCTGCTTTGATTCTATCCTCGCTCCCTCGCTATCCGAGGATAGAATTTTATGGGGTTCTAGTGAGATTAAATTAGTTAAAGCCTCCATCATTTGGAATTTATTCGATCATCCGCCGTAAGGTACCTTGGGCTCAACTGCTATGGCACCCTCTTCACATTCCTCGGTACTCTTTTACCCTTTAATGGGCCTTACGTGGCGGATTACCTACTAATGATAGATTTTTATCATACTTGAGTTTTCGCCCTCTAAAATGCCCTTTCACAAGAACTCATGATGAAACTTTTTCCACCTATTTTTCGAATGTAACTATTCATCATCCGCCTTCTCCTCTGCTCGTTGTTGGAGGATGGAATAACGTTCCAATGAGGTGGGATGACCTCGTTAACTTCGTTATCCAATTTAGTGGAAGTAACACTAGGTCCAATATTCTAAAGCTTGCATTGGCTTCTCACCGTGTACAAACTTTGGGCAACTAGAACTCCTTTGTCCATGATCGCATCAAAAAGCCCTCGAGTGTCGTGGTCGTGGATATTTTGAATGACATCAAATCAAGGCTTTCTTCGTCTTCTAAATTCCTTTTAGCTGCTCAGAGCAATCCTACTCTTAGTGTATGGCTATAGTCCAGATGTTTTGGATGTATGGGAGTTGTAGTATGGTTGAGAATTGTTGTGCCGCTTTGTTTCACCACGACTAAATGCGGAGTGATGCGAATCATATGCTCCTTTGCACTTCGCAGATTAATAGCTTGGCTTCTTCCAGTTGGAAATTTAGCTTCCATGGTCGTTTCGGCGCTCTCGGCTCCCATGGCGCTTACTTCTTCAAATGGGTTGGTTCAAATATTGCTTCGTCACATGGGTTTAGAAGCATCTCCATCCGACATCTGGTTCGGCTTCGCGGCGAGAAGGATCAATGACATTTGGGCTCAGCATCTGTTCACCTTCAGTGGTTCACCTTTCGTGTCTTCTGGATGTCCGGGATGCTGGTTTCAACTTCGGGGTTCGTTCTATGGTTCGGCCCTCTCTTTTTGGCACTCGTAGTTCTTCCTAGGCTTCTGCATCCTCTTGCCATCAGAGTGCGCTTTAGTTCATCTTTGCTTTCGGGATGCCGGTTTTTGGCCGGTTTGCTTTCTATGGTTTGGCCTTCCCACCGGCACTCATAGTTCTTCCTATGCTTCAAAGATCCTCTTGGCCATCGCAGCGGTCTTGTTCATCACATTCTTCTACTCCATTCATTTGGTCGCTTGGTTTTAATCGATTGGTTGTTTAAGTTGTTTAAGGTTTTCATGCTTGTTTTACTATTGTCCCGCTTAGTAATGCTCCTTGTTCTTTCATTTGGCTTGGTTGTTAGTCTCTTGTTGTCCATTTTGGGGTTGTCCCATGTGGTTCTATCAAAAGCTTCGGGTATGCCTTTAGCGATTGTTTTATCTCTTTTCTTTTCAATATACAAACAAACTTAGCGAAAAAAAAAAAATTTAGATGTGCCTAAACTTGCCGAAGGAGGTGCCTTTTCTTCACAAGGACTGTAACTTTGATGTAAAGTTGTACTCAGACTTGAAGGAAATACAAGAGGACTATGAGATACCTCAGGAGATCAAAGAATGGGTCGAGGAAAAACCCAAACCAAATCTTGATCAAACCTCCTCTTTCAACCTCAGAACCTTAGAAAACCCTAAGCTAATCCAGATCGGTACTGACCTCACTCCAAAAGAAAGGAATGTCATGGTTACACTATTAACCCAATTTCAGGATGTGTTTACATGGTCTCACAAAGACATGATGGGTTTGTCCACTAACATTGTCATTCATTGCCTCCCATTAAAGAGGGATTCAAGCTAGTCGCAAAAAGCTTAGCGATTAAAACTTGAGGAGTATAAAGGTTAAAGAAGAAATTGTGAAACAATTTCAAGTTAGCATCATCATGGTATCCACATACCTCGAATGGCTATCCAACATAGTCCTCGTGCCTAAACCGGGAGGAAAGGTGCGACTTTGCGTGGATTACTTGGGATTTGAATAAAACTTGCCTTAAATATAGCTTTCACGCGCTATTTATCCACATTCTCATTGACAATATTGCTCAATACGACATATACTACTCCTTTGCCGATTATTTTGTGGGTACCATCAAATCATGGTTGTCAAGAGGATCGTGAGAAAACTTCATTCATCACGCCTTGAGGAACCTTTTGCTATGTACAGATTGTCATTCGGCCTCATCAATGTCGGAGCTACCTATCACGGGGCCATTATGGCTCTTTTTTCACGACTTAATTCACAAAGAGATAGACATCGATATGAATGACATCATTGTCAAGTCCCAAAAAGAGGAAGACCACATAGGCCACCTCCAAAGCTCTTCAACAGTAAAGTAAGTACAACTTGAAGTTGAATCCAATGAAGTCGCCTTTAGGCGTTAAATCAGGCAGTTGCTAGGGTTCCTAGTTAGCCACAAAGGGATTGAGCTGGATCCCACCAAAATCCAGGCCATCATAGAAATGCCCATTCCTCAGACAAAGAAGGAAATACTGGGACTTTTGGGAAGGATCAACTTCATCAGCCGATTCATCTCCACACTCACAACAACCTATGAACCTATCTTCAAGCTGTTAAGGAAGAACTACTCCATGAAATGGAATGATGAGTGTCAGAAAGCCTTCCTTACAATCAAAGCGCAGCTAGTCAAAGCTCTTGTTTTGGTACCGCCCAGGGATGGTGTTCCCCTGTTCATGTACCTGTCCATTAATGACAATGCCATGGGCGGCATGATGGGACGAAAAGAAGATAGAGGCCAAGAGCAAGCTATCTACTACCTCAGCAAAAGATTAAACAACAGTGAACACAAGTACACTCTGATTGAGAAGACTTGTTGTGCTTTAGCATGGGCTTCAATGAGGTTACAACATTACCTCCATGGTCACACAACCCATCTCATATCCCACGTGGATCCTCTCAAGTACGTGTTCAGTAAACCCATGTTGAATTGTCACCTGTATAGATGGCAGTTGATACTACAACAATTTGACATCGTCTACGTGACGCAAAAGTCTATTAACGGTCAAGGAATTGCTGATCAACTGGTCGCCACACCTTTAGGGGATTTCAAACCCTTGGAAACATACTTCCCCGATGAAGGGGTAATGACAGCTTCAAAGAACACCATCAAGATGCAGACACACCAATCATGGAAAATGTATTTTGATGGAGCTATAAATATGGAAGGTTCTTGGGCTGGAGCAGTTCTAGTAGCCATTACGGGGGAGCAGTATCCTGTCACCGTCAAATTACAGATTATCAGCACCAACAACGCAGCTGAGTATGAAGGTTGTATCATGAGATTGAAACTTGCCCAATCAATGGATATCAGACGGTTAACTATCTTTGGGGATTCTGAATTGGTCATTAGATAAACAACTAGGATCTATCACACTAAAGAACTACATTTGCTGCCTTACCATCAGTAGGTTATCCAGATGGCTTCGGAGTTTGAAGAAATAACCTTCCTCCATATTCCTCGGAATAGGAATGACTTTGTAGATGCGCTAGCAACTTTGGCCTCCTTGATCAACATACCTAACAAGGAAAACATGCCAAGCATCACATTTGCCCCAAGCAAAACGCCTCCATCCTATGGAAATTACATCGAGAAGTATCGGATGAGCTACCTCCCATCCAAAGACCCTTGGTATCAACACATTAAGGAGTATCTACTTAGATGGATCTACACCATGAGGCGAGTCCCACCGAGAAAAGCGAATCCATCAAATGACTATGAAATTTTACCTGAGCGGAGATGCACTCTACAAATGAGATGGAGGACTAGGTCTCCTTAGATGCCTGGACAAGGACCAAGCTCAGAGGCTCATGGATGAAATCCATGGTGGAGTATGTGGCCCACACATGAGCGGCCCTCTACTTGTCAAAAAGAATCTCGTAATCGTAGGCATTCGGCTCTCTCTCAAAGCTCACTATGATGATCACGTCAAGAGATGTTATCAATGCCAAATTCATGGGAATGCTATCTACGCCCCTCCAAGGGAGCTCTACAGTATGAGTTCGCTTTGACCCTTCTCAATGTGGGGAATGGACGTGATCGAGCCCATCGAGCCTAGAGCCAGTAATGGGCATCGATTTATCTTTACCATGATTGACTACTTCACCAAATGCGTAGAAGCGTTCCCTTCCCCATGGTTACCAAAAGAAGTTATCATTGGTTTCATCGTAAATAATGTCATTTGTCGATATGGACAACCGAGGTAATTGTTTCGCATAACGCTAAGAACCTCAACAACAAAATGATGGAGGAGTTATGCAAATAATTCCACATCAAACATCTCAACTTTGTTATCTATCGTCTAAAGATGAATGGTACTGCTTGTGAAGCGGCTAATAAGAACATCAAGAAGATCATGCAAAAGATGTCCGCCAATCACAAAGGACGACTCCAACCTCTTGCCTCCGACTCTATTAGCCTACGAACTTCAATGCGCATTTCCGGGGCAACCCTCACTCACTAACCTATGGGATGGAAGTAGTGCTCCCTATAGAGGTGGAAATGGAATCCCTCAGAGTGTTGATAGACGCTCAACTGGATGAAGATCAATGGTTACAAGATAGGTATCACCAACTGTCTCTAATAAACGAAAGACGAACCAGTGCTATCTTCCATGGTCAGTTATACCAACAAAGGATTTCCAGATCCTATAACAAAAAAGTTCTTGGCTATGGCGCTTAAACAACATGACTTGGTTTTGAAGAAAATCATTGACAACCAAGACAAATCCAAGGGAAAATTCACCCAAAACTGGGAAGGCCCATTTGTTGTCAAGGAGCTATTGACAGGAGGTGCTCTCAGATTACAAGAAATGAATGGAAATGAATTTCCGTAGCTCATCAACTCGGACACCATGAAACAGTACTATATCTGAGGTTACCATCGAGTGTTTATCCTAGTTTTGGATCACCAGATCACCAGTCACTTCAGGTTTTCTAACCCTTCACTATGTACAACCCTTCTTCATACCCATCTCGCTTTATCGTGATAAACACACTTTTCAAACCAAAGAAATTAGTTTTCGCATCATCGATCTTTCACTCCACTTCATTTTGAACCTTTTAGGTTATCCTACCGAGATTGAACCTTTCACACCAAGCAGCTTTTGTCCCACCAGGATAGAACTTTTCACACCTACAATTTGTCCTCAGATATAGGATCAAAATTTTCATCTATAGTTTGTCCCAACATGGGATCAAACTTTTCAGCTTTAAATTCATCCCGCACACCTGGCGTAACTACGTCAACCTAATCTCCCTAATACACGGGAGTACGTAGGCAACTATTTTTTAATGGCCCGACGCCATAAAAAAAACAGCAACAAAAACAAAACAAAAACACACTTCTACACCCTTCTACACCATATCACATACAGCGTTGAACCTCTTACTGAAAGTAGTATGCACACAAGCCAATCATGTTTGATGATAAAGCATATACTTTGTAACAATCTTATTCATTTATTAATAAAAAGTATTAATTTATTAAAGGCTTTTAATTATCTACATGATGATGTTTTATAATATGTGATAAACCCATAGTTTTAAGCAATGCTTTTAGAATAATGATGATGATCATTCTAATGAGATCTAAATTCTTAGAAAGCTTAAAACTAAAATAGTTCCCAATCGTTGGATTACTAAATTGGGGATTAGTGAATCCGGATAGATTGGTACATGCGTTGCTTGCTCATTGGATGAGGATGATTGATCTCATGATCATTTGTGTGGAGACACTAAAGCAAGTATGTAGATGCTTATTAGAGAATAAGTTCACTGAACGTGGCTCGCTAAGGAATACCTAATGGAGTTTTACTTGCATGTCAATAGGAATTCCTGTAGTGATAGTAGTACAAGTGATCCTTAGACTTGAGATCATTATAGTATCTTGTGTATGATGAGTTATACTTTGACTTATTCCTTAAGACCCTTAGGATATATCAAAGGGTATGCTTGGGTATAATAAGTCGTACATGGAGATAATGTATGATCAATAAAGAATCTACCACTTCTAGTAAAAGAAGAGAAATGTCCTATGTGATTCAATAAATGACAACCCAGTAGTCCTTGGCCAAGGCAGAATGAAATTAGAAAGGAGTTTCTAATTTACATTATTTGGAGTTGTGCATTTAAGGATCGAAATACATATAATTAAATAAAATAAGACATGCCAAAGAATTACATGTCTTATATTTAATTAGGACATCAGATCTTTGGAAGGATTGAATTGTACTTTAAGAACTATTTACTCAAAGGTTCTTTTATGATTAATGTTGAAATCTATATTATCCTAAAAGTCGTTAATCGCTAGGGAGGCTTATCCCTATTGTAGAATAAATATTATTTATTTAAATAAATTAATATTTTAATTTATTTATTTAAATAAGATTAGAATTGTTCTAATTGATTTATTCACAACCTGTTTAATATGGAGAATCTAAAGGGTCACACCATAAAAGGAAGAATAATTATTTAAGAAGTTAATTGCATAATTGTAATAATATGTTTAGTATATTTAATTTAATCTATGGTGATAGAATAAATTAAATAGCTTAATATTTATTATTTAATATTTTAGAAATATTAAATATTAATTAATAAGAGGAGTCTTATTAATATTATTACAATTATTATTATTTTAATTTCTAAAGGAGTTTGGGAATTAATTTAATATTAGTACTCTCATTTATTCCTAATAAGATTAGGAGGCTAATTAATTAAAGAATTTTAATTAATTAAAATAAAACCCAATTCCTTAATTGTTAAGGAGGGTTGCCTACATCTATAAATAAGAGGAGTCTTATTATGGGTGAGGTAGTTGTTGACGTATTCATAGAATACGTAATTTCAATAGTTGGGAGAGTACACCCTTTTCTATGAGAGATAGAAAAACTAGGGTTTTGCCAAATACCCATCTTCTTGAATCATTCTTCTTCCTTGGTGGATCACCTCTAGAGGCCAAACTCTTTGGTGGCTAATGTTGATCAAAGAAAGGAACCAAACCCGGTGGATTCAAGTTGGACGCGAAAGGATTTGGAGGTGAACTCGTACCTAAGGAAGCTCGAATCTTCAAGGGTATGATTCTTGTTCATTATCTTTTCGTTTAATTAATAATTATGCATAAAGGGTGATCTGGGTATATGGTTTGTAAAATTTTAAAACTCCGATTTTTCACGTTTCCGCTTATTTTTGCAATTTGATTGCGTTCATGAATATTACAAACCTAATAAAGGGCATCGTAGCCAAACTCAGATAGGAATTATTAATTGTTTTAATTTGATATGTATATTGATATGTGTTTAGACCAATTTAATTGGGCATAATTTTATTGTATAAAATTTATATATAAAAAAGAATAATCGCGAACCCGATTTTATCCGCGTGGTTTTTTTTTTTTTTTTTTTTTGAAATCTTGATTATGTTCGAGATTTGCGTTGGCACGATTGATATATATATGATATATATATAAAGTGAATCAACTAAAGCTAGCATGATTACTTGATTAAAAGTTTCACGTGCTTCCTCATTTAGTGGCCACGTGATAATCGTGGAAACCAGAGATAAGGAATGTATTCCCACGTGAATGATAATTGATATCATGCATAATGCTTCACGCTTTCTCAAAATATATATATATATATATATATATATATATATATATATATATTACCGTAATATATATATATATATATATATATTATGTATATGTAATATATATTTTAATAATTTTATAATTAAAATAAAATATTTATTTTAATTTTAAAATAAAAAGTTTATTTTAATCTTAAAATAAAAGGTTTATTTTAATTTTAAAATTAAATTTCAAGCTAACTAATTAGAGTTGGAATTGGATTCCATGATAACTAATTGGAGTTGAAATTGGATTCTATGTTTTCTAAAATAAAGGAGTTTATTTGTGAATAGGAAAGAGAATCCTAATTTCCTTAAATAAAGGAGTTTATTTAGATATGGAATAAGATTTCATATTATTCAAAATAATTCGTGTTTCCTTTAATAAATGAGTTTTTTTTTTACTTGGAATTGGATTCCATAATTAATTAAAATAAAGGAGTTTATTTTGATTAAAATAAAATAGTTAATTTTATTCAAAATAGGATAAATTAAAATAAAAGAGGTTTATTTTGATTTAAATTTGGATTGAAATAAAGGAGTTTATTTTGATTCAAAATTAGATTTTATGCTAACTAAATTTTGCCCATTAAATGATATCAATATATATATTTGAATGTTTATTATTCATGATATGAATATTATTTATTGATGCATATGGTGATATGTATGATAATAAATGAGATTGATTATGAACTATCGACCAATGTGATTGAATTTTATTTTAGTTGGATGCATGAATGTATGGGTTTTATTAATGGGGTCTCACAGACTCGCCTTCTAATTTTTTTAATGTAAATTCTATCTCCTCCTATGTACTTCCCTCGATCACGATCAAGGTTTCTATTTATTTTAAATAGTTATGTAATAGGAATAGTTAGAATTAATTTTTGAAGAATTAGAGATCAACGGACAAGGAGCGCTTGAAGACCCGTTTGTAATGGAGCCCGGGTTTAAATGTAATAGTTATATTTAAATATGAATTCTTGTACCCCTAGGGTTTGACCTTTTGGTTCACTTGGCGGCTCTAGTGAACCAAACTAGAATAAAAGTCCATAATCAATCCGGGTAGAATATAGTATTTTATATGTGCATGCTTATACTATTTTTTTTTTTGCTAAATTTTGTTTGTATAGAAAAGAACCAAATTACATAGACTAGGGGCATACCCACAGTATAGCTACATCATCTATGGACAAGCGCAAGATGAGGAAATTATACAAGGGACTATACCAGAAACCAAACTAGCTAGTAATAGGCCTATTACAGAATCATTAAATATTTCTATCTTAGAAAGAGAATTACAAGGACCTCGTACCGCCACTTGCCCGAAGGCGTAGACCTGTGCATGCGCGCTAAACAAGATGAGACAAATTAATAACATGCAAACCCCTCAAATTTTTTATATTAAGTCCTAAGCGTTCAAAGATATTTGGAATATCGAACGTCGCCTTCTAGCATGATAAAATTAATAGAGTATTAAATATTTAATATGAGTTTGTTGTGTCACCACAAGGCGAGTATTAAGTATTTAAGATGTTAATTTATTACATTTGATGCTTATAAAGAAAATTGAACAATATTGTTTTGTTGTGTCACCACAAGGATAATATTTTTCTTTTTTGAATATATGGAGTGCTAGGTTGGACTTAACTTGGATAATTTTGATTCGGATGTGCCACCACTTGATCAAAATAATCTAAGAGGCAAAATACAAGGAGTTGCATAGTTGATGTAATTGACAAGAGTTGTCTACCTATTTATTTATATATAGTTTGTTGTGTCACCACAAGGCTATATACATTTGAAATGAGATTCTTATTCTCACTAGCAAATCTTTAATTAGATTTTGCCGAATTATATATATTGAGGGTAATATAATTTGAAGAAAATAGTGAGAGATACCAATTTAAAACAAGACCTAATTTATTTTTGTAATTAATAAAAGAATGTATGCTAAAATGTTGTTAATTACAAATTCATTTATAGAATTTTACAATGTCTAAATTACTATCACTGTAAAGCATATTAGATGCTAATTAACCGGATTGAATTACACGGATTGGTTAAAGAAATTCATAATAGTTCTCACGGCTAAAAAGTTATCTTATGTCCTTAATACGCCTATCCCTGCAATGGTTGCAGACAATGCCTCTGAGGAAGAGATTGCTACTTTTAGACAGTGGCAAGATGATGCACAGTTGGCTCAATGTATCATGCTCAGTATCCATGAGTAACGAAGTTTCAAATCGGATGAAACTATGGATGCTCCTACTATACTTTTGCACGTCAAGTAGTTGATGGTGAGGAAAGTAGGACTAATAGATATCAGATATCTAAGGAACTCTTCCGATCTAGAATGACCGATGACACTACAAAGATGATAAAAGTCCTTAACATTATCAATTTGATTGATCAATTAGACAACGAAGTTTTGTCATGGATGGAGAGTTGAGCCAAGATTTGATCTTACACTCACCCCTACTCCTTTCACAATTGTTGTGAATTTTCATATGAACAAGCTAGATATCATCCTCACCGATTTGCTTAACATGTTGAAAAATGTTGAGAGTCACTTTCCAACCAAGAAAGACCATGTCTTACATCCAGGTAGGGGGCCAAGGATCTTCCTAAAAGAAGAACGATTCAAAGAAGGTAAATAGAAAGGCAAAAACAAAGGATAATAAGAACAAAACTGATATGGATAGCAAAGGAGTTTGCTTCCATTGCAATAAGCCTGGACACTGGAAAGAAACTGCGAGAAGCATCTTGTAGAGCTAACCAGAAGAAGCTTAGTGAAGTTTTGGTTACAAATATAATTTTGTTCATGATTTAAAATAAAATTTTCTTTAAGTCAAGGTTCTACTTGGGTATTGGATACCGACTTTGGTTATCATAAATATAGATTTATGAAGGACCAAGGTAGTAGAAAGCTAAACAACGATAAGTAATCCTATGTGTGAAAAATGAAGAAAAGTCACAAGATTAACCATAGGAACTTATAGTTTAAAGATCGCCTACGGCAAAATCTATTAAGTCAATAAGTTATTATTGTATTCCAGCTCTCGTTGGAAACATTATTTCCATTTTATTGTTTGACAATAAAATCTTTTGGTATTATATTTAAGAACAATTGTTGTTCTATTTATAATAATAATGTTTCAGATAGAACCCAAATATTACTTAATGAATTTTGTGTACTTGATTTATGTAAAATATATTTTGCAAATTGAACAAACTAGTATAAGAAAAGGGATGACCATTCAAAGAGTTGCATGTGTGTATTTGCTTGAAATACAAGTATAAATTACTTGAAAAGGTTCAAAGAATTGTATAAAACAAATTGGCAAAGTATTAAGATTCTTTGATTAAATCAAGGAATAAATACTTGTGCAATAAGTTTCTAGATCATCTCAAATGGTTTTCTCATAATGGACGCCTCCTGATACGCAATAATTGATTGATGTATCTGAAAGGAAAAATCGCACCTTGTTGGACATGGTGCGGTCCATAATGATTTTATCGACATTCCAAAGATCATTCTGTGGTCATGCCCTAGAAATGGTTGTATATCTCTATTTAAAAGATAACCTCAAAATCCAAATTTCAAGACTCCATAAAAGTTATGGACAGGGAGGATTCCTAATCTTAAGTATGTTAAGATAAGGGGTTGTCCAACTTATGTGAAAAAGGTTTCATAGGATAAGCTTGGGACAAGATTTGGCAAGTGTAAATTTGTGGGACATCCTAAAGTAAGTTTAGGGTATATGTTCTATAATCCTACTTAGTAAAAGGTGTTTGTTGCGAAACATGCTACCTTCTAAGATAAAGGTGTTTATCATTGAAGGGGCTAGTGGGAGGATAATAGATCTTGAAGAGTTCAAGAACCACAAAACACTATAAGTCAAATAAGAGGAACTTGTAGATAGACCTATTGTACCACAACCGAATTGTAAATATGGAATAGTACCGATGATACTTGAGAGGTATGGATTCATCATGGATGATGATGATGAGGTACATATCATAGAAGATGATGATCCAGTTATATACGATGAGGTAAGAGTTCTAGTATGTACAAAAGGGTCAATGGGAGTGTTGTGACATTCCTAATATTATATGTTGATATACTATGGATAAGGAATGACATACTAATGCTACAATCAGTAAAGATAAAGTTGTCTAAACATTCCTCCATGAATAATTTGGGAAGAGTATCTTAATTGGGGATACAAATCTATATAGATAGATTTAAAAGGATGCTCAGCTTAACCCAATGAACGTATATTCATTTGATGCTAAAGTCGTTTAGCATGGCAAACTCCAAGAGATGTCTTATGTTGATGAGACATGGAGTGTATCTATCTTAATAGTCCCCATTGACTCCAAAAGAGAGATCGCATGAGTAACTATCATGTATGCAATGTAATGTACGAGACCTGATGTTGATCAGTCATATTCTGAAGAAGTTCACCGTGAGACAGTGAAAAACATCTTAAAGTACTTAACCGACACTAAGGATGTGATCATATTCATGGTGGGTCTGAATTAAAACTAAAGGGCTTAACAAACTCATGTTTTTCGACATGCACCAAGATTTATTATAAAATCCACTTTAAGGTAAAGGGTTACCTTAAACGGTGGTGATGTGAATTGGAAAGGTTTCAAACAGCAAAGAGTTACTGGTTTAGTGATAAAGACAAAGTATATAGCTATAAATGAAGCTACAAGTTGATTGTTTGGATGAAAAGTTCATTACAGAACTAGGAATAGTTCCTAAGTCTCATCTTGGATCTAAACATGTGTTGTGGCACTTTCATTTGATTATTAGAATCATTGAAAGATGGGAAATCACTATAGAGATAGTGGACTCTCAAGAACAACATTACATATCCATTAACTAAAGCTTATCCAATGTAAGGATAATCGCCACTTAGAGAAGAAGAGTATGAGATACCATGACGATTGGCTTTAGTGCAAGTGGGAGATTGAAAGTAGTATGCACACAAGCCAATCATGTTTGATGATAAAGCATATACTTTGTAACAATCTTATTCATTTATTAATAAAAAGTATTAATTTATTAAAGACTTTTAATTATCTACATGATGCTGTTTTATAATATGTGATAAACCCATAGTTTTAAGCAATGCTTTTAGAATAATGATGATGATCATTCTAATGAGATCTAAATTTTAGAAAGTTTAAAATCTAAAATAGTTCCCAATCGTTGATTACTAAATTGGGGATTAGTGAATCCGGATAGATTGGTACATACGTTGCTTGCTCATTGGATGAGGATGATTGATCTTATGATCATTTGTGTGGAGACACTAAAGCAAGTATGTAAATGCTTATTAGAGAATAAGTTCACTGAACGTGGCTCGCTAAGGAATACCTAATGGAGTTTTACTTGCCTGTCAATATGAATTCTTGTAGTGATAGTAGTACAAGTGATCCTTGGACTTGAGATCATCATAGTATCTTGTGTATGATGAGTTATACTTTGACTTATTCCTTAAGACCCTTAGGTTATATCAAAGGGTATGCTTGGGTATAATAAGTCGTACATGGAGATATTGTATGATCAATAAAGAATCTACCACTTCTAGTAAAAGAAGAGAAATGTCCTATGTGATTCAATAAATGACAACCCAAAGAGTCCTCGGTTAAGGTAATGAAATTAGAAAGGAGTTTCTAATTTGCATTATTTGGAGTTGTGCATTTAAGGATCGAAATACATATAATTAAATAAAATAAGACATGCCAGTAATTCCATGTCTTATATTTAATTAGGACATTGTATGGTGGAAGGATTGAATTGTATGGTAACTATTTACTCAAAGGTTCTTTTATGATTAATGTTGAAATCTATATTATCTGGAAAGTCGTTAATCGCTAGGGAGGCTTATCCCTATTGTAGAATAAATATTATTTATTTAAATAAATTAATATTTTAATTTATTTATTTAAATAAGATTAGAATTGTTCTAATTGATTTATTCACAACCCATTTAATATGGAGAATATAAAGGGTCACACCATAAAAGGAAGAATAATTATTTAAGAAGTTAATTGCATAATTGTAATAATATAGTTTAGTATATTTAATTTAATCTATGGTGATAGAATAAATTAAATAGCTTAATATTTATTATTTAATATTTTAGAAATATTAAATATTAATTAATAAGAGGAGTCTTTTTTAATATTATTACAATTATTATTATTTTAATTTCTAAAGGAGTTTGGGAATTAATTTAATATTAGTACTCTCATTTATTCCTAATAAGATTAGGAGGCTAATTAATTAAAGGATTTTAATTAATTAAAATAAAACTCAATTCCTTAATTGTTAAGGAGGGTTGCCTACATCTATAAATAAGAGGAGTCTTATTATGGGTGAGGTGGTTGTTGACGTATTCATAGAATACGTAATTTCAATAGTTGGGAGAGTACACCCTTTCTATGAGAGATAGAAAAACTAGGGTTTAGCCAAATACCCATCTTCTTGAATCATTCTTCTTCCTTGGTGGATCATCTCTAGAGGCCAAACTCTTGGGTGGCTAACGTTGATCAAAGGAAGGAATCAAACCCAGTGGATTCAAGTTGGACGCGAAAGGATTTGGAGGTGAACTCGTATCTGAGGAAGCTCGAATCTTTAAGGGTAGATTCTTGTTCATTATCTTTTCGTTTAATTAATAATTGTGCATAAAGGGTGATCTGGATATATGGTTTGTAAAATTTTAAAACTCTGATTTTCCACGTTTCCTCTTATTTTTACAATTTGATTGCGTTCATGAATATTACAAACCTAACACTTACACCAGGTTCGAACTACGCAGAACTGATCTCCTCTTCAATAGGAGTACGTAGGCAACCATTTATGGTTTGGTCTTACCCCCTACCAAAACAAATACTTATCACATGGTACTTGGATCAACCTTCAATCTATCACATTTCATCAGCATCAGACCAAAGGGATGGAACTAACTGATCGCCTCCACAAAATGGGAGAATCACGACCATCTAAGCTACTATTGAGTCCTCTAAGAGAAACACCAATCCATAAGAGATGGAACTACCTGAGCTCCCCCATACAAAGGAGTACCTGTGAGACCCTGAATTTTATGAAATGAAAGTATTCAATTTTCTTATAATTATTCTATTTAGTAAATGGTTAAATTGATAAAAGGTTAAAGTTAAGGGTGATATGTGAAAATTTTACAAAGTAAGCAAGTTGTTATTCGTTGTGTTGGGGAATATTCGATTGGTCGGGAAATATTCCTACGACGACATAATCATTGGTGGACCCCACAACGGAAGTATTGTCGTAGTTAGAAAACGACAGAATTATCTTTAAAACTGTTGAACTACTCGATAGTAAAAGTATTATAATACGCATGGTTGCATAGTAGCATACGGTATTGATTATTGCTGCTTAAGTGAGAAGTCATTCAGTTATACTCAATTATTGCTACAGTAATTGTTACATCATATCTCTCATATTATTGATTCAATTATTATCACAGTATCATATGCATAATATGATATATTATAAATCAATAATTGAGACGACAAAGTTATTCATATTATTATTTGCAATATTGATAATGTCTAGAAGTTCACAAAGAGAGGTTTGGTCACCTAATCATGGCGCCAATAAGGAGAAATCTTTATCTGAAAGCCCCCTCTTTCCGGGAACGACCGGTTGTTAAATATTGTGAGTTATAATATTAATGATGAATAAGTTCGTGTTGATTAAAGATAAAAATTGATAATTCCATTGTGTGGAATTATTAGTGTTAGTGGAAATCGACATTTATTTCGATAATAATTAATGTTTGGAAGTTATATTGACCAATCGGGTAATTAATCTGGATAAATGAGCAATTAATTGCTATTAATTCACATGCTTATAACTATGTGTTCACATGTGTGTACTATTGATTCACATGATTTACTATTAGGGAGGTGCAAGATTGATAATACTTGCATGACTAAATTAAAAATGGAGGTATAGTTGAAGGTACTATACTATATTTAATTTTTTTTACGTGTTCGTAACTATTGAGTCACATGATTTACTATCGATTCACATGATTTACTATTAGGGAGGTGGTGTTTGATAATACTTGCAGACTAAATTAAAATGAAAAAAAGAGAAGGTATTATAATCGTAATATTTTGAGCCCCAAAATATGCAATTATTGAAACTATATTTTCCTATAAATAAAAGCTCATTCCTTCATTATTTTTCACCAATTCACTAAAGCTATAGAGCAATTATTATAGAGAGAAATTATAGAGAGAAAGAAGAAGAGAAGTCTGTTACCTCACTATTCCAGTATCCAGTTTTCTTCTAAGGTAAGGGGTATTATTTCTTTCGTATTCATGAAGAGAGCTATTGTTATTACATTCCTTATTATTCTGTTAGAATAACCTGTATACGTGGACTACCGTATATATGATGAAATTCTTATGTTATTCCATTCTTTATTATTATGTTGGAATAACCTGTTTATGCGAAGTACTGCATACATGGTCAAATTCTTCTATTATTCCATTCTTTATTATTCTGTCGGAATATCTTGTCTATGTGTTTACTCATGACCTGGTTCCATTATTTATTATTCTGTCAAAATATCTTGTCTGTGCATTTACGCATGACCCGTTCCATTATTTATTATTCTGCTGAATATCTTGTTTGTAAGGCTTATGCACGACCCAGTTCCATTAATTATTATTATGTTGGAATAACCCGTCTCAAGTAAGGCCTATCGCATGCCAGTGAATTCTTCTATTATTCCATTCCTTATTGTTCTGTTGGAATAACTCTGTCTATGTCGATTACCACATACATGGTGAATGATCTTTTGTATTCACTCCTTATTAAATTGTAGAAATGATCTGTCTACGTGGATTACCGCATGGCGGGTGAAAATCCATTTACAGTTTTGTAATTTTTCTGACCCTAAAAAATTCTAGAAAAATTTGAAATGATAATTTGATGAGTTTTCTATATTGTGTCCAAAGATGGCGATTTTTGGATGTATAGATTAAGAGTTATGGATTTTATGGGAAATGACTATTTTAAAAGTAAACCCTTGTAACTCCTTGTGGTTAACTCTAAAATTGGTGAAATTTTTATTGGGAGTACAAGTATATAACAGGAGTATACCTTGTAAATTTCGGAATTTTTGGACAAAAGTACAATTTATGATAAATGTCTAAATATTCTAGCTTTTGGCCATATGAAAAATAGTAAATGAATTTTAAAAATTTCGAAAAAAATATATGTTCAATATGGGACTATATTCTCGTTAAATCCCGTAAAAGAAATAGTTTTGGGACTCGATTTAATATTTTTCATGAAAATGAACTAGTTATGAGTAAATGAATTAAATATGTTATGTGAAGTAACAAAATTGGAAAATAGGATTTTATGGCTTGGGAATCCTATATAGGGTATATGCAGATTTTTGATGAGGGATTTGATCATTGGTGATGAAATCTTATGAGTATGGCATTTTTTTTAATAATTAAATGCATTATTTGGTAAAGTGTAAACAATTGAAATAATTTGTTTATAAGTTTAAGAAGTGATTAAAATATTGTTATAATATTAATAATATTAGATTATGAGTTTATTAAGTGATTGATAATATTTGGATAAATTTAAAGTCTTTAATATTTATCCTTGATTTCGTTTGATTAATGCTTATATCATTGTCATCATCCTCATGCTTATATTGTGATGAAAGTCATCTTTGGCTTACGTGCATAGATGGACTGTTGATTATTGGTTTTACAATTGTATATTTTTGGCTTACGTGCAAAGATGGACTATTGATTATTGGTATATCTTTGGCTTACGTGCAAATATGGACAGTGTATGATATGATCATAACCATCGGTGATAAGAACGAATATCCTCGCCCTGTAGTGTACATGGATAATTCGATGATGTGATTGGCGTGATCATGACCATTAGTTAACAGCTTGAATGTCTTTAGTCGTAGTGCAATCGATGCATAATTGATTGGTATGATCATGACCATCGGTTTTATAGTTGAATATCTTTGGCCCGTAGTGGCAAAAGGTAGACAACCAATTGGTATGATCATTGTTATTACATTTGAATATCTTTAGCCTTTGGGGTAAGGATATTGTGTAAACGTTCTATTAAGCCTTTGTGGCAAGAAGAAACTGTTGATTTACATGATTATAAATATGAATTGTGGATTTAACTATAATCTTTGGTGGTTTAGGTGAAGACAAAAGATGATAGTTCTTTTGTCTTGGGTATAACAAAGAATTGTTGATGAGTATTACAGGAATGAAATATTAACGATGGACTTTTAATCTAGAGGAGATAGTAGACATTATGTTCTACTTGACTCTTCTAATGGATTGCTAATTCCGCTGCAGTTAAACTTGATGTTTATTGTATTTTATCGCTTTAACATCATAAAGGCTAAGGATAATTTATTCTCGCATTATCTTAGTCATAATATCTCTTATCGGGCTAGTTGAGCTCACCTTTTCTTTCAACGTTTTCTTCTTCGTGAATGAGAATATAGCCGGACGAAGTCGTGAAACCAGAGTGATGGTCCGATATGGTGGCTATAGCGCTTCTCACTACTTAGTGTGATAATAAGTGTAATGAGGATCGAATTTGAGTTTGTATAATCGTCTATGAGGCAATATTCATGTAAACTCTTAGCTATGTTTTCAGTATTTGGCACGACAAACAGTATAATTAAGTTTGTAATTGATTTACACCATGTATCCGCAACTCAAGATGGGTGATGTATACCGCTTTTGGGGGTGTCACAAGACGCATGACCATCCTGTGGAAAGTAGCAACCTCAAAGAGGAAAGCCACACTCTCTCTATTACTACATATAGAAACTAGTCCCAAGACACCAAAGGGTAGGATACACACGTATCAACGATCCATTATGAAAGATCCTAAGACATCTCAATGTCCACCCATCAAGGATGAGTTTAGAATACATCAAGATCACAAGTCCTAAAGAAGCAGACAAATATCAAGCAAGTAATAAGGCACAACTAAAAGGACAGTGAATCAAAATATATTTTCCTGCCATATATAATACTGTTTGATATATACAATACGTACTGTACTATTTGTCCTGCTTAGAAATGCTCCTTGTTCTTTCATTCGCTTGGTCATAGTCTTTGTTGTCCATTTTAGGGTTGTCCCATGTGGTTCTATCAAAAGCTTCTGGGGTATGCCCTTAGCGATTGTTTTATCTCTTTTCTTTTCAATATACAATCAAACTTAGCGGGAAAAAAAAATGGCTAAGCTAGTCTGTGTAGAAAAATAAAAGCCCATCTACAAATCAGAGTATATGCGAGCTATCAAGTCTAACATCGTATCACTCTCCGAAGAAGGAGGTAACGTTGCGAGCTACTGCCCAAGGGTATCTACACGAGCCAACAGATCCACAACTAACTACATGGTGACACTATGCTCATAAATATATGCGCTCATCTCTGCAATGATGCCAGTGGTAAGGGATCTCACTGTAGTACTATCTATAACGGCAACATCCCAGGCAGATATAGCTCCATCCCGCTCAACAATCAATGCATCTCTGGATGATCTAGTCTCATCCCGCTCAGCAATAGCGATGTCTGTATGAGTTAAGGCATCCTCTCTCTCTCTAATAGAGCGACATCTCTCCCACCAAGAGCTGTCAACATCAAGGCCCTAGCTCGCTTCTAATATTCTACATCAATGCAGGTCACAAAGAGCAAAATACACTGGAGAATCCATCACGCATAGCAACCCAACAAAAACCTCCTCCTCGACGGAAAATTAATGTCCTCTGCGGCTCTCCACCTTCGAATCAATCCCCCTCGACTGTGGATATAACTCGCACCGATGTGGTCTCTCGCTCCATCCATACATAATACTCTTCGAATGTACGGATGATGGCTAATGAAAACTTAGCTAGCTCACGCTGATCCCAACAGGCATACACCCTGGATCTGTCCTCTAAGCGATGACCCAATGCCCCCTCAAAAGGATGGAAGTCCTGAAACTAATCAAACTGTGACATCACAGCCAGTGGGTGATAAGTGGTCATGCCCCATAAACCAACCAGAGGGAGATAAACCATGCTGGGTGCATGAGTAATGAAGTTGTAGGGTGAACTGAGCCATGTACACGGAAAAATGTCAAACGGATCTCCAATCCCTGCCAAAAACACCGACCAGGAAGTAGCGTCTGTACACTCTGATGGCTAAAAGGAGTAAGACATGGTTATCTCATGAGTAAAACAATACCTATGCCGTCGGACGGTGCCAATAAGTCTCAGGTGTGACATAAACCACACATACAACATGATCGAGCTGCCTATGAATACCCTTTCGCAGATAGGTACGATAATACGTGGTTGATCTCAATGTCTCTGTTATAATCATTGGCACAATGGTATGACCTCTCCCGAGAGCTCTCACTTCCATGACAACACCGATGTCCAAATTTCATCCATATACAAGCAGGCATGTACACATGTTTACTACGCATATCATGAAAGACGCTTACCCCGGTCGACGCCACCGATCCTCCAACGTGGTGAAATCCTCGAGGCCGTATATAACTCGCCCTTTGAGCCAAATATGTTTATCGAAATGCTAGGACACCACACGGTCGATGTAATCTCATCCTAGTACTTCACGCCAAATTTCGATGAGGGGTCACGAATCGCTTCGGCCATGTCGCCGATAGCCATCCATGCTGCAAGGTCCGGCCCAAAAGGCAAAGGCCCATCAACCGTATAGCATACTCCTCTAAGGTGGGAGTCAACTCCCTGGGTCCCTAATCATTTAACTCGCTTCACGATACCCAATGCTCCAAAGATACCATCTACAAGACCACGTGAACCTAGAACATCGAGGGTCATGGAATGTTGTAATAATCGATCTACTACCACCCGATCCGGAGGTGACAAACTATCGCACTACCCACTCGCATTTCGGAGGCTACCGACATCGGTGGGTGTGATCAATGTGGCTAACATGTTACGTGCATGATAAATAATAGATGACAATTTTATGTAGGAATGGAAAATAGTACATATATTCATAAGTACATGATCATCTAATACATCATCTCTCAGATAGCTAAATATATGGAAATGGGGCACGACGCCAACAACTAACAGAGAGAGGCTCAAAAGATATAACAAGAATGGGGCACAGCCACCAAGTATCTAACAGAGGCCTATCAAAAGGTATAGCGAGAATACACATCAGAAGAAGACAATGGTGTCAATGTCTACATCATCAATCATGTACACCTGATGTAACTTCTCTTGAGTCACCGATCTCCGCAAGAGGGATGTCAAGCCTATATAATGAAGGATCTGCATCGATAAAGCCATATGGGTCATCCAAGGGCCACCTTTTAGAGTTGAAAGGATCAAAAGTATTCACCTCAAGGATCTCCTCGCCAAGTGCCGGATAAAGAAATGTGCCCGGTCCAATTACAGGGTCAAGCTATCAATCTGTGTCAAATGAGTCAGATCTCGGACACAAGCCATCCAATCCGTCATCATCACGGATCCAGGAACCATATCCCCCATGAACTAAGTGGCACGGGTCTGGGCTCCGATGGTACGAGGGGACCACTAGCGATGGAACATATCCTGAGTATACAGAGCCTCTGATAGTGTAAAGTCGTCAACGCTCATCAATGGGATATCAATGATGGGTAACTGTGATACAGGCCAATAACGCCTGGCAGGAGGCAAGATCGACACACGAATCTCTCCCTTGGTGCTCCTAATAGCACTATATCCTAAATAGAGCTCCCATCCTCCATCTATGAAGAGAGGAATCTTACGAGTGGATATCATGTACTCGATACCAGTAGGGTACCCGTCCTCAAACCCAATAGTAAAATCTTCCCCAAAATAGGGAATCCAAGTGATAGCATCAGTTGTCAACAACTCCAACTATAGATAACAGGGTGAAACCCTCAGCTATAGGAACCTCCGCCAATATGGAGTGATGCCATCACCGTCCTCATGGATAGGTATCTAAACCTAACACACTCATAGGAGGCAAACATGAGATCCTCTCATAGGCCCAGAACTGCCAACACAAAGGCAAAACATCTGCTGTCAGTCAACACTCTTAACCTGTACATGGGAAATCAAAAGAGAAACACTCACTAGCAGAAATTGGTAAAATCCTAGCCAAGCCTCTATCAAGCCTTGCGAACGCATGTGCATGCCCCTGAGGAAATAAGCGAAGGTGTAGGAACCCCAATCATACTCTCCGATACGGTCCACATCTCGTGTGGCGCTGACTAAAGTGAATAATACTGTGGAATAGTTATCTGCTATGAAGCAACCCTTAATGATTATCCGAAACAATCGCCAAAGAATGTGATCCCTGACTCTCACATCATCGGGTATGGGCTCACTCAACATCCCACTTATAGCTCTATGCTCTAAGGACATGTATGAATTGTCATTCATTTGAACGCCTCAGCCGAGACTCCTAACAAGGATCTGATGGCAGTTGGGGTAATATTCGCCATACATGGCACTAGCGCCCCTCTAAAATCTATACCGGTGAGAAACCGCCAATCCATCGGCGTCATCATCACCTCACAGTCCAATAAATGGAGAGAATGAGTCTGGTGAAACCAGCGCTCAGACAATGCCCTGAGATTATCCTAGGGACAACGACGGGGGAGGATGGAAAAGAACGCCTCGAAGCCCCAGCAGTGCACAATCACTCGATAATCGGGATGTAGAGCCTGATATGTAGAGTGAATGCTGAACCAGTTCCCTCGAGGCTGTGTAAAGCCAGGAACCTACATCACAAAGCAAATCAACATCAGAATCCTTGCTCCTCATTAATAGGAAAAAGGAAGATCAAATCCAGCTTGTACCTCATTTACATGTAAGTAAACTGATGGGTGTCGACTCAAATCACCCAAAAGCTCTGAGATCATCACCTGAATGCCTGGAAGATCCCTACGGGGAACATGAGTAGCAGGAGAGGGGTCCGCAATGGGTACATCCTCCTCCTCGTCCTCAACATCCGATACCTCAACCCGACAGATATATCACCGCCCCTCGCTGCATTTACAAGGTCGTTTAACTCAATCTGGGTCGAGGCACATCGTAAGCCCTCCTCGTGACACATAAAATGGTTCTGCGGGAACTACTTGGTTGATCCAGATCCATATATCTGGACACAAGCCTCCAAATTACCTCAGAAAGGGTGTGGTAAACTCTAACCTGGAGCTTTTTTCAATTGCATTTTATGACTACATGCATGCATGCATTACTTTAACATACGCCTACAGTTGCATGACTATCCAATGCCTACATTTTGGAAAAATTTAAAGAAGTAGTCGATGTCAATTGATTTTCCTAGACGAATGTTTCAAGTTAATGTTAAATTTATTGGTATGGTCTAAGCTACTTGATTTGGCTAAGACAAATGGTATGTCATGTTTAAAAGAAAATCGAGCTTTCTTTGAAGAAGTTGTGCCAAAGCAAATTTCTTTGGTATGGAATCTAATGATTAAGTCTGAGGTGAACACACCCCGAAATGGGGTTATACAATGGGTTGATCTCCTACATATAAAAGAGGTAGTTTACCTTCTTGGTGATTGTAAACTGACCGTGAAAGAAGGGTTACTACACATGTCATTAAACCCAAAAGAAGAGTTCATGGTCAATTTGACCCCTCAACAAAAGTATGAAATGTTGTAAAGAAATTCTTATATTCCTCGTTGTTCATTCTACTTCATAATTCTTGATAAGTTATGAAGATAAGAGTATGTTTGAAAGATAAGAACTTCTTTGGAGAGATGTTGAGAAGAAGGGTAGGTTAAAATTTTGAGGATGAAATTTTGTGAAGAAAGGGTGAATGTGATGACCCGGGAATGGGTGTGGTTTTAGAAATTCCGAGGATGGAATTTTTATAAGGGAGGAAGAATGTGACAATCAAAAATCTCTGATTGTCCGTATTTTAAGATTTAAAGAATTAGTTATTAATAAAAGGAATTTTTATTAATAATATTACGTATTATGTGTTTATTAATCACTCTAAACCTAGGATGATTATAAATCGGAGTATTCTCGCCTATGAGCTAGACCGAATGAATAAAAAATTTCAAGACAAAAATAATAAAAATTCGGGAATAAAAATATTTCTGAGAAAAATGACGAAATAGGCACTATTCACCCGATGAAACCCTAAGGGTTAGGGTTTAAATAACCTAAGCCTTTTTGAGAGTTCGGTATGTCGAAATGACATTCTGTAGAAAGATTTGACAATAATATATCGTGAAAAGTTAAGTAAGACGATAAAGGTTTTTTGTCAAAAAACGTACATAAATCAGACGAAATAAAAACGACGAAAAGTATTGTTATGTACTTTTCATTCGTTTAACTACGTTAGGGAAAAACATGAAGGTAAATGCTGAATGTAGAAAAGTGTTTTTCAGTTTTTCAGAGATCCGAAGAATACGTAAAAGTTAATCGATAAAGACGAAATATCCAAAACTATTTGGATTCCGAGAATCATAGTTTTAAAAACTGTTGGACGAATTCCGCAAGACGGAAGAACGAAGCTTCCAAGGAAAGCTTCGTGAATAATAAGGAGGTGGAGTAAGGAGGTGTGAATACTAATTTAGGGGGAAATGACAAATTTGCCCCTAGCTTGGAAAATCTATAAAAGGAAGCTTAATTTTATTTGTTGGTGATTTTGAAAATCACTAACATTTGAGAGAGGGAGAGAGATTTCGTATGAGGAAGAAGAGGAAAAGGAGGTGGAAAAGCTTACTCGTGTGCAAACTTTGTCCAACGGAAGAAGATTAAAGGAGAAAGGTAATCTGAAACCTTATCTCATATAAATTTTCTTTAAGTTTTTTATGTTAAAAGCATAGCTTAATGGGAATAGAAGTAAGAGATGTTAAGAATGATTTCATATGGTTGAAATCATGAGAAAAAAGAAATTAGAAGTTTAGTTTATAAATTTCTTAAGGAAGTATAAATTTCGTAATGAATTTGAGCGATCCGAATGAATCATATGAACGATTCAGTGAAATTAGTAAGGAATGGTGTTTTACAACACTAAATTCCCAGAAAAAGTGAAAATGTAATCAAAATATCGATTAAAAATAAAGAACGAACGAAGAACGCAAAGAACACGCGAAGAACACGAAGAATGTTGTTGATGGACAAATTTAAATCCATCGTAGTATAATTGTTGTTGATGGACATGTTTAAAACCATCGTGTATAAGTTAGATACTTATTGGTTGGTTAGGAAACTAGAGAAACGCTCATGAAGAATGGATTGAAAACTTAGCCATAACGAAGTTATGGCGAAAATTTTGTAAAAGACGAACGAGAAGTAGAAAGTATGTAAATGAACCCGAACGAGTAGGGTTTCATAAGAATGTAAGAGAACGTAAGAAACATGAGTCATGGACTCAAGAACGAACAAGTGTCGAGTTCGGATGACCGAATTACGTATGAACGAACGAAGAACGTTAATAACATAAAATGAACGAAGGATGAAGATTAAAAATAAATTTCTATCTAAGAGGGATTAAAGTACGTAAGATAAGGAAGAGAATGGCTTTGGAAAAACCTCATTCTGAGGTACAACAAATAAGTTATGAAATCGGGAAGTAAGCGTCTGAAAATAATTTAACACTTAAAATTTTTTTCAAAGATTAGGGTTTGGCGCCATAACGCCAACCATACTTTGTAAGGTGGCGCCAGAAGTGCTGCACCGGGGAGTTGACATCGAAAACTCATGCCGCAGCGGCGTAGCAATAAAGAAGGAGGGTGGCACCAAAGACTAAGTATACCAAGAAAGACGAAGATAGTGAATGGAACCCACAACATAACGCTTGCGTGGAAAAGCCCAAGGATGAGCTTTAGCTACTCAAACTTAGGGAAGTGTAACAAAAGCTAATGAACGTAGTTCATGTAAGGTAACACTTAAACAAATGAATTAAACCTTTAAGAAAGGTTGAATGGAAAGATTAAACGAGATTAAAAGACAAAGAATGTAAATGCGTTACGTAATCGATATCCGAGGACCATAGTCAGCGATAAACGAACGGGGATTCCTATGATTGTGATTCCACGCCGAGTGATTTAGGGTAATGAATAACATTTTGATGTTATGTTGTGGTAATGAGAGATAAGTGTAAAGCGATGAGATTGCCAGAACTTAACGCTATTGTGATGAACGATCTGGCCTTAGCATATAACGTCCAACGATATGACTTCACATTAAGAGTGAGTAATGAACACGGGGTTCATGTAATGGATAACTAAATTATTAAGTAAGATATGAATTATCAAGAAAGCCATAATGAATGGTAATAAGATTATTGAAAGTTTAATGCAAGCTCTGAGCAAAGAATGAATCCTAAGGTATGACATTTAGTTGCCGTAAACCATAAGGAATAAGAAATCGACTTAATCTAACATTGTAGTTTAATGGTTCTGGATAAGTTAGATGAATTTAGTCAGTAGATACAATCAACCTTTGATGGTTGACATATGAGAGTCAAGCTAAATAATTCGAAAGTCAATAATAATCTAGAAAGGGGGTCAATAGATTATTATAGATTTAAAATTATCTAAGGCCTTTTTGAATTTTTTGAATAATTAATTTGGCAAAGTGTTAGAAATTAATATGCAAGACAAAGAAAAAATCAATCACACAATGCAACTGAGATTTATCTCGGTTCACAATATACACCCTTGGTATGTTGTTATTGCCTAGTGTCAAGTCCCTACATGGAACTTGAGATCCTATTACTATCAAGAATCCTTCAACAAAGTGAGAAGCCTTTACAAAGTTTTATAGTCAAACTTCCAACTGCTCCCAACTAATCTATCTTGACAAAGAAGCTCCCACTCCTCCTCAAGCTTTAGTTGTACTTCTTTTGAGTTCGCCTATTATATGATCCGGTCTTGAAACAACAACCTCTTCCTCACCTCACAAGTACACTAGAGACCCAACTTCCTCACCGACCTCTCTAAGACTCGTCTCTTGGTCAAGAATTACTCTGCCTTTCTCACAGTACATAAAATAAACTAACTCTGACCTTTTCTCTTTTTACAAATGATTTTACAACAATGTGCTTCTTGAAATAAGCAGATAAGATTTTAATACAGATGATGCTTCTTAAATAAGCAGATATTAATTAAATAGCAAATATGTTTATAAAAGTTCAAAGACTTTTTTATATATGAGAAATTGTGCTTCTAATTAAGCTAGTATATGATTTTAAAGCACTTTATAAAGAATTAAAATTTATAAAGAGTGTTTTCTATGGATAATATAAAAATTGTTTCATAATTAAACTCGAATCAATATTTTATGAGTTGTAAATAAATCACATCAAACAATAAGTATAATGTTAGTTAAGCACAATTTGATATAACAAATATTATTAGTTAAACTCAAATAATATATAAGAATATTTTATCTATTATGTGAACTTTTATAGATAATGTCACTTAGTACTTTTAAGGAATCGTGACGGCTCAATTTCTCTTGGTAGAGGTGTATCTCCGTATCCTCATGCGACGCCTAAGTGTGACAAAATTTATAATTTTATAATTGATATTTATATAAATATTTTAAATAGATCACTACGATTCTCAAATTCAGCCCTTCATGACAACTCTTTTTGAGTAGATCTCAAAGTTGTTTTGAGCTATCAAGTGTCTTATCTATTTTATGATATTTATATAAATAATATCAATAAAAGGTTATCAAGACTATAAGGAATCGCATTTGCTGATTCCTCTCCGTAGAGGTTTATTCTCCGTATTCTCGCGCCCAAGTATCCTTTTTATTTGATAAATAGATGAAATATAGATATATAGAATTGTGTGAACAATTTATATTTGTATATCTATATATAACACAAGTAAGAAATAATTCAATGTAAATTAAACTTATCTCAATACTGACCAATTTTTCTTCAAAGATTAATCGTAACTTTTTGTATGAAAGAGTTATAAAACTTAGAGAGAATGTAGGCAAGGAGAGTATGATTTTCTTTTCACTGAATTGGTAAAAACCAAATGAATGAAATACTCCCTATTTATAGGATTTTTTGAAGTTGGGGCAAATAGTAATTTCCAAAAACTAAATTTTTGAATGAACGAATATGATCAATTATTTTTGAATGGATGGTCCAGATCAAAGCAAAATTTTACGCGGTAAGAGTTATAAAAACGCCTAGGCGTTTTTCAACCTTTTAAGCATTTATTGCTTATTTGACCAATAAAGCTCATTCCAGCCAACACATGTTTTCAATTAGTCCCGAATTGTTTGTCACTCACACACATACACACGGTTTTTAGCACATGCACAATAATCATGCACTTATATATAGTATAGTTATATATATATATATATATATATATTGCATGCATTAAATTATTACTTATGTATTTAGTTATATATATATATTAGTCATATATACCATATATATATATATATATATATATATATATATATATATATATATGGTATAAAAAATATTTTGCCCACTTTTAATTTTAGAAAAGAGATAGGTATCCTCATATAATAATATATGAATTAATTTATTTAACACTCGACATATAATTAATCAAGGTCAATAAAAATTAATTCAAGTAAAAATAATAAAATAAATAAATAATTAAATATTTATTTAAAACATAATTGTTATCATCAAAATAATAATAATACCTATCAATCTCCCCCTTTTTGATGATGACAATTATAAAAATATTTTTAGTTTGTAAGAAAACTCCCCCTTAAATTGTGAACCCCTTATAATCGCAGATAAAGTTCATTCATGGCAGTTCATATATATTCCATTCATAAAGCTTCATATATACGGCATTCAATATTCACGCCAGCTATATAGCAAGCTATGTAATCATATAGCAGTTATGTAATGTAATCATATTTTTCTTCTCCCCCTTTGTCATCATAAAAAATGACTGGATAGAGAAAATAACATGCATAAAAGATGGTTAGAAATCCTGCAAAGAAGTTAGGTAATATATATAAGCCAAGTAATAATAATAAGTAGTAGTAGTAGTAGTAGTAGTAGTAGTAGTAGTAGTAGTAGTAGTAGTAGAGGGGACAAGGATTAAGGATTACAGTAGCCAAATAGTTAGTTGAGGAGAGGGAAGGATTACAATAGCCGAATTGTTAGTTAAGTCAGTATATAAAGTTAGATTTTCTCAAGGTTAAGAGGAGAGAAATGCGACAGCATCGTGAGCAAAAATGGGATGAAACAGAACAGATCAGAGTTACATGAAGTCAGTAGTGGTACTGACGTTGAAAGGATCCATGAATAGGTTGTTGTGCTCCAGAAGTAAGGAAACCACAGAGTGAATTGCATGCAAGGATATTTGAACATCTTCCAATTTTGCCAACATAACAGACTGATTATGCAACAAAAGTTGATTCATGCTATTTAGAGAATTGATTTTGGCAGCCAGGATGATGTTTTCTTCAACAGTTTCATGATCAAAGGGTTTAAAGATGTTGAGAGGTTGGGGTGGCAAGTTTAGATGAGCTATTATATTACTGGTAGGAACTGGCTGAGAGGGAAGAGTGGATAAAGGAAGATTCAAGTGATGGAAGATACGTGTAAGAAGGAGACCGAATCCAAGACAATTATTGTGAAAATATTGTTCGAATGAAGATAATAAGAAATATGCAAGATTGTATGACAAAAATATGCATTTAATGTTTTTCGATGAGTTCAAGATCGAATGGCAACATTTTTCTGTCATTTCTAACAGGCATAAAAAATTTTCTTAAGATTTTTCCAAGAAATTGACACTAAGCAGTTAAAAACTCTAGACCTACTTTGCATGGGAAGTTAAATAATAGCGCTGGTACGATTTGGTCAGTGACCACAGATCGATTGAACTTAAATAACATGCATTCTTCGACAGATATGCCGAAGGGATGAAGATAGGAATTACTGCGAGGTAACTCAAGTGTAGATGGATGCAACTGAAGAGCATTAATAAGAAACAATTCATCTATGACATATGGTTGACCTTGAATACATATAGTGATAGTCTTTAACAAGCCGTAAGAGTCATGTAAGAATTCCATGAGCATAAAATTCAAATTACAAGATCGGGAAAATGTACTTATCATTAAAGGAAATCAAACAATCCCACCCAACATTTTTGAAGATTTCAAATGCTTTTTGGAAAATGATGAAATGTGATTACATTTCCTGGGCATAAATTATGTCTCATAGACTGATATTTTGACTGAGCAGATGAAGTCGTGAGAGTCGGAACAACATTTGAAAAATGTAATTCAGAGTTAAGAGACAAAGCTTTCCTTTTTGAAGACAATAAGTTAGTCATGATAAGTATAGATGCAGGGAAGATGGGTGAAAATATTAAGTGGAGAAGTGAAGATATATAAACACGAAACATTTTTGAAATGTTGTATATATATATATATATATATATATATATATATATATGAAAAAAGTAGAGGTTCGGCAAGTAATATGCGCTTAAGTAATCAGAGAAACGAAGCATTTAATAATTGAGATGGAAGGAGATTTAAAACAGTACCAATATTTAAGTGAAACAGTAAGATATACACTATTAAAAAAAATTATTTAAAAAAAATCCACATGTCATTTAAAGAACATAGAGAGTAAAATTGTCAGACAAATATAAGAATGATTACTGAAGAAAAAAGATTTTGAACACGGCAAGAAATTATAATTTCGCATATCGCTTTTCAAAGAAGTAGTAAAATGCAAGATTTCAATATTTATAACAAATCTTAGAAGAAATGCAATGAATAACCCAAGAATACCTCAGATTCACACATTATATAAGATGCGAAAGTAATCCAAAGGACATCAAGATTCACACAAATAAGAAGATAGAGAGAAATGAAAAGTTATACCCGAGGTGGTATCTATCATATACTAGGTTTAGTATGCTCAAAGATTTTATCGTTTTATTTCTTAAAGTGAAAGCAAAGATAGCGCTTTAACTAAAATATATATATATATATATATATATATATATATATATATATATATATATATATATATAAAGTATTTTAGAGTAAAAAAATATGTAGATATAAATACTTTTAAAAATTATTTTTTTAAATATATGTTTTTGAAAAAAAATTGTTTGAAAGGTGTTTAGAAAATGAAAGAGTGTGAACAGATCTTACCAAAATGTATTAGTAATGATAGAGACTGTGATAAGGTAGACGAGGTTGAAAGAAAAATAAACAATTGTTGTTTTTAGTAGAAGCCCTAAATGTAAACAGAGAATGTTTTTAAAAAAAAACTTGGAATACATAATCTCAGATCAAAAAAAATTCTACAAAGAAACCCTAATGAATACCCTAATATTTTTTTAAAAAACTTTCATATAATAAAGAGGAACTCATGTAAGAACAGATATGATTTGACTGACATTCAAATTAGTTAAAAAAATATATATGCAAAAATTTGAGTAAGTGTTTTCAGATCTTAGAAAACCCCTTTTTTTTTTAATTAAAAAACCAAAATAAAGTTGAGTATACCAAAATTGACAAAACCCTAATCAATTTTTTTTTTTAAAAGATGAAAGTTTAAAAATCAGAAAAAAAAATAATAAAAAAATATAAAATAAAGACGATTTTATCAAGAATAGAAGAACACATACAAACATTTAAGCAACTGTCTGTAGTTCTCAGATGAAAAAAATTTCCAAAAAATGATTAGGAAGAGGAGATCGATCTATGAAATAATAATGCCTAGAGAAATTAGAGGTGATAGAGGATAATTTAGAGATGGCGATCTGAAAGATCAGAGGAAGAGAGAGAGAGAAGAAGCTAAGAGCGTAGAGAAGAGAGAGAGAGAGATTTTAGAAAAATAAATAAAAAATAAAAATTATATATATATATAGTATGTCTTACCGGATGATCCAACTCAAGGGAGAAGATCGAATGATTTTTGATCAATGGCTATAACTCAACTGAAGTTGTGTTTTTTTTAAAGAACCGAATCCAATGGATTTAGATTAGTGCCTAGATTTGATCTGACGGCTGGGAGTGTGATCCGTGCACGTGATGCTAAAATATTATCATCGGATTCATGGACGCGCAATTAATACCATCGGATGTGCATGAATATTGATGGTGCGTATTTATAAAAGAATATATGTATACATACCTTATTTTAACAATAAAAAGTGATTTTCCAAAAAATTATAAGAATTATATATATATATATATATATATATATATATATATATTGATAATAATTATATAAAAAATATCAAAAAATATATATATATAGTCTATTAAAAAAATGAAATAGAAATTAAAGTTAAAAATAATTACTTGATGGTTATTTAACATTCCTAGCTCAATTTTAATTTGCAAAATCTTTCCGAGCTTAGTGGTTTAGTGAATATATCAGCCTATATTTAATTCAAAGGTCAATATATGTTCTAATTTAATATTTCATATTAACATGATCACGTAAAAATGATGCCTAATGTCTATATGTTTTGACCCAAAGATGCAAGACTGTGATTTTTATGAGATTTATCAGTACTAGTATTATCACATAGAATTGAAACACAACAAATTTCAAATTATAATCAACAAGGGTCCTGTTTATCTATAAGATTTGAACACAAAGATCGCATACCGCAACGTATTCTCGCTTTTGGTCGAAATAGAGATGTAGTTCGCTTTTGGAAAACCAAGAAACCAAACATCCTCCTAGAATCGACAGTACCACTAGTGCTTTTTCGATCTACGGATGACCTCGTGATAGTCGAGTCCTAAAAACATACGAGATTAAATAGTTGATCCTCAGGGATACCATAGACCTAATTCAAATGTTCCTTTAAGATATCGAAAAATTCTTTTTCACCGTGGTCGACGAGATTCTTTCGGGATCACTTTTGAAACCCGCACGCTTTGGAAACACTAAACATGATGTCAGGTCTACTAGCAGTTATATATAATAGACTTCCAATCATTCCTCTAGATTTTTTAGAGTCAACAGATTTTCCATTTTCGTCAATAATTAATTTATCTGTTGTTGACATAGGAGTGTTAAGAGATTTGCTGATTTTAGTCCAAATTTTTTTTATCATTTCTTTACAATATTTAGATTGAGATATATGAATACCTTTTTCTCCTTGTTTGATTTGCAATCCGAGGAAGAAATTGAATTCTCCCATCACGCCATTTCAAATTCTTTACTCATACTTTTTAGAAAACTCATCAAGCATATAGTAATGTTAGTAGAACCAAAATAATATCATTAATATATATTTGAATTACCAAAATATCAACATTTTATTTTTAGTAAACAAGGTAGTATCAATAGCCTCGCTTAAAGCCATTTTTCAATAATAATTTACTCAACCTTTCATACCAAGCTTCCTGAGCCCTGCTTTTAAACCATATAGAACTTTATGTAATTTATAAACATATTCAGGATGACTGAAATCTTCAAATCCAGGAGGTTGTTTAACATAAACTTCCTCTTCTATCACCATTTAAAAAAGATTTCACATCCATTTGAAATGCTTTAAAATTCTTATGGCATGCAAATGCTAACAACATACTTGATAGATTCAATTCTAGCAACAGAGCATAAGTTTCATCATAGTCAATTCCTTCCATTTGATTATATCCTCAGGCAACTAATATTTCTTTTTATTACGTAATAACAATTCCATTTTCATCAAGTTTATTACTTAAATACCCATCGAAGTTCCAATGGTTGAAACATTCTCGTCAGGGGACTAATTCCCATACTTTGTTTCTAGTGAATTGTTCAAGTTCGTCTTGCATAGCCATTATCCAGTCCTCATCTAATAAAGCATCTTTTGTAAATTTAGGTTCAATTTGAGATAAAAAGGACAAATGACCAGCTAGATTATGTGCTTGTGATCTAGTGATAACTCCTTTTTCAACATCACCAATAACATTTTCTATTGGATGATTTTTAATAACATGAGACCCTTTGGGCAAATCATTCAATTGAGGGTTTGGATTTTCAAGAGGATTATCACTACTAGGTGGAGATGTATTATCTAGTTTTTGTTCTTCCATATTTCTGAGAATGTCTTCAATGACAACATCATTATCAGTCGGGCTTTTGTATTTAGGAGGAGGTCGAGTTTCATCAAAAGTCACATTCATTGATTCTTCCACAACTAGGGTTTTTATGTTGAAAACTCCGTGAGAGTATCCAAGAAAGATTCCTTCATCGATTTAGGATCAAATTTTAACAGTGTCCTTTCGTGTTTAGAATAAAACATTTGCTCCCAAAAACACGAAAATAATTTATTTTTGGAGTTCTTTTATAGTAGAGCTCATAGGGAGTTTTGAGCAAAACGGGTCTTAATAAAACTCTGTTTAATATATAGCATGATGTTGCCACTACTTAAGCCTAGAAATACTTTGGAAGACGATATTCGTTTAACATTGTATTAGCCATTCTTGTAAAGAACGATTTTTTCTTTCAACAACACCATTTGACTGAGGTGTATAAGGAGCAGAGAAGTTATGACTTATACCATTCTCATCACAGAACATAATGAAATCAGAATTGTCAAATTCTTTTCCGTGATCAGATTGAATATAAACAATAGAGCTTCCTTGTTGATTTTGAATCTTTTTACACAGAGTAGAAAAAGAGTTAATAGCCTCATTTATAAATTTTAGAAAATCAACCCATGTAAATCGTGAATAGTCATCAACCAAAACTAGAATATATACGTAACCACCCATGTCAGGTTTAGGGATCGTCCAACAAGATCCATGTGTAATAATTCTAAGGGTCGAGAGGTTGACACAGTAAACTTAGGTTTATGTGATGCATGAATTTGTTTTCCTAATTCACAAGCTTCACATATATGATCTTTGAAAAATTTTAATTTAGGAAGACCACTGACATGTTCTTTAGAGGAAATGTTATTTATGAGTTTCATATTTATATGTCCTAGTCTGCGATGCCATAGCCAAGGATCTTTATTTCCAGATACAAGATAAATGTTATCTAAATGAGAGTAATCATCTAAGTCACAGGTATACACATTTTGATATCTAGGACAAACTAAGATCAATTTACCAGTTTGATCAAAAATAAAGCAATTATATGTACTAAAGGATATTTTAAAACCACTATCACATAGTTTACTAATAGATAGAAGATTATACCTGAGTCCAGTAACTAACTGAACATTGGAGATGGTTATGTGTTTATTACCAACACATCCAACTCCGATTATTTTACCTTTATTGTTATCACCAAAAGTTACCTCATCAAAGTCTGTAGCTTGCAGATTTCTTAATTTGGACTTGTCTCCAGTCATATGTCTTGAGCATCCACTATCAAGATACCATTTGCTTTTATTTAAATCATATGGAAGACATACCTGCAATATATGTACTAGTTTTATAGGTTGATACCCTTTAAATTGAAGGGTCCTTAGGGTGAGTTTTCCATTTTGTATAAGGAGCATTTAAAGTTTCTTTACAAAACTAGGCATGATAATCAACTTTAGTGGAAAGAAGCATTCTATGAGTAATCGGATTGTGGGAAGTATGATAATGTTGTTCAGGAAATTCTTCTTGTTATGGTTGGTGTAGTATATGTTCCCTTGGGAACCCAAATCATTTTTCCTTTATAGTTTCCATTTCTAGCATTGCACATATAAAAAGAGTGACCATTTCTATTACAATATGAACATTTTGTGAAGGGATATATATTTCTTTTATTTTCCTTAATTTTAACATGATATAGTTCTTTATCTTTCTTTTTTTTTTATAATGTGGGTTTCCCAACCGCAATGGACTAATCCCCCTGTGCCTGACTCGACCTTTTTGCTTTACATGCACAGCTTTACTGGTCAGTCTGTGGGCCACTCGAATTAAAGAATTCTCACACTTGAGGCAAAAGTGACTCGATCCTAGGATGTCCGGGTCACTACCACCCTGTGTCTAAGTTTTCATCACTGTGCCAAGTGTCAGGGTTTAGTTCTTTATCTTTTGATTCACTTGTTTCACCCGTATATCCTAAACCTTCTTTATTAAAGCTACATTTTTGTTGATTTAACATAACATCACGATTTTCTTTTCCTTTTGTAAATTTATAAATTCTATTATTTAAATCTTCACGTTCTTTGGTTAAGTTTTCAATTATGCAATTATGGTTTTCTATTTATGTTTTTAACCTTGAATTTTCATTTTTAATTTCTTCAATTACAATTTGATCTTGCACTTGATTATCTTCATTGATTACAACAAGTGTTGAATTTTTAATTTCAAGATTTTCAATTGAGATGATAAGTGTGGAATTTTCTATTTCAAGATTTTTATTAATTTTCTTAAGTTGTGCTAATTCTTCTTTATTTTCTAAGTTTATTTCACTTAAACTTTCAAGTAGGATAATTAAATTAGCATTTTCAATTTCAAGACTTGTATTTATTTTTCTTAATCTTTCTAATTTTATTTTAATGTACTCATTACTTTCATATAAATGACTATAAGCTTCTTTGTAATTCATAAAGTTCTTCATTTATATTTTCTAGTGTATGAAGAAAAAATGAAGTGCTAGGCAATCGATGTTCGTAATTTACCTCTTTGATCTTGGTGATGAGTCATTATCTCGCCATTGATAGAGATTTGCAACTTCTTTAATTTGCTCAAATAGCTTTTCCTCGCCACTTAGATCCCATCCTTCTTCACCACAAAAACTTTGTTGTCGACTAGTTTTGACAAATTCTTCTTGAAGTGTCCAGTCGCTACATTCAAACATGTGTTTGAATTTTCATTTGATCGATACTTATGAAGTTGTTGTTATTTGTTTTGAAATTTCTCCTCGTGTCTTTGGTTTGAAAAATTGTTTGCTTTTGAAGTTGTTGAGTTGTTGCTTGTTTTCACGAAGCCTTTGCCATATTTTCTCGCTTTTGCTTTGAATTAGTCTTCCGAGTTGTATGGATAGTAAACAACTTCATTGTTGTTCTGGATCGAGAAGTTCTTCATTTAATTCTCCATCGCCACTTTCTTGATCCAATGCCCCCAAAATAGGTATTCATCACCCATCTTGAGTCGCCAAATACATGGTACATAAATTCAAATACAACTTAATTATACAACAAATGTAAAATACTTATTTAAACATAATCTAAGAGTTTTAATACGATATTGTCATCTGCAGACAAAGATACAAACTCAATGGAGTCCTCATTACATTTATCATCACACTATTTAACAAAATAAAGAGGACTACTAATGCTATCATCCGACCGCCATCCGCTCCCCGACTCGTCCCAAATTTATATTCTCATTTCCTCAGAGAATAAAGGAAAGAAAGGGTGAGCTCAACTAGCCCAAGAGAAAATATTATGACTAAGATAATGCGTAATAAATTATCGTTAGTCTTCAACAATGTTAAACCGATAAAATACAATGTACATCAAGTTTAACTCATATGAACAAACAATCCATTAGAAAAGTCAAGTAGAGAATAAAATCTACTATCTTCTATGATTTAAAAGGTTTTTCATCAATTTTTATCACCGAGACTCAAATTAATAAATAAACCACATCTTCAATCATTCATGTACTTACGCCCAAGGATATTCATTAAATCATCAATGGTCCCGACTATACCGAATAATCTCTAGTCATAATCATACCAAGTCCATCTCTCGCACGTAAGCCAAAGATATACAACTATAAAAAACCAATAACCAATAAATCATCTTTTGCACGTAAGCCAAAGATATACAATTCAATAATCCACACCATCTTTGTACGTAAGCCAAGATAACTTTTATCACCATATAAGCATGAGGATGATGACAATGATATAAACATTAATCAATCAAAAACAAGGATAAATATTAAAGACTTTAAATTTATCCAAATATTATCAATCACATAATAAATTCATAATCTAATATTATTAATATCATAATAATATTTTAATCACGCCTTAAACTTATAAACAATTTATTTCAATTGTTTATACTTTACCAAATAATGCATTTAATCATTCAAAATGCCATACTAATAAGATTTCATCACCAATGATCAAATCCCTTTATCAAAATCTATATATACCTTATATAGGATTTCCAAGCCATAAAATCCTATTTTCCAACTTTTTACTACTTCACATAACATATTTAACTCATATATTCAGAATTAAATAATTTTCATGAAAAATACCAAATCAAATCCCAAAAATATTTTTTTTGGGATTTAGCGTAATATAGTCCCATAATGAACATATATTTTTCTCTAATTTTTAAAATTCATTTACTATTTTTCAAAAAATCAATTTCTAATTAATTCCTTAAGAAATTAGCTACCTCAAGTTTAACTCCAAAATTCCCAAATCTTGGCAGATCTTACACATGTTAACGTGAGCTTCCAGCTTAAATTTTCATGGTCATCTGAGTTATAGAACTCCTGCTATAACGTTTTCATTTAAAAACCTAAATATTGAAATGGTCATAACTTGCTCATTTTAAGTCTGAATGAGCTCATTTTTGGACAGAGGTTCTTTATACCATATACTTTCATGTCCCAAAAGGCCGGAATTTTTCTCACAAATTAAGTCATTGAAATAGCCCTTTTTAAAAATTACGGTAAGAGCATTTTCTATTTTGCAGCTTTTGACTTTTTGCTAAAATCACCCCACACCTAAAATCTACAACACCTTTTACAAGGATTCCACTTGGAGATGCTACAAAACTCATAGATCTAACTCTAGAACTTGACCACACTCAAAAATTCAAAATATAATAGAGATATGGTCAATTGAATTTCATGTTCCATTTTCACCAAAATCCGATTTTTTCAACCCTTCAGTGATTTCTAAGAAACTTTCATGTTTTCACATAATAACCAACATAACTCATCATAACACTTACTAATACTTCATATATACCCATGATTTTCATCACCAATGCTTTTATTATGACTCTCATCATAATCAACGAAATGTATCATTTCCACAATTTAATAAGGAATGAATACAAAGGATCATTCACCACGCATGGTAATCCACTTATGACAAAGTTATTCCAATGTAATAATAAAGAATGGAATAATGTATGATTCACCATGCATGCAATAGAGACCGCATGCATGTATGTTATTTCCAATGTAATAATAAAGAATCTTAACCAGTCAAATAACATGATCCGACCGGCTGTGATATTCCAAATGTAATAATAAAGAATGGAACCAGTCGTGCAAAATCACAAGACCGATAGATATATTCCAATGTAATAATAAATAATGGAACCAGTCCGACGTAAACGCATGTATGTGATATTCAAATGTAAATAATAAATAATGGAACTGTGTCCTACAGAAATGCATGTATTGTGATATTCCAATATGTAATAATAAAGAATGGAATAATAGAAGAATTTCACCATGTATGCAAGATTTTGACATATACAAAGTTATTCCAACATAATAATAAAGAATGGAATAATAAGAAGAAGTTCATCATATATGTCCAATAGTATTAACAGATAAACAAAGTTATTCACAACATAATAATAAAGAATGGAATAAAGAATGGAATAAGTTCTTATTCAAAGAATAAGAAAGAAATAATAATTTCTTACCTCAAAAGAATAATATCCCTTACCTCGAATGAAGTCGGTAAAATAAAATGTTTTCTTTTTCTCTCTAATTTCTCTCTATAATAATGGCTCTAAAGCTTTAGTGAATTGGTGAGAAATGAAGAAAGAATGAGCTTCTATTTATAGAAAAATATAGTTTCGATAATCGCACGCGCTTGGGGCTCAAATATTACAAAGACAATACCTCCAACTTTTCTTTCATTTTTAATTCACCATCCAAGTATTATCAAACTTGCACCACCTCCCCTAATAGTAAATCATGTGAATCAATAGTAAATCATGTGACTCAATAGTTCTAAACATGTGAAAAATTAATTACAAGATAAGACTCCCATCTATACCTCCATTTTTAACTTAGTCATGCAAGTATCATCAATCTTGCACCAACTCCCCTAATAGTATAAGAATGTGATTCAATAGTACACACATGTGAACAAATAGTTATATGAAAGATGTGAATTAGTAGCAATTAATTGCTCATTTACCCGATTAATTACCCTATTGGTCAATATAACTTCCAGACATCAATTACTATCAAATAAATATCGATTTCCACTAACACTAACAATCCCAACACAATGGAAATATTTTTCTCAAAAATTTCATTTTTGAAATTTTGAAGTTTGACTTTTTCAAAAAGTCAACTATTAACTTTTTTTCACCAAAAAGTCAACCTCTAAAATTTTGTGTTTATAGTCTATTTCTACTAATTTCATCGTTCTCAGACTCAAATATCACGTCCGCTTCCAAATTCAACTCCTAACTCAAATTCGATTATAATAACATTCATCATTAATATCATAACTCACAATATTTAACAACCAAGTCGCTCCTGTGAAAGAGGGGGCTTTTCAATAAGGATTTCTCCCTATCGGGCGCCGCAATTAGTGACCAAACCTCTCCTCGATGTAACTTCTAGATATTGTAAATATTGCAATTTAATAATATGAATAACTTTGTCGCCTCAATTATCGATTTAATAATATAACATATAATGCGATGATACCGCGATAATAATCTAATCAATAATACGAGAGATATGATGCAACAATTATCAGAATAATAATTGAGTATAACCGAGTGACTTATTACGTAAAGATCAATAACCAATACCGTAAAGCTACTACGCTAACCACGCAGTATTATCGCATTTTTACTACCGAGTAGTTCAATAGCTTTTAACTGTAAAACTTCCGCTATTATTTTCATAAAAATAATTTCGCTTTTTATTACTACGACAATACTTCCGCTCAGGGTTAACTAATGATCAGGTCGTTGCATTTAATATTCCCTATTAAAACGAATATTCCCCACCAATCTAATATTATATAACAACTTCATGCATTTTGTAAAATTTATAAATATTACCCACAACTATAACGTTATCTCAAATCCACACCAAAATTTTGAAAAAATATTTCGAGAAAATTAAATCTTTATTCGTAAAATCTGGGTCTCACAATCTCCCTCCTTATGAAATTTCACCGAAATTTACGTACGCACTGCATGTACGACGAAGAGGTGAGGATACCTTTTGAATACCTTTATCATCGAAAAACATTAAATTCATCTTTGTAATACGACTAAAGATATTCATTAACAATTCATCTTTGCACTTCAGGCCAACTTTATAACCAATAATCAATAGTTCATCTTTGCACTACAGGCCAACTATATAACCAAGAATCAATAGTTCATCTTTGTACTACAGGCCAAAGATATACAACTATAAAACCAATAATGCTGAGACTCAACTTAATAAGATCACGACCACGAAATTATCCATGCATCCACGCGCCAAGGATATTCAGTGTTTTTCAATTACTACCATGATTATACCGAATAATCCTCGGTCATAATCATACCAAGTCCATCTATGCACTACGGGCCAAAGATGACTTTTACCACATCATTTGTAATATTACTACCATGATTATACCCTAATAATCCTCGGTCATAATCATACCAAGTCCATCTACGCACTACAAAGCCACAGATGACTTTCAACAAAATATAAATACGATGAGTAGTTAATCAATCGATTCCTAAAATCACATCAAAGGCAAGTATTTTCAAAGAGATAAGATCGACAGTAATGTGAAAGTGTCGATTTAAAACAAGATTTATAAATAAAGGAGGTAACGAAAGTTTCTCCTAACGAAGTTTCAACCAATAAGTCAAAGTCTAACTTCTCGAGTCAAATTTAAACGCCGAACACAACTAGTGAAATACAAGAGCCGGGTAGAACTAGTATCGAATAAGATATAGATCTTCGCAAGAGTTTATAATTAACTTACCCGTAATAACTTCATTCGGTTTCTCGACAAACGCCTCACTTAAACCACCGGATTTGAATTTGCTATAGGTACATTCCACCCTTAAGTGTTTCATCACATTCTCTGATCCATGATTTGAATCATTATTCTCCCATCCATATCGAATCAGGGTCGACCACTCTAGCATAGGTAATTTCAAATTGATGTTGATTCTCCCAATTGTTGTCCAAAAAGAAAATTCCATTTCATTTATTTTGACTTTATCGATCTGACGCCTTTTTTGACAATATCAACGCCGCGCGGCTTTTTACCCACGATCATCTATTCTCCTTCGCTCAGCTTATTTCGCTTTCATCGATCTTTGATCAAAGCATTCTCGCATTCCAGCTTTCTAATATCTTATACTCGCCAAAGAGTGCTTCGCTCAAGCATCGCACATCGAAAAACACAATTTTGAATTATTGCATCTCTTTGCTCTACAACCACCGCTCTTCCGCCCCTTCTTCTAACTCATGAATATGATTTTGTAATTCTAAATTTTGATCATAAAATTCTTCTAATAAATTTTCCTCAGTTCCTCTTCTTCTTCACGCCTCACCGCTACCTCTCACTAGCTCTTTCAGTGCAACTATTAATTCTTCACTCACCACGAGATATCTCTAATTTCTTCTTCGTCTCGACATCACATTAACTCCGTTAAGGATAAAAGGTGTCTCAATGGTCTCATTCACCCATCATAACATTTTCAAATTACCATTTTCAAACACCGCCATTAACAAGAGTTAATCGACATATCACATATTATCCCTATACTCCTAATCCGACCAATTAAATACCAAATAAACTTAGTAGGTCATACTAGCGAAGAAATTCTGCCTCTCCTCCTAGTTCTTATCTCACATCTTAGCTAGTGATCATATCCCTAAGCTTTGATACCAACCGTGACGCCCCAAAAATAGGTATTCATCACCCATCTTGAAGTCGCCAGATACATGGTACATAAATTCAAATACAACTTAATATATACAATGGTAAAATACGATTTAAACATAATCTAAGAGTTTTAATACGATATTGTCATCTAGACAAGATACAAACTCAATGGAGTCCTCATTACATTTATCGTCACACTATTTAATGTAATAAAGAGGGACTACTAATGCTATCATCCGGACCGCCACTCCGCTCCCCGACTCATCCCAACTATATTCTCATTTCAAGAGAATAAAGAAAGAAAGGGTGAGCTCAACTAGCCCAAGAAGAAATATTATGACTAAGATAATGCGTAATAAATTATCGTTAGTCTTCAACAATGTTAAACCGATAAAATACAATAGACATCAAGTTTAATCATAGCTTAACAAACAATCCATTAGAAAAGTCAAGTAGAGAATAAAATCTACTATCTTCTATGATTTAAAAGGTTTTTCATCAATTTTATCACGAGACTCAAATTTTAATAAATAAACCACATCTTCGAATCATTCCTGCATTACTACGCCAAGGATATTCATTAAATCATCAATGGTCCCGACTATACCGAATAATCCCTAGTCATAATCATACTAAGTCTATCTCTCGCATACGTAAGCCAAAGATATACAACTATAAAACCAACAACCAACAAATCTCATCTTAGTTTCACGTATGTAAGCCAAGATAACTTTTATCACCATATAAGCATATGAGGATGATGACAATGATATAAACATTAATCAATCGAAACAAGGATAAATATTAAAGACTTTAAATTTATCCAAATATTATCAATCACATAATAAATTCATAATCTAATATTATTAATATCATAATAATATTTTAATCACGTCTTAAACTTATAAACAATTTATTTCAATTGTTTATACTTTACCAAATAATGTATTTAATCATTTAAAAATGACATACTAATAAGATTTCATCACCAATGATCAAATCCCTTATCAAAAATCCACATATATCTTATATAGGATTTTCAAGCCATAAAATCCTATTTTCCAACTTTCTTACTTCACATAACATATTTAACTCATATATTCGTAACTAAATAATTTTCATGAAAAATACCAAATCAGTCCCAAAAATATTTCTTTTATGGGATTTAGCAGAATATAGTCCCATAATGAACATATATTTTTCTCGGAATTTAATAAAATTCATTTACTATTTTTCAAAAAATCAATTTCTAATTAATTCCTTAAGAAATTAGCTACCTCAAGTATAACTCCAGAAATTCCCAAATCTTGGTAGGATCTTACACATGTTAATGTGAGCTTCAAGTTTAAATTTCATGGTCATCGGAGTTATAGAACTCCTAAGTATAGCATTTTTTCTAAAAATTTAAATATTGAAATGGTCATAACTTGCTCATTTTAAGTCGGAATGAACTCATTTTTGGACAGGAGGTACCTTATACCATATACTTTCATGTCCCAAAAGGCCGGAATTTTTCTAACAAATTAAGTGGCCAAAATAGCCCTTTTAATTTTATGGGCAGTAGCATTTTCGGTATTTGCAGCTTTTGACTCCTTTTCTAAAATCACCAATACCTAAAATCTACAACACCTTTTCCAAAGGATTCCACTTGGAGATGATACAAAACTCATAGATCTAACTCTAGAACTTGACCACACTCAAAAATTCAAAATATAATAGGAGATATGGTCAATTGAATTTCATGTTCCGTTTTCACCAAAATCTGATTTTTCAACCCTTTGTGATTTCTAAGAAACTTTCATGTTTTCACATAATAATTAACATAACTCATCATAACACTTGCTAATACCACATATATACCCATGATTTTCATCAGTCCAATGCTTTTATTATGACTCATCATAATTAACGTAAACAGATCATTTCCACAATTTAATAAGGAATGAATACAAAGGATCATTCACCATGCATGTGGTAATTCACATGTACAAAGTTATTCCAATGTAATAATAAAGAATGGAATAATGTATGATTCACCATGCATGCGATAGAGACCGTATATGCATAAAAGTTATTCCCAATGTAATAATAAAGAACGTAAACCAGTCAAAGCGTGATCCGCACCAACAGTGATATTCCAATGTAATAATAAAGAATCTAAACCAAAGTCGCAAAATTTGCACCGATGTGATATTCCAAATGTAATAATAAATAATGGAATAAAGTCCAACAGAAACGCATGTATATGATATTCACAAAATAATAAATACGGGAACCAGTCCCATGAAAACACACGTACATGTGATATTCCGGCTGTAATAAGAAAGAATGGAATAATAGAAGAATTTTACCATGTATGCAGTACTTTACATATACAGGTTATTCTAACATAATAATAAAGAATGGAATAATAGAAGAAGTTCAGCATGTATGTGGTACATCGTATAAACGAGTTATTCCAACATAATAATAAAGAATGGAATAACAGAAGTTCTTTTCATGAATAAGAAAGAAATAATACCCTTACCTCAAAAAGAAGACCGGATATCGATTACCTTGAGGTAGCTTACGAATCGACTTCTCTCTCTATAATTTCTCTCTATAATAATGGCTTTAAAGCTTTAGTGAATTGGTGAGAAATGAAGGAAGAATGAACTTCATTTATAGAAAATATAGTTTCGATAATCGCATGTTTTCAGGGCTCAAAAATTATAAGACAATACCTCCAACTTTTCTTTTCATTTTTAATTTAGTCCTGCAAGTATTATCAAACTTGCACCACCTCCCCTAATAGTAAATCATGTGAATCAATAGTTCAATCATGTGATTCAATAGTTATAATCATGTAAAATACGAATTACAGTATAATACCTCCATCTATACCTCCATTTTTAACTTAGTCATGCAAGTATCATCAATCTTGCACCAACTCTCCTAATAGTATAAGAATGTGATTCAATAGTACACACATGTGAACAAATAGTTATATGAGCATGTGAATTAGTAGCAATTAATTGCTCATTTACCCGATTAATTACCTGGTTGGTTATATAACTTCCAGACATCAATTACTATCGAAATAAATATCGATTTCCACTAACACTAACAATCCCAACACAATGGAAATATTTTTCTCAAAAATTTCGTTTTTTGAAATTTTGAAGTTTGACTTTTTCCGAAAAAGTCAACTATTGACTTTTTTGACCAAAAAGTCAACAACAGAAAATTTTGTGTTCATAGTCTATTTCTACTAATTTCATCGTTCCGGACTCAAATATCACGTCCGCGTCTCCAAATTCAACTCCGAACTCAAATTCGATTATAATAACATTCATCATTAATATCATAACTCACAATATTTAACAACTAGGTCGTTAGACATTGTAAATATTGTAATTTAATAATATGAATAACTTTGTCGTCTCAATTATTGATTTAATAATATAACATATAATGCAGATGATACTGTGACAATAATCGAATCAATAATATGAGAGATATGATACAACAATTATCAGAATAATAATCGAGTATAACCGAAAGTGACTTATTACGTAAAGATTAATAACCAATACCGTAAAGCATACTACGCAACTAATGCAGTATTATCGCATTTTTACTACCATGAGTATTTCAACAGCTTTTAACAGAAAAACTTCCGCTTATTTTCATAAAATAATTTCGTTGCTTTATTACTACGAATAATACTCCGTCATGGTTAACCAATGATTGTGGTCGTCGCATTTAATATTCCCTCGTTAAAACGTAATATTCCCCAGTAATCTAATATTATATAACAACTCATGATTTTGTAAAATTTATAAATATTACCCACAACTATAACGTTATCTCAAATCCACACCAAAATTTTGAAAAAAATATTTCGAGAAATTAAATCTTTATTCGTAAAATCTGGGGTCTCACAACCTTCCTCAAACTTGAAACTTTCATATTCTTGAATTAGAGCGTCTTTTCTGGTTTCTTTGATGTGATTGGTACATTCATAGGTTACAATCGCTTTTTCCCAAATTTCTTTTGCATTTTTATAGTTACTTAACTCTTTTGATTCTTTTTCAATCAAAGCACTAGATAAGATTTGTTCGCTTCGAGATGCAATATTCATGATTTCTTCTTCTTCAAAGCAGAATTCAAAATGTCTTTTCTCATTGTTTTTCTCCTTCAATTTTGGTTAGAATTTGTACACCTCGTTCGATGGCACACCAAATTTTGATTCCTTGGGATTTAGCATAGATTTTGAATCTATTTTTGCAGGGGCAAAATTGGTACCATCAAATATTGGAGGTCTGGACATGATAGTCTTTCCTCGCAACAAAGTAGTGCCAGAGGCCATGGATCACCGTAACGCCCTAAATTTTGATTTTCTAGAATTTAAGTTTAAAGAATTAGTTATTAATAAAATGAATTTTTATCAATAATATTATGTGATATGTGTTTATTAATCGCTCTAGAACCTAGGATGATTATAAGCTCTGGAGGATTCTGCCACGAGCCAGACTAAGCGATTAAGAATTTTCAAGACGAAATGAAAATTTTCCGGGAACAAAATATTCTCGGGAAAAGACGAAATAGGCACTATTCACCGACGAAACCTAAGTGGTTAGGGTTCGACTAACCTAGGCTATTCTCGAGAGTTCTAGATGTCGAAATGACATTCCGCCGAAAGATATGATGATAATATGTCGTGAAAAGTTAAGAAGTTTATAAAAAGTTTTTCTCGAAAAACGCAAGTAAATCTGGACAAAATAAAGATGACAAAAGTAATCATGCAGGCACTTTTCACTGCTTAACTACGTTAGGGTAAATGTGAAGGAAAATGCTTAACGCCAAAAAAGTGTTTTTCAGCTTTTCGAGATCCAAGAATACGTAAAGTTAATTCCAGAAAGGAAAGACGCAATATTCAAAAAATATTTGATTCCAGAATCGTAGTTTTTAAAACCGCTTGACCAAAACCCCGAAAGACTTTTAACCACATAACTTAAAGGTTAAGTAGATTTAAGGGCTGTTAACTTAACACTTAAGTAATGAATAGTATGGAGGTGTGAATAGAAGGAGGTTAGGGGTGAAATGACTATTTTGCCCTCTAGCTTTGAAAAAATCTATAAATAGAAGTTTATTTCATTTAAATGAGATTTTGAAAAAACCTACACTAGAGAGAGAGAATTCAGATAGAGAGGGAGAAGGAAGAGCATGAACATGAATGTTCGGATCGAAAATGTTCGTGAAATGGAAAAGCTAGCAAATCGCTAGTTTTGTCTAGCAGAAGAAAAATAAAGAGGAAAGGTATTAAACCCAACTTCTATGTTAGATTTTCTTTAAAGTTTTATATGTTTAAAATATAACTTAATGAAGATAAGAAATAGATGATGTTAGGGATGATTTCATATGGTTGAAATCATGAGAAATAAGAAAATAAGAATTCAAGTATAAGAAATAAATTTCTTAAGGAAGTATAAGATTCAGAATGAATTAGAACGATCCGAGGGATTATATCAATAAGTAGGTGTAATAAATAAGGAATGATGATTTATAACATCAAATTCCAATAAAAAGTGAAATCATAATCCAAAATATCGATTAAAACGAAGAACGAACGAAGAACACGAAAAATATCCGATGAACACGAAGAACGTTGTTGATGGACAAATTTAAAACTATCGTAGGATATTTGTTGTTGATGGAAAAGTTTAAAACCATCGCGTATAAGTTAGATGCATATTGCTTGGTTAGGAACGGTAGAAACATTCATGAAGAACGAATTAAAACTTAGCTATAACGAAGTTATGGCAAAAATTTTGTAAAAGACAAACAAGAATTAGAAAGTTAGTAAATGAACCCGAATGTGTAGGGTTTCATAAGAATGTAAGAGAACATAGAAAACGTGAGTCGTGGACTCAAGAACGAATGAATTCCGAGTTCGGATGACCGAATTACGGACGAACAAACAAAGAACGTTAAAAACGTAAAATAAACGAAGGGTGAAGATTAAGCCAATTGAATGGAACGTTAACGGATTCAGAAAGAAGTTTTGATTAGGGGTATTGAAGTACGTAAGATAAGGAAGAGAGTGGCTTTGGAATGACCTCGTTCCGAGTTATAACGGCGGAGTTAAGAGAGATCTAAGTAAGGCCTCAAAATAAAGTTAACACTTTAAGAAGAAATTATCAAGAATTAGGGGCTTCAGCCAAGGCTACCAACCATGCCTTGTAAGGCGCGTGAACGCTAGACCGAGAGAGCCAACGCAAACTTGTTCCATGGCGAGAGATTGATTGAGAGGGGCGCCCAGAGCGCCAAAGATAGGGAAAAAGACGCAGAAGAGCTTTTAACCGCTTTCAACTCTTTGGGGAAACGACGGAAGATAAAGAACATATCAGTAACTAATAAAAGACTTAAACAAGTGAATTAAACCTTTAATGAAGGTCGAATCGAAAGATTATATGAGAGTAAAAGAGAAAGAATGTAAACACTTGGACATGTAACCGATATCCGGGACCGTAGTTACGATAAACGAATGTGGAGGATTGCTATGGTTGTGATTCCTTAAACGCTGAAATGATTTAGGTAATGAATAACATTTTGATGTTATGTCATGAAAGTGAGAGATAAGTGTAAACCAGATAGATTGCCGTAAACGCAACGTCAGCTAAGGACATATGTTTTGCCTTAAAGATACAAATTCAATCTGTGATGGCTTCGACATTAAGAATGACTAATGAACATGGGGTTCAAGTAATGGATAACCAAAGTAATAAGTAAGATATGAATGGTATTAAGAAAGCCGTAATGAATGGTAATAAGATTAATGGAAGTCGAATGCGAGCCTGATGAGAACATTAGAATAAAATGTACGCTGCTGAACACTTTAACCGACGCAAGGATCGAGGGTACGCAAATATTAAATGTGATAAAACCTGAACACCTCCGTAATTAGATATAATAAACCGTAAGATGATGAAGGTCAATGATTAAACCGTGAACTAGAAAGAAGTTGAATTAAATATACAACGCTTAACGAATGAAGCCGAAGTTAAGATTAAAAGGAATGATCGCCTCGAGTATACAAAAAGACCGTATGACTTAGACGATAAAGAGTGAATAATCGAGGTGAGCATTTAGCTGCCGTGAAGCCATAAGGAATGAGAAAATTAACTTAACGAAGATTATAGTTTAATAAGTTCTGATAAATTAAGATAAGTTGTTGTAGTACAATCGTAACCTTTCGATGGTTGACATATGGGAGTCAAGCTAAACAATTCCTTCAGAGAGCGTAAGTATATACAAACCGCAACCGATATAACTCATCATTATGGACAATGTAGATTAGACGAAACTTGTTTGTCAAAGTTGTTCAGGGAAACCACTCAGAAATTACCATATGGACTACCAGCGCAGAAGCCGATGTGTGTCAGGTCCTAGAGAAGTTATAAGAAGAAGATAAGAATGTAAAACATCAAAGATGATGAACATATAAGTAAGACATCTCCGTATGTCATGAAGCCGTAGAGCGATAATGAAAGTGGTCGTGTAAACTTAGGTGACAAGAACGCGAACCCTAAGAAGTAAAGTTAAGCAAAATAATGCATAAGTCATATATACATGACTAATTAGTGTATGTGTTGTTTTTTTATGTGCTACATAGGAATTGAAATGAGCAGTTCGGCGTAAGCTGTAGCTGGGCATAAGGCAAGTTTCCTAACTTCATTCATACTATATATATATGATGCAGCAATTACTGTAGCAATAATTGAGTATAACTGAGTGACTTTTCATGTAATCATCAATAATCAATACCGTGAGCTACTATGCAACCACGCGTATTACTGTACTTTTACTACCGGGTAGTTCAATAGTTTTAACGATAACACTCTCGCCGTTATGATAATTCTGTCATTTTTTAACTACAACAAACTTTTGTTGTGGGGTCCACCAATGATTGTGGCTGCCGCATTTAATATTCCCCGTTAAAACGTAATATTCTCTCAACCAATCAATATTATATAACAACTTGCTTACTTTGCAAAATTTATAAATATTACCCACAACTATAACATTATATCAAATCCACACCATAATATTCAAAAAAATATTTCGAGAAATTTAAATCTTTATTCATAAAATTTGGGGTCTCACAAAGAAGATGTAAGGATAATGATTAGAAGACTTAAACCATTATAAGTCATGAGAAATGAATTCATAAGTAGTTTATATTTTTATAAGTTATAAACTCATGAAGAACAAGTAATAACTTATCATGTAAATAAGTTGATATAATATGTATGTTAAGATGTTAGTATTATGGATATAATTCATTTGAAATGATGATCAAATCATAAGTAACGAAGTTATGCCGAAATTCACACGATTGGACAATAATCGTCGAATTTTTGAAATTCTCGATTTAGAAGTCGAATTTGATATTGAGCTCGGAAAAAATTGGTTTTCGATGGGAACAAGTCATATTAGGAATTATAGAGTTTTGACTCAAAATGACCGAATTCACTTTCAGAATCTAAGAAATGCGCGGCACTGCTCACTTAACGCTTAACGCTTTCATTAAAAATGAACCAATAGGTGAATTTTGTGTTAACGGTTCAAAATGTAAAATTCTTTTGCACGGAATATGTAGAGTATGTGATTTGTGAGCTAACGGCTTTTCAATGAGCCAATTTGGATTTAAAATGATCAAATTTGAGTCCGGAAGTTCGTCAGGTAAATAAAAACTGCCAACTATCTCGGTGCATGAGTCGACGCCGCAGCCACAAAATTTCAAGGACAAAGAGTGGCACCGCAGCGTTGCAAAGGCCGTGACATATCGGAGAGTCGCCACACAAGACGACAGATAGTACTAAGACTGCATCAAAGAAGGATCATTCACCATGCATGCAAGAACTCCACATGTACAAAAGTTATTCCAACATAATAATAAAGAATGGAATAACAGTAAGAATTCACCAGCATGCGATAGACCGCATGACGATAGGTTATTCCCAAATGTAATAGTAAAGAATGGAACTGTGTCCCGCAGAATCCGCATGCATGTGATATTCCAAATGTAATAATAAAGAATGGAACCAGTCACGCTGCGATGCATGTGATATTCCAATGTAATAATAAAGAATGGAACCAAACATGCATAATCCGCATGCATGTGATATTCCAATAGAATAATAAAGAATGGAATAACAACAGACCACTGTGCATGCGATAGACCGCATGCATAAAGTTATTCCAACAAATAATAAAGAATGGAATAATGTAAGAATTTCACCATGTATGTTGTATCAAGATGTATGTGTTATTCCCAATGTAATAATAAAGAATCAATAACAACCCTTACGAGTATTGAAAGAAAATAACTCTTTCATGAATACGAAAAGAATAATACCCCTACCTTAGAAGAAACTAGATATCGAATAAAGGAGGTAGCGTATTTCTTCTTCTTCTCTCTATAATTTCTCTATAATTTCTCTAAAGGTTTAGTGAATTGGTGAGAAATGAAGGAAGAATGAGCTTCTATTTATAGGAAAATATAGTTTCGATAATTGCACGTTTTGTGGCTTGAAATATTACAGTACAATACCTTCAACTTTTCTTTCATTTTTAATTTAGTCCTGCAAGTATTATCAAACTTCCACCACCTCCCCTAACAGTAAATAATGTGAATTAAAAGTAAATCATGTTACTCAATAGTTCTAAACATGTGAAAAAATTAATTATAATATAGTACCTTCAACTATCCCTCCATCTTTAATTTAGTCATTCAAGTATTATAAATCTTGCACCAACTCCCCTAATAGTACATGAATGTGAATCAATAGTACACACATGTGAACGAATAGTTATATGCATTCCAGACATCAATTATTATCAAAATAAATGTCGATTTCCACTAACACTAATAATTCCCACAATGGAGCTATCAATTTCATCTTTAATCAACACGAACTTATTCATCATTAATATTATAATTCACAATATTTAACAACAAGGTCATTCCCAGGAAAGATGGGGCTTTCCAATAAGGATTTCTTCCTATTGCGCCGGCAATTAGTGACCAAACCTCTCCTCGATGTAACTTCTAGATATCACAATATTGCAAATAATAATATGAATAACTTTGTCGCCTCAATTATTGATTTAATAATATATAAAATATTATGCAAATGATAATCGCGACAATAACTCAATCAATAATACGAGAGATATGATGCAACAATTATCGTAGTAATAATTGAGTATAACCGAGTGACTTCTCAAGTAAAGATCAATAATCAATACCGTAAAGCTACTATACAACCACGCCAGACATCGTAATTTTACTACCGTAGTTCAACAGCTTTAACCAGAAAACTTCCGCCGTTATTTTTATAAAAATATAATTATGTCCTTTTTAACTACGATAATACTTCCGCTAGGGGGGTCCACTAATGATCGTGCCGTCAGATTTAATATTCCCTATTAAAATGAATATTCTCCGACCAATCGAATATTATATAACCATTTGCTTACTTTGCAAAATTTGTAAATATTACCCACAACTATAACATTATATCATATCCACACCATAATATTCAAAAAATATATTTTGAGAGAAATTAATCATTATTCATAAAAGTTGGGGTCTTACAACTTCCCATTCTTATGAAATTTCATCCTCAAAATTAGGGTACGTACCTGGTATATCGAAGAGGTGAGGATATCTTGACTTCATCTTAGATTCTAACTCCTAGGTCATTTCTTCTACATCATAGTTTCTCCACAAAACTTTGACTTGAGGTATAACCTTGGAGCGTAGAATATGATCCTTCTTATCCATAATTTTAATAGGTAACTCTTCATATGTTAAATCTTCCTCTATCTCGTCTGGTTCTAATTCAATAATGTGGTTCGGGTCTTTCACATATTTACGTAACATAGATATATGGAAAACGCATGAACACGTAGACATACTTAAGCAGAAGGCGTAGTCTATAGGCCACGCTTCTACTCGATCGAGGATTAAAATGGGCCAATGAATCGAGGGTCGAGCTTTCTCTTTCCAAATCTTGTAAATCCTTTCCATGGAGAAACACATAACAACACATGATCTCCAATATCAATTCCACGCCCTTTCGATGAAGATCTAAGATAACTCTTTTGTCGATTTTGTGAGGTTTTTATACGTTGTTTGATCATTTGAATCTTTTCCGTAGTCATACATACCAACTCCCATTCCCAACAACGCTGTTTCACCCAATTCCCCATCCCAAAGATAATCGAGAACAACACTTTCTTCCATACAACGCCTCAAATGGAGCCATGCCAATACTTGTTTGATAACCATTGTCAGAGAAAACTCCACCAATGGTAAGAACTTTGTCCCAACTTCCTTGAAGTCAAGGACACGTAGTCTTAATAAATCTTCAAGAGTTTGAATAGTCCTTCCACTACCCATCCGCTTGAGGATGATATGCCAACTAAATCAGAACTGCGGTCCATAGTTTTTTTCAAACTAACCCAAAATCTTGAAGTTTAATCTTGGTCTCGATCAAAAACTATGGATACCGGCATACCATGCACTCTTACAATCTCGCTTATATATATACTAGCAAGACGCTCAAGTGTATAAGTTTCTCGATTCCAGAAGAAATGAGCGTACTTGGTCAATCTATCAACAATGACCCAAATCGCATCTATGCCTTGAGAGACCTTGGGAAGACTAGTAACGAAATCTATGGTAATGTGCTCCCACTTCCATTCTCGAATTTCAAGTGGTTGCAATGGACCTTTTCGACACTTGATGATCCATTTTGACTCGCTGATAATTTAGACACCTTGAGATAAACCCCGCTATCTCTCTCTTCATATTTCTCCACCAAAATGTATGTCAAGATCACGATACATTTTGGTACTCCTGTGATGGATCGCAAATCTGCAGGTGCAAACTCCATCATGATTTTATACTTCAAGTTAGAATCGTTAGAACACAAAGTCCGGAGTTGACTCAAGTATTCCTTCTTCGTCGATTCTTGCTTCCGAATAGCACCTTCTTGCACTTTCTTCTTCATACGCGATCACCTTCAGTCCGTAGTTTAAAATAAATTTTAACTTTATCGATTAAAGTTTGCCTACTCAGATATTCGCCATCATCATATGGGTCCCTCGAGTCTTTAACTCTATCTCCATCCTTTATAATTCATACAAAATGGGCCTTTATGCGACAATATCGCACTCTCGCATTCAAGATATGATCTTCTACTCAATGCATCACCACCACGCTCGCTTTCCAGATGGTATCAATGGTACGATCATAATCTTCAATAGCTCAAGCCATCATCGCCGTGCATGTCGAGTTCCTTTTGAGTGCAGAAATATTTGAGGCTTTTATGATCCGTGATAGATCTCCACCTTCTCTCCATACGTAATGCCTCCAAATTTTAAGCGTTAGAACGACAACTACTAACTCTAGATCATGAGTAGGATAATTCCTCTCATATTCTTTTGAGTTGTCGTGAGGCATAGGCTATGACTTTCCCATGTTGCATGAGAACACATCCTAACCTTTTGTCCTAAACATCATCAGAGATGACAAATCCTCCGAGCCGATGGTATTGTCGTAATAAAGCAAAATGAGTCTTCTTCGAGTTCTTGAAAACTATTCTCACATTTCTCGCCCAACCATATTTTTTGTATCTTTTCGAGTCACCGCAAGAATGGAGTAGCGATTCGAGAAAACCTTCTACGAATCTCCGATAATAACCAAATTAAGCCGAGAAAGCTACGCATTTCGGCCATCGACTTAGGTTGTTCTCAAATTTTGAATTGCTTCAATCTTTTGCTGGGTCAATGATATTTCGTGATTTGATATCACGCGCCCAAGGAATGCAACTTCCTCAAGCTAGAACTCGTGATTTCATCAACTTGGCATATAGCTTGTTTTCACGAAGCTTTTGAAGTATCACCAAGTGTCGCTCATGGTCTTCACGGTTTTGAGTATATGAAGATGTCATCAATAAAGAATACCACAAAGTGATCCAAATATTCCTCGAATACTGCTCATCATGTCCATGAAGGCAAAGAGGAGCATTAGTCAATCCAAAAGACATGACTAGGAATTCATAATGCCCGCATTCAAGTTCCGAAAGCGCCTTTGAATGTCATCAATTTTAAGCTTCAACTGATCATATCCATAACGAAGATCAATCTTTGAAAAGAATTTTGCTCCTTGCAACTGGTCAAACAGGCCATCAATGCAAGGAAACAGGTACCTATTTTTGATGGTGACATGATTCAACTCCCGATAATCAATACAAAGTCGCATACTTCCATCTTTCTTCTTCACAAATAGAACAAAGCGCACCCCAAGGAGACGATTAGACGAATGAAACCGATGTGTCTAATTCCCTCAGAAGTTGGGTTTTTAACTCCTCAAGTTCAATAGAGCTATTCAATATGGGGCTTTGGAAATGGGTTTTGTACCGGATTCAAGGTCGATACAAAATTCAATTTCACGCTCTAGGGGTGGGCCAGGAAGTTCTTCAGGGAATACGTCAGGAAATTTATTAACAATAGAAATATCATTCAAATCTGATGTATTTTTATTTAAATCTGTGACATGGGCTAACTAAGAAAGCTTGACATCCATTTTGCAATAAACGAATAGCTTTATGGCTTGATATGACAGTGATTGATTTTAGTGGTTTGGTTGCTTGAATTCGCATAATAGTTTGGTTAGAAATATGAAAGCTAACAACCTTACAAAAATAATCGATTTTAGCATGATGAGTAGTTAACCAATCAATCCCTAAAATCACATCAAATGCAAGTATTTTCAAAGAAATAAGATCGACAGTAATGTATGACACCGATTTGAATCAAACAAGACTTATAAACCGTGGATGTAATAAAGGTTTCTCCCAACCTGAAAGTTTCAACATATAAGTCAAAGTCTAATTTCTTCTTGAGTCAAATTTAAACGCTGAGCGCAAGTAGAGAAATAAAGGAATGGGTAGAACCCAGATCAAATAAAGTATAAACTTCGCTAGAGTTTATGATTAGCTTACCCGTGATCACCTCGCTCGATTCCTCGCTGGGAGGTTACGACAAAACGCCTCCCTTGAACTACCAGCTTTTTTCTTATCTGGACACCCTTTGATGTCTCCATCCCAAATGGACTTCGACTTTCGTGCACGATAAAATCCAAGTCAGTGACCTTCTTTCCATAATTGTAATATTCTTTTGACCGCATCGCGCTTTGGACTTATGTGTCCTTCCTCCACATTTGTAATATACGACCGGCCATTGCTTCTCCTTCCTTAACAACAAAAAAAATGCCGACGCCTTCCATCATTATCAATATCCTCTTCTTGAAATGTCCACTCTTATTGTCATGGCCATGATTACCAATCAAGTGATTACCATTTCGCATGTCGATTCACTCCATGCTTGTTGTCACCACTTCACGATCGCTACCACTAGTATTATCGATTTGTTTACCGCTTCTCGGTCAATTGACTCATTATCGCGCCTAATAACCGAGCCCTATTCACAACATCCTAATACAAACACGCTTTATGAGAGATAAGGTATCGATATATCTCTGTTTCAAACCTCTTAGAAACATCCGCTGGCCTCTCCTCATTATCAACCAAGTGATGCAAACCGAGACAACTCAAGAAACTTAGCTTCAGATCACACCACCAATTATATTGTTTTGCTCAAGCTTGATGAACTCTACCTCCTACATGTGACATAATACTTTCAGAAAGTACTTGTCGCTGAATAGTTCTTGAACTTCTCCCAAGACATCTTCAAAGGCAGTCGAGTACGCTTTATAGATTCCCACCAAGAATCGCCTCCGCTAGCAAATATGAAGGTGGTAAAGGGAACCTTTTGCTTCCTGAGCATCCCAAGACATCAAATATCTTGTTGATCTCGCTTTATCCACGCCTCCGCCTTAAGTGGTTTCGCTTCCAAAAACTCCGGTCCCAGCCCAGCCTTGAACTCGCTTAGCTGTGATCGTCCGAGAGTCACGTTGTTTCCACTCGATTTTGGACAGAGCCGCCTCTCCTCGATGTTGTATGAATTGCATAAAGCCTCTAAATATCCCATCATTCACCATTTCATCTGTATATTGTTTACATGAGGATTATTGTCTTTTCTGCTGCACATTACCCTAGGTATTCATCACAGACTCAACCGCCCTCATGTGCTTCATCGCTTATCTCAACATTTTCTTGGATGCCATTTTCAAATAATCGCCACAAAACAAGGGTTGATTAACATATCACATATTATCCCTATACTCTGACCGACCAATTAAATATCAAATAAACTTAGGTAGCTCATACAAGCAAAGGAATTCCCCGTCTCTCCCCTCCTAGTTCTTGTTTCACATCTCAGCCAGGGATCATATCCCTAAGCTTTGATACAAACTGTGACACCCCCAAAATAGGTATACATCACCCATCTTGAGTCGCCAAATACATGGTACAGAATACAAATACAAACTTAATTATACAACCGTCGTGTAATATACTACAAAATATAGCTGAGAGTTTAAACAAGAATATTGCCTTCTAGACAATATCCACTTTCAAATAGAGTCCTCATTACATTTATTGTCATACTATTTTATAGAATAATGAGGACTACTAATACACCATCTCGTACCATCACTCCGTTCCCCGACTAGTCCTGGCTACGTTCTCATTTCCTGAAGAGAACAATGAAAGCAAAAGGGTTAGCTCAACTAGCCCAGTAAGAAATATTATGACTAAGATAATGCAACATAAATTATCATTAGTCTTCAACAATGTTAAACTGATAAAATACAATAGACATCAAGTTTAACTGCAGCAGAATAAGCAATCAAAGAAGAGTCAATTAGAGCATGATATCTACTATCTTCTATGATTTAAAATGTTTTCATCAATTTTTATCGCTGAGACTCAGCTTAATAAATAAACCACATCATCGAATCATCCCTGCACTACAAGCCAAGGATATTCATTAAATCATCAATGGTCATGACATATACCGAATAATCCCTGGTCATAATCATACCAAAAACTGTTCATCAATGCACTACAGGCCACTGAGGACTTTTACCACATCATTTATAACATTACAGGTCATGACTATACCGAATGATCCTTAGTTATAATCATACCGAGTCCATCTATGCATGTAAGCCAAAGATGACTTTCATCACAATATAAGCATGAGGATGATGACAATGATATAATAATTCAATAAAACAAGTTCAAGAATAAATTTTAAAGATTTATAAGTTAATTTATCCTGAACTCAATAACGTCCAAATTGTCAACACGATACTTCTTTGTGGAGTAAAATTCAAGAATGCTCAGAAGAATATTTCCATGAAAAGATACTGGATGAAGCACAAATATCTAGGATATTCTACTAATTTCATGGAGTATAGAAGTCAAAACTTTAACCAACTGAATATAATAGAATATATGAAACTGCAAATGTATTTTCGCCATGGCGCGTAATTCACGTGAGATGTATCATTTCCACAATTTAATAAGGAATGAATACGGCGGATCATTCACCATGCATGCGGAAACCCACATAGACAAAGTTTATTCCAATAGAATAATAAAGAATGGAATAACAAAAGAATTCACCAGTATGCGATAATCGCATGCATGTGTTATTCCTAATGTAATAATAAAGAATAACCAGTTAGTTAATCCGTATTCCGCATGCATGTGATATTCTAATGTAATAATAAAGAATGGAACTGTGTCATGCGTAATCCGCACAAAATGTATATTACAACAAAATAATAAAGAATGGTATAAAAACAGACCACTGTGCATGCGATAGATCAAGATGCATGTGTTATTCCAAAAGAATAATAAAGAATGGAATAATGTAAGAATTTTACCATGTATGCAGTTTCAGATAGATAGGTTATTCCAAATGTAATAATAAAGAATGGAATAACAACCTTACGAGTATTGAAAGAAAATAACTCTCTTCATGAATACGAAAGAATAATACCCCTTTACCTTAGAAAGAAACTAGATATCGAATAGGGAGGTAGCAGACTTCTTCTTCTTTTCTCTCTATAATTTCTCTCTATAATAATTGCTTCTAAAGCTTTAGTGAATTGGTGAAAAATGAAGGAAGAATGAGCTTCTATTTATAGAAAATATAGTTTCGATAATCGCACGCTTTTGGGGCTCAAATATTACAAGACAATACCTTCAACTTTTCTTTCATTTTTAATTTAGTCCTGCAAGTATTATCAAACTTCCACCACCTCCTCTAACAGTAAATCATGTGAATTAAAAGTAAATCATGCGACTCAATAGTCCTAAACATGTGAAAAAATTAATTACAGTATAGTACCTTCAACTATACCTCCATCTTTAATTTAGTCATGCAGTATTATCAATCTTGCAACAACTCCCCTAATAGTACATGAATGTGAATCAATAGTACACACATGTGAACAAATAGTTATATGCACATATTAATAGCAATTAATTGCTCATTTATCCGATTAATTACCCGATAACTTCCAGACATCAATTATTATCGAAATAAATGCCGATTTTCAGTAACACTAATAATTCCCACACAATGGAACTATCAATTTCATCTTTAATCAACACGAACTTATTCATCATTAATATTATAATTCACAATATTTAACAACCAAATGTCGCTCCTGTGAAAAGAGGGGTTTCAATAAGGATTTTTTTCTATCGGCCGCAATTAGGTTACCAAACCTCTCCTTAATGTAACTTCTGCACATTGTCAATATTGCAAATAATAATATGAATAACTTTGTCGCCTCAATTATTGATTTAATAATATATAAAATATTATGCATGATACGCGACAATAATCTGAATCAATAATACGAGAGATATGATGCAAAGAATTATCGTAGCAATAATCGAGTATAACCGAAAGTGACTTTCACGTAAGCATCAATAATCAATATCGTAAAGCTAATATGCAACCACGCCAGACATCGCATTTCTTTACTACCGGTAGTTCAACAGCTTAACAGAAAACTTCCACAATTATTTTTATAAAAAGATAATTCTCTCGTTTTCTAACTACGACAATACTTCCATTGTGGGGTCCACCAATGATTGTGTTGTCGTACGAATATTCTCTGTTAAAACGAATATTTCCCGACCAATCGAATATTATATAACCACTTGCTTACTTTGCAAAATTTGTAAATATTATCCACAACTATAACATTATATCATATCCACACCATAATATTCAAAAAATATATTTCGAGAGAAATTAATCTTTATTCATAAAAGTTGGGGTCATACAAATAATGTTAATATTTGATATTATGACAAGAACAAATGTAACGGTTATAAAGAACCCGGGGAATGGTAATATTGATTTGCAATATATATAAGACATATTCGTTCTTTTGAGGCATTTCAATTGAAATTTTGTGTGAACTATAGCACTGTGGAGCACTATATGTCGGGTTGGAAGATACACAGATTTGGGGGTGTCACATTAGATGCTTATTGCTTGGTTAGGAATGGTAGAAACGTTCATAAAGAACAGATTAAAACTTAGCTATAATGAAGTTATGGAAAAAATTTCGTAAAAGACGAACGAGAAGTAGAAAGTATGTAAATGAACCCGAACGAGTAGGGTTTCAAAAGAATGTAAGAATGTAGGAAATGTGAGTCATGGACTCAAGAACGAACGAGTTCCGAGTTTGGATGACGGAATTATGGATGAACGAACAAACGAAGAACATTAATAATGTAAAATTAACGAAGGATGAAGATTAAGCCAATCGAATGGCATGTTAACGGATTCATAATGAAGTTCTGTCCGAAGGGGATTGAAGTACGTAAGATAAGGAAGAGAATATCTTTGGAACAACCTCGTTCCGAGTTAAAACGAATAAGTTATGAGATCGGGAAGTAAACGTCTCAAAACAATTTAACACTTAGAAAATTTTTCAAAGATTAGGGCTTGGCGCCACAGCGCCAACCATGCTTTGTAAGGTGGTGCCGTAGCGCGCCGCAGTGGAGTTGATATTGAAACTCGCACTACAAAGACGAGCAATAGCAAGGAGGGTGAAAGCCAAGTCATAGTGACACCGCAGCCAAAGATAGTGAAAGGAACCGGAAGCCACAGTCACGGCAGTGTAGGCAAAGCCCAATGATGAGCTTTTAACTGCTCAAATCATGGGGAAAGTGTAACGAAAGCTAATGAACGTGTAGTTCATGTAAGGTAACACTTAAACAAGTGAATTAAACCATTAGTAAAGGTTGAAGGAAGATTAACTGAGATTAAAAGACAAAGAATGTCAACGCGGGTTACAGAACCGATATCCGGGGACCGTAGTCGTGGAGGATTGCTATGATTGTGATTCCTTAGACGTTGAGTGACGAGGGTAATGAATAATATTTCGATGTTATGTTATAGTAATGACAGATAAGTGTAAAGCGTATAGAAGTTGTGAACGCAACGCTGTTGCGATGAACGATCGGTCTTAGCATACAACGAACAGTATGACTTCGACATTAAGAATGAGTAATGAAAATGGGGTTCATGTAATGGATAACGAAAGTATTAAGTAAGATATGAATTATCAAGAAAGCAGTAATGAACGGTGATAAGATTATTGAAAGTCGAATAAAGAATGAATCCTAAGGTATGTCATTTAGTTGCCGTAAAAGCCATATGAAATAAGAAATCGACTTAACGAACATCAGAAGTTTAATGGTTCGTAAGTTAGATGAATTTAGGTTGTAATACAATCGTAACCTTTGATGGTCGATATACGGGAGCCGGGCTAAACAATTCCTTCAAAGAGCGAAGGTATATACAAAACTGGCAACCGATCTAACTCATTGTGATGGCAACAGATGAGACAGAACTTATTTGTTGGTTGTAACGATCAAATTTTTTTGTACTTAATTTAAATATTTATTGAATTAAATAAATATTTTATTAAATTTATTTATTGAGAAAAATAAATAATTGGTGGTATGGTGGTGCAAGAATTTAGTAAATTAAATTGATTAATGTTAATTAAAGTGAATAATGGTAATTTTATTTGAAGATTTAATTTAATAAAATAATTGAATTAAATGAATCGCTTAATATTTAAGAAAATAAATAAATTAAATAAATGATGTTTTGGTCTAATTTAATAATTAAATTAGATATGTAATGATTTATTAAGTATAAAGTAGAATTATAATGGGAATTATAATTATTATCAGTAAGTTATTTAAATTAATTTAAAAGTGTGACACATGAAATCATATAATATAAATAATATAAAATAATCTAGTAGAGGAGAATTGTGGTTAGCCATTGTTGGGTAAATTTATATACGCCACACGCAAGTATAATGTGTCAACAAGTAATAAAGTGATAAGTCGAGTATCGCTCTCACTGTAAAATTATTTAATAAAAATCACCAAATACTAACGCCAGAACCAACTCAAACTTATTTAAACGAATGAATTTCAATTTATAAGTAAACTAATTCTAATTAGCACTAGTTAAATTTAGATTACTTTAGATTTAAGACCACAACTTCACTTATTGCTTATTTAAGTTAACACACTTCATCAATTATTCTCTATCCCTAATTGTTAATCAAGAACACTAAAGCAGATAAAACAACCTCTTGATGCATAATATACATACTCACTTAAATCCATAGATGATGGAATTAAGCAAGACACCCTAATACACTAATCCACTATATCTCTATGTGAATTACAATTAAAAAGGATTTAAAGCACAAGTTCTCTATAAGATTACATATGGCGTAAAGGCATATCTCTATCCTAAACACGAATCATGAATTCCATCTATGCAGAAATCACAAACACATGCCATCATGATTAGATCTAAACCTATACTTCATCTCTCGAGTTCATATAGATTATCACGGTAATTTATGGCCAATCAATTAAACAATTAAGTCCAAATCATAATAGACAATCCTCACAATAGAACATAGTAATTGATAACGAAGCATATTAAAATAAACTACACAATAAGATCCATTGTAATCTCAAACAAAGAATTAATTCATTGAATTAAAACTAAGAATCCACACTTGAATACACATTAAAAGATAAGAATAAGATTAGAGTGAAGAATAAATCAGTTGTCAGCAAATCTCCATCTTCCTCAAGCTCCTACTCTCGATCTTCAAAGGGTCTCAAGTCGCTTCAATCTCCCAACTTCATAAGAACTAGGATTTTGCCCTAATCTACTCTAACCTAATCTAATGGAATCCTTCAAAACTAGCCTCCCAATCCAAGTTAAAATCAAGTATTTATAGTTCTAATGGACATCCTAGCAAGTTAGGCAACTAACAATACTATTCTAGCTCAAATTGACAACATAACACCCAAATTAACTCTCTTCCCACACGACCAAGGCACCCAAATACTATTCCTAGGCTAATTTGGGCGCTCGCGCCATCAGAGAAGGTAAAATCTATCGTCCTCGCAGCCACGCTACCGCTTCAAGTAGCCCCGCCACCTATTTTTTGTTATGGGCGTCCTTTGGAAAAATAGGTATAACTTTTGATCCGCTAGGAGTTACGGGGCCAGCCACCTATCAAATCGAAAATATCGACGAGATCTACAACCTTAATTTTTGAGAATTGATGAATCTGGTCGATCAAGATCCAAATCGGGCTTGAATTAGATAATATGTAAATTGCAAGTAGGACAACTTTGAGCTTTGATCTTTGTTGATAAAAAGGTCAAAACTCTCGCATCCGAACTCCGATTGGGATGGTTCAAGATGTTCCAGAAAGCTAAGAAGTAGATCTACAATACAATCTAAGTTCCAAGCCAAGAACATGCATCAAACTTGGTGTTAAAAGTATTTCAATATTCCCTTCTTGTATTTGCTTGCGTATTTTAGTCCAAAAGATATCCGAATTGCTTTTCATTGCTTCTTTATGCCAATGTCGTGTCATAGCCTACAAAATAACATAAAATGTACGAAATGAACACACAATGCATGCAAAGTAACTACAAAACATAGGTTTAAGCAACTAATTCAAGTAATAGATATAGGATAAGTAGGTATAAAATCTACTTATCAAATACCCCCAACTTAAACAATTGTTTATGCTCAAGCAAAAACATAAAACAACAATGCTATGCAATGCAACTAATCTATATGCCTACAAATCCAGCAGTAATGACAAAAACATGTCTATTCAACCGGCCTTAGAGAAATCAAGTAAACATGATAATACTTCATATCAAAACAAATCATTAACTTCCCAATCAATCATCAAATCTTAGACTATTATCACTAATATAGTGTGTGTGTGTGTGTTCCACAATAATGTTAACTGATATAAAATCAAATTTAACACATAATAAATCTCTTCGCAGGCATCATACAATGTAAACTCAAGAAATCCAAAAACAAGCTAGATCCAACTAAAATCTAATAATTACCAATATCGAGGGTCAACATGGGATACTTATGCTTCATTTTTCATCTACGGGGACTTTTTGCTCTTATTTCCCGTTTCATTCAGTTTTTTCTTTTGGTTTATATACACATAGCTATGCAATGTCTTATTCCCTTAGGCTTTTCAATGCTACCTTAACAAGCTTTCAAACCAACGACTCCTGCACTCATTAAGACCTTAGGGCGCTTAGGTGTAAAGACAATCCCCTGCTTACTTACTCAAGTAACAAAGGCCGTAAAACTAGACAAGACACCACGATGTTTATTCATACTTTCTTTTTTTCCCTTTTTTTTTCTTTTTTATAACTTATATATCCCAAATATTCTCCCAAACTTAGGTTCTTGTCTAACTTTAGTCATCACTACTTATTCTTGTCATTCTTTCATTCAAACTAGCATTATCCTTTAGAGTCCCATTATGTATCAATTTAAACACAATCAATCAACAAGTTATTTTTACTATGCTATCCTTATTATACCAGTTTCAAACAGAAAAAGACTCAATTCATAACAAGAAATCACATCAAAGCTCTAATAGTGAGTACTATACTTGTCTACCCAATTCCAATCTCATCATTGGCCAAAACTGTGAAGACCCCAAATTTTATGAATAAAGATTCAAATTTCTCGAAATATTTTTTTTTAAATATTATGGTGTGGATTTAATATAATGTTATAGTCGTGGGTAATAATATTTATAAATTTTGCAAAGTAAGCAAGTGGTTATATAATATTCGATTGGTCGGGGAATATTCGTACAACTAACAATCATCATGGACCCTACAACGAAAGTATTATCATAGTAAAAAATGACAGTAATTATCTTTTATAAAAATAACTACGAAGTGTTACCAAGTAAAACTGCTGAACTACCTTGGTAGTAAAAGTACAAGAATACGGTGGTTGCATAGTAGCAGTACTGTGATTGATTATTGATGCTTACGTGAGAAGTCCCTTAGTTCTACTCAATTATTGCTACAATAATCACGTGATCATATCTCTCATATTAGTGATTCGATTATTGTCACAAGATTATCCGTGATAATATGATATATTATTAAATTAATAATTGAGACGACAAAGTTATTCATATTATTAAATTGCAATATTTATAATGTCTGTAAGTTCTCACATGGAGAGGTTTGGTCATCTAATCAAGTACGCCAAAAGGAGAAATATTTATCTAAAGCCCCCTTTCCCCGGAACGACTTCGTTGTTAAATATTGTGAGTTATAATATTAATGATGAATAAGTTCGTGTTGATTAAAGATGAAATTGATAGTTACATCAGGTTGGAATTATTAGTGTTAGTGGAAATTGACATTTATTTCGATATTAATTGATGTCCGAAGTTATAATCGATTAATCGGGTAATTAATCTGGATAAATGAGCAACTAATTGCTATTAATTCACATGCTTATAACTATGTGTTCACATGTTCATACTATTGATTCACATTCATTTACTATTAGGGGAGTTGCGCAAGATTGATAATACTTGCATGACTAAGTTAAAATGGAGGTATAGATGGAGGTACTATACTATAATTCATATTTTCACATGTTCAGAACTATCGATTCAATGGATTTACTATTGATTCACATGAATTACTATTAGGGGAGGTGGTGCAAGTTTGATAATACTTGCGGGACTAAATTAAAATGATGGAAAAGAGGAAGGTATTATACTGTAATATTTCGAGCCCCAAAACATGCAATTATCGAAACTAATTTTTTTTATAAATAGCTCATTCTTCCTTCATTTCTCACCAATTCACTAAAGCTATAGAGCAATTATTATAGAGAGAAAGAAAGAAGAGAAGTCTCATACCCTCACTATTCCAAAGATCCAAATTTCTTTGAGGTAAGGGTATTATTTCTTCAGATTCATAAGAAGAGCTATTGTTATTCCATTCCTTATTATTCTCGTTGAATAACTCGCCTCATGCTAAGTACCGCATACATGGTGAAATTCTTCTGTTATTCCATTCTTTATTATTCTGTTAGAATATCATGTCTGTGCGGATTTCGCATGACCTGGTTCCATTATTTATTATTTTGTTGGAATAACCTGTCTGTGCGGTCTATCGCATGCATGGTGAATTCTCCTATTATTTCATTCTTTATTATTTTGTTGGAATATCCTCGTTCTGCGTGATTACGCATGACCGTTCCATTCTTTATTACTCATTGGAATATCCTGTCTCATATGATTTCAGATGACCCGTTCCATTATTTATTATTCTATCGAATAACTCCGTCTGCATGGCTTCATCGCATGTATGGTGAATTCTTCTGTTATTCCATTCTTTATTATTCTATTGGAATAACCTGTCTATGTGGATTATTCTGGTGAATGATCCTTCGTATTCATTCTTTATTAAATTGTGGAAATGATCTGTCACGTGGATTACCGCATGGCGGGTGAAAATCCATTTGTAGTTTCGTAATTTTTCTGACTCTCAAAAATTCTGAAAAAATTTGAAATGATAATTTGATGAGTTTTCTATATTGTGTCCAAAGATGTATATTTTTGGATGTATAGATTAAGAGTTATGAATTTTATGGGAAAAGACTATTTTAAAAGTAAACTCTTATAATTCCTTGCGGTTAACTCCAAAATTTGTGAAATTTTTATTAGGAGTACATGTATATCATAGGGGTATACCCTATAAATTTTGGAATTTTTGGACAAAAGTATAGTTTATGATAAATGTCTAAATATTCGGCAATTTTGGCCATATGAAAAATAGTAAATAAATTTTAAAAATTCTGAAAAAATTATATGTTCAATATGGGGCTATATTCTACTAAATCCCAGAAAGAAAAATGTTTGGGACTGATTTGATATTTTTTATGAAAATGGTTTAGTTACGAACATATGAATTAAATATGTTATGTGAAGTTAAAAAATTGGTAAATAAAATTTTATGGCATGGAAATCCTATATAAGGTATATGGAGATTTTTGACGAGGGATTTGATCATTGATGATGAAATATTATGAGTATAGCATTTTTGAATGATTAAATGCATTATTTGGTAAAATGTAAACAATTAAAAGAAATTATTTATAAGTTTAAGAAGTGATTAAAATATTGTTATAATATTAATAATATTAGATTATGAGTTTATTAAGTGATTGATAACATTTGAATTAAGATGTTATGAAATCATTAAAAATATTAATATTCACGGAGTACTATTCATCCAAAAAATATATTTCTTTTATGTCCAAATTATTTTTGGTACATGAATATTATTCTTGAATTTTACTCCACAACGTAGTATCATGTTGACAATTTGGACGTTATTGATTTCAGGATAAATTAACTTATAAATCTTAAAAATTTATTCTTGAACTTGTTTTATCAATTATTATATCATTGTCATCATTCTCTATGCTTATATTTGTGATGAAAGTCATCTTTGGCTTACGTGCATATATGGGACTTGGTATGATTATGATCGTGGATCATTCTTGTATAATCATGACCAGAATGTTATAAATGATGTGGTTAAGGTCCTCAAAGGGCCCTGTGAATGCATCATGGACAACTTTTGGTATGATTATGACCGGGAATTATTTAGTATAGTCATGACCATTTGTAAGACCCCGATTTTTTTTAATAAAATTGAATTTCCTCTATTTATTATCTTGAACTAATAAGGAGTTAATTTGATATAATACTTTGGTTATGGGTGAAATGTGTAAATTTTACAAAATAAATAAGTGCTTATAAAATATTCCTTTGTTTGGGAATATTCGTCATCATGGAATATTCTTTTTTGCTCTTAAATATTCGTATTTACGCACGTAGTCAATTGTGGGCCCCATAACGGAATAACTATCGGATGAAGAAAACGACAAAGTTTGAGTTTTATAAATAACGACGTATTTGTTACCGTTAAACACTGTTGGAATACCTGGTGGTTAAAATATAAGAATACGCTTGATTGCATAAGAAGACACTCAGATTGCATTAATATTGTTGAATTATTGATTCGCACGTAAAGAAGGAACTACTCAATAATTATTACAAAGAATTACTGCGCAAATATTTTATTTTATTGATTCAATAATTGTCATTGTTGATATTTTATATTATTGTTGTTTCAATAATTGTCATTGCACACAAGATTTCCCATTATCGCATCAATAATTCATATTATTTGAATAATATTATTAGATAAATTATTGGCAATGTCTATAAAGTTCTGGCTCTAAGGAGAGGTTTGGTCACCTAATCATGCTACTAGTAAGAAGAAATCCTTATTGAAAGCCCTCTTCCGGGGAACTACTGTTTGTTATAATTGTGATTCTCGTAATATTATTTGTGAATAATTAATTATTAATTTATATGATAAGGAAATATTTATTTTATGTGGATATAATTGATGGATATATTTATTTTATGTGGATATAATTGAAGGAATTAATGTTGAGGTATTTTGTTTGAATGGAGGTATTAAAATCAAATCACCGCTTCTCGAGATATATCATGAGTTATAATTTTTAATCCGACCGCTGATCGTTGCCAGATTTTTGGATATGTTATACATATATAAGTTGAGTATATGTCCACAAATTTTGAATGCTTAAAATAAACGATGATTTGTTATGAATTTTAAGAGGTGACTGGTTCAGAAATTGTTGAAGTTTCGGAATTTATCATTTTGGTGGAAAATTCTAGAATTCATGGGGCCCACTTGTGGTTGGTGAAGAAATGTGCTGAATTTTATTTCAAATATGATGGGTGACAGTAGTAGTAGGTAAAGCCATCAGGTAGCAGGTCAAGTCTGCTTCGGCGTGCTAATATTTTCCAATAAATAGAGGGCTAAGTTAGAATTGAAAATCACACCAAAAACATAAGCTTTCTCTCTTTCTCTTTCTATATTATCGAGCGTATTTTGTGAGTATTTAGATACTTTGAGATTTGTTCAATACAAGTTTCATTCAACATCACTTCCGATCTTTCATTCCGAAGTACTGTTTCTTTGAGGTAAGGGATGTTATTTTTCTTCTTAAATGATATTATTTTTTTCAATATCATTATGTTGAGATATTGTTATGAATTTTTTTATGGAATTTCTACCTTTTTGTGTCAGGGTTACTATTCACGTATACGACACTATTCACAAATATGACACTATTCACCAAAAAATAAAATTTTCTCTTTTTCGTTCCAGATGTCTTTTATGGTTACTATCTTTGATTGTATCCATGTTTTGATCTTTAATTTTTAATTCTACTTCACACTTGGTTATTATGGAGTATTATTAAATTTGGATAAACCGAAATATGAATCCCTAATATTTGTCCTTTTGTTTCACTGGATTCGTTCTCTAAAATGTTTTTCATCATCCTTAGTCCTTAATGGTGATACTTAATAAATATCTTTAGCCCAGAGTAGGTAAAGATGTATGATTATTCGATGAATATCTTTGGCCCGTGAGTAAAGATGAACAGTGTTGAGATGAATATGACCAATCGGTGATATAAATGAATATCTTTCAGCCCGTGAGTGCAAAGATGAATATTTGCTGCAAGATGTATATTAATTGATGTTACGGGGATAAAATATTGATGATGAACTTTTAAATTCATAGATGATAGTAGATTTCATTCTCTACTTAACTCTTCTAATGAATTATTGTTTCCGCTGTAGTTGTTGATCTAAAACTTGTTGACTATTATATTCTATCAGAATTTTCCCTGTTGAAGACTAAGGATAATTTTTTGTATATTATCTTAGTCATAATATTCTTTACTAGGCTAGTTGAGCTCACCCTTTTCCTTTTTGTTCCATTTTTCTTCTCGTGAAGTTTAGAACATGCAGAACCAAATGGGGTATGTGAGTGATGGTCCTGCATAAATTGTTTTAGGCAATTCTCACTATTTTTGTAAAATAGTGCATCAATAATTGTAATGAGGACTTTATTTGGGTGTGAATTGTCTAGAAGACAATATTTGTATTTAAAGTCATAGATGTGTTGTCGTCAGATTTGCACGACAATTGTATTAATAAAGTTGTAGTTGTTTCAGTACTCATGTATTTGGCAACCCGTAATGGGTGTCAGATGCCTATTTTGGGGGCGCCATACTTGGTATCAAAACTTAGGATATGATCCCTGACTGAGATGTGAGACTAGAACTAGAGGGGAGAGACGGGTAAAGCCTTCGCTAGTGTGTCCTACCTAAGCTTATTTGTTGGTCGGTCATAATATAGGGATGTTATGTGATATGTTAATTTGTTTAATTAACCCTTATTTTATTACAGTATTTAAGAATGGCAGCTAAGAACGTTAACAATGGAGTGTATGAGACTGCGGAAACACCTTTAGTCACCAATCAGGAGAATGTGCAACAGGATGACAATATTTCTCCTGTAAACAACACTATCGAGCAAACGATGAACGATGCGATGTTTAGAAGCTTTTTACAGTTCATGCAAAATCAGACGAGGGGGACTCGTGTACAAAATACGGGTGGAAATGATAACAACGCGCGGTTTGTCACAGCCAAGCAATTCAAGGAGTTAGGACCACCAAATTTTTGGGGAAACCCGATCCGATTAAGGCGGAAACGTGGGTTAAGAAAATTACCAAGATATTCGATGTCTTGGACTGTATGGAGGAACAAAAGGTTCCATTCACCACCTTTATGTTCCGTGGTAAGGCAGATTACTGGTGGGAATTTGTGAAGCGTACCCAGCCAGCCGCACTCAATATGTCTTGGGAAACATTTCAGAAACTATTCAATGACAAGTACTTTTCTGAAAGTATTTGTCATATGAAGGAGGTAGAGTTTATTAGACTAGAACAAAACAACATGACGGTGTCCCAGTACGAGGCGAAGTTCGCAGAGTTATCTAGGTTTGCACCTCATTTGGTATAAAATGAGGAACGTATGACGAGGATGTTTCTGAGAGGTCTGAAACCCGAGATTCGTCAATACCTTATCTCTCATAAATTTTTTCTATATTCAGATTTTGTCAACAGGGCTCAGTTATTAGAGCGAAATAGTGAGTATGTTCAACCGAGGGACAATAACCAGGGTCATACCGGTGACAACAGTCATCGGAGCGATAATAACCATCGTGGAGGAAATTATCATGCCAGAAATGGTAACCACTTCCGTGGTAATCATGGCCAAGATAATAGAAGAAATAATTTAAGTGGAAATTTCAAGAAGAGAAGATTTAACAATGATGGGAAGACGTCGGCATCAGCACCAGTAACAAATTCTAGGGGAGGAAAACGACCGCCAATTAGATGCTATAGATGCGGGAGAGGAGGGACATATAAGTCCAAACTGTTCACAGACTTCCAAGGTATGTTTTAGTTATGGAAAAGATGGTCACATAGCTCGATTTTGTCCTGTAGCGAAATCAAGTCCAAAGAGGATTTGCACTAAAGGCGGATACGAATAAAATAAAGTCGGCGGTTTCTGGAAGAGCGTTTGTCGTGACTGCCCAAAATGCGAGGAACCCAAACGAAGGTATCACGGGTTAGTTAATTATAAATTCTTACGAAGTCTATACCTTTTTAGATACCGGTTCTACCCATTCTTTTATCTCTTCTTCTTGTGCTCAACGTTTGAACTTGACTCCTGAGAGATTAGACTTTGACTTATTTGTTGAAACTCCGTTAGGAGAAACTTTCGTTACATCCACTGTTTAAAAATTTTGTTTGATCCAAGTGGGCACAATCACATTACCTGTTGATACTATATCTTTAAAGATACTTGCATTTGACGTGATTTTAGGGATTGATAGGTTAACTACTCATCATGCCAAAATTGATTGTTTTCATAAGGTTGTTAGTTTTCACATTCCTAACCAACCTGTTAAGCGAATTCAAAGCAACCAAACCATTGAGGTCAAACACTTTCATATCAAGCCATCTATCCATTCGTTTATTGAAAAACGGATGTCAAGCTTTCTTAGCCCATTTCATGGATTTAAATAAAAATACGTCAGATTTGAATGATATTCTTGTTGTTAGTGAATTTCCTGACGTATTTCCTAAAGAATTCCCATAGTATGATATTAAATTTTGTATCGACTTTGAACCCGGTACAAAACCCATTTCTAAAATCTCATATCGAATGGCTCCTATTGAACTTCAGGAGCTAAAAACCCAACTATAGAAGTTAGTACCCGAGCCTCTATCTGGTGACTTCCTTTGTAGAATGCACCGAAGCAACCTAAGTCAGTAATCGAAATATCTAGCTTTCTAGGCTTAGCTAGTTACTATCGGAGATTCGTGGAAGGATTTTCTTGAATCGCTACTCCGTTAACTTAGCTGACTCGTAAAGATACAAAATTCATATGGAGCGAGGAATGCGAGAAGATTTTCTAAGAGCTTAAGAGGCGACTCATTTCGGCACTTGTTCTGACCATACCATCTTAGAAAAGCAAACGTGGTAGCTGATGCATTGAGTAGAAAATCGTACGCGAGTACGAGTGCAATATTGTTAAACAAAAAGACCTATTATGTACGATTTATAAACGATAAGGATAGAGTTAAAGACTCTAGGGACCCACGTTATGATGTTAAATATACGTAAATATGTGGATGACCTAAACCACATTATTGCGTTAGAACCATACGAGATAGCCGAAGATTTAACGTACGATGAGGTACCTGTCAAGATCTTGGATAGGAAAGAGCATGTCCTACGAACAAAGGTTATATCACAAGTTAAGGTTTTGTGGAGGAACCATGCTATTGAAGAAATGACCTGAGAGTTGGAATCAGAAATGAAAGCGAGGTACCCTCACCTTTTCGAAACACCAGGTACGTACGTCAATTTTGAGGACGAAATTTCATAAGGAGAGGAGATTGTAAGACCCCGATTTTTTTTTAATAAAATTGAATTTCCTCTATTTATTATCTTTAACTAATAAGGAGTTAATTTGATATAATACTTTGGTTATGGGTGAAATGTGCAAATTTTACAAAATAAGCAAGTGGTTATAAAATATTCCTTTTGTCGGGGAATATTCGTTTGGTCGTGGAATATTCTTTTTGTTCCGGAATATATCCGCATTTGACGCCAGCAGCTCAATTGTGTGCCCCATAATGGAATAACTATTGATGAAAAAATGACAAAGTTTGAGTTTTATAAATAACGACGTAGTTATTAAGCGTTATTAATCGTTGAATACCGGTGGTTAAAATACGAATACGCTGTGGGTCGCATAAAGAAGATTACGCAAGATTGCATTAAAGATTGTTGAATTATTGATTCGTAACGCGTGAAGGCACTACTCAATAATTATTACAACAGAATTAATCGCTCAATATTTTATTTTATTGATTCAATAATTCTTTGCGTTGATATTTTATATTATTGTTGTTTGAATAATTGACACTCCACAAGATTTCCCATTATCGGATCAATAATTCATATTATTTGAATAATATTATTAGATAGCATTATTGGCAATGTCTAGAAAGTTCTCAGATAAGGAGAGGTTTGGTCACCTAATTATGCTACCAAGAAAGAGAAATCCTTATCTAAAGCCCCCCTTCCCGGAAATGGCCCTTTGTCATAATTGTGATTCTGTAATATTATTTGTGAATAATTAATTATTGATTTATATGATAAGGAAATATTTATTTTATGTGGATATAATTGATGGATATATTTTTTTTATGTGGATATAATTGAAGAAATTAATGTTGAGTTGTTTTTGTCGGAATGGAGGTATTAAAAATCAAATCACTGTTCTTGAGATATATTGCGTGAGTTATAATTTTTAATCTGACCGTTGGATCGTTGTAATTTTTGGATATGTTATACATATATAAGTTGATTATATGTCTACAAAATTTGAACCGTTAAAAATGAACGTATGATTTGTTATGAATTTTAAGAGGTGATTGGTTCAGAAATTGTTGAAGTTTCGGAATTTATCATTTTGGTGAAAAATTCTAGAATTCGTGGACCCCACTTGTGGTTGGTGAAGAAATGTGCTGAATTTTATTTCAAATATGGTGGGTGGCAATAGTAGCAGGTAAAGCCATCAGGTAGCAGGTCAAGTCTGCTTCGGGGTGCTAACATTTTCCTATAAATAGAGGGCTAAGTTAGAATTGAAAATCACACTAGAAACATAAGATTGTATCTTTCTCTCTCTATATTATCGAGCGTATTTTGTGAGTATTTAGATACTTTGAGAGTTGTTGTTCAATACAAGTTTCATTCAGCATCACTTCCGACCTTTCATTCCGAAGTACTGTTTCTTTGAGGTAAGGGATGTTATTTTCTTCTTAAATGATATTATTTTCATCAATATCATTATGCTGAGATATTGTTATGAATTTTATTATGGAATTTCTACCTTTTGTGTCGGGGTTACTACTCACGATATCTGACTATTCATGTATACTGACACACTTATTCACAAATCTGACTATTCAATTTAAAAATGAAATTTTCTCTTTTTCGTCCCAAATATCTTTTATGGTTACTATCTTTGATTGTATCCATGTTTTGATCTTTAATTTTTAATTCTACTTCACACTTGGTTATTGTGGAGTATTACTAAATTTAAATAAACCGAAATACGAATCCCTAATATTTGTCATTCTGTTTTCACTGGATTCGTTCTCTAAAATGTTTTTCATCATCCTTAGTCCTTAATGGTGATACTTAATGAATATCTTTGGCCTGTAGTGCAAAGATGTATGATTACCTAATGAATATCTTTGGCTCATAGTGCAAAGATGAACAGGTGTTGAGATGAACATGACCAACTGGTGATACAAATGAATATCTTTGACCCGTAGTGCAAAGATGAATATTTGATGCAAGATGTATATTGATTGATGTTACGGGGATAAAATATTGATGATGAACTTTTAAATTCATATATGATAGTAGATTTCATTCTCTACTTAACTCTTCTAATGAAATGTTGTTTCCGCTGCAGTTGTTGATCTAAAACTTGTTGACTATTATATTCTATCAGATTTTTCCCTATTGAAGACTAAGGATAATTTGTTGTATATTATCTTAGTCATAATATTCTTTACTGGGCTAGATGAGCTCACCCTTTTTCTTTTTATTCCATTTTTCTTCTCAGGAAGAGAACATAGCAGAAACCAGTCGGGGGTATAGAGTGATGGTCCTAGACAGTTGTTTTAGCAGACCTCACTATTTTTGTAAAATAGTGCATCAATAATTGTAATGAGGACTTTATTTGGGTGTGAATATTATCTAGAAGACAATATTTATATTTAAACTCACAGTATGTGTTGTCGTATTTTGTACGACAATTGTATTTGTGACGCCCCCAAATCCGGGTCTCTTCCAACCCGGCAGATGGTGCTACACGGTACTACCATTCATTCATTCATTCCATGAAATAGTCTCAAAAGGACCAATATAACTTCTATATATTCAAAATAATATTACAATTCCCAGGTTCTTTGTAACCCATTTGTTTGTTCTTGTCATAATATTCAATATAATACAACATTTGAACTATTCTATTACATAATGAACTAAGGGTTTGTCTTCGCCTTGCCCTTATCTTTGCTTGAGCCTTCGGTCCGCTCGATCTTGGTTGTGTTCATATGGTTCAAGCATGAGTGAGCATGACTAGCTCAGCAATTACTACAATTCTAATAAACATCATGCTTGAAACATAGAACTCATATATCTTCAGCAACTGAACAATAGTTACGAAGTACTATCGATAATTCAAAATAGCACTTCTTTTCATTCAAAACGTTTTCCAAACAACAATATTCAGTCGAATATCAACTAAGGCTCAAGACTATGAGCAGTTAATAATTTCTTTTGAAAAGGACAACCCGACACTAAGTCCGTAAGTCTGGTATAGCTTACGAGCACTTCTGGGTGATTAGCCCATAGTACTTTATGTTGATCAACACTAGATTCATTAAACGTGTATACGTTTAAGTTGTGGCACCCTCGTGTGCCTGTCGTTAAACGACAAAAACATTTTAGCATACTTGGTCTTCGATTGAAAACCATACCAATATAACTCGGTAAACATAAATCATGCTTGACAAAATCATAATATAAGTCTAGCCGAAAGAGTTGGCTGTAGACTTCATCTTTCAAGACTTCATGTGAAAGAGTACATGAATTACAAAACTTGTCCAGACTGAACTGGAACAAGGGTTAGAATACTTGCCTTTAGCGTCTGCTTACTAATTAACACATGTAGACTTTAAGTCTCTACGTTTCTACAATACATGATCATATAACGTACCACATTAGGTCATATATAATTAAGTAAGTATACTATTATATCTTACCCTTCATCTCATTGTAATTCCTGATTTAGATCTACTATTATAGGTTTTTGACTTTCATTACATCATTCACATTTCGATCATCTTTGATTGATTATTAACTCTTAATCATCATGCATTAGTGTCTTACAAGTACCTTATAATGTTATGTTTATATCACAGTTCATTACTACTAAGTTCTCTTTCATTATGTACTTGAAAACATTCTTTACTGCACATGGTCTAGGGTTGACGCTGCGGCGCCACCCATAACCCTTCATCTCACAATACGGACCTTGAGTTAGCGATGGCTAACATCCGGATCTGGGACTATGGCTGGCGCCACATTTTGTTCTTCATCTCGTCTTCATGCTGACGCTGAGTTAGCGATTCTTTCGAGACATATATTACGGTCTTTGCTGGCGCCACTCATTTTGTCTTGGGTTGGCGTCGCGGCACCAACTCTGTGCCTCAGACAATTTGCAATTTTTGAAAATTTTACGAAACTACCGGACTCATAACTTCTTCATTATAAGTCCGAATTGGCTCGTTCAAAAGCCTACGGTTCACAAATTTCTTACTCTATGCGGTCAAGCAAGAATTTTATCTATTTGTCTTCGTTTACTAAAATTTCACTTATGAGTTCATTTTTAATAAAAATGATAAACGTGCGTGAATGTTCAACGCTCGTTTCTTCATTTTAAGTTGGAATTCGGTCATTTTTGAATCCACAACTCTATAATGCCAAATATGACTTGTCTCCATCAAAAACCAATGTTTCCGACTTCAAACACAAAATACGACTTCCATTCCGAGAATTTCACGAATTCGACGATAATCCTCCAATCGTGTGAATTCCGACAAAAATACATTCTTAATGATTCTAAATGGATTTCAACCAACATATGATCATTACAAGTTACTTATTGCACCAACTTATAATCAAATTAGGTTTTGACTTATTCTCATTAGTCAGTGACTTTTTAACTTATGAACTACAATTCCTCATGCTTATGACTTATTATGAACATAAGTTCATTAATCAATGTTCTCATACTATATTCAAGATACTAACATCATATGACAAACATATGACAAGTTCTTCATGATTCTAACAACTTATTAGAGTTCAAGTTGCTTATTCAACTTATTCGGCTTAAGTCCATTCATAACTTAATTCTTATATGTTCTTAGCATACATGTTCATTAATTACACTTCTCTTATCATCCTATTATGATAGAGATGGAAGAATATTGGACACAATATCATTACCTTTGATGTCTAACTTCTTCTTCTTGGAAAATCTAACAAAGGAAACTTTGACTTAAAAGTGCTTATTCTCTCTAACCAATAAGTAGCTTATCTTTGAGAGAAGTTGGATGAATATTGAACAACCAACAAATGAATTGTGGCTTGGTATTTATAGGCATTCCAAAGCTAGGGCATTATGGACTTTAAACATCCCACCTCCTTTAATCCACCTCCTTACTATTCATTACCTTACAACTAAGTTAACTTGCTAGCCACTTCCCTTTCTTGCTCATCACAACACTTGGGCACCAAACAAAATGTTTGCCCATCAAGTCTACCTATTTCACCCTTGCTTTGCCCCGTGGATCATGGCTTCTCATTGGGCTTTGTTAATTAATCTAACTACTTTCTTGTTGGGCTTGTGCTACCATAGTTTGGACTTATGATTTATCAAACACTTGGGCTTGATTGTCACTTCTATTGGACTTTTACTATTAGGTTAATAATCCTACAAGTCCATTACCTTTAATTAAACAACTTAACATTTATACCCCACGCATAATCTTCGTATGCTAACTCGTATACTAATTCGTAATATATGTTATCTCATTCTTCATACATAATAGTACAATACGTCGTATTATACTTACATCCATTACTTCATACAATGTATACACATTTTTTTTTCCGCTAAGTTTGTTTGTATATTGAAAAGAAAAGAGATAAAATAATCGCTAAGGGCATACCCCAGAAGCTTTTGATAGAACCACATTGGACAACCCCCAAAATGGACAACAAGAGACTAACAACCAAGCCAAATGAAAGAACAAGGAGCATTACTAAGCAGGACAATAGTAAAACAAGCATGAAAACCTTAAACAACTTAAACAACCAATCGATTAAAACCAAGCGACCAAATGAATGGAGTCAAGATCAAATCAATCGCACTGCGATGGCCGAAGAGGATGTTGAAGCATAGGAAGAACTACGAGTGCCAGTATGAGAGGGCCGAACCATAGAAACCGAACCCGAAGTCAAACCAAAGATCCCCAGTCGTCCGGCAGATCGAATCAATCGCACTACAAGAGTCAAGAGGATCTGAAGCCTAGGAAGAACTACGAAAAGCGATGGGAGAAGGTCAAACCATAAAACCAACCCGAAGCCGAAACCAAAGATCCCAAGCGACCAAGATCGAATCGAATCAAGCTGCGATGGCCAAGAGGATGCAGAAGCCTAGGAAGAACTACGAGTGCCAGAAGGAGAGGGTCAACTCAGTAGGCAAATCCCAAGTGAAACCCAAGATCCCGGCAAGGTCCCCAAGACACGAGGTGAACCTCGAAGTGAACCAAGATGCAAGCCGGATGTCGGCCGCCTTCTTTATCGACGAAAGCCTAACCCAATATCGGACTGAAGATGCTTCTGAACCCATAATGAACAGAAGCAATAGCTGAACCAACCCGCTGAAGAGGCCAAACTGCCATGGGAGCCGAACTACCGAACCGCCATGGAAGCTAAATTTCCAACACGAAGAAGCCAAATCATCAATGCATGCGAGTGCGAGGAAAGCACATGATTGCATCACTCCGCATTCGAGTAGGATTGCGGCGAAGAATAATTCTCAACCGTACTATAACTCCCATACATCCAAAACATCTGGACTACAGCCATACACTGAGAGTAGGATTGCTCTGAGCAGCTAAAAGGAATTTAGAAGACGAAGAAAGCCTTGATTTGATGTCATTCAAAATATCCCTGACCACGACACTCAAGGGCTTTTTGATCTGATCATGGACAAGTTTCATCATGAGTTGCGCAGAAAGGGCATTTTAGAGGACGAAAACTCAAGTATGATAAAAATCTATCATTAGTAGGTAATCTTCCACGTAAGGCCAGCCAAAGGGTAAAAGAGTACCGAGGAATGTGAAGAGGGTGCCATAGCAGTTGAGCCCAAGGTACCTTCTGAGCGGATGATCGAATAGAATTCCAAATGATGGAGGCTTTAACTAATTTAATCTCACTAGAACCCCATAAAATTCTATCCTCGGATGACGAGGGAGCAGGGATAGAATCAAACCGACTCCGAAATTGCATAACCTCGTGGTGGTTGCTAGAGGGTAATGACCAAGCACCCAGTGTTGCGATATCGGAAATACGGGCATTCACCAGAATTCTGGTATTGTAGAGAAGCGGCGTCGATGGATTAATGAAACATCCATTCAACCACGGATCATGCCATAAACTGAAGGAATTTCCATTTCCAAATGAGTAATGAAGGAAATTAAGAGCGGTGGGACGTAATTTAAGAATCTTATGCCAAATCCAAGAACAGTCGGCGGGAATAGGGACATGCCAGAAATTATAGCGAGCAAGCACAGTAGAATTGACCCACTTAGCCCACAAGGAGGTTGGAGAAGGTGAAATAACCTTAAGAAGATGGAGAATGATGAGAGCCGAATTCCAATCAGTGAGATTTTTGATGGCTAGGCCGCCTTCATCGAAAGGGAGGGCTAAATCTTTCCAAGATACTTTGCAGCCATGGCTAAGAAGAAAAGAACCTTTCCATAGAAATCTACAAAGAATAGATTGAATAGCTCTCAAGACCGATTTAGGAAGGATAAAATGGGCTGCCCAATAAGACTGGATAGCAAAAAGCACTACTCTGATTAAAAGCACTCTACCAGCAAAGGAAAGGGATCGCGAGGTCCAAGAGGAAACCCGACCTGTAATTCTTTGAATCAAAGGCTGACAATCAGAGTGAGAGAGACGAGAGGAGATAAGGGGGACCCCAAGAAACCTGATTGGCAAAACACCTATCGGAAATCCAAAAATCTGGTAAATACTCTCCTTGGCATCATTTGGAACGTTGGCGAGAAAGCATATGCTTTTAAGAGCATTGGGAATAAGGCCTGAGTACAAGGAAAAGGATTGAATACAAGAGTGGATAATAGAAATCGAAGTCAAGTCCCCATGACAGAAAAGAAGAACGTCATCAGCAAAGCATACATGCATAATTTTACAAGGCTCGGCTTTCCAGTGAAATTTGAAATCGGGCAGTAGAGTTTCCTTAGAGATGATCATGGATAATGCTTCCATTGCAAGGATAAACAGGTATGGAGATAAGGGATCACCTTGCCTAAGTCCTCTAGCACCCTTAAAATAGCCAAAGAAGAGCACCATTAATTTTGACCGAGAACATAGGTGTAGTGATACAACCTTTAATCCGAAGGATAAAAATAGGAGGAAGCTGGAGGAGGCTCAAAGCAGATCCAAAAGAAATCCCGATCAAGCGGTGTCAAAGGCTTTATGGATATCAATTTTGAGAGCGCAGCCGTCAAGCAGTATTCTGAGTCGGTGATAATTCCTAAAGAGTTCTGTGCGAGAAGAATATTGTCACTAATACTTCTTCACGAGATGAAAGCAGATTAGGCATGATCAATAAGAAAGGCAAAACACACTTGAGCCTATTAGGCAAGGATTTTTGCTATACATTTATATATTGTATTGCAAACGGGAGATTTGTCTGAAGTCGACATGCGGGAAGGGTTTTCGGTCTTGGAATCAAGGCAATGGTATGAGAGTTAACTCCACCGAAGGTGCCCAAAAAGAAAAAATTAATGACTTTAGAGAAATCATGACCTACCAAATCCCAACAATGAATGAAGAAGTTAACGTTGAAACCGTCGGTAAGGACTTTTATTCTTCTTCATAGGTCAAGCACCTCGAGGATTTGACATCTAGAATAGGAGCAGATGCAGCGAGGGCACAGGCAAGGAGATCCTTTTGGTAACAATATTCTTAAGCTCATCTTTACCAGGGTAGGTACTAGGAGAAGTTCCCAACAAGTCCTGAAAATAATCCACTGCCACCTTCTGAATGCCCAACTGGTCTTCAATAAGGGCACCAGAGTTGTTGAAGATAGAAAGGATCTTAGTATGATTCCAGTTGTTCGTAATAACATTAGCAAATAATTTTGAATTCTTATCACCCTGGGGAAGCCAAACCTTGCGAGATTTACGAAGAAGGAGAGATTCTTCAAGGCCAAGGCATTCCAAAGGGACTTGGAACATATAGATTCTTGGGATAGCAAAAGAGCATTAAGAGGATCGGCCTGAAGAGAAATCTGAGTAGCAGCCAATTGGTCTTGCAAGTAGCTAACATTGTTCATGAGATTGCCATTCGAAGAGTTTAATGACACAAGGGCCCTCTTGGTGAGACGCGACTTCTCATTGAAAATAAAAAGCATTCCCTCGAACACTAGAATTCCAACATTACGAAACAGTAAATTGAAACCATCCAATTCAAGCAAGAAATTAAAAATTGGAAAGGCTTCCCCAGTCTCTTCTATGGAGGCCCGTATTAAGAATGACTCAAGCAATGGTCCGAAAAGACCTCTAGGACCAAAGGTGGCTTGTGAATCCGGCATTGAGGAGAACCAGGAAGAGTTGCCCAAGGCCCTATCGAGTTTCCTGTAGATAGGATTATTGACTTGGCAGTTCCACCATGTGTGTTGAGGACCAATAGCTCTAATATCTTCTACCCAAATATTTTCTAGGCAATCGAAGAAGTCAGATATTCCAATATTCCAGGATGAGTCCCCCCTTCCGCTTCGAAAACACTCTTGATAGTATTGAAGTCCCCCAGGATACACCAAGTGTCAGGAGAGGACAAGGATTCCAGTTCTGCCCATAGCTGCCTCCTTTCTGACACGGAATTTAAGCCATGAACAATAGAGACCAAGATTGAGTGCTACCATGGAGAGGTAAAATCCTAAAATGGGACAGTTGGGCAGATTGGAAAAGAGTATGCACTCTCCATATATTGGGATCCCAACCCACCCATATTCTGCCATTCAATGATAGTCATAGTTATAGACCCAAACCCAATTCTGACGATTGCCCTCGAGATTCTAGGAGCCTTGGGAGCTTTAACTCGGTCTCAATAAGCCCCACAAAAGAGATATGGTTGCTAGATAGAAACTTGCAGACAAAAAAGCACCTTGAAGCTTCTTATTTAAACCCCCGACATTATAGGAACAAAAATATGTCATTAACAAAAAGGGAAGCAAGCACAACTAAGGAGGGAAGACCCCTTTGGACCCTTATTCCTCTTCTTTGAATTACGGAGGCTCTTTATCAAGCCTAGACTTATGTTTCAACTCCTTGCGCTCTATCTCATCAACTTGCTTTACCTTGTCCACCAGGGGGTTGTACGGAATAGGGGACTCAGACTCCTCTTCAGGGGCCAAAGCGGAAGCAATGTGAGAGAAGAAATTCGCTTTCACGACTAACAGAGGGTCAGTGGAAGAAAGGGAAGATGTTTTAGGTCCTTTAGAAACTGTTGTCCAAGCACCATCAGCTTCTGGGGGAGCCAAGGAAGAAGGAGCCATGGCATCCTTGGGAATAGTAACTACGGAAGCACTAGCGGAGGCCTTGGGAACCCACTGCATATTGGAATTAGGGCACTTAACAAGAGAATGTCCAAAGCATTTACAAACAGAGCATGAAGGGGGCCTGCTCCAGTACTCTACCTTAACTGCAACAATTTCTTCCACTACAGCATTGCTATCAAACACAACGGCATTTATAAATGTAGGGAATGAAGATAGGGCATCCATCTCAATACAAATACGGGCATAATTCATAGGCTCCAGTTTAAAGGTCATATCATCGAAGAAGCAGGGCCTACCTACAAGACTAACCGAGATAACTTAATCCCTTTTCGTCCGAAGAAGAGAGAGTGGAATGTTACTTAACTTAACCTGGATGGGAACTTTCTTTGCAAATCAGTTTAATGAAGTTGACTCCTTCTTGCCACTATTTGAAGGCACGAAGCTTAGATGCAATATACCAAGGTCCAAATGCTAGGACATTATCCCTATCTCATCACGATGATCGAACTTAAAAATAAAGTAGCCCTTATCATGCAGATACACTTTAGATAGCCCCTGGTGTCTCCATAATTTCTTAGTAGATGATTCAACCAACCTAAAAGGTAATTTCAAATGGCCCACAAGACTAGTAGACCATTTGTTAAGACCAAGCTTTAAGACTTCAACAGGAGGGGTAACCATTGTTACACTCCCAACCGAGGAGATAGGAGGGAAGAAAGTTAAGCCAGATTTTCACATGATGGCGAAATTTGTGACAACAGAGCTCCAAGACTTAGGGGTGCAGAATTCCAACCAAGCCCTAATGGAGAAGAGGGAGGAAAAGTCCAAGGCAACAGGAGAAGGATGAGGAGGCTCCAAACCGCTTCGCTATAAACTAGCAACTGGGGAACAACAAAGTCGAGGAAGGCTTAGGCCGCTCACCAACACGAAAGTTTGGACCAAAGGACTATCCACACCAGAGGCAAGGTGGGAAATGGGAGGGCTAAGAGCGGCCTTAGGAGAGGACCTACCCAGAACAGGGCAAGAATCTAGCACCTTACAAGCATTGGCGAGAGCTGCAAGAGTTCCAATGGAGGAAAGGTTGTTAACATCATCAAGAGGAAGACCAAGCGCAGTGATGTAATCCATGAGCTTGGCATTTTTCTGCTCTCAGCAAGCGCTTCTTCTCGGCCTGCGATAGAGAAATAGTGAGCCGCTTTGAAATATCTTGGGTAGCCAAGAGGAGGTGGACCTAAGTTTGCCCCAAGTTGAGACTCAATAGAAGCGATTCATCAATGATGGTGAAAATAGAAGGATTAGGCTCGAGACTCATTGTCATAGCAACCGGGTTAAGGGAGAGCCAGGGTTTGAAACAATTTTGGCAAAAGGTCACGAGATTGATTGCTCTCGAGTTTCGGTAGAGATGATGATGGTCCACCATGGCATGCAGGAAGGGGTGGAGGGGAGAACAGAGACACTAGAAGGCCGAGAGAGAGAAAGAGGAGCAGAAGGCTGGAAAGGGAAAGAAAGGTTAACGAGAAAAAGAAGGAGGAGTGGTAGCAGGGAAGAGAAGGGCCTGGATGACAAATGGTGGAAGCTGAGACAAGGGGAAACCAAAAGAGTAAATGAAAAGTTTGGTGAGGATGGAAGAGGTAGGTGAGGATGGGCGGGAGGCCCCAGAAGGGAAAAAATTAACGGTAAAAGGGAAAGAGCAGATGGACGGAGGAAAAGAGACCCGGACTAAAATCCTAAAATCCTAGAATCCTAGAAAGAAGGGAGAGCACATTTCTAGAGAGAGAAACTAACCCATTTTACTTCTCCACTTTTAGGCAATTGAGGGTTTGAAGATTGTCGTATACACATTATATAATCACAACTTTCTTCCTTTACGATTAATAAACCTAACGTTCCTAAATTAGGTCCACATGCGAAATATTACGTTTTCCATTCTTAGATTATTATTACATAATCCATCTCACCTTGATATTATAACGTTACGTATTTCTCGGAAATTCAAAAATAATTTCCGAGCAGAAATTGATGAATAGTGTTTTTCAGAAAATTTCTCGGAAAGCTTTTATTTTCGTCTTAGAAATTCAAACACCTTAATTCACTAACGTAGTTAAAATACTACGGCATTCCGACGTTTCTAGGTTATAGAACGACATTCATCTTATCAACACGTAAAAATAATAAATAATATTATTTTATTCATTATTAAAAGTATTTACAATTGTTCGATTTTTCGGGGCGTTACACTCTCTCCCCCTTATAAGGATTCTGTCCCCAGAATCTTGTTATATATATAAAAAATATTACACAAATAAATGAGAGTAATTCTTTTTCATCATTTCTTATAACTCCCACGTTACTTCTTCTGCATCGTGGTTCTTCCATATCACATTTACCGAAGGTATGACTTTATTCTGCAGAACTTGTTCTTTTTCATCGATAATTTGAATCGGCGTTTCCTCGTACGTCAAGTCCTTCTCGACATGAATAGGTTCATATTCTATCACGTGCTTATAATCTGGCTTATGAGGACGTAATACGGATAGGTAAAATACATTATGTATTTGTTCTAGGTCTAGAGGTAATGCTATCATGTAAGCTACCTCACCCACCCATTTAATACCTCAAAAGGTCCTATGAACCTTGACTTAACTTTCCTTCTTCCCAAAATGTATCTTTCCTTTCCGGGGAGATACTTTTAGAATACGATAAACCTACTTCAAACTCTCGATTCTCTCTATGTGGATCCGTAAACTTTTTACATGCATCTTGAAATTTGCTAGAAGATGCATTTGTATCTTCTTGACAATATCCATTGTCTGTTGCACCAATTACGGTCCCAACATTGGCGCTCTCTACCTCATCCCAATACAAAGGGCGTTACTGCATTTCCTCCCATACAAAGCTTCAGTGGGCGGCATACCTATGCTTGCATGATAACTATTGTTATACGCAAACTCCACTAATGGTAGATGATCATCCCAACTACCCTTGAAATCCATGACGCAAGATCTTAGCATATCTTCTAACATCTAAATTGTTCTCTCACTTTGTCCATCCGTTTGTGGATGATACGTCGTACTCAGCTTCAACTGCGTTGCCATCTGCTCTTGTAGACTCCTCCAAAAGTTCGACGTGAATCGTGGATCATGATCTGACACAATCGATACTGGTACTCCATGTCTAGAGATTATTTCCTTAATATAGAGTCGAGCTAACTGATCTAAGTTATACTTAACCCTAATTGGCAAAAAGTGAGCCGACTTCGTCAGTCGATCTACTATTACCCAAATCGCATCATACCCCTTCGTTGTAGTCGGAAGCCCTACCACAAAATCCATCGTGATATTCTCCCACTTCCACTCCGAAATTTCTAATGAGTGTAGCAAGCCACTTAATCGTGATGTTAAAGCCTTAACTCTCGACAAAGTCAAGCACCTACTCATGTACTCTGCTATTTCTCTTTTCATGTTCGGCCACCAGAAACTCTGTCGAAGGTCTTGATACATCTTAGTGCTACCAGGATGAATCAAAAACCTCAAACTATGAGCCTCTTGCAATACCTTCTCCTTTAAATTACGTCTCATTCAGAACCCAAATTCTTCCTTCAAATCTCAATAATCCCTCATTATCAAGACTGTACTTACTATCTTTTTCATTTGTCAGTCGCTCCTTCATCCGGTCACACTCATCAGTTTTGAGTTGCACCTCCTTTACTCTCTCTACGATGGTAGATTGCATCTTCGTCACAAACAACATTTGTCCTCCTTCACTTGGCAGCTTCACTTCCAACTCCATCCTAGCCATCTTTGCTATTAACTCAGTTTGAGCCATTAACAAAGACAACTTTTCCCGAATACTTCCTACTTAAAGGCGTTCAAGCAATCTACATTAGCTTTTTTCGAGGGTGATACGAGGATTTCACATAAGTAATCCTTTATCAACTCCAACCATCTCCTCTCTGCCTCATATTCAACTCCTTCACGTGAAGATATATTTTAGACTTTTGTGGTCCGTGTATATCTCACATTTTCTCCATAAAGATAATGTCTCCATATCTTTAGAGCAAAAAACATGCATGGCCGGTTCCAGATCATGAGTAGGGTAAACTTTCTCATAATCCTTCAACTGCCTAGATGCATACGCAATGACCTTGCCATGATGCATGAGCACGCAAACAAGTCCTCTATGTGAAGCATCACTATAAACTACAAAATTTCCTGTGTCATCGAGTAATGACAACACAGGTGCCTCACTCAACCTCTTCTTCAGCTCTTGAAAATTGTCCTCACACTTGTCAGTCCAAGCGTATTTCACCGTCTTCCTTGTCAAGTTAGTCAACGGAGTAGCTATCTTCAAAAAATCTTGAATGAATATCCGATAATAACCCGCTAACCCTAGGAAGCTCCGCACCTCAGTCGGCGTTTTCGGTTGTTCCCAATTCATCACACGACTTCCACCTTATTTGGATCTCTTGAAATTCCCTCACAGTCAATGACATGACCTAAAAACTGTACCTTCTCCAACCAAAATTCACACTTAGTGAATTTCGCATACAATTTCTCCTTTCTTAGTGTCTCCAACACTAATCTTAGGTGTTCAGCATGATCTTCTGGCATCTTGGAATAGACTAGAATATCATCTATAAACATCACGACGAACTTGTCCAAATATTGTTTGAACACTGTTCATCATATCCATAAATCCAGCTGGTGCATTTGCCAACCCAAACGATATCACCAGGAACTCATAATGACCATAACGAGTCCTGAATGCTGTCTTTGGTACATCCTCCTTCCTAACCTTCAACTGATGATACCCCGTTCTTAAATCTATTTTAGAAAAATACTTAGCCCCTTTAAACTAATCAAAGAGATCATCGATCCTGGGCAATGGGTATTTATTCTTTATCGTTAACTTGTTCAACTCTCGATAGTCGATACACAGTCTTAACGATCCATCCTTCTTCTTGACAAATAGTATCGGTGCTCCCCATGGCGACACACTCGACTGAATGTACTTCCGATCCAACAATTCTTCCAACTGCACCATCAACTCCTTCATCTCCACTGGCGCCATACGATACGGTGCCCTGGAAATTGGTGCCGCTCCTGGCACAATGTCTATAACAAACTCAGTCTCCCTATCCGACGGAAGACCCGACAATTCACTCGGAAATACATCGGCGAATTCTCTCACTATAGGTATTTGTTCCATGGTTGCTACCACTCTCTGGGTATCAACAACATGACCCAGACAGCCTACGCATCCCTTCCTTAATAATTTCCTAGTTTGTGTCATGGTTAGACAACACGAACGTCCCGGTGATCTATTACCGTAAAATACTACCCGAGGTTGTTCTAACGTCTTAATGTTCACACATTTCTTTTGACAATCTATAATTGCCCCATGGTTCACTAACCAATCCATTCCGAGAATTACGTCGAATTCTCCTAACTTTATCGGTAACAAATCTACCAATAATTTACAACCCCGTATATTTACGCAACAACTCCTATGAACAATTTCAACAGGAATTATTTCTTCGTTTGCTACCTTAATATTTAAAGGTATAGGCAACTTTTCGGGAAGTAAACCTAATCGTTTAGCAAAATCGCATGCTATAAACGAACAAGTAGCACCCAAATCAAACAGCACGTACGCATTTATATCGTTGATCGGAATAATACATGCGATGACATCCCCGATCTTGTTGCATCTTGGATATCATGGTAAAATGAGTACGACCCATCGGCTACCATTGTCATCTGGTCCACTAATAGCTAACTTACTGCTATTAGTGCCCGGCTTATCCGTCCCTTCTTGGGCGATTCTTTTGCCATGTGGTCAGTTGATCCACACACAAAGCATCCGTGGTTCTTCTTCGGACTTGGACAATTAGGCGCAATGTGCCCCTCCTGTCCACAATTGTAACAAACGACCTTCCCCTTGAGATAAACTCCTAAGTGTGTCTTCCCACAGGTCTTGCAGGCCTCCATTCTTCTCTTAGGGTCTCCTTGCTTCACTCCGGTATTCCCAGAGCTAAATACCTTCCTCTTCTAACCCTCGCCACTACCACTGGCTCCCTCGATCTTTACTCCCCCACCTACTTTTCCCTTATTTTTCTTTTCTTTGTGGTATTGGCTCAACGCCTCACTACCACCTTCGGCGATTATCACCTTCTCTAAAATGGTTCCAAAAGAAGTACTTTGGAACACCGATATGCGATTATAGAGCCAGGGTTTCAAGCCTTGCCCGAACTGTTGCGCCTTCCTCACCTCAGTATCCACTTGGTGTGGAGCAAACCTCGCCAGTTCATTGAACTTGGTAGCGTATTGGGGAACCGTCATGTCCCCTTGTTTCAACTCCAAAAACCGCATCTCCATCCTCCCTTGCATGCTCATGGGAAACTAATTCTCGAAGAATATCTCCTTGAACCTATCCCACATCAGATTCGCTATCCCAACCCTAGCTTGATTGGCTTCCCACCAAAAGTTGGCCTCTCCATTCATTATATAGGTCGCAAAGGCAACCTTTTGGGCCTCATCGACATTTTCTATCACAAATGCCTTTTCTATCTCCTTAACCCACGTTTGGGCTTCGATAGGGTCCGTAGTTCCTTTGAACTCCGGCGGACCCACACTCTTGAAATCCTTAAAGGTAGTAGCTCGTGCTACTCCTGGATTTACGGGGATATTAGCCCCTGTTCTATTAAAGGCAGCTGTTAATAAGTTAAGAAACTCTTGCATCAAATTAACCGGACCTCCCTCCGTTTGATTCACATTCGCACTTTGATTACGTTGCATTCTTCTTGGCGGCATTTTGCTGATACATTAAACACATTGCGTTATTATTCCTTTCTTTATTAGTTATCATTTAATATTAAACAATAACTTCAACATCCATAACTCATTGCTTTCCATAAAAAGGACTTATATTCATTCTTCGTAGTATAATATTACATCAGTTACATACACAGCCTAAGTTGATTACATTACTTTCCCGCTATCACTTTTCAAAAATTGGGATTTACAAAAGACTACCCTTTACTATACAAAAAAGGGCTTTACGTCACTACTACTTACAAAATATATACTACTCTAACTACCACTAGTATACATCTGCCTCAAGGCATTCTTGAAATCTGCCTTGGCCAGACCGACAATGATATCACGGCTAATAGTATGCCGTGTTTGCCCCACCTCCACAGGATATCCAGCTACCTGCTGCTGGAAATCTGTATGAGAACTCCTATAGATATAGGACATCCTCCCTATCTTCTACACCTTAGTCTTTAGCTCCTCCTTGAGCTCAAAGACCTCGTGCTTTAAATCCTGGACTTTGTCCTTAGCCAAAATCCTCTCGTCATGCTCCTGCTCCCACATGGACTCGACATCAGTCTTGTCCTCTATAAGCATTTGGAGCTCTACCTTCAGCTCCATGACTTCCTGACAGTAATGGATATTTCTATCCAACACTGACATGAAAAGAGACATCATCGACCCCTCAGGAGCTATTTCTGTTGCTATAGCCACCGGGTTAAAGGAAATTGTCTCTACCTCCTCCTCTATCATCCCTTCAAATACTAACATGTAGTCAGCTTCCTCTGAGTCTCCAGACTCAATAATCACTACATCTGGCTCTGCAGCTATAGGTTTCGGTATAACCTCTACTTGGTTCACCGATTCTTCACTAATGGCTTGACCATCTACAAACATTTCGTTTACTCCTGACATCTACACAAAACAATTAAGTTGATTAGTACACGTCAGTAGAATAATAAAAACACATAACATAATCATAATGCATTTTTATAAGGTTATTTTCTTTTCTTGTACTTCTTTGACTTCTCTTAAGGTTATGACTTAAGATTTTTAATTCCCCCTTAAGTTTTATAACCTAATGCTCTGATACCAACTTGTGACGCCCCCAAATCTGGGTCTCTTCCAACCCGGCAGATGGTGCTACACGGTACTACCATTCATTCATTCATTCCATGAAATAGTCTCAAAAGGACCAATACAACTTCTATATATTCAAAATAATATTACAATTCCTAAGTTCTTTATAACCCATTTGTTTGTTCTTGTCATAATATTCAATATAATACAACATTTGAACTATTCTATTACATAATGAACTAAGGGTTCATCTTCGCCTTGCCCTTATCTTTTCCTGAGCCTTCGGTCCGCTCAATCTTGGTTGTGTTCATATGGTTCAAGCAAGAGTGAGCATGACTAGCTCAGCAAGTACTACAATTCTAATAAACATCATGCTTGAAACATAGAACTCATATATCTTTAGTAACTGAACAATAGTTACGAAGTACTATCGATAATTCAAAATAGCACTTCTTTTCATTCAAAACGTTTTCCAAACAACAATATTTAGTAGAATATCAACTAAGGCTCAAGACTATGAGCATTTCATAATTTCTTTTGAAAAGGATAACCAGGCACTAAGTCCGTAAGTCCGACATAGCTTACGAGAACTTTTGGGTGATCAGCCCATAGTACTCTATGTTGATCAACACTACATTCATTAAACGTGTATACGTTCAAGTTGTGGCAACCTCGCGTGCCTGTTGTTCAACGACAAAAACATTTTAGCATACTTGGTCTTCGATTGAAAACCATACCAATATAACTCGGTAAACATAAATCATGCTTGGCTGTAGACTTCATGATTCAAGACTTCATGTGAAAGAATACATGAATTACAAAACTTGTCCATACTGAACTGGAACAAGGGTTAGAATACTTGTCTTTAGTGTCTGCTTACTAATTAACACTCGTACACTTTAAGTCTCTACGTTTCTACAATACATGATCCTATAACGTACCACATTAGGTCATACATAATTAAGTAAGTATATTATTATATCATACCCTTCATCTCAATGTAAATCCTGATTTAGATCTACTATTATGGGTTTCAGGCTTTCATTATGTCATTCACATTTCGATCATCTTTGATTGATTATTAACTCTTAATCATCATGCATTAGTGTCTTACAAGTACCTTACAATGTTATGTTTATATCACAGTTCATTACTGCCAAGTTCTCTTTCATTTTGTACTTGAAAACATTCTTTACTGCCCATGGTCTAGGGTATGCGCTGCGGTGCCACCCATAACCCTTCATCTCATATATTTGCTGGCTAAGTTAGCGATGGCTAACATCCGGATCTGAAATACTGCTGGCCACATTTTGTTCTTCATCTCGAGCTGCGACGCGAGTTAGCAGTGTACTCAGACACTGTTACGGCGCTACGGCGCCACTCATTTGGCCTTGGGTTGGCGCCGTGGCGCCAACTCTGTGCCTCAGACAATTTGTAATTTTTGAAAATTTTACGAAACTCCCGGACTCATAACTTCTTCGTTATAAGTCCGAATTGGCTCGTTCAAAAGCCTACGATTCACAAATTTCGTACTCTATGCGTTCATGTAAGAATTTTATCTATTTGTCCTCATTTTCTAAAATTTCACTTATGAGTTCATTTTTAACGAAAACGATAAACGTCCGTTAACGTTCAACGCTCGTTTCTTCATTGTAAGTCAAAATTCGGTCATTTTCGAGTCCGCAACTCTATAATGCCAAATATGACTTGTCTCCATCGAAAAACAACATTTCCGACTTCAAACACAAAATACGACTTCCATTCCGAGAATTTCACGAATTCGACGATAATCGTCCAATCGTGTGAATTCCGACAAAACTACATTCTTAATGATTCTAAATTGATTTCAACCAACATATGATCTTTACAAGTTACTTATTACACCAACTTATAATCAAAGTAGGTTTTGACTTATTCTCATAAGTCAGTGACTTTTTAACTTATGAACTACAATTCCTCATGCTTATGACTTATTATAAACATAAGTTCATCAATCAATGTTCTCATACTATATTCAACATACTAACATCATATGACAAACATATGACAAGTTCTTCATGATTCTAACAACTTATTAGAGTTCAAGTTGCTTATTCAACTTATTCGGCTTAAGTCCATTCATAACTTAATTCTTATATGTTCTTAGCATACATGTTCATTAATTACACTTCTCTTATCATCCTATTATGATAGAGATGGAAGAATATTGGACACAAGATCATTACCTTTGATGTCTAACTTCTTCTTCTTAGAAAATCTAACAAAGGAAACTTTGACTTAAAAGTGTTTATTCTCTCTAACCAATAAGTAGCTTATCTTTGAGAGAAGTTGGATGAATATTGAACAACCAACAAATAAATTGTGGCTTGGTATTTATAGGCATTCCAAAGCTAGGGCATTATGGACTTTAAACATCCCACCTCCTTTAATCCACCTCCTTACTATTCATTACCTTACAACTAAGTTAACTTGCTAGCCACTTCCCTTTCTTGCTCATCACAACACTTGGGCACCAAACAAAATGTTTGCCCATCAAGTCTACCTATTTCACCCTTAGTTTGCCCCGTGGATCATGGCTTCTCATTGGGCTTTGTTAATTAATCTAACTACGACATTCCGACGTTTCTAGGTTATAGAACGACATTCATCTTATCAACACGTAATAATAATAAATAATATTATTTTATTCATTATTAAAAGTATTTACAATTGTTCGATTTTCTGGGGCGTTACAGTATTAATAAAGTTGTAGTTGTTTCTGTACCATGTATTTGGCGACTCAGAATGGGTGTTGTATATCTATTTTGGGGGCGTCACACCATTGATGATTTAATGAATATCCTTGGCCCGTAGTGCAGGGATGATTAGATGATGTGGTTTATTTATGAAGCTGAGTCTCAGCGATAAAAATTGATGAAAACATTTTTAATCATAGAAGATAGTAGATATCATGCTCTACTTGACTCTTCTAATGGATTGCTTATTCCGCTGCAGTTAAACTTGATGTCTATTGTATTTTATCAGTTTAACATTGTTAAAGACTAATGATAATTTATTCTGCATTATCTTATTTATAATATTTCTTACTGGGCTAGTTGAGCTCACCCTTTTGCTTTCATTGTTCTCTTCAGGAAATGAGAACGTAGCCAGGACTAGTCGGGGAACGGAGTGATGGTCCGAGATGGTGTATTAGTAGTCCTCACCATTCTATAAAATAGTGTGATAATAAATGTAATGAGCACTCTATTTGAGAGTGGATATTGTCTAGAAGGCAATATTCCTGTTTAAACTCTCAACTATGTATTGTCGTATACTACACGACGGTTGTATTATTAAGTTGTATTTGTATTTTGTACCATGTATTTGGCGACTCAAGATGGGTGATGTATACCTATTTTGGGGGCGTCACAAAAACAAACTGTAAATATCAAACAGCTGGACTCATGCAAGATGTACTAAATGCTATATAAACATAGTACGTAAACTAGCTACTATTTAACCACAGCACTTGGCGCAGCGGTAAGCTTCGACCTTGGGTGAGCCGTAGACCCGGACATCCTGGGATCGAGTCCCGCCTGCCTCAAGTGTGAGAATTCTTTAATTCGAGTGGCCACGACGACAGTACCAAATGGTGATGCAAGAAGCTCAAAAGGGTCGAGTCCAGGCACAGGGGATTAGTCCGATCATGGTTGGGAAACCCCACATTATAAAAAAAAAAAAAAAACTAAAAAAAAACTAGCTACTATTTTTTTAATTTTTTAATTTTTTTTATTTCAAGAAACTGAATGCAAAAACTAAATGTAACTATATGAACTACAATGTAAATAACTAACTATATGTAATACGACACTAAAATGCCCCCCAAACTTAAACTAGACATTGTCCTCAATGACTAAAATAGAAAAAAGTAAAGTAGAGGACTTCCCTGAAAATATAACAATCCTTCTCCTTGTCTGCTAAGTTTGGAGAATAGGCTAGGCACATGGAACAAATTGGGCACCACACTTAAATTTGACTTGAATAACCTGTAAACACAATAGAAGCAAGTGTATTAAATCCTAATAAATGCAAATTTATTAACTACTAATATAAAACCTAATAAAAACTAAAAATAAAAATTAAACTTGGGTTGCCTCCCAATAAGCGCTTGATTTATAGTCTTTTAGCCAGACTTTGTCTGATCAACGCTATCCAATTCCTCTTCTAAAGTTGAGGAATCCTCCATCCATCAGTAGCAAATAATCCTTTGGGAGGTTCCCACAAGCGATGGCCATAGCATCAAAGTTATCTAGCATGCTCTGACTATAATATCCATGAAGAAGGGCAAATAACTAGGTGTTATCTCCATTGTGTTTGTGATCATATTTGGGCATGGAAGTGTGTCAATCACAATGGGCTCTTCGTCTATCTTTTCTTTCTCGTTCCACCACGGCTTCATTGTTGCACTTGCTCTTATGTCATAAAGAGATTCATCGACGACATGACTACCTAGCAGGCAAGGTTTTGCAAATCTGACTGAATCTTTGATCCTCGGTGGAGACCCATTTAGATCTTTGTCGACCTCTATTTAATTATCCCCAATTGTCTCCACACTTTCGATATCTTGTAGCTCATCCAGTCGCAGATTCGGTTCGGGTTCTCCATCAGTTTCATCATCCATGTCATAAAGCTTAGTTTTTGGAGGGTGGTTGTTTAAGGCTCTGGTCATTTGCTCCATCTGATTCTCAAGATTTTGAATTTTTGTCCTTAGATTTCGATTTGACCTCTCTTGATTAATTCGCCACTGCTCGTTTGTCGCTTTAATCTCGGACAACGCTTCCTCCAGCCTTTATCTTCTTCTTGTGGCATTGGAGGTGGACATGAAAATTCCAGTGTGTATGATGAATTTAGAGTGTAATGTTGGTCATCATAATTGTAGCTCCATGAAAAATTCGGGTGATACCCCCAATCTTGGTGATAGTTAGGATCAACATAGTTGTTGAGGTAATCATCACTATATTGTACCGGTTCAAAACTGACGGTGCATTGATGACTTCTTTGGGTTGCAATAATGTCCAACGTCCTTGAAAGTTCTTCAATCTGTGCTGATATTGCGGAAAATGCATTAAGTCCATCAATTCCCGTTTCCCTTGGTTGAGTCATGTTTACCATCCTTCGACTCCGTTGGGCTGCGATAACCTCCAATGTCTTCGAATTTGCCTCAATTTGTACTGACTCTACAGAAAATGTATTAAGTCCATCAATCCCTATTTCCCTTGGTTGAGTCATGTTAGTGTATGGCCATTGATACACAAAGTCATCCATGGTACCTGAAAAGAGAGAAATATAGGAAGAGAATTAAAAATAAAAATAAAAATGTTTAAATTAAGACTAATTTGATTGAAATTAATATTGGTAAAAAATATTAAACTAATTCCCCGGCAAAGGAGCCAAAAACTTGTTGGGTAAATTCTATATACGCTCACACGCAAGTATACGTGGTCAACAAGTAATAAAGTGATAATTTGAGTATCGTTCCCACAGAGAATTATTTAATAAAAATCACCAAATACTAACCCGTAACCAACTTAATCTTATTTAAACGAATGAATTTCAATTTATAAGTAAACTAATTCTAATTACCACTAATTCAATTAAGATTACGGAGATTTAAGATCACAACTTCACTTATTGCTTCATTTAAGTTAACACACTTCTCATCAATTATTCTTTATCTTGAATTGTTAATCAAGAACACTAAATCAAATAAAACCACCTCTTGATGCATAATACCCATACTCATTTAAATCCAGTGATGATAGAATTAAGCAAGACACCCTAATTAACTAATCCACTATATCTCTATGTGAATTACAATTAAAAAGGAATTAAAGCACAAGTTCTCTATAAGATTACATATGGTGTAAAGGCATATCTCTATCCTAAACACGAATCATGAATTCCATCTATGCAGAAATCACAAACACATGCCATCATGATCAGATCTAAACCTATACTTCATCTCTCGAGTTTATATTTATTATCACGGTAATTGATGGCCAATCAATTAAACAATTAAGTCCAAATCACAATAGACAATCCTCACAATAGAACATAGTAATTGATAGTGAAGCATATTAAAATAAACTACACAATAAGATCCATTGTAATCTCAAATAAAGAATTAGTTCATTGAATTAAAACTAAGAATCCACACTTGAATAGATATTAAAAGAGAAGAATAAGATTAGAGTGAATAATAAATCTGTTATCAACAAATCTCCATTTTTCTCAAGCTCCTGCTCTTCATCTTCAATGGTCTTGAAGTTGCTTCAATCTCCCATTCTCATAAGAACTAGGGTTTTGCTCCTAATCTACTCTAATCTAATCTAATGGAATCCTTCAAAACTAGCCTCCCAATCCAAGTTAAAATCAAGTATTTATAATTTTAATGGACACCCCTAGCAAGTTAGGCAACTAACAATCCTATTCTAGCTCAAATTGGACAATATAACACCCAAATTAACTCTTTCCCCGCCGACCGATGCACCCAACACTGTTCCTAGGCCAATTTGGGCGTGCCCCGCGCTACAGTAGCAGAAAATCTGCTGGTGTCGGCGCCCCGCGCTGCTCTATTTTCTACTGCGACATCCTTTGATAAAATAGGCATAACTTTTGATCCGCTAAGAGTTACGGGGCCTGCCACCTATCAAATCGAAGATATCGACGAGATCTAAAACTTTAATTCTTTGAGAATTGATAGATTCTAGCTGGATCAAGATCTAAATCAGGATTGAAGTAGATGATATGTAAATTGCAAGCATGACAACTTTGAGCTTTGATCTTTGTTGATAAAAATGCCAAAAGTCTCACATCCGAACTCCAATTGGGATGGTTCAAGATGTTCCGAAAATCTAAGAAGTAGATCTACAATAAAATCCAATTTCCAAGCCAAGAACATGCATCCAACTTGATGTTAGAAGTCCTTTAATATTCCCTTCTTGCATTTGCTTGCATATTTTAGTCCAAAAGATGTCTTAATTGCTTTTTCTTGCTTCTTCATGCCAATGCCGTGTCATAGCCTACAAAATAACATAAAATATATGAAATGAACATACAATTCATGCAAAGTAACTACAAAAATAGGTTTAAGCAACTAATTCAAGTAATATATATCAGATACGTACGTATAAAACCTACTTATCAGCCAAACAAGGCCTTGTGGCCTTTGGCTTATTTTTAACTCACGCCTATTGGTTTTTTAACTGATGTATACGTGAGAGAGAGGGGAGTCAGGTTATATGTTGTGCATAATTCCTAAAGGCTAAGTTCAGAGAATTTAGAGAAGGGAGAAGGAAACCCAAAGAATAGAGAGAGCTTGGTAAGGAAGATAGAATCACAAAGAGAAAGAGAAGGGTTTGATAATTGTTTTGCTAAATTAAGGTATAACTTACACCAATTTTAACTTTTGTTTTTGAAATTTCTATTGATAGTTATGTTGGATTGATACATATACATGTATATAAGGTTTATAATATGTCAATCATCATATGTGAGTGCTATTTGATGATTAAAATACATGAAATTGGGTTTGTAATAGAAGATTTTAATAACAGTGTATGTTTATGAAAAATGGCTTAGTAAGTAAAAAATTTCATGTTCAATATATGTTATAATCTATAAATTGATTTGGGATTGTGTTAATAGGGCAAGAAACAAAAACAACATAGTTTGAATCGTGTCAATTGGTTAAGAAATGAAGTCGTGGCGATCGAATTCGCTAAAAGTGTAAAAAATGAAGAAATTGGGAAAATTGTGGTTTTGATTCTTCAAAATTGAATATATGTAATGTTTATGTAGTTAGAATGATGTATTGCTTAACTATGTTATTACAAAGTTTTAGAGTTAAGCTTTATGAATTTTGAGGAAATTGGGTTGATTTTTGTGATTGTTGTGTAACTTGGTAAATGGCTGCTGATTTTACATTACTGCAGGCGTGGTGTGCATTACCACAGAGATAATGCATTAATTGCTACCAGTATGGTTTTCTCTCGAAGTTGAGCACCGGTAGCGATTCTTGGCAAAGTGCGAAAACTGGAGCAATGCCTTGATTCGTCGTGCCCTTAGCTTTAAGCGATGAGTTACATTTATTTGTAGGTTGTAATACAAGGACTTTATATGGCTGGAATGCATGATAAACATGTTGAATCCTAACATAAGACATAATAATAGATTGTAGTATAATATAATACCAAAATATGGTTCTTACTCATCGTAGTGCGATTCGATTCGATCTTAGGAGATTTGCGGGGATCTTGGGTTTTCGGCTTGGGTTCGGTTTACTATGGTTGACCCTCTCCTCACCGCTTTCGTAGTTCTTCCTATGCTTCAAATCCTCTTGACTCTTCTTGATGCAGATTCGATTCGATCTTGGCTCCATTCATTTGGTACGCTTGGTTTTAACCGATTGGTTGTTTAAGTTGTTTAAGGTTTTCATGCTTGTTTTACTATTGTCACCTTAGTAATGCTCCTTGTTCTTTCATTTGGCTTGGTTGTTAGTCTCTTGTTGTCCATTTTGGGGGTTGTCCCATGTGGTTCTATCAAAAGCTTCTGGGGTATGCCCTTAGCGATTGTTTTATCTCTTTTCTTTTCAATATACAAACAAACTTAGCGAAAAAAAAAATACCAAAATATGGAGATTTTAATTTATCACTTGAATAAGTTATATAATGAACAAAGGTGATGTTTTCAAAAGTTAGAGATGAATGATAAAGTTTATGTTAGTTTATAATGAGATTTCAGATTTGCTAGAATGGATAACCAACATGGTTAGAAGTTAAGTTAAGGGTATGACTTAAATGGTGGGTTAAACCAATAAAGCTAATGTTGATACAACTAATTGTTATTGTGATTTCAATGATATGTGTAGGGTAATTGACGAACATTATTATACTTGTGTAGCTTACATACAAGGCAAGTTCCTTATCCTAAACTTTTATTGAGCATGTTCCCTAACTTCATTCTTTTATTTTGAATGCAAGTTTCATAGCTATGTTATGTGACGCCCCCAAATCCAAGTATCTTCCAACCCGACAGATGGTGCTACACGGTACTACCATTTACACATACATTCAATTGAAAAGTCTCAAAGGAACGAATATGTCTTCTATATATTCAAAATAATATTAACATTCCCCAGGTTCTTTATAACCATTACATTCGTTCTTGTCATAATATCAAATATATTACAACATTAAACCTATACTATTACATAAGTATTCTACGGGTTCGTCTTTGCCTTGCCCTTATCCTTGCTGGAGCCTTCGGTCCGTTCGATCTTATCTGTATTCATATGGTTCAAGCAAGAGTGAGCATGACTAGCTCAACAAGTACAACAATTTTATTTAACAATATGCTTGAATCATATAAAACATATGTGACGCCCCCAAAACAGGTATACATCACCCATCTTGAGTCGTCAGATACATGTTACATAAATTCAAATACAACTTAATTATACAACAATCGTGTAAAATACGACAAAACATAGCTGAGAGTTTAAACAAGAATATTGTCATCTAGACAATATCTACACTCAATGGTGTCCTCATTACAATTATTATCACATTATTCCGTAGAATAGTGAGGACTACTAAAGCCATTTATCCTGGACCATCACTCCATTCCCCGACTCGTCCTAGCTATATTCTCATTTCCTGAAGAGAACAATGAAAGAAAGGGTGAGCTCAACTAACCCAGTAACAAATATTATGACTAAGATAATAACATAATAAATTATCCTTGGCCTTCAACAGTATAACAACTGATAGAATACAATAGACAACAAGTTTTAGATTAACAACTGTAGCGGAAATAAGCAATCCATTAGAAGAGTCAAGTAGAGCATAAAATCTACTATCTTCTATGATTTAAAAAGTTTTCATCAACTTTATCGCCGAGAGACTCGACTTTTAATAAATAAAATCGAATCATCCACGCACTACTACCAAAGATATTCATGTAATCATCAATGGTCATGATTATACCGAATAATCCCTGGTCATAATCATACCAACAACTGTCTATCAATGAACTACAAGCCAATGAGGACTTTTACCACATAATTCGTCATATTACGGTCATGATTATACCAATAATCCCTGGTCATAATCATACCAAGTCCATCTATGCACGTAAGCCAAAGATGACTTTCATCACAATATAAGCATGAGGATGATGACAATGATATAAGCAATAATCAACCGAAATCAAATGAAACAAAATCAAGGATAAATATTAAAGACTTTAAATTTATCCAGAGTTTAAAGATATCCAAATTGTCAACATGATACTGCTTTATAGAGTAAAATACAAGAATAATATTCATGTACCAAAAATAATTTGGATAGAAAAGAATATATTTTTCAGGTAAATAGTACCCCATGAAGAGTATCCTGTCAATAGTACTTCGGGAATAGTACCACGTGAATAGTACCCCGACATGAAAAGTACCCCAAATACCCGAGTGAATGATACTAGAGTGAATAGTAATCAGGTGAATAGTAACCTGTGAATAGTACTCCGGCACGAAAAGTGTCCCGAATACCCGAGTGAATAATACTAGAGTGAATAGTAATTGGGTGAATAGTAACCTGTAAATAGTAACTCGTAACAGAAAAATACCAAAGAAAGTGATATTTCATGACGAGTACAAAAGAAATGATATCCCAGATGAGTATAATAGAATATACGAAACTGCAAATGGATTTTCACCCGCCATGCGGTAATCCACGTAGACAGATCATTTCCATAATTTAATAAGGAATGAATACAAAGGATCATTCACCATGCATGCGGTAATCCACATAGACAGGTTATTCCAATAGAATAATAAAAAAAATGGAATAACAGAAGAATTCACCATGCATGCGATAGATCGCACGCATGCATTTATTCCCAAGTAATAATAAAGAATGGAACCGTGTCATGCGTAATCCAGATGCATACGATATATTCCAACAGAATAATAAAGAATGGAATAACAACAGAATTCACCAGGCATGCGATAGACGACATAGACAGGTTGTTCCAATAGAATAATAAAGAATGGAATAACAGAATAATTTCACCATGTATGCGGTACTTCGCATAGACAGGTTATTCCAACATAATAATAAAGAATGGAATAACAACCCTTATGAGTATTGAAAGAAAATATCTCTCCTCATGAATACGAAAGAATAATACCCCTTACTATAATAATAATATCACTTACCTCAAAAGAAGACTGGATACTGGAATAGTGAGGTAGCAGACTTCTCTTCTTCTTTTTCTTTATAATTTCTCTCTACAATAATTGCTTTATAACTTTAGTGAATTGGTGAGAAATGAAGGAAGAATGAGCTTCTATTTATAGGAAAATATAGTTTCGATAATTGCATGTTTTGGGGCTCGAAATATTACAAAGATAATACCTTCCTTTTCCTTCATTTTTTAATTTAGTCCTCGCAAGTATTATCAAACTTGCACCATCTCCCCTAATAATAAATCATGTGAATCAATAGTAAATCATGTGAATCAATAGTTCTAGACATGTGAAAATACGAATTACAGTATAGTACCTCCATCTATACCTCTATTTTTAACTTAGTCATGCAAGTATTATCAATCTTGCACCAACTCCCCTGATAGTAAATGAATGTGAATCAATAGTACAAACATGTGAACAAATAGTTATAATCATGTGAATCAATAGCAATTAATTGCTCATTTATCTGGTTAATTACCCGATTGGTCAATATAACCTCCAGACATCAATTATTATCGAAATAAATATCGATTTCCACTAACACTAATAATTCCAACACATTGGAACTATCAATTTCATCTTTAATCAATACGAACTTATTCATCATTAATATTATAATTCACAATATTTAACAATAAATTCGTTCCCGTGAAAGAAGGGGCTTTTCCGTAAAGGATTTCTCCTTATTATGCCGTAATTATGTGACCAAACCTCTCCTTGATGAACTTCTGAACATTGTCAATATTCCAAATAATAATATGAATAACTTTGTCATCTCAATTATTGATTTAATAATATAAAATATTGTGACAATAATTAAATAAAACCGAGTGACTTCTGACGTAAGCATCAATAATCAATACCGTGTGCTACTATGCAACCACGCGTATTATTGTACTTTATCACCGATTATTTTATGACAACTTGCTTACTTTGAAAAAATTTCAAATATCACCCTTAACTTTAACCTTTTATCAATTTAACCATTTACTAAATAGAATAATTATAAGAAAATTGAATACTTTCATTTCATAAAATTGAGGGTCTCACAATCTCCCTCCTTATGAAATTTTGCCTCAAATTTACGTACACTGTAGTTCAAGAGATGAGAATACCTTGCTTTCTTTTTTGGATTGTACCTTTCCTGGGTTATTTCCTCTCTATCATGATTTTTCCATTTCCCATCTCTTGTATTTCAGATATCATTCTAGAATATAGTTTCAAAATAAGGGTTAATTGACATATCACATATTATCCCTATACTCTGACCGACAAATTAAATACCAAATAAACTTAGGTAGGTCATACTAGCGAAGGAATTCCTCGTCTCTCCCCTCCTAGTTCTTATCTCACATCTCAGCCAGGGATCATATCCCTAAGCTTTGATGTGACGCCTCCAAAATAGGTATACATCACCCATCTTGGGTCGCCAGATACATGGTACATAATACAAATACAAACTTAATTATACAACCGTCGTGTAATATACGACAAAATATAGCTGAGAGTTTAAACAGGAATATTTCCTTCTAGATAATATCCACTCTCAAATAGAGTCCTAACTACATTTATTGTCACACTATTTAACAGAATAGTGAGGACTACTAATGCTATCATCTGGACCGTCACTCCGTTCCCCGACTATTCCCAGCTACGTTCTCATTTCGTGAAGAGAACAATGAAAGCAAAAGGGTGAGCTCAACTAGCCAGTAAGAAATATTATGACTAAGATAATAAAGAATAAATTATCAATAGTCTTCAACAATGTTAAACTGATAAAATATAATAGACATCAAGTTTAACTGCAGCGGAATAAGCAAACCATTAGAAGAGTCAAATAGAACATGATACCTACTATCTTCTATGAATTAAAATGTTTTCATCAATTTTTATCGCTGAGACTCAACTTAATAAATAAACCACATCATCGAATCATCCCTGCACTATGGGCCAAGGATATTCATTAAATCATCAATGGTCATGACTATACCGAATAATCCTCGGTCATAATCATACTAAAAACTATTCATCAACGCACTACTGAATAACCGAGGACTTTTAGCACATCATTTATAACATTACAGTCATGATTATACTTAAATGATCCTCGGTCATAATCATCTTGAGTCCATCTATGCACGTAAGCCAAAGATGACTTTCATCACAATATAAACATGAGGATGATGACAATGACATAATAATTCAATAAAACAAGTTCAAGAATAAATTTTAAAGATTTATAAGTTAATTTATCCTGAAATCAATAACGTCCAAATTGTCAACATGATACTTTTTTGTGGAGTAAAATTCAAGAATAATATTCATGTACCAAAAATAATTTGGACATAAAAGAAATATATTTTTCGTGTGAATAGTACTTCGGGAATAGTACCCCATGAATAGTACCCCGACACGAAAAGTGTCCCAAATACCCGAGTGAATAATATTCGGGTAAATAGTAATTTGGGTGAATAGTAACTCATGAATAGTAACTTGTGAATAGTAACTCGTGAATAGTATTCTGACACGAAAAGTGCCCCAAATACCAGAGTGAATAATACTAGAGTGAATAGTAACCCATGAATAGTACTTCGTAAAAAAAATACCAAAGAAAATGGTATTCCATGACGAGTACAAAAGAAATGATATCTCATACGAGTATAATAGAATATATGAAACTGCAGATGGATTTTCACCCGCCATGCGGTAATCCACGTAGATAGATCATTTCCACAATTTAATAAAGAATGAATACGAAGGATCATTCACCATGCCTGTGGTAATCCACATAGACAGTTTATTCCAGCAGAATAAAAAAGAATGGAATAACAACAGAATTCACCATGCATGCAATAGACCGCACAGACAGGTTATTCCAACAAAATAATAAAGAATGGAACCAGGTCATGCGTAATACGCACCGACAGGATATTCCAATAGAATAATAAAGAATGGAACCAGGTCATGCGTAATCCGTACAAACAGGATATTCCAATAGAATAATAAAGAATGGAATAACAACAGAATTCACCAGGCATGCGATAGACCGCACAAACAGGTTATTCCAATAGAATAATAAAAAATGGAACCAGGTCATGCGTAATCTGCACATACAGGATATTCTAACAGAATAATAAAGAATGGAATAACAGAAGAATTTCACCATGTATGCGGTACTTCGTATAGACAGGTTATTCTAGCATAATAATAAAGAATGGAATAACAGAAGAATTTCACCATGTATGCGGTACTTCCCATAGACAGGTTATTCCAACATAATAATAAAGAATGAAATAATAGAAGCTCTCTTCATGAATACGAAACAAATAATACCCTTTACCTCAAAAGAAGACTAGATACTGGAATAGTGAGGTAGCAGACTTCTCTTCTTCTTTCTCTCTCTAATAATTGCTCTATAGCTTTAGTGAATTAGTGAAGAATAATGAAGGAATGAGCTTCTATTTATAGGAAAATATAGTTTCGATAATTGCATGTTTTGGGGCTCAAAATATTACAGTATAATACCTTCCTCTTTTCCATTATTTTTAATTTAGTCCTGGAAGTATTATCAAACTTGCACCACCTCCCCTAATAGTAAATCATGGGAATCAATAGTAGATCATGTGAATCAATAGTTCTAGACATGTGAAAATACGAATTACAGTATAATACCTCCATCTATACCTCCATTTTTAACTTAGTCATGCAAGTATTATCAATCTTGCACCAACTCCCCCAATAGTAAATGAATGTGAATCAATAGTACACACATGTGAACAAATAATTATAATCATGTGAATCAATAGCAATTAATTGCTCATTTATCGAGGATTAATTACTCGATTAAATCAATATAACCTCCAAACATCAATTATTATCAAAATAAATGTGATTTTCACTAACACTAATAATTTCAACACAATGGAACTATCAATTTCATCTTTAATCAACACGAACTTATTCATCATTAATATTATAATTCACAATATTTAACAACGAGTGCGTTCGAGGAAAGAGGGGCTTTCCGATAAGGATTTTCCTTATTGAGTGCGCAATTAGGTGACCAAACCTCTCATTAGTGAGAACTTCTAGACATTGTCAATATTGTAAATAATAATATGAATAACTTTGTCATCTCAATTATTGATTTAATAATATAACATATTATACATATGATACTGTGACAATAATTGAATCAATAATATGAGAGATATGTGCAACAATTACTGTAGCAATAATTGAGTATAATTGAGTGACTTTTCACGTAAGCATCAATAATCAATTCCGTGTGCTACTATGTAACCACGTGTATTACTGTACTTTTACTACCGAGTAGTTCAACAGTTTTAACGGTAACACTTTCACCGTTATTTTTATAAAAAGATAATGTTGTCATTTTCTAACTACAACAATACTTTCGTTGTGGTGTCCACAAATGATTGTGCCGTCGTATGGATATTCCCGACAAAAAGAATATTCCCCGACTAATCAAATATTATATAACAACTTGCAGACTTTGCAAAATTTATAAATATTACCCACAACTATAACATTATATCAAATCCACACCATAATATTCAAAAAAATATTTCGAGAAATTTGAATCTTTATTCATAAAATTTGGGGTCTCACAATCTCCCCTCCTTATGAAATTTTGCCCTCAAAATTTGCGTACGTACCTGCTATGCCGAAAAGGTGAGGTTACCTTGACTTTATTTCAGATTCTAACTCTTGAGGTATAACCTTTGAGTGTCGAATATAATCCTTCTTATCCAAGATTTTAACACGTATCTCATCATACGTTAAATCTTTTGCTACTTCGTCTAGTTCTAATTCAATAATGTGGTTCGGGTAGTCCACATAATTACGTAACATCGATACGTGAAAAATGTTATGAACACGCGTCATACTTGGCGGTAAAACGAGTCTATAGGCCATAGTTCCTACTCGATCGAGGATTTCAAATGGGCCAATTAAATTGAGGGTTGAGATTTCATCTCTTCGTCGATTCTTGCTTCTAGAATAACTCCCTCTTGAACCTTCTTCTTCACATTTATCAGCTTCGAGTGTGTAGTTTGAGCGGCTTTAACTTTATCGATTAAAGTCAATTTTACTCGTATATTCATTATCTTCACATGGGTCCCTAGAGTCTTTAACTCTATCTTCATCATTTGTAAGTTATACGAAATGGGTTTTTGTGTTAACAACATCGCACTCATAAACACATACGATCTTCTACTCAACGCGTCAGCTACCACGTTCGCTCTTCCACGATGATATTGAATGGTATAGTCGTAATCTTCAACAGCTCGAGCCAACGTCTTTGGCGCATTATACGTTCATTTTGGTTGAAGAAATATTTAAGGGTTTTAGAAATGGGTTTTGTACTGGGGTCAATACAAAATTCGATTTCACGCTCTAAGGGTAGGCTAAGAAGTTCTTCAAGAATACGTCAGAAAATTTATTAACAATAGAAATATCATTCAAAACTGTGACTCTCATCCAAGACTTGGTTAGAACGTCACATTGATACCTATCAACTTGCCATCTTCATTCACGGCGTCGCCTACGGAAAGTCTGGCTTCGGTGCATTCCACACAAGGAAGTCACCAGATAAAGGCTTGGGACTCTTTACTTATGGCTTGATATGACAATGATTGACTTTAGTGGTTTGGTTGCTTGAATTCGTATAACAGGTTGGTTAGGAATATGAAAGCTAACAACCTTATGAAAAGCTTGAAGAGTAGTTAACTAATCAATTCCTAAAATCATATCAAATGCAAGTATTTTCAAAGGGATAAAATCGACAAGTAACGTGAAAGTGTCGATTTGAATCAACAAGACTTATAAATAGTGGAGGTAATGAAGGTTTTTACTAACGAAGTTTCAACCAATAAGTCAAAGTCTAACTTCTCTGGAGTCAAATTTAAACGTTGAGCGCAAGCAAGAGAGATCAAAGAATGGGTAGAAACGGTATCTAATAAGGTATAGACTTTGCAAGAATTTATAATTAACTAACTTTCGTGCTAACCGTTTGGGTTACTAAGCTTTTGAAAAGTCACAAAAACGCTCTTCCACGAAACCACCGACATTGTTTTGTCCAGTGTCGCCTTTGGTTCCACGCAGTCCCACTGGACTTGACTTTGGTGCACGACAAAATCGGGCTAGGTGACCTTCTCTTCCACAATTAAAACACGCTTTGGACTGCTGCGTACAGTTTGGACTGATGTGTCCCTCCCTTCCGCATTTGTAATATACTCTGGCGTGATCATTCTCCTTCCTTAACAACGAGTCTTTGGTCTTTGGCGTCTTTTCATCATTATTGAATCTCCTCCTCTTGAAATTTCCACTTTTATTATCTTGGCCATGATTACCACCGAAGTGGTTACCATTCTTGGTATGATAATTTCCCCCACGATGGTTATCATTGCTCCAATGGTCGTTGCCACCGGTACGATTATTATCGTGTTGTTGCTCATTACCTTTTGGTATTACGACACGGCTATATTATTTTGCTCCAACTTGATAAACTCCACCTCCTTCATGTGATGAATACTTTCGGGAAAGTACTTGTCGTTGAACAGTTCTTAGAACTTTTCCCAAGACATTTTGAGCATGGCAAAGGGAACCTTTTTCTCCTCGGAGCATCCCAAGACATCAAATATATCTTAAGTGCGTCAGGCTGGGTACGCTTTACAGATTCCCACCGATAATCTGCCTCTTCACGCAACATAAAGGTGGCAAAGGGAACCTTTTGCTCCTCGGAACATCCCAAGATATCAATATCTTGGTGATTTGCTTTAACCACATCTCCGCCTTAAGTGGTTATGGCTTTCCCAAAAACTCCGGCAGTCCCAGCTCCTTGAACTGCTTAGTGGTGACCAGCCGTGGGTTGCCATTGTTTCCACCAGCATTATGAACAAGAGTCTCTCTCACCTGATGTTGCATGAATTGCATAAAGCCTCTGAACATCCCATCGTTCATCATTTGATCGGTGTTGTTATTTACCTGAGGATTATTGTCTTCCTGTTGCACATTATCCTGGGTATTGATCGTTGGTGACTAAACGGTCTCATGTGCTTCATTGCGGATCTCAACATTTTCGGATGCCATTTTAAAATCATCACAAAACAAGGGTTAATTGACATATCACATATTATCCCTATACTCCGGAATGAATAATTAAATACCAAATAAACTTAGGTAGGTCATACTAGCGAAGAATTCCCGTCTCCCCTCCTAGTTCTTGTCTCACGTCTCGACCAGGATTATATCCTAAGCTTTGATACTTTTGTGGCCCCCAAAAGCAGTATACATCACCCATCTTGGGTCGCCAGATACATGGTACAGAATACAAATACAAACATAATTATACAACCGTCGTGTAATATATGACAAAACATAGCTGAAAGTTTAAACAGGAATATTGCCTTGTAGACAATATCCACTCTCAAATAGAGTCCTCATTACATTTATTGTCACACTATTTAACAGAATAGTGAGGACTTCTGGACCGTCACTCCGTTCCCCGACTAGTCCCAGCTATGTTCTCATTTCCTGAAGAGAACAATAAAAGCAAAAGGGTGAGCTCAACTAGCCCAGTAAGAAATATTATGACTAAGATAATAAAGATTAAATTATCAATAGTCTTCAACAATTTTAAATGATAAAATATAATAGACATCAAGTTTAACTGCAGCGGAATAAGCAATCCATTAGAAGAGTCAAGTAGAGCATGATACCTACTATCTTCTATGATTTAAAATGTTTTCATCAATTTTTATTGTCGAGACTTAGTTTAATAAATAAACTACATCATCGAATCATCCCTGCACTATGGGCCAAGGATATTCATTAAATCATCAATAGTCATGACTATACCGAATAATTCCTGGTCATAATCATACCAAAAACTGTCCATCATTGCACTATAGGCCACTGAGGACTTTTACCACATCATTTATAACATTACAGTTCATGATTATCTTAGAATGATCCTCGGTCATAATCATCTGGGAGTCCATCTATGCACGTAAGCTAAAGATGACTTTCATCACAATATAAGCATGAGGATGATGACAATGACATAATAATTCAATAAAACAAGTTCAAGAATAAATTTTAAAGATTTATAAGTTAATTTATCCTGAAATCAATAACGTCCAAATTGTCAACATGATACTTCTTTGTGGAGTAAAATTCAAGAATAATATTCATGTACCAAAAATAATTTGGACAGAAAAGAAGTATATTTTTTGTGTGAATAGTACCCCGTGAATAGTACTTCGTGAATAGTACCCCGACACAAAAAGTGTCCCAAATACTCGAGTGAATAATATTTAGATGAATAGTAATTTGGGTGAATAGTAACCCATAAATTACTCATGAATAGTATTCTGACACGAAAAGTGTCCCGAATACCCGAGTGAATAATACTAGAGTGAATAGTAACTAGGTGAATAGTAACCTGTGAATAGTAACTCATAAAAAAAATACCAAAGAAAATGGTATTCCATGACGAGTACAAAACAAATGATATCTCATACGAGTATAATAGAATATACAAAACTACAAATGGATTTTCACCCGCCATGCTGTAATCCACGTAGGCAGATCATTTCCACAATTTAATAAAGAATGAATACGAAAGATCATTCACCATGCTTGCGGTAATCCACATAGATAGGTTATTTCAACAGAATAATAAAGAATGGAATAACAACAGAATTCACCAAGCATGCGATAGAGGGTTCAATATTTCTTGTCGGAAGGCAAGAGGGTTAACTTTTCAAATGCAGACCTAATATCTATGTCTAATCCTACACCAGATATCCCTTGGGTTTACTCTAACATTGGTGCCCTTCTTCGGTAATATGTGTGTTGGAGAATATTCTAAGCGGGGGATCATTCTAAGGTTCCTCCGGTGGTGAGGTGAGTTTAGGCTCTAAACCAAGCGAATCTGTCCTGGTCTCCCACCAACTCATGTCTTGTCAAACACGGACTTTTAGAGTCGACTTTTTTCAAAGGTCTCACCTCCTCCCTCGAAGAAGGAAATACCGGCTACTAGCCGAGAAAGGTGCCACTAAATCGTGGTGTGATGTTGTAGAAGCAAATCCAATGTCTCGAACTTCTAGGCTCTATCGTACCACCCTCCTACTTCACGTGAAGGGGTCCTATCGATCCATACCTCCAGACGATATGTTACTTAGAGGAAATCAAAGATGGGCTTCGGCATTGTGGGATACTTCCTTCATTCCTCCCTTCCTTTAAAGTTGTTGAGCCTATTGCTAGAAGACTTTGGGGTCATCTTGGGCTTCTGATGTATTCCTTCATAACAAAGGATATTTCCTTTTCAAATTTGCATCTACTTGAATGTGACAATGTGCTAGCGTCTGTCCTTGGCACTTCACCTCTAAAATCATGGTCCTTCAAAATGGAAAGAAGGAGTAGAGTTCTCTAAAAGCGGAATGCGGCTCTCCTTTCCAATTTGGGTCAAACTCCACAATATCCCTCTCTCTATTGGTGGGATGAAGGAATTAGCTATATTGCTAGTGCCATTGGGAAACCTCTGTTCACGGATGATATGACCACTAAGAACGATTTCCGAATTTTGCTAGAGTTTGCATTGAAGTCAAAGCTTCTTCCTCATTTCCTCCTTACATTCGGGTAGCCACTAAACAAGGGATGCTTACAGGTATTCCTTTACTTGGTTGAAGTGGAATACCAAAAGTAAACCACCCAACCACCCCAAATGCCTTGTGTTTGGGCATTCTCCCCTCAAATGTCCTAAAGCAAACTTCCAGTGGATTCCTAAAGGGCTTGGAAATGCCACAGATGGTAAAGTGCAGACTAATGTTGGTGGACAGGTAATGAAGGCAGATAGGCAAGCTATGGTTGGAACCAGTTCTAAGGTCGTGACTAAGACTGGGAATGAATGGGTAACAGTAGGAAGGGGAGCTAAATCTAGCTCTGTTACTCCAATTCTCTGCAATGAATTGTCTGTCTCCAACACGTTTGCCCCTATGGTTAGTTATGACCAGACCACTTGCCCAGATGCAAACTCTCCTGTTGCAATGAATACTCTTCTTGTGAACAAGATCAAGGCGATAGACGAAAAAGAAGGAAAAGATCTCAAAATAAACAAATCTCGTGTATGGAAAATCCAAAGGTCGCCAAGAAGAAAAAGGCAAGGAAAAAATGGCAACACCCCCTCCATTAGTTTAATTATGTTAGCTTCCTATAATATTAGAGGGTTAAATAAAAAGCCTAAAGCAGGGCTTATGTTAAGCAAATCATTGCGATCTATAATATTTCAATTATGGGTTTACTTGAGACTAGAGTTAAATCTACTAAAGCTTCCGCATTTCCGTGAATTTGTGTAAGAACCGGGAATGGGCTTTTAATTATGACTTCCATAATAATGGTAGAATTTGGGTAGGATGGAATCCTCTCCTTTGGAAATTAGATATCATTTTTGTTTCCTCTCAAATTATGCACTGTAAAGTTTAGTCGCTAGATTTTAACAGTAAATGCTTCATGGTTTCTTTTGTGTATGGGCTCAATACTTATATCGAAAGAAGGACTCTCTGGAATGAAATGGTTACTCAGTCCACAAATGATTGTTGGTGTATATTGGGGGACTTCAATGTTATAAAGGACCTGAAGGAAACTAACCAACCAAATGCTAATTGGGATGTTGGTAAAGAAGAATTCAAAGATCGCATCACGGATATTGGGGTGGATGACATTCGAAACAATGGGGCCAATCTTTACTTGGTGGAACAACCAACCTTTGCAACCAGTCCACAAAAAAGCCTGGACGAGCCATGGAAACTCGAATGGTTCTCTAAGTTTGACCTCTCACAGGTATCTTTTATAGCACTGTGGGCTCTCGGACCACTCCTTGGTTTTACTAAACACTTTGGGACTTCGTTTACTAAACCGGAGACAGGTTTCAATATTTCAACCACATGTCTCTCCTTGTTGGGTTTCATGAAGTCATCGGGATGGCTTGGGATACCCACATTATTGGGAACCCTTTCTATGTTTTCTCTGAGAAACTGAAATGCACCAAGAAAGCCTTATTCTCCCTCAATAGTTCTGTGGGTAATCTGACCACACTTGTAAAGACAGCAAGGGAAGACCTCCACTCGGTCCAGAACCTCCTTCATATCCATCCCTATGACTTGGACCTTTTGGCAAAGGAAGAGAGCTGCTCGAAACAACTTTGGCAAGCTATGGATAGGGAAGAAGTCTTAATGCAACAAAAATCTAGAGTTACATGGATGGCCTTAGGTGACCACAACTCAAGCTACTTCTCAAATATGATGAAGCAACGGTGGAACTCTAACAAAATCCTCTCGATCCTTAATAAGGAGGGTCTTATGGTCCATGACAAGGAACAAATTGAGGCAGTAGCTGTGGGTTATTTCTCTAGCCTTTTTTCTGATTCGGGCCCCCCCTATGATGGATTTTCTGACCTGGGCATCTCCCCAACTAAATTGATAGACCCATCTCAAGCTTCGATCCTTAGTGCTCCTATTTCTGATTCTGAGATATTCAAGGTTCTAAACTCAATGAACTGTAATAGGAACCCAGGTCCAGACGGTTTCAACGTGAACTTCTTTATCAGCTGTTGGTCCATTGTGGGGGAAACCTTTACTAAAGCTGTGCATTACTTTTTCTCCTCTAATGCATTAACCAAAGGAATTAACTCCACTGCGTTGGCCTTGATTCCCAAATGTCCAAATCCAACTGACATGGTTGATTTTCGTCCAATCTCTTGCTGTAATACTATTTATAAATGTATAGCAAAAATTCTTTCTAATAGGCTAAAAGTGGTTTTGCCCAAGATCATTGATCAAGCACAATCGGCTTTTGTACAAGGTCGAAGTATAAGTGATAATATTCTCTTGGCTCAAGATCTCTTCAAAGGTTACAACAGGAACTCTGGTCCATCTCGATGTGCCCTCAAGATTGACCTAAGAAAAGCCTTTGACACGGTGAGATGGGAGTTCCTTCTTGATGTACTTAAAGCTTTTCATTTCCCCCCAATCTTCATTGGATGGATCAGGGCATGTATATCTTCTGCCATGTTCTCTATCAAGTTGAATGGAACCTCGCAGGATTCTTTGGCGATGCAGTGGGCCCGTCGAGGAGATCCCCTATCCCCTTCCTTTTTGTTCTTGTGATGGAAATGCTTTCTCTAAAGCTCAAAAAGAGACTTCCAACGATGGGTTTGAATATCATTAGAAAGCAAAAGCATGCCACTTACTCATCTCATTTGCGGATGATATCCACGATTTTTACGCCATGCGAGTTTACCTTGGTTAATATTATTAATTCTTGCATCCAATCCTTCTCTCTTTACTGCGGATGATCCCGAATTCTCATAAAAGTCGGTCTTATCTCTCAAATCGGACCCCTCAACCAAGATAGCATCCTATCATTAATGGGATTTCAATTAGGCTTTCTACCTTCCAAATTCCTCGGCGTTCCACTGCTATCTCGGAAGCTCTCTCATGCCGACTGTGCTCCTCTTATTCAAAGGACAACCTCCCGTATTTCTTCCTGGACATACAAAGTTCTTGCCTACTCTGAGTAGCCTTCCGATTGATAAAATCATTCTTTGTTCCTTCCAAACCTACTGGTGCAAGCATTTTATGCTACCTAAAGTTGTACTTCGGGAGATTAACTCCCTCCTTGGCGAGTTTTTGTGGAAGGGACCAATCTTAATAAGTTTGGGGCTAAAGTGGCTTGGTAGAAAATCACTTTTCCAAGGAATGAAGGGGTTTAGGCATAAAGAATATCCTTGATTGGAACATTTCTTTCTGATTTGTACTTCCTCCAAATCATCAACCACGATACTAAGTCTCTCCGGGCAAAATGGGTACAAACCACTCTCCTAAAAGACAAGTCTATATGGCGAGTCACGGCGAGAATGATTGCTCGTGGACATGGAAACAAATCCTAAAGCTTCACTCCACATGCTTTTTACAACACCTTAAATACATTATTAGGCGGGGAAATCGGACTTCTCTTTGGTATGATCCTTGGTTGAGCAATTGCCCCAATCAACCCCTCTACCTCATTATTATCCAACTCGGTATTCCTTCATTTGCTAAGGTGAGCCACATTATTCAGGACCTCTCATGGAATCTCCTAATAGCAATCACCACGATGTGATCATGTTTTAGGCAACAAATTCTACAAGCTTCCATCACTCCAAGACAGAATGACATAATATTGTGGGATGATAAAGCCATTCATTCGAAGAATGGCTAATCGATATGGGATTCCATTAGGTTAGAACCCAATTGACATCATGGAGCTCAATCCTTTGCACAACCTCCATGTGCTAAGATACTCGTTTATGTTGTGGCTTGGACTCTTGAGGAAAATTTCTACTAATGATCGAACCAAGCACTACACGGGGAAGGACATGGAGTACATCTCTATCTGAACCAACACATGGAAACCTTTGAGCACATGTTCTTTGAATGTTCCTATTCTTGATTATCCTTCAAAGTGCTCTTGATTTGGGTAATTGGACTTCATCCCCACTCACTTGGGATGCTCTCATTAGCTACCTCACCAATTACAAAGCTCTAATTTGTTAAAGAACATTTTAAACCTCACACAGTTGCCACTTGTTTCTACAAAGTTTGGGAAGCTAGAAATACAAAGATGCATAAGGGTAATATCATTCCTCCTAGGACCCTTGCAAAGGATACCATCAATCTTATCAAGTCCCGGATTTCTACTAGCAAAGCCTTCCTCAAAGCCTCAAATTGTAACCACCTTTGTAATTGGTTGATAACTCACTAGGAAGGTTGGGTTTTCTCCCTTGTATCCATAATCTGGGAGGCTTGAAGCAAGCTTAAGGATTGAGGCGAGTATGGTGTAAGTTTTGGGCTTGGAAGCGACAATGAGGTATGCTCGAGCTGAGCATGAGGCTTCGAGCAAGCATGGTGCAAGTTTTGGGCTTCGGTAGAGCATGGATTCAGGCGAGATGGTGGTTGTGTCCAAGTTATGGCCTTGGTGTATGCATGGGCATGGTATGAGTGTGTGAACAAAGGAGGCTTGAGCGAGCTTAAGGATTGGTGAGTATGGTGTAAGTTTTGGGCTTGGAAAGCGATTAATGAGATATGCTCTCAAGGCATGAGGCTTCGAACAAGCATGGTGCAAGTTTTGGGCTTGAGACGAGATGGTGGTTGTGTCAAGTTATGGCCTTGAGCAGTGTATGCATGTGCATGGTATGAGTGTGTGAACAAAGGTGGGGGCTATATCTCATATTTTCATCAAGGCCTCATTTTGTAATCATTTACGTATTGGGTTGTTAGTTCAACTTGTTATGTTGGGTTCTCTTCCATGTATCGTATCATCATCTACTCAACTTAGATGATGCTACTATATTCAGGGTATGCCCTTAACCATTGTTTTTGGTCCTTTATATACAAACAAATTTAGCAAAAAAAAGCATGCGATAGACCGCACAGACAGGTTAGTCCAACAGAATAATAAAGAATGGAACTAGGTCATACGTAATACGCACCGACATGATATTCCAACAGAATAATAAACAACGGAACCAGGTCATGCGTAATCAGCACAGACAAGATATTCCAACAGAATAATAAAGAATGGAATAACAACGAAATTCACCGGGCATGCGATAGAGCCGCATGCAGACGAGTTATTCAAGCGAGATAATAAAGAATGAAACCAGGTCATGCGTAATCCGCACAGATAGGATATTCCAATAGAATAATAAAGAATGAAATAACAGAAGAATTTCACCATGTATGATATACTTCGCATAGACAGGTTATTCCAACATAATAATAAAGAATGGAATAACAGAAGCTCTCTTCATGAATACGAAAGAAATAATAACCCTTACCTCAAAAGAAGACTGAATACTGGAATAGTGAGGTAGCAGACTTCTCTTCTTCTTTCTCTCTATAATTTCTCTCTATAATAATTGATCTATAGATTTAGTGAATTAGTGAAGAATAATGAAGGAATGAGCTTCTATTTATAGAAAAATATAGTTTCGATAATTGCACGTTTTGGGGCTCAAAATATTATAGTATAATACCGTCCTCTAATCCATGCTAGCGAACACATAATTTAACACATAAACACATAAAGTCTTTTATTATCTTCAATGAATTAAGAAATTCATTTCTTATAACTAGATAAGAGTTTACCACCACTATGTTCTCAATCTCCTACAAGGCTACTACTTAAGGTTGTTCCCCCACCTAAGGTTTATAACTTACAGCTTTGATACCAACCTGGACACCCCCAAATTCGGGTACTTCCATTTTACTTGAGTTTGGTGTTCCTTTGTACAAATATCATCTATCTATCTACCCATAAATAAAAGCAAACCATGCAATAGATAGAATTAAATAGATAAATCTCCCCTTATGGGGTTACATCATCTGCATAAAATACAATCCCAGGTCACTCTAACCTTAAACATCTGTGCGGAATCATAAACAATAACAAGTCTTAAATAACATCAAGTCTGAAAATAAATACACAATAACAACAAGTCTTCCTCATTTGTTAACCTTGCCCTTGCCTTTACTAGTGGAGGGCTCGTCTGATCTTTCGTTCTTAACTGCAGTGTTATTATTACGTAAGAGTGAGCACGATTGCCCACAAGTATAACAATATAAGAAAGGAATAATAACATGCGAATAAATCAAAGGCTTCTGAAGCATGAAAACTCAGCTTTTGAATCAAGAATTAATAACATGAAACAAAAGAACTTCTGAGGGTCATAAGACCTTGAACTATGTCCTAGGTTGTCAAGTGGTTATACTTGAAACCTTTAACAGTCATAAGCTATGGACTCTTCTTCTACGTACTTGGGGATCAGCCCTTAGTACCATCTTGTGCACAATATCTTAACGCTTCTTATAAGTAATCCCCTATCGAGGTTATTCATCTCGATTTGACATTAGAGTCCGCACCAAAGGAAGTTTGGTTTGGATAATTCATCAAGGTTTCTGAAATTTAGACGCTCATCAACTATGGACTAATCGAATCATTAAGGGTTTAGCTAGTCTAACAAGATTCAACGATGGCGATATTTAAATCGAATAATAATCTCAAGAGATATACAATAGAATAATTATTGTATAACAGCATCATACTTTGAAAGATTAATATACTTTTAATATAACAAAATGGACTTGATCAATAATAACAAGAATTTTCTCGATATAAAGAGACAACTTATAAACTCATATAATGATAACGAGTAGGGTTAGGAAACTTGTCTCGTGCGTAGATTACACGTTAATTATACGTATTCCTTGATTTAAATCCTACATAACATTTACGTTCACAATACCAGTATATTATAACGTACTAATCATCACAAGTTCATTCTTTTTGTCTAACTCGACTTAGTCAAACTACTACACTCATTGTCACATAATTTACACTTCATGAATAATAAGCTAACTATGCGTTCAATCATTTAATTTTCACATAAATGTGTTATTGACATGTTAAGAATTTATTTTAACAGCTCATTATACGGTTAACATGTTGTTATGTTCGTTAGATTAAGTTACTATCACATTTCTAGACTTGAGCATTTTAAAAAAAATCATTTCTGGATAATCTGCTAAGTGGCGTTCTGCACCACCTTTCTTTATACTTGTTCTTGTACTTGCTGGTTTAAGGCTTTGGTATTTGTGGTATGGTCTTAGGCATGGAGTTGGTATTGTAGCGGCTGAGACTCGATTTAGTTCTGCATTACATAAAATTTGCGAGAACATGGCCAAAAACCTCTAATTAATTTATTTTTACACGAATTTAGACATACCCAAACATTGTAATACACAAATAACTAATACTCAACCCTTCTAACATGATTTTAACAAGTTAAAACACATAATTTACGAAATCAACACATGAAATTTCACTATTCTTGAAGGTTTTGAACATAAAACATAAAATTAACACTACAGATTCGTTATAACACCAAATCCACCCATTCAAGGTTTGTTTTCTTCATTTTAACATGCATAATTATATACAAGTGTGAATTTTACGAAACAATGTATGTTTGACATATTAAATTCACATATAAGGGCCATATGGCCATATTCTATACTCTGTAACTTTTGAAGCAATAACATACGTTAATATTATGAAACTGATGATATGGAACCATACAATATATAGGAAAACACATTATAACAACATCTTAACCCATTTATGCACATAATCCTTATTATTTCCAATTGCACGAATTTAACAGAACTTGAAAGCCAAAACTTAAACAACATCTAGTTTAATAATGTCACGTCCAATTAGATAATTAATCAAACATCTAGTTTAATTTAATTTAATTTAAATAAAATATAATAATTTCTCATTAATTCACATAGTCACATAATTAAATTTCTCATTTATTAACTATGTCAAATTATTAAATCTCTAATTAATTATTAAATTAATTAAAATAACATTAAGCTTATTAAATATTTCTTTTAATTCAATAAGCTCACATAAATACATACTTCGAATACTAAAAATTCTCCACATTTATTTAATGAATATAACACATATAATTAAATTAATCTACCACAACTTCATCAATTAATTATTTAATCTAATAATTAATTCATCAAAAAATATTTATTCAATCCAATAAATATTAAAATTAGATTACAAAATCTCGGTTGTCACATCTTTCCCCCCTTAAAAGGATTATGTCCTCAGAATCACGACTCAAATAATTAGATCTGTTACATTCTCCCCCCCACAAAGATTTTGTCCCCAGAATTGCTTATAATAATCTAAGTAAATAAATGAGGATAATTCTTCATCATTTTCTCTTCGAGTTCCCACGTAGCTTCTTTAACGTTGTGGTTCCTCCAAATTACCTTAACAGAAGGTATTACTTTATTTCTTAGAACTTGCTCTTTTCAGTCGACAATTTGAACAGGAATTTTTTCGTAAGATAAGTCTTTGTCAAAATGTAGGGGTTCATATTCAATCACGTGCTTGTAATCGGGTTTGTAGGGTCGTAGAACTGAAACATGGAAAACGTTGTGGACATTCTCTAGAGCTGGAGGTAAGGCTACCTCATAAGCAACTTCTCTGACCCTTCGCAGAACTTCAATGGGTCCAATGAATCTTGGGCTTAATTTTCCCTTATTTCTAAACCTAATCTTTCCCTTCTATGGAGAGACCTTCAAGAACACATAACTACCCGATTCAAACTCAACATTTTTACGGTGTGGATCGACGTTTTTCTTCTGTCTATCTTGAGCTGCTATCAATCTTGTTCGGATCACTTTGACTATTTCTGCTGTTTGTTGTACCAATTCCGGCCCTAGTAATTGTCTTTCGCCAACTTCATCCCAGTATAGCGAAGTTCTGCATTTTTTGCCGTATAACGCTTCATAAGGCGACATGTCAATACTAGCGTGGTAACTGTTGTTGTATCTGAACTCTACGAGCGGTAGATGGTCATCCTAATTTCCTTTAAAGTCCATTATACAAGCTCTTAACATGTCTTCTAATGTCTGAATTGTTCTTTCACTCTGTCCATCTGTCCGAGGGTGATATGTCATGCTCATTCGCAATTGTATACGCATGCATTCTTGTAGATGTTTCCAGAAGTTCGACGTAAAGCGCGGATCTCTATCAAAAACAATTGACACCAGAACTCCGTGCCTTAAAACAATCTCTTTCATATATAACCTTGCCAATTGATCTAAATTGAATCTAATTTTGATAGGAAGGAAATGTGCGGATTTTGTCAATCGGTCAACAATAACCCATACTGCGTTGTAGCCTTTTTGAGTTGTCGGTAGGCCAACCACGAAATCCATCGTAATATGTTCCCATTTCCATTCTGGAATCTATAAAGGTTGTAGTAACCCACTTGGCCTCTGATGTTCTGCTTTAACTTTCTGACATGTCAAACACTTGGCAACACATTCTGCAACCTATCATTTCAAATTTGGCCACCAGAAATGTTGTCGAAGATCTTGATACATCTTGGTGCTACCAGGGTGAATCGAATATTAGGAGTTATGAGCTTCGCTCAAAATTTCTTCCTTAATCTCTGGTACTGGTGGTACCTAAATTCTACTCTCAAATCTCAGTATTCCTTCCTTATCCATCTTGAATCTTGATTCGGTTCCTTCGGATATCTTCTTTTTCACCATTTTACATTCATCATCCTGAAAATTGAGCCTCCTTAACTTTATCCAATAGAGTTGTACCAGATTGCATCTGAAACAGCTTCTCATCAATCTCTATAGGACACTTTACTTCCAATTCCAGCTTTTCCATTGCTGAAATTAACTCCTCCTGATCGGTTAAGATAATTAGTTTCTCCCGACCCTTTCTACTTAAGGCATCTACAACCACATTTGCCTTACCCAGATGGTATAGAATCTCACAATCGTAGTCCTTAATTAACTCCAACCACCTCTTTGGCGCATGTTCAAGTCTTTCTGTGTAAAAATATATTTCAAACTCTTGTGGTCTGTATATATTTCACACTTCTCTCCATAGAGATAGTGCCTCCAGATTTTCAAAGAAAAAACCACTACAGCTAACTCCAAGTCATGGGTCAGATACCCCTTCTTATAATCTTTCAGCTGTCGTGACGCATACGCAATGACTTTGCCGTTCTGCATAAGTACACATCCAAGTCCTTTATGCGATGCATGTCCTGTGTCATCCACACAGGTGCTGAACTTAACCTCTTCTTTAATTCTTAAAAGATTTCCTCACACTTTTCTGTCCAAACAAATTTCATCGATTTTCTAGTCAAATTCATCAACGGAGTTGCGATCTTGGAAAAATCTTGAATGAATCTTCCGTAATAATCTGTCAATCCGAGAAAACTTCTTACTTAGATGGGCGTCTTGGTGATCCCGATTAATCACGACCCGACTTTGGAGGGATCCATCGAAATTCCGTCCCTATCGATCACATGTCAAAGAAATTTTACTCTTTCAATCCAAAATTCACATTTCAAAAAATTGGCATACAACTTCTCCCTCCTCAATGTGTCTAACGTCACCCTCAAATGCTCTTCATGTTCTTCCTTGGTTTTTGAATATACCAAAATGTCATCTATAAATACCACTACGAATTTGTCCAAACACGGCTTGAACACTCCATTCATTAAGCCTATAAATGCTTCAGGAGCATTCGTTAGACCAAATAAAATTACCAAAAACTCGTAGTGATCGTATCGTGTTCTGAACGCTATCTTCGGTATATCCTCTGGTCTTACCTTCAGTTGATGATAACCACTCCTCAAGTCTATCTTTGAAAAGTATCTTGCTCCCTTTAACTAATCGAACAGGTCGTCGATTCGCGGTAATGGATATATATTCTTAATCGTGACCTTATTCAGTTCTCTATAGTCGATGCAGAGCCGCATTGTCCCATCCTTCTTCTTCACGAATAAAATCGGCGCTCCCCACGGCGATATGCTTGGTTGGATATACTTCTTGTCCAGTAATTCTTGTAGTTGAACCATCAGTTCTTTCTTCTCTACCGATGCCATTCTGTACGGTGCCTTCAATATTGGAGCCGTTCCTGGACCCAAATCGACCACAAATTCAACTGCTCTATCTGGAGGAAGTCCTGGCAAATCATCCAAAAATACGTCTGCTAAATCTCTCACTACTGGTATCTCATCTATTTTCGGATTCTCTTTACGACTATCGACTATGTAAGCTAGATATCCTACTACCTTGCCTTTAACAACCTCCCTTTGCATCATCGTCAGATAACTCGCTTGTCTAGGTAACTTGCTACCATAAAACACAACCTTTGATGGAGTCATAAGGTTAATACGCTTCTTCTGGCAGTTAATTACCGCCCCATAATTGGATAACTAGTCCATACCCAAAATAACGTCGAATTCTCCAAGTCGAATAGGGATAAGATCTATGTTCATGATATTACCCTTAATATCTACTCTACAATTCTTATGGACGTACTTAACAGGGATGATTTCTTTATTCGCAATTTCTATGTTCATGGGGTATTCTAACTCGTCCTTAAGCAATTCTAAGTTCTTAGCAAAGTCATCGGATATAAATGAACAAGTAGCACCCGAATCAAATAATACATAAGCATTAACTTTATTGATCGGAATGATACCTGACACCACATCGCGAGACTGCACTGCATCCTGCACTATCATATTGAATGTTCTGGTGGTCAGTCAGTTGGTTGTAGTTGGTCCTGCGATAGTCAGAGTGCTTCCACCGTTATTTCCCCTATTCCCTCCTGATTCTGTCCCTCCAGATCCCTTCTTAGGACAATCCCTTGCAAGATGATCCTTTGAACCACAAGTGAAGCAGGCACCCTTCTTTGGGTTAGGACAGTTAGGTGCTATGTGGCCTTCCTGACCACAATTGTAGCACACTCGTTTTCCCTTCATGCAAACTCCCAGATGAGCTTTTTTGCAGGTTGGGCACGCTTCGATCTTCTTCTTATGCCCTTCTTGTTGACTTCCAGCTGACGAGTTATCAGACCACTTCCTCTTCTGATTATTACTACCTCCCGTGCTACCTCCACCAATCGTGTTAGTTCCTTCATTTTCAGTCTTTTTCTTCTTCTGATCCTGATTATATTTAGTTACCACATCGCTTCCACCTTCAGTGAGTATGGCCTTCTCTAACACTCCAACAAAAGTGTTCAATTGGAACATTGACACCTTGCTATACAACCAGGGCTTCAGTCCCTGCTCGAAACGTCTTGCCTTCCTCTCATCAGTATGCACTTGGTATGTGGAGAACCTAGCCAACTCGTTGAACCTTGCCGCATAATCTGCTACGGACATACTCCCCTATTTCAACTCCAGAAACTGAACTTCCATTTGGTTTTGCGAACTGGTCGGAAAATACATCTCGAAAAACATCTCCTTGAATCTCTCCCAGGTTATTACACCTTCTCCTCCCCGTACTTTGTTTTCCTGCCACCAATAACTGGCTTCAGACTTTAGCATGAATGTTGCGTATGCAGTTTTCTGGTCTTCCCTTACTCTAGCGACATCAAACACCTTCTCCATCTCCATAACCCAGGTCTGAGCTTCGATTGGGTTTATGGAACCCTTAAACTCTGGTTGTCCCACCGCCTTGAAATCCTTAAACGACGTGTTTGGTGGAGCTTGTGGTTGTTTGTTAATTGCTCCTGCTAATAGGTTCACCAACTGCTGAACAGGGTTAGCATTTGCGTCATTTTTTTTATTTGCTAAATTTGTTTGTATATAAAGGACCAAAAATAATGGCTAAGGGGCATACCCCAGAATATAGTAGCATCATCTAAGTTGAGTAGATGATGATACGATACATGGAAGAGAACCCAACATAACAAGTTGAACTAACAACCCAATATAGAAATGATTAAAAAATGAGGCCTTGATGAAAATACAGATATAGCCTCCCACCTTTGTTCACACACTCATACGATGCACATGCATACACGCTGAAGGCCATAACTTGACACAACCACCATCTACTTTAGAATCCATGCTCGGCCGAAGCCCAAAACTTGCACCACGCTTGCCCGAAGCCTCATGCTCGCCCGAGCATACCTCATTGTCGCTTTCCCGAAGCCCAAAACTTACACCATACTCGCCTTGAGCTTGTTGATGGTTTTGTCTTCTTTTAGGCGGCATATTTCTGTTAAGAATATACGCTTATTAGGTCTTTATTAAATCCCTTAAACATTTTAAGGCTTAACCAAAACATTTAATCATAATTCACTTAACACATTATTTCAAATAAACTCTGACATGGGTCGGCTGCTCTCTACTTGAAGTTTATTTTATTTTATCATTACTGTAATTGGTTGTTAGGTTAACTTGTTATGTTGGGTTCTCTTCCATGTATCGTACCCTCATCTATCAACTTAGATGATGTTACTATATTCTGGGGTATGCCCCTTAGCCATTGTTTTTGGTCCTTTATACAAACAAACTTAGCAAAAATAAAAAAATAAAAAAATAAACTCTGACATTTTATTCAATTCAAAAGTTTTAACATCATACGATAACATCAGTGCTATTTACATCAACTATCCCGAGATAAAGAATCTATTGGATTTAAAACATTAAAATATTCCTTTGTTTATAAACACATCGGAATTTACATCTTTAACTACTAGATAGGTTTCACATAAATAAACTAATCATATCACTGCCTATTAAGGCGCTGAATAGCCTTGCCACGTTCCTCTTCCATGATGCGGGACATCGTCCTGCGATCTAGCATATATGATGGTAGATCTTCAAACTAGATTGGATACTTCATAACTCGATCCTGGGCCGCATCCATTGCATTTTGAAGTGTAGAGTACGTCTCCCCAAGCTTAACCTTCTTCGCACGACAATCCTCTTCTTCAAGATCAGCACGACGTGACTCTCTTACCCAACCCTCCTCTGCTATGGCCAATCTTTCTAAGCTCTCTTTCAGATCTTTCTTCAACTTTTCTATTACTTCAGACTTCTCCTCAGTTTGACCCTTCTGGTGAACCAAATCCCACTCCACGTTTTCTAAACGTGTGTGAAGATGTGACGCCCCCAAAATAGGTATACATCACCCATCTTGAGTCGCCAAATACATGGTACAAAATTCAAATACAACTTAATAATACAGCTGTCGTGTAAACAATACGACAAAACATAAATTGAGAGTTTTAATAAGAATATTGTCATCTAGACAATATCCACACTTAAAGGAGTCCCCATTACATTTATTGTCACACTATTTAACAGAATAGTGAGGACTACTAATGCTATCATCTCGGATTTGTCAATTGGTTCCCGACTCGTCCCAGCTATATTCTCATTTCCTGAAGAGAACAATGAAGGAAAGTGTGAGCTCAACTAGCCCAGTAAGAAATATTATGACTAAGATAATGCAGAATAAATTATCATTAGTCCTAAACAATGTTAAACTGATAAAATACAATAGACATCAAGTTTAAGCTGCAATAAAACAAGCAATCCATTAAAAAGAGTCAAGTAGAGAATAAAATCTACTATCTTTTATGATTTAAAAGGTTTTCATCACTTTTATCATTGAGACTTAGTTTAATAAATAATCCACATCATCCCCGCACTTTTCTGACCGAGGATATTATTTAGTATCACGACCATGAATTATCCATGCACTACGGGCCAAAGATAATTGTGTTTTCATCAATGGTCCTAATCATGCCATAAAACAGTTCATCTTTGCACCCTTGGCCGAAGAGAATCCATAGCCATAATCATGCCAAAAATTGTCCATCAATGCACTACGGGCCAATGAGGATTTTTTCCACATCATTTGTAACATTACGATTAACATGATTATACCGAATAATCCCCTGGTCATAATCATACCAAGTCCATCTATGCACTTCTGAGACCCACAGATGACTTTCAACAAAATATAAACATAAGGATGATGACAATGATATAAGAATTCAATAAAACAAGTTCAAGAATTAAATTATCCAGGAACTAATAATGTCCAAATTGTCAACATGATATTTCTTTGTAGAGTAAAATTCAAGAATGCTCAGAAGTATATTTCCATGAAAAGATACTGGAGCGCAAATATCAAGCATATTCCACTAATTTCATGGAGTATAGAAGTCAAAACTTTAACCAACTGAGTATAATAAAGAATGGAATAACAAAAGAAATCACCATGCATGCGGTGCCGCGCCGACAGTTATTCAATGAATAATAAATAACGGAACCGTGTCAAAGCGTAATATGCAAGCGGTGATATTCCAAAAGAATAATAAAGAATGGAATAACAAATGAAATCACCATGCATGCGAGTACGTCACATAGACGAAAGTTATTCCAATGGGAATAATAAATAATCGGAACCAGTCGGTAAAAAACGCATGCATACGATATTCCAATAGAATAATAAAGACGGAACCAGATCTGGCGTAAAATGCACAGACAAGATATTCCAACAAAATAATAAAGACGGAACTAGGTTCGGCATAAAATGCACAGACAAGATATTCCAACAGAATAATAAAGCATGGAATAACAACAGAATTTCACCATGTATGCGGTACTTCGCATAGACAGGTTATTCCAGTAGAATAATAAATAATAGAATAACAGAAGAATTTCACATCGTGCCCAACATACATGGGTTAGTTTCTCTCTCTAGAAATGTGCTCTCCCTTCTCTCTAGGATTCTAGGATTTTAGGATTTTAGTCCGGGTCTCTTTTCCTCCGTCCATCTGCTTTTTCCCTTTTACCGTTAATTTTTTTTTCCTTTCGGGTCTCCGCCCATCCTCACCTACCTCTTCCATCCTCACCAAACTTTTTCATTTACTCTTTTGGTTTCCTCATCTCCGCTTTCGATTCCATCGTCCTCCGGCCTTCCTTCCCCCCTTACCCACTCCTCCTTCTTTTTACTCGTTAACCTTTCTTTCCCTTTCCGTCTTCCTGCTCCTCTTTCTCTCTCTTGGCCTTCTAGTGTCTTTGTTCTCCTCCAAATTTCCCTTCCTCTGCATGCCATGGTGGACCATCATCATCTCTCGGATGGAAACTCACGAGAAGCAATCAATCTCGTGACCTTTTTGCCAATTCAATGTTTCAAACCACGGCTCTCCCTTAACTTCTAAAGCTATGGCGAGAGTCCAGCCTAATCCTTCTATTTTCACCATCAGATTCGATGAATTTGCTTCTATTGAGTCTCAACTTGGGGGCAAACTTAGGTCCAGATCTCTCTTGGCTACCCAAGATATTTTCAAAGCGGCTCACTATTTCTCTGTCATCGCAGTCGAGAAGAAGGCGCTTCACGAGAGATTAAAATGCCAAGCTCATGGATTACATCATTTGTGGTTGGTCTTGTCCTCTTGATGATGTTAACAACCTTTCCTCCATTGGAACTCTTGCTTTGCTCTCAGCCAATGCTCGTAAGGTGCTAGATTCTTGCCTGCTGCTGCAGGTAGGTCCTCTCCCAAGGCCGCTTTTAGCCCTCCCATTTCCCTAGCACTTACTGGTGTGGATAGTCCTTTGGTCCAAACTTTACGTGTTGGTGAGCGATCTAAGTCTTCCTTGACTTCATTGTTCCCTAGATTGCTAGTTTACAGCAGGCGGTTTGGAGCCTCCTCATCCTTCTCCTGTTGCCTTGGACTTTTCCCACTCCCCTTCTCCGATGGGCTGTAGCCATGGAATTTACAGACCCCCAAGTCTTGGAGCTCTGTTGTCACAAATTCGCCCTGCTTGTGAAAAATGCAGCTTAAGTTTCTTCCTCCTATCTCCTCGGTTGGGAGTGTGCAGTTGCCCTTCTGTTGAAGTCTTAAAGCTTGGTCTTAACAAATGGTCTACTAGTCTTGTGGGCCATTTCATCCACTCAAAATTACCTTTTAGGTTGGTTGAATCATCTGCTAAGAAATTATGGGGGCACCGAGTAATTTGTCTAAAGTGTATCTGCATGATAAGGGCTACTTTATTTTAAGTTAAATCTTCATGATGAGATAGGGATAATGTCCTAGCATCTGGACCTTGGTATATTGCATCTAAGCTTACGTGCCTTGTTAGTGGCAAGAAGGAGTCAACTTCATTAAATCGATTGCGACAGAAAGTTCCCATCCGGGTTAAGTTAAGTAACATTCCACTCTCTTCTTGGACAAAAGAGGATTAAGTTATCCGGCTAGTCTTTGTAGATAGGCCCTGTTCTTGATGATATAACCTCTAAACCTGGAGCCTATGAGTTATGCCCGTATTTGTATTGAGATGGATGCCTATCTTCATTCCACGTGATCTATAAATCTTTGTTGTATTTGATGGCAATCTTTGTGGAAAGAAAGCTGTTGCGAGTTAAGGTAGAAATCTTGGGCAGGCCCCCTTCATGCTTCTGTTTGTAAATGCTTTGGACATTCTCTTGCTAAGTGCCCTAATTCCAATATGCAGTGGGTTCCCAACACTACAAAAATAAGGTCATTGCCAGCGGCATGTCTGCGTCCGCCAATGACCCTATTGCTAAGTCGGCAATGAGGTCATTAAGCGGCAACCTTTGTTCGTCGCTTCTACTGTCATACGTAGTATGGGTCGTCGCCCCCAGACCTCCGTCGCTCGTCAGTCAAAGCAAGTTGAGTCATTAAACGGGGGTCATTCTTGACGACTTCTTGCCGTCAAATGACTTCATTCTTGCTGACAACATGATGTCGCCAATTCCCCCGTCGCCAATGACCCACTTTAAAAAATAATAATAAAATTGCAAAATTCCCCTGTTCATTTACATATACATTGTACCTGTTATAAACTAAGAAAAATAAATAATGACAATATACGCATATCAATAACAATCATATCTTTTACTATCAACAATTAATATAATTAGATACCAAACTCAAATCATGCAACTCAAAAGCTAAATACATACATGAAAGTCAAAATATAAATATAAACAACTCGCCCAAGATCGAGAATCTACTGTCCCATCATGGGTCCCATCCTCCATAGTCTCATCAACATCATTTCGAGATCATCACCATCTCCTCCACGAGCATCACACATGTTTTGCCATCTCCACCTCCACGAGTCTCATCAACAAGACCCTACAAAATTAAAATATTAATAACGAGTCCCCAAAATAGATCATATTTATATTATTTTAGTTTGTGTTCTACAAGTGTTGTTCGGTTTACATAAGCAGGCGATAACTTCGGTCTCCGTATGTCGGAATCGAGTACCGTCGATTAAACAGCGTGCCTAATACCTCTGTGCGTTTGTTGTGTGTGTGTTTTGCGTGGCGTTCGGAGGGACGATCACGGGTTTGAGCTCTTTTTGGCTTTTGGCTAAGTGTTGTTCGATTTATGAAAAGCAGACGATAACTTTCGGTCTCCGTATGTGGAATCGAGTCACTGCGTCGATTATAACGCGTGCCTAATACCTCACAGCTTGGTGCTGTGTGTGTGTTTGAGTAAGCGTTGAGATGGACGATCACGGGTTTTGGGCTCTTTTTCGACTTTTTGCCTAAGTGTTGTTCGATTTAGCAAGCAGGCGATAACTTTCGGTCTCCGTATGTCGAATCGAGTCCGTCAGTTGTAACGCGTGTCTAATACCTACGCGGTGCTGTGTGTGTGTTTACGTGGCGTTCGGACGGACGATACGGGTTTCGGGCTCTTTTTCAGCTTTTTGCCTAAGTCTTGTTCATTTTCAAAGCAGGCGATAACTCGGTCTCCGTATGTCGGAATCGAGTACCGTCGATAATAGCGCGTGCCTAATACCCTCGCAGTCTTTGTGTGTGTGTTTTGCGTGGCGTTCGGACCCAGACGATGCGGGTTTCGAGCTCTTTTTCGGCTTTTGGCTAAGTGTTGTTCGATTTATAAACTAAGCGATAACTTCGGTCTCCGTATGTCGAGAATCGAGTCTGTCGTTAGTTATATAACGTTCTTAATACCTATCTTGGTCTTTGTGTGTGTGTTTGCGTGGCCTTGAACCAGACGATCACGGGTTTCGGGCTCTTTTTGGCTTTTTGCCTAAGTGTTTATTTAGTTTACATAAACTAAGCGATAACTTTCGGTCTCCGTATGTCGAATCGAGTCACCGTCGGTTATAATCGTGTCCTAATACCTACGCAGTCTTTGTGTGTGTGTTTTGCGTGGCGTTGAGACCCAGACGATGCGGGTTTTAGGCTCTTTTTGGCTTTTTGCCTAAATGCTTGTTGATTTATAAACTAAGCGATAACTTTCGGTCTCCGTATGTTGGAATCGAAATCTGCGTCGGTTATAACGCGATACCTAATACCTCTGTGGTCTTTGTGTGTGTGTTTGCGTGGCATTCGGAGGGACGATGTGGGTTTCGGGCTCTTTTTGGTTTTTGGCTAAGTGTTGTTGATTTTATGCCAAACTAAGCGATAACTTTCGGTCTCCGTATGTCAGAATCGAAATCTGTCGATTATAACGCTGCCCTAATACCTACACAGCAGTGCTATGTGTGTGTTTTTGCGTGGCGTTGGACGGACGATCTGGGTTTTAGGGCTCTTTTGGCTTTTTACCTAAGTCTTGTTTGATTTACAAACTAAGCGATAACTTTCGATCTCGTATGTTGGAATCGAAATCTGTCGATTTATAGCGTGCCTAATACCTCAGCGGTCTTGTGTGTGTGTTTTAATATGGCGTTCGGATGGATGATCTTGGGTTTTGGGCTCTTTTTGACTTTTTTGCCTAAGTCTTGTTGATTTAAGAAAACTAAAGCGATAACTTTCGATCTCCGTATGTCGGAATCGAAATCCGTCGATTATAACGGTGCCTAATACCTACGGGGTTACGTGTGTGTATAATGGTGTTAGGGTTTTATCTTATGTTTATCTAAGCAATACAATTACAAATTACATAAATTAAATAAGGAAATACATAATTTAATTGTTTTTACACAATAATATGTGGTGGGAAGATGTTGGCCAAGACAATTTTATACACCTTGCGGATAGCCTCCTCGTACTACACCATGAGATCGTCAACGGCAGCGGTTGTAGCATCGTTAGAGCCGTGGACAACCTCTGAGCCGGTGATATATCCGCTTCGGCGTGATGGTGCGCTGACCCACTGACACATCGCTCGACATGCACCCTCTATGATCCGCCGGAAGAAGTCATCGGATAATGAAGGGCGCGCCGATCCACTCGCACCACTACCTCCGGTGGGTGGGCGTCGTCGAGATCTCGCGGCGAGGGACTAGGGTGTAAGGCGGGGACATGGGAATGCCCACAACTCTACCCTTCTTGGTCCCCCACAGCAACTGCGGCCGGTCCTCTATCTCCTCGTGCACCACGTGGACTGCAAATCTCTTGAGTGTCACCTCTCTACTACTCAGGGCCCTTTGCAAGATCTTGAGCCGTCGTCGACAAAAACACATTAGTTGATGATCATAAAGTATAAAATGAAATAATATAAAAGAATATCCGAATTTTAAATACATATTAAATAAGAGCATTAAATAACTTACGGCAATGCGTTACGCCTCGGTGAGATATAACCATCAATCACCTTTCTTTTGGTGGGCGTGCCACCAAAACTCAAGCGGGAGGTGCATGCTTTAAACTCACCTCAAGTCTCTCCAGAGTGCAGTCGTGCACGACCGAGACCAGTCTGCATGTGGGAGAGCGACTCTGTTGTCGAGGCGGTGAGCTATTTATGCCGACATCTTCTTGAAGGTCTCGCTGAGTCCCAAATCTTGCACATCCGGTCCCACACCGCATGTGAGATATAAATCTGGCGGACATCCTTAAGTGTCATCCATCGACCATCTTAAATGCAGGCCTTTTTTCTTCCATCGTAGACCCACTTGTGCTAATTTATCTCTCTAGGTATGCATGCGAAACGGTCATGCCATGGGCTTCTGCTGAATCCTCAAAAGCGATAATATCTACGCACATTACACATTAAAAGTTTAGTAGACAACATAAATCAAAGAGATAACATAAATCAAAGAGGTAACGACATATTCAAATGTCTAATAAAACTAGCATATGAATGATTGGCATCCTACCTTAAATTAAACAATAATCAAGCGGCGTGTCGATCATCCACATCGCCCACACCTCATCCACGGGCTTGAGAATCGGTTGCAGACGATCCCAAAAACGTGTTCCTTGGCGATGGCGTCGAGGATACTACAATTGAAATTGCAAATTACAAAGAATATATAAGAACTAAATACTTATATTATAGTAATATTATATAGGATTATGAAATTACCTATGAGTTCCAACCACGACATATAAGAGGCGCTTTGGGGATTCCTAGCAAGCCACGTGCTAGTCCCATGAGGCCTCGTCGATCACTTATGTATTGAAATACATCAATATTTATATAAACGAATATAATGTCAATACAATATAAAATAAAAAATAATAAGGTGTATCCCAATAACATATATAATTATACACAGCGATCACTTTGATCATCACGTAGAATCTCCCACATTACCCATTTGACTGCCGCCCACCACGATCGCTGAGTGTGGTGTGCAGCGCATATGTATGTATCTTGTCAACTAAAAGAATGCAACATACAGATAAAGAGGATAACATAGATGATAACATATGAGATACAATTAAAAGAATGCAACATAAATAGTAACCTAAAAAGTTCTGACATAAATAGTAACCTAAAGGATACAATTAAAAGAATGCAACATAAATAGTAACCTAAAAGGATACAAGATAAATAATAACCTAAATCCCGACACAAATAGTACATACTCCTAAAACAACTCAACACCTTATTTAGTAGATTAATATAAGTTGAAGATAATGATTGCACTACTACAAACTATTACATTTGAATACAACTAAAATGACACAAATAGTACATACTCCTAATCATTTATATCGTCAAAGCCATCAATATCAGAATCGTCATCTTGACGTTAGATCTTCACTATCGTTGTCATCACCATCTTAAGTGCAAATCTTCAACGATTTCTTCAATTATATTTACCTCCTCAACAACATCATCTTCACTTTCGGCAAAATGACAACATCATCCTCTTCTTCACTAGACTCACTAATAATTGTCACATCAGCAGGTGTGACACTAGTAGACTCGACTTGTAAAGGTTCATCGTGTGGACGAGGAGTTGTGCCTTGAAAACCACGGGCTTTGGTGGTTATAACAGAGATGCCATGGGCTTGCGAGGAGTCTTAACACTCACGTAGCGTAGTACACACAATAATAAGCTTGACTTGTTAAAATAAAAGGCTCGTCCATACCACTCATCGAGTCTTAGTTTTGACTTAACATTAACGGTCACCCGTCACGAATTTTATCTACTTTAACTCCATTCGAACATCAAACCAATGACAATTGAAACAAACTAATTCTTTATGACCCCCAATATTTGAGAACGACAACTTCTAGCAATCGTCCATACCAGTCATCCCAAATGTTATCGTAGCAGCTTCCTTTCACCACAACACCAGAATCAACAGAAGAGACTTCCCCAATATCGCAACACTTAAATCTGTAATCGTTGATAATGCAACATGTATAAGTATCTACAGATCTTTCGGGGCCGTCGGCTATAAGCTTTAGTTGATTGTCAGCTAACTCATATGTGAGGACCTAATGTACATTAACACAACATATTCTAAAGTTAATTACGCCATAAGAATAAGTCTATGATGGTAGATTCATTGAACGTTTAAAGGTTAGACTTACATGATCCTTAAACCATTGCACAAATTCTCCATTTCTCAAATTTTGCAAATCCTCGTCCGATATACTCGGATTCCGCTTCACGTACTTCAACATCATATTGACTGCAACACGGTTATATACTCAATGTGTTTGGAAAGGAACTTGACACAATTACACAGGCATATATAGTTATGACTACTTACTTAATGTATGGCGCTACTTCATTCATGTTGACAAGAGCATACAATGTGGCATTTGATACTCACTATCGGTCAAGAATCGCCTTTTTTACCTTGAATGGGCGTCACAGGATGACTAAAGGCGATTAATTCTCCATTTTCCTCCTCGTGCTGATGACTTGATTCGGCGTGGCGATTGTGCTTCCATATGAACATTCTACTCAAAAGTACAACGAGCGAGAAATTAACAAGTTCCTCCATAACATAACTTTCAAAGAATCGACCCCTCTACGGGCTCTATTCTTCACCTTTTGCTTTAGACGTCGCATATACCTATGTGATATATACATTAACAAAAAAAATAATGAACATTTTACCGTATTAAAAACATTAATGTCATTACCTCTCGAATGGATACATCCATCTATATTGTACGGACCGCCAAACTTAGCCATTATGGCAAGTGAATAGGTAAATGCTCCATTGAATCAAAAAAAGCGATGGAGGAAGATCATTTCTAACTTGCACATTATTTCCACTATCTGCATCTCCATTTTATCTATGTCTTTGACACAAGCTCAAAATCGAAGCATAGATCTCTCAAGAAATTAGAAAGCTCTGTCGATGCTTCAACCACACGTTTGGTAATAAGTCGATAAATGCCACGAGGATCAACTTACGTATGAATACGTGACAATCATGACTTTTGAGACCGAAACTTGACTCTTCAACTTTACAACACCTTGCTATATTCAGAAGAATATCCATCTGGAACTTCAGGTCCACCGATCCAATTACATATCAATATCAACTGTTCCTGGTCAAAGTATATTCACTTTAGGCATTACTGGTCTTACTACCCTCACCGATACGACCACAAATCTTCCTAATGTTCATTTCGACCAAATCAAGCCTCGACTTGTTGTTGTCCTTTGTTCTACCAATGGCATCTATGATAGAGTATAAAAATATTATCAAATCGTTCTTCTCGGTTATGCATCGGATCTAAAAATGACGGATGCGAGTGTAGCCCAATAAGGCGGTCAAAGAACATGGATCTGTGTGTCCAGTTATGAACCTTAACCATAAGCTCGCTCTAATCATGATTCTTCCACAGAGGTGGAAACTTCAAATGACTAATCCAACTCAACACTGCTTGACCCGGAAAAGGCGGGTACTTGCGTTTCTCTATTTTTCGATTAAATTGTCTACTCATCCGTCGATAACGATGTTCAATCGGCAAAAACTGTCTGGATGTTGCGAAGAAACTCATTTTCCCCCCATGTTTGAGCCGCACAGCTTTAACTGACCCCATGCACACGGGACATGATATAAGCCCCCATGAGTCGACCATCCGTTGATCATTCCTAACGACGGGAAGTCATTTATTGTCCACAGTAAAGCTGCCCTCATGTCAAAGTTCTGCTTAAGAGATACATCATAAGTTTGAACCCCTTTTTCCCACAACATCTTCAACTCATCAACTAACGGCCTGAGGTATACATTGATGTCTTTACTCGGACTCTTATCACCCGGAATCAGTAAAGGCATGAACATGTAGGGATATTTCATGCACATCGAAGGCGGGAGGTTATACACCACAATAATCACCGGCCAAGTTGAGTAGGGCTTTGTGTAAGGCCCGTTAAACGGATTAAACCCATCCGTAGCAAGTCCAAGCCTAACATTGCGAACCTCTTCAGCAAACGAGGGGTGTTTGTTATCAAAAATTTTCCACTCAAGCCCATCTGCCGGGTGCGTCAGTTGACCTTCGACTATGTCCCGTGTAGAGTGCCACCTCATATCCTCGGCGGTATGTATTGACATGAACAACCGCTGAAGCCTCGGGGCAATGGGAAAGTAACGTAAGATCTTTCTCGGCACGTCTTTTCCCTTTTCTTACTTTTACATTCACGATCTACTTGTACCACAAATATCACACGACCTCTTATCTTTATTGACATCACTGTAATACAACATACAGTCATTCTCACAAGCATCAATCTTCTCATACCCTAGATTGAGCCTTTTGACCATTTTCTTCACATCATAGTACGACTCCGGTAACTTATTGCTGCGGTAAACACTCCTTCACAATGCTTAGCAGATTCATTAAAACCTCTCTACGCTTCTGATCATGCTCATTCTTGAAGTGTAAAAACTTAGTCACAGCAGATAAGACGGTGTGTTTTTCGTGCCCGTCATACAGTGGTGTCGCTGCTTCATGCAATAACTCATAGAAACCCTTAGCCCCATCATTCGGCTCTTGCTCGACGCTACTGCCATCCCTGTCTGTATTCCACTGAAAGTACGAACCAGCAGCTTCGACTATCATGTTAGTACAGTCAAAGTTTTCGTCACCTCTGGATTCCGGTTCTGATTCATGTTCATCCAACCAGGTTTCCCCATGATAGATCCATGTCGTATAACCCTGCTTGAACCCATACGCAAATAAGTCGCACATGACATCACTCCTTTCCTTCCACATTTCATTCACACACCTCTTACAAGGACATCTGATCTCATCGCCGCTGACTTGCTCAAACGCGAAGTTGAGAAACTGTTCAACCCCACTACGATACTCAGAGCTAAGCCCACTCCTATCAGTGGCTACCCTACGTTCCATCCAACTTCGATCAACAGACATCTCGGACAACTGTCTGCTATATATATGGAAAGTTAGACAAACACAATCAAGTCTCCAAGTTAATGTATATGCAAGCTTATGAGTTTCCTAACTTCATCTCCCCTCTCTAACGGTCAAGCTTCTATCCCATTCCCGGATGTATACGCATTCGATCGATGCCAACAACTTGAACACATCTTTACATTTTTTCGAAATTTTAAGAAGACACTCCCCATGGTCTTCAAGTACACGAAATAGACTAACACATCGTAGTCTAAATATGCACCAAGAACATCAAGAGATATATCTCGACTGAAAATTCAAAAAATATAAAGACGTGCTCAAAGTCGTTAACACCACCTAAGTGAGATCGAAACATACAAGAACGATCCCAAAATCTGGGGACTATTTGGGATTCACTCCTACTAAGTGAATCTCAAAAGCGGGTTTCTAAGCTTCCTAAACTATATGACAATATATATATAAAAGAAATTGAAGTATCCATTTGAATAGCAATTATGATAAATTAAGAAGATTATGTCATTTTATAATTGTAAAAAATTGATAATGTCAACTATAAAAGAATGTGTTCCAACATATTTTATTTTTAGCAACATAATCAAAAACACTTGACATAATACGTGAGAGACAAATCTGAGCTCAAGGACATAATTATATACAAACTAAGCCCCAACAAAGGATGAATGTTAATAACTATAGAGGTTCGAATGTTTTATTTTTTTTCCCTTCAACAAATTTCTAGAGAAACTGGACGTAAGTTTCAACATCAAATAGTTGAGCTAGAACAAGAGTTATAATTACGTAAGCTTTTGAACTACCTTCAAGAAGACAATACGATTACTAAATGAATTTGGAAAATCTAGAATATACAAGAATCCATATACACTAATGACTTTAAGTACTTTTGATCAACAAAGGATTTTTGTATGATAATATTGATGTATACAACAAGAGATACCAATAAGCAGAGTTAATTTAGAATCATGTCTCAAAATATTATAAACCCAAGCATGTAAAAGAAAAGAGAATCATTATAAACCCTAAATATTATGGAAGGCCCTCTAATCAAGCAATTATACTTGTATAAAAGTAGTTCTTTTCTCTTTTTCAAATCACATAAATAATATAGCTTTATATATAACACAAAACTATAGATAATTAACCCAAGTGTTATTTATATATATGCTCATAATATAGCTTAATTAATATGATAATACATGCCTTTTTGTTGAACTTACAGAAAGTTTACACACTTGAAATCATGTAAAAATGACTGAAAATTATTGTTCATATATATTACTGCATATATACGTAGTAAAGTTATAACTAATCAATCACTTGAAATCATATCTTATCACAATGAACCACTATTTCATGGCTTTAGTACAATTATTAATTAAAGGAAATAGAAAAGGAAAACTTTGAGCAAAGCTTTCACATGGGAAAAACCATATACCAGTTTACATACACTAAATGGAAGAACAAACTAAACTATTTCAAGTATTACATTATATAATATCATACCCACATCAAGTTCATCTATTCAACCCACTTAAACAACCCCCAATGTGAAATCAAAGCTAACACTGATAGAATTTTATGTTCATAATAGGAGCAATAAATAATGTTCAGTAGCTATTTAGAGAAGAAACATTACCTTTAAGAAAAATAAAGCTTGACCAATGGTGGCCAGGTGAACAATGGCGAGGAAGAGAAATGTGAGCAAGAGGAGGGAGAAAGGCGAATCTGCGGTGAGATAATGGAGTCAAATGGATTGTAATCAATCGAGATTCCACCTAGTTAAACCAATCCGAGTCTTCAATTGAGAGGAAGCAGCGAATTGAGAGGAAATGAGAAAATCTCAGACAACAGATGGAAAAGGAACAAAAGAAGACGTTGCCGTCGCGAACCAGGGTTCTAAAATATATTACTCATTCTCGACGGCACATGCCGTCACTCGAGTCCCGTCGCCATTATGTCATTCACGACGGCAGTCCCGTCGCCTTTTATTTTTATGTCCGTCGCCAATGACCAATTTCCTTGTAGTGCAAGGCTTCCGCTAGTGCTTCCGTAGTTACTATTCCCAAGGATGTCATGGTTCCTTCTTCCTTGGCTCCCCCAGAAGCTGATGGTTCTTGGACCACAGTTTCTAAAGGACCTAAAACACCTTCCCTTTCTTTCGCCGACCCTGGAAAGGAGTCTGAGTCCCCTATTCCGTACAACCCCCTGGTGGACAAGGTAAAGCAAGTTGATGAGATAGAGCGCAAGGAGTTGAAACATAAGGCTAGGCTTGATAAAGAGCCTCTCCAGAATTCAAAGAAGAGGAATAAGGGTCCAAGGGGGTCTTCCCCTCCTTAGTTGTGTTTGCTTCCCCTTTTTGTTAATGACATATTTTTGTTCCTATAATGTCAGGGGTTTAAATAAGAAGCCTAAGCAGGCTTTTGTTCGCAATTTTCTATCTAGCAACCATATCTCTTTTGTGGGGCTTATTGAGACCAGAGTTAAAGCTCTTAAGGCTTCTAGAATCTCGAGGGCAATCTGTCGTAATTGGGTTTGGGCCTATAACTATGACTATCATTCGAATGGCAGAATATGGGTGGGCTGGGATCCCAATATATGGAGAGTGCATACTCTTTTCCAATCTGCCCAACTGTCCCATTTTAGGATTTTACCTCTCCATGGTAGCACTCCAATCTTGGTCTCTATTGTTTATGGCTTAAATTCTGTGTCAGAAAGGAGGCAGCTATGGGCATAACTGGAATCCTTGTCCTCTCCTGACACTTGTTGTATCTGGGGGACTTCAATACTATCAAGAGTGTTTCCGGGCGGAAGGGGAGACTAAATCTGGAATATTGGAATATCGACTTCTTTGATTGCTTGGAAAATATTGGGGTAGAAGATATTAGAGCTATTGGTCCTCAACACACATGGTGGAACCTTGGTCAATAATCCTATATACAGAAACTTCGATAGGGCCTTGGCAACTCTTCCCGGTTCTCCTCAATGCACAGGATTCACAAGCCACCTTTGGTCCTAGAGGTCTTTCGGACCATTGCGGTCATTCTTAATACGGGCCTCCATAGAAGGAGACTCGTGGAAGCCTTTCCAATTTTTAATTTCTTGCTTGAATGGGATGGTTTCAATTAACTTTGTTTGAAATGTTGGAATTCTAGTGTTCGAGGGAATGCTTTTTTATCTTCAATGAGAAGTCATTCTCTCACCAAGAGGGCCCTTGTGTCATTAAACTCTTGAATGGCAATCTCATGAACAATGTTAGCTACTTGCAAGACTAATTGGGCTCGCTACTCGATTTCTCTTGCCGATCCTCTTAATGCTCTTTTGTTATCCCAAGAATCTATATGCTCCAAGTCCCTTTGGAATGCCTTGGCCCTTGAAGAATCTCTCCTTCTTGAAATCTCGTATGGTTTGGCTTGCCTGGGTGATAAGAACTTGAAATTCTTTGCTAATGTTATTAGGAACAAGCTGGAATCATACTAAGATCCTTTCTATCTTCAATGACTCGGTGCCCTTATTGAAGACCAGCTGGGTATTCGTAGGTGGCGATGGATTATTTTCGACTTGTTGGGAACTTCTCCTAGTACCTACCCTGGTAAAGATGAGCTTAAGAATATTGTTACCAAAAGGATCTCCCTTGCCCAGGCCTCTGCTCTGTCTGCTCCTATTCTAGACGCTGAAATCCTTGAGGTGCTTCATTCCTTTTTCCTTACTGGGCACCTTCCTGGTGGAGTCAACTCTACAGCCATTGCCTTAATTCTGAAGACTGAAAACCCATCCTGCATGTCAGACTTCAGACCAATCTCCTGCTGCAATACAATATATAAATGTATAGCAAAAATCCTTGCCAATAGGCTCAAGTGTGTTTTGCCTTCTCTTATTGATCATGCCCAATCTGCTTTCATCTCAGGAAGAAGTATTAGTGACAATATTCTTCTCGCATAGGAACTCTTTAGGAATTATCACCGACTCTCAGGCCCTGCACGCTGCGCTCTCAAAATTGATATCCGTAAAGCCTTTGACACCGCCGATTTGGGGATTTCTTTTGGATCTCTTTGAGCCTCCTCCGCTTTCCTCCTATTTTTATCCATTGGATTAAAGGTTGTATCATTACACCTATGTTCTCGGTCCAAAATTAATGGTGCTCTTCTTTGGCTATTTTAAGGGTGCTAGAGGACTTAGGCAAGGTGATCCCTTATCTCCATACCTGTTTATCCTTGCAATGGAAGCATTATCCATGATCATCTCTAAGGAAACTCTACTGCCCGATTTCAAATTTTATTGGAAAGCCAAGCCTTGTAAAATTACGCATGTATGCTTTGCTGATGACGTTCTTCTTTTCTGTCATGGGGACTTGACTTCGATTTCTATTATCCACTCTTGTATTCAATCCTTTTCCTTGTACTTAGGCCTTATTCCCAATGCTCTTAAAAGCATGTGCTTTCTCGCCAACGTTCCAAATGATGCCAAGGAGAGTATTTACCAGATTTTGGGATTTCCGATAGGTGTTTTACCAATCAGGTTCTTGGGGTCCCCCTTATCTCCTTTCGTCTCTCTCACTCTGATTGTCAGCCTTTGATTCAAAGAATTACAGGCCGGGTTTCCTCTTGGACCTCGCGATCCCTTTCCTTTGCTGGTAGAGTGCTTTTAATCAGAGTAGTGCTTTTTGCTATCCAGTCTTATTGGGCAGCCCATTTTATCCTTCCTAAATCGGTCTTGAGAGCTATTCAATCTATTCTTTGTAGATTTCTATGGAAAGGTTCTTCTCTTCTTAGCCATGGCTGTAAAGTATCTTGGAAAGATTTAGCCCTCCCTTTCGATGAAGGCGGTCTAGCCATCAAAAATCTCACTGATTGGAATTCGGCTCTCATCATTCTCCATCTTATTAAGGTTATTTCACCTTCTCCAACCTCCTTGTGGGCTAAGTGGGTCAATTCTACTGTGCTTGCTCTCTATAATTTCTGGCATGTCCCTACCGCCGACTGTTCTTGGATTTGGCGTAAGATTCTTAAATTACATCCCACCGCTCTTAATTTCCTTCATTACTCAATTGGAAATGGAAATTCCTTCAGCTTTATGGCATGATCCGTGGTTGAATGGACAAGCCATTAATCCATCAACATCGCTTCTCTAATACGAATTAGGTGAATGCCGTATTTAGATATCGCAACACTTTGGGTGCTTGGTCATTACCCTCTAGCAACCACGCACGAAGTTATGCAATTTAAAGTGGTTTGATTCTATCCTGCTCCCTCGTCATCCGAGGATAGAATTTTATGGGGTTCTAGTGAGATTAAATTAGTTAAAGCCTCCATCATTTGGAATTTATTCGATCATCCGCCTCGAAGGTACCTTGGGCTCAAATGCTATGGCACCTCTTTCACATTCCTCGGTACTCTTTTACCCTTTGGTGGCCTTCGTGGAAGATTACCTACTAATGATAGATTTTTATCATACTTGAGTTTTCGTCCTCTAAAATGCCCTTCTCACAAGCAACTTCGCGATGAAACTTTTTCCACCTGCTTTTTTTGATGTAACTATTCATCATCCGCCTTCTCCTCTGCTCGGTTGTTGGAGGATGGAATAACGTTCCAATGAGGTGGGATGACCTCGTTAACCGTTATCCAATTTAGTGGAAGTAACACTAGGTCCAATATTCTAAAGCTTGCATTGGCTTCTACAGGTGTACAAACTTTGGGGCGCCTAGGAACTCCTTTGTCCATGATCGGATCAAAAAGCCCTTGAGTGTAGTGGTCGTGATATTTTGAATGACATCAAATCAAGGCTTTCTTCGTCTTCTAAATTCCTTTTAGCTGCTCAGAGCAATCCTACTCTTAGTGTATGGCTGTAGTCCAGATGTTTTGGATGTATGGGAGTTGTAGTATGGTTGAGAATTGTTGCTGCTCGCTTTGTTTCGTTACGACTCTGAATGCGGAGTGATGCAGTCATGTGCTCCTTGCTTTTCACTCGCACATTAATGATTTAGCTTCTTCTATGTTGGAAATTTAGCTTCCATGGCTGTTCGGCAGTTCGGCTCCCATGGCAGTTCGGCCTCTTGAATGAGTTGGTTCAAATGCATTGCTTACATTCGTTATGGGTTCGAAGCATCTCTCATCCGATCTTGGGTTGGCTTTCGCCGATAGAAGGACTGGGCTGACATTTGGGCTTGGCATCTTGGTTGACTTGTGTTCACCTCGTGTTCTTGAGACCGGGATCTTTGGTTTCAACTTTCGGTTCGGTCTATGGTTCGGCCCTCTCCTTTTGGCACTCGTAGTTCTTCCTAGGCTTCTGCATCCTCTTCTTCTTGCCATGATCTGATTCGATTCGATCTTGGTCGTTGGGGATCTTGGTTTAAACCGGGGTTGGTTTCTATGGTTCGCCTTCTCCTCCTTTTCTGTAGTTCTTCCTGAGGCTTACGCATCCTCTTGACTCTTGTAGATGCGATTCGATTCGATCTTGGGGACGGATTGGGGATGCTGGTTTCGGCTTCGGGTTCGGTTTCTATGGTTCGGCCCTCTCCTACTGGCACTCGTAGTTCTTCCTATGCTTGACATCCTCTTGACTCTTCAATCTGATTCGATTCGATCTTGGCTCCATTCATTTGGCTGCTTGGTTTTAACTGATTGGTTGTTTAAGTTGTTTAAGGTTTTCATGCTTGTTTTACTATTGTCCTGCTTAGTAATGCTCCTTGTTCTTTCATTTGGCTTGGTTGTTAGTCTCTTGTTGTCCATTTTGGGGGTTGTCCCATGTGGTTCTATCAAAAGCTTCTGGGGTATGCCCTTAGCGATTGTTTTATCTCTTTTCTTTTCAATATACAAACAAACTTAGCGAAAAAAAAAAAGAAATTTAGATGTGCCTAAACTTGCCGATGAGGTGCCTTTTCTTCACAAGGACTGTAACTTTGATGTAAAGTTGTACTTAGACTTGAAGGAAATACAAGAGGACTATGAGATACCTCAGGAGATCAAAGAATGGGTCGAGGAAAAACCCAAACCAAATCTTGATCAAACCTCCTCTTTCAACCTCAGAACCTTAGAAAACCCTAAGCTAATCCAGATCGGTACTGACCTCACTCCAAAAGAAAGGAATGTCATGGTTACACTATTAACCCAATTTCAGGATGTGTTTACATGGTCTCACAAAGACATGATGGGTTTGTCCACTAACATTGTCATTCATTGCCTCCCCATTAAAGAGGGATTCAAGCTAGTCAGGCAAAAGCTTAGGCGATTAAAACTTGAGTGGAGTTTAAAGGTTAAAGAAGAAATTGTGAAACAATTTCAAGTTAGCATCATCATGGTATCCACATACCCTGCATGGCTATCCAACATAGTCCTCGTGCCTAAACCGGGAGGAAAGGTGCGACTTTGCGTGGATTACTGGGATTTGAATAAAACTTGCCTTAAATATAGCTTTCACGTGCCATTTATCCACATTCTCATTGACAATATTGCTCAATATGACATATACTCCTTTGCTGATTATTTTGCGGGGTACCATCAAATCATGGTTGCTGAAGAGGATCGTGAGAAAACTTCATTCATTACGCCTTGAGGAACCTTTTGCTATAGACAGTTGTCATTCGGCCTCATCAATGCTGGAGCTACCTATCAGCGGGCCATTATGGCTCTTTTTCACGACTTAATTCATAAAGAGATAGACATCGATATGAATGACATCATTGTCAAGTCCCAAAAAGAGGAAGACCACATAGGCCACCTCTAAAAGCTCTTCAACAGGTTGCGTAAGTACAACTTGAAGTTGAATCCAGCGAAGTGCGCCTTTGGCGTTAAATCAGGCAGTTGCTAGGGTTCCTAGTTAGCCACAAAGGGATTGAGCTGGATCCCACCAAAATCCAGGCCATCATAGAAATGCCCATTCCTCAGACAAAGAAGGAAATACTGGGACTTTTGGGAAGGATCAACTTCATCAGCCGATTCATCTCCACACTCACAACAACCTATGAACCTATCTTCAAGTTGTTAAGGAAGAACTACTCCATGAAATGGAATGATGAGTGTCAGAAAGCCTTCCTTACAATCAAAGCGCAGCTAGTCAAAGCTCTTGTTTTGGTACCGCCCAGGGATGGTGTTCCCCTGTTCATGTATCTGTCCATTAATGACAATGCCATGGGCTGCATGATGGGACAAAAAGAAGATAGAGGCCAAGAGCAAGCTATCTACTACCTCAGCAAAAGATTCAACAACAGTGAACACAAGTACACTCTGATTGAGAAGACTTGTTGTGCTTTAGCATGGGCTTCAATGAGGTTACAACATTACCTCCATGGTCACACAACTCATCTCATATCCCACGTGGATCCTCTCAAGTACGTGTTCAGTAAACCCATGTTGAATTGTCACTTGTATAGATGGCAGTTGATCCTACAACAATTTGACATCGTCTACGTGACGCAAAAGTCTATTAACGGTCAAGGAATTGCTGATCAACTGGTCGCCACACCTTTAGGGGATTTCAAACCCTTGGAAACATACTTCCCCGATGAAGGGTAATGATATTCAAGAACACCATCGATGACGCAGACACACCAATCATGGAAAATGTATTTTGATGGAGCTATAAATATGGAAGGTTCTTGGGCTGGAGCAGTTCTAGTAGCCATTACGGAGGCGGATCCCGTCACCGGCTCAAATTACGATTATCAAAGACCAACAACGCAAATTGAGTATGAAGGTACATATCATGAGATTGAAACTTGCCCAATCAATGGGTATCAGACGGTTAACTATCTTTGGGGATTCTGAATTGGTCATCAGATAAACAACTAGGATCTATCACACTAAAGAACTACATTTGCTGCCTTACCATCAGTAGGTTATCCAGATGGCTTCAGAGTTTGAAGAAATAACCTTCCTCCATATTCCTCGGAATAGGAATGACTTTGTAGATGCGCTAGCAACTTTGGCCTCCTTGATCAACATACCTAACAAGGAAAACATGCCAAGCATCACATTTGCCCTGCAAAACGCTCCATCCTATGGAAATTACATCGGAGAAGTATCGGATGAGCTACCTCCCATCCAACACCCTTGGTATCAACACATTAAGGAGTATCTACGAGATGGATCTACACCCGCGGAGGCGAGTCCTGCTGAGAAAAAGCGAATCCATCAAATGACTATGAAATTTTACCTGAGCGGAGATGCACTCTACAAATGAGATGGAGGACTAGGTCTCCTTAGATGCCTGGACAAGGACCAAGCTCAGAGGCTCATGGATGAAATCCATGGTGTAGTATGTGGCCCACACATGAGCGGCCCTCTACTTGTCAAAAAGAATCTCAGAACAGGGCATTACTGGCTCTCTCTCAAAGCTCACTATGATGATCACATCAAGAGATGTTATCAATGCCAAATTCATGGGAATGCTATCTACGCCCCTCCAAGGGAGCTCTACAGTATGAGTTCACTTTGACCCTTCCCAATGTGGGGAATGGACGTGATCGAGCCCATCGAGCCTAGAGCCAGTAATGGGCATCGATTTATCTTTACCATGATTGACTACTTCACCAAATGCGTAGAAGCAGCCTCCTTCCCCATGGTTACCAAAGAAGTTATCATTGGTTTCATCAGAAATAATGTCATTTGTCGATATGGACAACCAGAGGTAATTGTTTCAGACAATGCTAAGAACCTCAACAACAAAATGATGGAGGAGTTATGCAGTCAATTCCACATCAAACATCTCAACTTTGTTATCTATCGTCCAAAGATGAATGGTACTGTTGAAGCGGCTAATAAGAACATCAAGAAGATCATGCAAAAGATGTCCGCCAATCACAAAGGACAACCTAACCTCTTGCCTCTGACTCTATTAGCCTACAGAACTTCAATGCGTACTTCGACTGGGCAACCCCCTACTCACTAACCTATGGGATGGAAGTAGTGCTCCCTATAGAGGTGGAAATGGAATCCCTCAGAGTGTTGATAGACGCTCAACTGGATGAAGATCAATGGTTACAAGATAGGTATCACCAACTGTCTCTAATAAACGAAAGACGAACCAGTGCTATCTTCCATGGTCAGTTATACCAACAAAGGATTTCCAGATCCTATAACAAAAAAGTTCGGCTATGGCAGTTTAAACAACATGACTTGGTTTTGAAGAAGATCATTGACAACCAAGACAAATCCAAGGGAAAATTCACCCAAAACTGGGAAGGCCCATTTGTTGTCAAGGAGCTATTGACAGGAGGTGCTCTCAGATTACAAGAAATGAATGGAAATGAATTTCCGTAGCTCATCAACTCGGACACCATGAAACGGTACTATATCTGAGGTTACCATCGAGTAAACATCCTAGTTTTGGATCACCAGATCACCAGTCACTTCAGGTTTTCTAACCCTTCACTATGTACAACACTTCTTCATACCCATCTGCCTTATCAGGGATAAACACACTTTTCAAACCAGCAGCCTGGTTTTCGGATCATCAGATCTTTCACTCCACTTCATTTTGAACCTTTTAGGTTATCCTACCAGAGATTGAACCTTTCACACCCGCAGTTTTGTCCCACCAAGGATAGAACTTTTCACACCTACAATTTGTCCTGTATATAGGATAAAAATTTTCATCTATAGTTTGTCCTGAACATGGGATCAAACTTTTCAGTTGCAATTCATCCTGCACACGGGGCGAACTACGTCAACCTAATCTCCCTAATACACGGGAGTACGTAGGCAACTATTTTTTAATGGCCCGACGCAATAAAAAAAACAGCAACAAAAACAAAACAAAAACACACTTCTACACCCTTCTACACCATATCACATACAGCGTTGAACCTCTTACTGAAAGTAGTATGCACACAAGCCAATCATGTTTTATGATAAAGAATATACTTTGTAACAATCTTATTCATTTATTAATAAAAAGTATTAATTTATTAAAGGCTTTTAATTATCTACATGATGATGTTTTATAATATGTGATAAACCCATAGTTTTAAGCAATGCTTTTAGAATAATGATGATGATCATTCTAATGAGATCTAAATTCTTAGAAAGCTTAAACTAAATAGGTCCCCAATCGTTGGATTACTAAATTGGGGATTAGTGAATCCGGATAGATTGGTACATGCGTTGCTTGCTCATTGGATGAGGATGATTGATCTCATGATCATTTGTGTGGAGACACTAAAGCAAGTATTAAGATGCTTATTAGAGAATAAGTTCAATTTGAGTTGGCTCGCTAAGGAATACCTAATGGAGTTTTACTTGCATGTCAATAGGAATTCCTGTAGTGATAGTAGTACAAGTGATCCTTAGACTTGAGATCATCATAGTATCTTGTGTATGATGAGTTATACTTTGACTTATTCCTTAAAACCCTTAGGATATATCAAAGGGTATGCTTGGGTATAATAAGTCGTACATGGAGATAATGTATGATCAATAAAGAATCTACCACTTCTAGTAAAAGAAGAGAAATGTCCTATGTGATTCGATAAATGACAACCAAAGAGTCTCTTAGGCATAATGAAATTAGAAAGGAGTTTCTAATTTGCATTATTTGGAGTTGTGCATTTAAGGATCGAAATACATATAATTAAATAAAATAAGACTTGTGACAAGAATTCCATGTCTTATATTTAATTGGGACATTGTATGGTGGAAGGATTGAATTGTCTTTGTAACTATTTACTCAAAGGTTCTTTTATGATTAATATTGAAATCTATATTATCCGGAAAGTCGTTAATCGCTGGGGAGGCTTATCCCTATTGTAGAATAAATATTATTTATTTAAATAAATTAATATTTTAATTTATTTATTTAAATAAGATTAGAATTGTTCTAATTGATTTATTCACAACCGGTTTAATATGGAGAACCTAAAGGGTCACACCATAAAAGGAAAAATAATTATTTAAGTAGTTAATGGCATAATTGTAATAATATGTTAAGTATATTTAATTTAATCTATGGTGATAAAATAAATTAAATAGCTTAATATTTATTATTTAATATTTTAGAAATATTAAATATTAATTAATAAGAGGAGTCTTATTAATATTATTACAATTATTATTATTTTAATTTCTAAAGGAGTTTGAGAATTAATTTAATATTAGTACTCTCATTTATTCCTAATAAGATTAGGAGGCTAATTAATTAAAGGATTTTAATTAATTAAAATAAAACCCAATTCCTTAATTGTTAAGGAGGGTTGCCTACATCTATAAATAAGAGGAGTCTTATTATGGGTGAGGTAGTTGTTGACGTATTCCTAGAATACGTAATTTCAATAGTTGGGAGAGTACACCCTTTTCTATGAGAGATAGAAAAACTAGGGTTTTGCCAAATACCCATCTTCTTGAATCATTCTTCATCCTTGGTGGATCACCTCTAGAGGCCAAACTCTTTGGTGGCTAATGTTGGTCAAAGAAAGGAACCAAACCCGGTGGATTCAAGTTGGACGCGAAAGGATTTGGAGGTGAACTCGTACCTGAGGAAGCTCGAATCTTCAAGGGTATGATTCTTGTTCATTATCTTTTCGTTTAATTAATAATTATGCATAAAGGGTGATCTGGGTATATGGTTTGTAAAATTTTAAAACTCCGATTTTCCACGTTTAAAACATTTTGCAATTTGATTGCGTTCATGAATATTACAAACCTAACAGTGGCATCAGAGCCAAACCTGTATGCGAATTATTAATTGTTTTAAGTTGATATGTATATTGATATGTGTTTAGACCAATTTAATTGGGCATAATTTTATTGTATAAAATTTATATATAAAAAAAAAAAGAATATCGCGAACTAATTTTATCCGCGTGGTTCTTCTTTTTTTTTTTGAAATCTTGATTATGTTCAGTATTTGCGTTGGCATGATTGATATATATATGATATATATAAAGTGAATCAACTAAAGCTAGCATGATTACTTGATTAAAAGTTTCAGGTGCTTCCTTGCTAGTGGCCACGTGATAATTAGGAAACCAGGAGATAAGGAATGTATTCCCACGTGAATGATAATTGATATCATGCATAATGCTTCACGTTTCTCAAAATATATATATATATATATATATATATATATATATATATTATGTATATGTAATATATATTTTAATAATTTTATAATTAAAATAAAATATTTATTTTAATTTTAAAATAAAAGTTTATTTTAATCTTAAAATAAAAGGTTTATTTTAATTTTAAAATTAAATTTCATGCTAACTAATTAGAGTTGGAATTGGATTCCATGATAACTAATTGGAGTTGAAATTGGATTCTATGTTTTCTAAAATAAAGGAGTTTATTTGTGAATAGGAAAGAGAATCCTAATTTCTTTAAATAAAGGAGTTTATTTAGATATGGAATAAGATTTCATATTATTCAAAATAATTAAATGTTTCCTTTAATAAATGAGTTTTTTTTACTTGGAATTGGATTCCATAATTAATTAAAATAAAGGAGTTTATTTTGATTAAAATAAAATAGTTAATTTTATTCAAAATAGGATAAATTAAAATAAAAGAGCTTTATTTTGATTTAAATTTGGATTAAAATAAAGGAGTTTATTTTGATTCAAAATTAGATTTTATGCTAACTAAATTTTGCCCATTAAATGATATCAATATATATATTGAATGTTTATTATTCATGATATGAATATTATTTATTGATGCATATGGTGATATGTTGTGGCGACCCCAAATCCGGATACTTGAAACCCGAACTCGGTTCTCCACGATACCATTTCTTTAAGCTGAATAATACTAAATAATAATAATAATAATATAATTCGAACTTAATTTACATACATCAAAGTTTACTTTCCCAGGTACGTGACCTTTAAATACATTCCTTACAATACCTGACAATAGATTCCATTGTCTTACTAACTATAACCATTAACTCATACTAAATCTCATTCGAATGACTTTTTTTTTCCCTTGTTAGGTGCACGAGCCTTCGTGTTCGATCGTCAGACGTAATCGAAAACATTTAGTTTAAGCAAGGATGAGCATTTGAGTGCCCAAAGTAGTAATAGCAATTATATATATATAAGTGAAAGAATATAAGTATTCTCTTTCCATAACACTTTTACAACGAATCAAAAGTTGTGAAGTAATCCAAGTCCGTCTTGATAAAAAGATTCACATAACAACTCTCTTTCAAATTCTTGAAATGAGGCTCCACCCATGAATAGGGTTTAAGAAACATACTATGAACATGGTTTTTCATTTTCAAAAGGTTTAGCAGAAATTCATCCATAAACCGTCATAACTTACTTCGCACGGAGGGTGATCACCCTCATTGTACCTCATTTGATCAATACTACATAACTTGAAACGAAATTCATCGCTCACCCTTTGTCCGTCAAGGCGCATAAAAATTTTTCCCCATTATCGGGATGTTCATACATGCTCGGTTCCAAACCCGAAGGTTTTAATCTTGCTCAACAATAATATGTAATTCAACATATATGTATACGGGTAATTGACAAAGGTATATCAACATGTGAATAAATGCCATGATTATCCAAGTGGGGACACTTGTATAACCATTTAGAAATCAACTTAACATAATATATATCTGAGCTAACATGTTGATAATCAAAGCGTACAAAATCATAGACAGAATAGAATAATTCCGAAACTTCTTACTCATGTCCATTGCATAAAGAAAATGCAAAAGGTAGGATACTTTTTTGATTTGGTCGATTACAAATCTCAACTTAGGTTTTATCTCTTTATCACAACCTATCAATAAGCGGTGTCATTCGTTCGATTAGAACAATATATCATAACACATAGTAATCATCAATTACGGCCAAGACATAGTCTAATCACGTCATCACATAATCGCAGTGATCATACTTTTAGTTCATATTCTATACATTTTCAAATATCTCATCCATGCTCTTACAAATTGCCTTTTCTTTCTATTATAGAATTCGACAGGTTGTCGTCATCACAAATTTTTTATCGGATAATTCTTGAGTCTAAGACTCTTATTCTATACCTCAACATCTCAGAATATCGGACATTTTACTTTTAATCATTTTCAATTTTCCGAAAATTGAAAATTTTAAAATAATTCAAATCATCACTCAAGGGCTTATAGTGATATAAGCTGTTACTATGGGTGCTTTTCATCAAATCCTGGACTTCATAACCTGTTCTCTAGTCAGCTAGTTTGGCCGTCTATAACTTTCAAACATCGGAATCATAATTAAATGACTTAAACATTAAACAATTCTATTATCATTAATAATTAATTAATATTAAACTATTAATGAAACCATTACCAAAATATAAAAAGTTATTTATAATAACTCAAACTATTTTTAAAACATTTATATTACCCTTAAATGATTTTTAAAACAATTAAAATCATTTTTAAATAATCACCATTAATATATAAATATTAATGTACTATTCATCCAAATTTTAAAAGTCATTAATTATAACTTAAAATATTTTTAAATCCTTAATATCCTCTTTAAATGATTTTTAAATAAATAAAACCATTTTTAAACTATTTATTTAATATAAATATTAAATAAACTAAATATCATTAATATTATCTTAATATCATTAATATTAAATTATTAATGAAATTATCCTTTAAATATTAAAAGTTATATTTTATAACTTAAAATATTTTTAAATACCTTAATTTCATTTAAAATGATTTTTATAATATTAAAATCATTTTAAACTAAATTATTTAATATAATTATTAAATAACTTTAATATCATTAATATATAATTAATTAATGAAATTCATCACAAAATATTAAAAGTCATGGAAAATAACTCAAAATATTTTCTTATACCATAAAATAATTTTTCATGATTTTTCATGAATTAAAACTATTTTTAAATCATTTATTTTATATTATAATTAAATAAATAAATACCTTTTATATTTTAAAAATATTAAATATTTATGAAACATACTCAAAATAATTAAAACTATTTTCTTTCTTTAAAATAATTTTTCATAATTTGTTTGGTATTTTAATAATTAAAACTAATTTTTCTAATTTTAAATTAATTTCCTAAAATCGTAAATTAAAATAATTAAAATGTAGTTAAAGGCCCCTATATAGTGATGTAAGTGTCGCTTATAGGTGTTCTTGAGCCTACCCAGATCTTCATAATGCGTAACCGAGGTGGCTACTTTGACCGTGAATAACTCTCTCATCTTAACGAATTTGGACAATCTATAAATTGGGTCTTGTAGAGGAATTACCAGACTACAATCTCCAATAATCATAACCTCTAAACAAACATCGATCTGGGATAAATCACCCATCAAAGTAGCTACTAAAGTCATTCTTCACGAAGAAACAATTCGAGGTGCCTACTTTGGACCTCTATAACTTGATGATCGTAAACGTTTATGTGATCTATCAATTCCAGTGTGTAGAAAACATGTAGGACTACAACTCCAACACTTAACATCATCATAACAACAATAAATCAAGCATCTAAAGTATGGTCAAATCTTGTCAGAAAAATTAACACTTAGAAAATTGCGGGTCGCCTGCATTTTTCAGTCAATCTTACAACCCACTTTGACCTTAAATAACTCTTAATCCGTAATATATATGGACCTGATTCTTTTTGGAGGTTAAATACCACATAATAAGCTACACATATCAACCTTTAGAACCCAAAACACATTAAATATGGCCGAGATATAAGGCCTGACATTTTCCAAAATAATATTTTCTGGACACTTGGAATATTTTCTGGGTTTAAAGAACAGCCGGTCAATGCCGGTCAACCCACTTTGACCGCTTATAAATCTCGATATACAATAGTTATGAACTGGATTCCTTTTGGAGATTAAAAACCACATATCAGGCTACGTATAACAACTTTTTAAAAACAAAACTCGTGATCGAACAAAGAGTTATAGCCTCTGACATTTGGTGAAAAATAACAGAATTCGGTTTTTCCAACTTGCTTAAATCTTCAAATTCGTGCACTTTGATGTTATGGGTGTGTGTTTTTACAACCCAGAACATTAATAGACTCCCTATTACACAACTTTAAACAATCAATTGCATCAATTAACATCGAATCGAAGGATTTCAAAATTAGAGAATTTCATACCTTTTCTAGCTTCGATTTTTGATTTTTTTGGCTTTGATGCTTCTGATTTGTGGTTTGTGATGGTTGGTCTTTGATTATGAGCTTATGGGTAAGATAATTTCGTTGGTTAGAACTTGAGAGAGTGTGGCTAGGTGTTTGCTATAATTTTAGTGTGTAATTTCATTTAATCTCCTTGATTTCTATTTATAGATCATGTCAAGAGCCTTGGATACTGATTTGGCTGCCATTATTGAGCTCACATGATAATTATGGAGTGGTTGGCCGGATTTTTAGGGATTGGTAGCTCAATAATGCACAAATAATGCACTAAAATGCATTTTCTCTCTTTTAATTTATATAAAATTATATAGATACATTGGATGCTAGATTAGTTGATTGAGTGAGCATAATTGAGTATTGGATGCTCAATTGGTAGGGTAGGGATGTTGGCCATGATTTTTGGCAAGATTCCATCAACAATGTAACTAATAATACACTAAAAGGGTATTTTGGTAATTTCACATATAATTTCATGGGCATTTTTGTACAAGGCAATTAAATATAATATTTAATCACTAGATGGTAATTCTTATCATTTACCAATTACTTCTTATCCTTTGGTAAATTAAAACATTTATACCACAACATCGTAATTAAACCCGATAATTTTAAATTAGGGTTTTGATTGAAAAATTAGGGTTTTCTAATTAGGGTTTCTTAACACCATCAATTAAGGTTTCTAATTGACCATTAGGGTTCTCTAATTATCTCTGTGTATGTTCTAACACACCATTACGATCTCTAACTTCAACCGATTAGGGTTGTAATAATTAGGGTTTGTCCTAATTATCGACAAACAACGATAATTAGGGTTTTCTTCAATTACAGACATCTTATACACGATAAATCCTTCATATACACGATAAACTTCATATACACACACTACTTTTCGCTTATTTCTCATAACTAAGTTTAATAATTAGGGTTTCACAAAGACGGTAATATGCTTTAACGACCTAATTGTAAATCATTGCTCAATATTATCTCGTCACATATACATACGATTACATAATTATTGTATCAGTAAAATCATTATAATAATAATATAATATTATTATTCTCATCTCTTGATCACAATCCCAATTCGTGGTTTGGATCTCATATCGACTTCTCTTTCATATCGAGTTAAAATACTTGATTTAAATATTCTAAACAATTCATATAATAAAATATATATTATATAAATTCTAATTATCACTTCATATATTATTTCCAATCATGTTTTCATGGAAAATAATTAATAAAAACATTTACGCTACGTAAATTAATTACCATAAAAATATAATTTGTAGTAATTAATAATTCCAAAATTATTTCTAATTTTTCAAGTAATAAATATATTCGCATTTATCGTTCACATTACTAGACACTTATTTTCGTCATTAAATAAAAAAAAAAAAAAAATTATACATAAATTTTCTTATTTATTTTATTTAGAAATCTTGGGTTATTACATTCACCTCCTTATAAGGATTCCGTCCCTAATCACCGCTTTAAAAACTCATATACGTAAGGGTACATAACATATAATCATTATGACGTAGATCTAGATCATACTTGATCGAATCGATCTTTAACTATTCTCCATAACGCTTGTCTATTCGATAAAATGCAAATTTGATCTCTAAAAGAACTCAAATTCCTTCCTCAAAATTTCTTTAATAAAGTAATTTACTATATGTATATATACAGAAAATCATATAAGACACATAAGTTATTCAAATAGCACACGGAGTTCTATTTCCAACCGCCATCGTATCCTCAATCGCTACGATATCTTGAATCGACCATAATGAAGACACTTACGGTTTATTTCGTTTATGTCGCCTATATCTTGTTGTGTCATTTCTAAGTATTCACATTCCTTATCTCATTTCTTCTTCTTTCACCTTATACTCTTTCATCTTATACTCCATTGATTCATAAATAAAACATTTGCTATACATCATTGAATTGAGACAATTAGAAGATATATGTCTCTTACGCCTCACACAAAAGCACACAAACTTTTTCTTTATCTCATTTTCCTTTTATCGTATAGGTGATAAAATTTGTCTTTTGCCCTTTCCGTTATCCTAACTATCATAAACGCTTCTCTTGAGTCACTTAATCCTCTATACCCTAAAGAATAGGATTTGCCTTAAAGTCTTTTAAGGCGTTAGACATTCAATTATCTGGTTGATCTTCCGCTGGTGGTTTTCGTTTTCGTCTCATTGACATAATCATAAATTATTCTTCATTTCCTTACATTCTAAGCCTCATCGTATACGTTCGACATATAACACAAAATTTTCTACTCAAATAATCATGTATTCCAAAATATTAAATTTTGAAACTTGGTTTACTATATTAACCAATATTCAGATAAACAACTTACTTCATTAATCCAACTTGTGACACTCATGGTAGTTCCAACCATAGCACCTCACATTAATAGAACTTAACATACCATAGCACATATTGCTTTAAACATCAGCTATCCCTTTGTGACTACGAAAGTCAGGATTTAAAATCTTGACCAACATAAAAGTTGAAAATAGTTCATCACTTATTATACACATTACATCTACTCAACATAACCTAAATCTTTTTCTTGGACATCTTTTCGCTTGATGGCCTTTCCTCCTACAACAAAACATGAACCTGGCTCAATGTATCATGCTCGTATCCATGAGTAACGAGTTTCAGCGTCAGCATGAAACTATGGATGCTCCTACTATACTTTTGCACGTCAAGTAGTTGATGGTGAGGAAAGTAGGACTAATAGATATCAGATATCTAAGGAGCTCTTCCGATCTAGAATGATCGATGACACTACAGTACAGATAAAAGTCCTTAACATTATCAATTTGATTGATCAATTAGGACAACGAGTTTTGTCATGGATGGAGAGTTGAGCCAAGATTTGATCTTGCACCCACTCCCGGACTCCTTTCACAATTGTTGTGAATTTCTCATATGAACAAGCTAGATATCAGCCTCGCTGATTTGCTTAACATGTTGAAAAATGTTGAGAGTCACTTTCCAACCAAGAAAGACCATGTCTTACTGGTAGGGGCCAAGGGATCTTCTGAAAAGAAGAACGATTCAAAGAAGGTAAATAGAAAGGCAAAAACAAAGGATAATAAGAACAAAACTGATATGGATAGCAAAGGAGTTTGCTTCCATTGCAATAAGCCTGGACACTGGAAAGAAACTGCGAGAAGCATCTTGCAGAGCTAACCAGAAGAAGCTTAGTGAAGTTTTGGTTACAAATATAATTTTATTCATGATTTAAAATAAAATTTTCTTTAAGTCAAGGTTCTACTTGGGTATTGGATACCGACTTTGGTTATCATAAATATAGATTTATGAAGGGACCAAGCAGAAGTAGAAAGCTAAACAACGATAAGTAATCCTATGTGTGAAAAATGAAGCAAAGGTTGCTGCATTAACCATAGGAACTTATAGTTTAGCACTGCCTACGGGCAAATCTATTAAGTCAATAAGTTATTATTGTATTCCAGTTCTCGTTGGAAACATTATTTCCATTTTATTGTTTGACAATAAAATCTTTGGTATTATATTTAAGAACAATTGTTGTTCTATTTATAATAATAATGTTTCGTATAAAACTGAAATATTACTTAATGAATTTTGTGTACTTGACTTACGTGTAAATATATTTTGCAAATTGAACAAACTAGTATAAGAAAAGGGGATGACCATTCAAAGAGTTGCATGTGTGTATTTGCTGAAATACAAGTATGAATTACTTGAAAAGGTTCAAAGAATTCAGAAGTAAAACAAATTGGCAAAGTATTAAGATTCTTTGATTAAATCAAGGAATAAATACTTGTGCAATAAGTTTCTAGATCATCTCAAATGGTTTTCTCATAATGGACGCCTCCTGATACGCAATAATTGATTGATGTATCTGAAAGGAAAAATCGCACCTTGTTGGACATGGTGCGGTCCATAATGATTTTATCGACATTCCAGTATCATTCTAGGGTCATGCCCTAGAAATGGTTTAATATCTCTGAAAAGATAACCTCAAAATCCATTTCAAGACTCCATAAAAGTTATGGATGGGGAGGATTCCTAATCTTAAGTATGTTAAGATAAGGGGTTGTCCAACTTATGTGAAAAAGGTTTCAAAGGATAAGCTTGGGACAAGATTTGGCAAGTGTAAATTTGTGGGACATCCTAAAGTAAGTTTAGGGTATATGTTCTATAATCCTACTTAGCAAAAGGTGTTTGTTGCGAAACATGCTACCTTCTAAGATAAAGGTGTTTATCATTGAAGGGGCTAGTGGGAGGATAATAGATCTTGAAGAGTTCAAGAACCACAAAACACTATAAGTCAAATAAGAGGAACTTGTAGATAGACCTATTGTACCACAACTGAATTGTAAATCTGGAATAGTACCGAAGATACTTGGGAGGTATGGATTCATCATGGATGATGATGATGAGGTACATATCATAGAAGATGATGATCCAGTTATATACGATGAGGTAAGAGTTCTAGTATGTACAAAAGGGTCAATGGGAGTGTTGTGACATTCCTAATATTATATGTTGATATACTATAGATAAGGAATGACATACTAATGCTACAATCAGTAAAGATAAAGTTGTCTAAACATTCCTCCATGAATAATTTGGGAAGAGTATCTTAATTGGGGATACAAATCTATATAGATAGATTTAAAAGGATGCTCAGCTCAACCCAATGAACGTATATTCATTTGATGCTAAAGTCGTTTAGCATGGCAAACTCCAAGAGATGTCTTATGTTGATGAGACATGGAGTGTATCTATCTTAATAGTCCCCATTGACTCCAAAAGAGAGATCGCATGAGTAACTATCATGTATGCAATGTAATGTACGAGACCTGATGTTGATCAGTCATATTCTGAAGAAGTTCACCGTGAGACAGTGAAAAACATCTTAAAGTACTTAACCGGCACTAAGGATGTGATCATATTCATGGTGGGTCTGAATTAAAACTAAAGGGCTTAACAAACTCATGTTTTTTCAGACAGACCAAGACGACATAAAATCCACTTTAAGGTAAAGGGTTACCTTAAACGGTGGTGATGTGAATTGGAAAGGTTTCAAACAGCAAAGAGTTACTGGTTTAGTGATAAAGACAAAGTATATAGCTATAAATGAAGCTATAAGTTGATTGTTTGGATGAAAAGTTCATTACAGAACTAGGAATAGTTCCTAAGTCTCATCTTGGATCTAAACATGTGTTGTGGCACTTTCATTTGATTATTAGAATCATTGAAAGATGGGAAATCACTATAGAGATAGTGGACTCTCAAGAACAACATTACATATCCATTAACTAAAGCTTATCCAACAGAAGGATAATCGTCACTTAGAGAAGAAGAGTATGAGATACCATGACGATTGGCTTTAGTGCAAGTGGGAGATTGAAAGTAGTATGCACACAAGCCAATCATGTTTGATGATAAAGCATATACTTTGTAACAATCTTATTCATTTATTAATAAAAAGTATTAATTTATTAAAGACTTTTAATTATCTACATGATGCTGTTTTATAATATGTGATAAACCCATAGTTTTAAGCAATGCTTTTAGAATAATGATGATGATCATTCTAATGAGATCTAAATTCTTAGAAAGTTTAAAACTAAAATAGTTCCCAATCGTTGGATTACTAAATTGGGGATTAGTGAATCCGGATAGATTGGTACATATGTTGCTTGCTCATTGGATGAGGATGATTGATCTCATGATCATTTGTGTGGAGACACTAAAGCAAGTATGTAGATGCTTATTAGAGAATAAGTTCACTTGAGCATTGGCTCGCTAAGGAATACCTAATGGAGTTTTACTTGCTTGTCAATAGGAATTCCTGTAGTGATAGTAGTACAAGTGATCCTTGGACTTGAGATCATCATAGTATCTTGTGTATGATGAGTTATACTTTGACTTATTCCTTAAGACCCTTAGGTTATATCAAAGGGTATGCTTGGGTATAATAAGTCGTACATGGAGATAATGTATGATAAATAAAGAATCTACCACTTCTAGTAAAAGAAGAGAAATGTCATATGTGATTCAATAAATGAAAACCCAGTAGTCCTTGGCCAAGGCAGAATGAAATTAGAAAGGAGTTTCTAATTTGCATTATTTGGAGTTGTGCATTTAAGGATCGAAATACATATAATTAAATAAAATAAGACATACCAGTAATTCCATGTCTTATATTTAATTAGGACATTGTATGGTGGAAGGATTGAATTGTACGGTAACTATTTACTCAAAGGTTCTTTTATGATTAATGTTGAAATCTATATTATCTGGAAAGTCGTTAATCGCTAGGGAGGCTTATCCCTATTGTAGAATAAATATTATTTATTTAAATAAATTAATATTTTAATTTATTTATTTAAATAAGATTAGAATTGTTCTAATTGATTTATTCACAACCGGTTTAATATGGAGAATCTAAAGGGTCACACCATAAAAGGAAGAATAATTATTTAAGAAGTTAATTGCATAATTGTAATAATATGTTTAGTATATTTAATTTAATCTATGGTGATAGAATAAATTAAATATCTTAATATTTATTATTTAATATTTTAGAAATATTAAATATTAATTAATAAGAGGAGTCTTTTTAATATTATTACAATTATTATTATTTTAATTTCTAAAGGAGTTTGGGAATTAATTTAATATTAGTACTCTCATTTATTCCTAATAAGATTAGGAGGCTAATTAATTAAAATAAAACTCAATTCCTTAATTGTTAAGGAGGGTTGCCTACATCTATAAATAAGAGGAGTCTTATTATGGGTGAGGTGGTTGTTGACGTATTCATAGAATACGTAATTCTAATAGTTGGGAGAGTACACCCTTTTCTATGAGAGATAGAAAAACTAGGGTTTAGCCAAATACCCATCTTCTTGAATCATTCTTCTTCCTTGGTGGATCATCTCTAGAGGCCAAACTCTTGGGTGGCTAACGTTGATCAAAGGAAGGAATCAAACCCAGTGGATTCAAGTTGAATGGCGAAAAAGGATTTGGAGGTGAACTTTCATTGCACGAGGAAGCTCGAATCTTTAAGGGTAGATTCTTGTTCATTATCTTTTCGTTTAATTAATAATTGTGCATAAAGGGTGATCTGGATATATGGTTTGTAAAATTTTAAAACTTTGATTTTCCACGTTTCCTCTTATTTTTACAATTTGATTGCGTTCATGAATATTACAAACCTAACACTTACACCAGGTTCGAACTACGCAGAACTGATCTCCTCTTCAATAGGAGTACGTAGGCAACCATTTATGGTTTGGTCTTACCCCCTACCAAAACAAATACTTATCACATGGTACTTGGATCAACCTTCAATCTATCACATTTCATCAGCATCAGACCAAAGGGATGGAACTAACTGATCGCCCCACACAAATGGGAGAATTGGCAACCATCTAAGCTACGGTTGAGTCCTCTAAGAGAAACACCAATCCATAAGAGATGGAACTACCTGAGCTCCCCCATACAAAGGAGTACCTGTGAGACCCTGAATTTTATGAAATGAAAGTATTCAATTTTCTTATAATTATTCTATTTAGTAAATGGTTAAATTGATAAAAGGTTAAAGTTAAGGGTGATATGTGAAAATTTTACAAAGTAAGCAAGTTGTTATTCGTTGTGTTGGGGAATATTCGATTGGTCGGGAAATATTCTCTGACGACATAATCATTAAGTGGACCCTAGCGGAAGTATTGTCGTAGTTAAAAGCAGATGAATTATCTTTAAAAAAACTACTCGATAGTAAAAGTATTATAACCATTAAAACTGTTGAACTACTCAATAGTAAAAGTATTATAATACGCGTGGTTGCATAGTAGCATACGGTATTGATTATTGCTGCTTAAGTGAGAAGTCATTCAGTTATACTCAATTATTGCTACAGTAATTGTTGCATCATATCTCTCATATTATTGATTCAATTATTATCACAGTATCATATACATAATATGATATATTATAAATCAATAATTGAGACGACAAAGTTATTCATATTATTATTTGCAATATTGACAATGTCTAGAAGTTCTGTCAAAGAGAGGTTTGGTCACCTAATTGCGCGCCAATAAGGAGAAATCCTTATCGGAAAGCCCCCTCTTTCTTGGGAACGACCTGGTTGTTAAATATTGTGAGTTATAATATTAATGATGAATAAGTTCGTGTTGATTAAAGATAAAATTGATAATTCCATTGTGTGGGAATTATTAGTGTTAGTGGAAATCGACATTTATTTCGATAATAATTAATGTTTGGAAGTTATATTGACCAATCGGGTAATTAATCGGATAAATGAGCAATTAATTGCTATTAATTCACATGCTTATAACTATGTGTTCACATGTGTGTACTATTGATTCACATGATTTACTATTAGGGGAGTTGGTGAAAGATTGATAATACTTGCATGACTAAATTAAAAATGGAGGTATAGTTGAAGGTACTATACTATATTTAATTTTTTTTACATGTTCAGAACTATTGAGTCACATGATTTACTATTGATTCACATGATTTACTATTAGGGGAGGTGGTGCAAGTTTGATAATACTTGCACGACTAAATTAAAAATGAAAAAAAGAGGAAGGTATTATACTGTAATATTTTGAGCCCCAAAACATGCAATTATTGAAACTATATTTTCCTATAAATAAAAGCTCATTCCTTCATTATTTTTCACCAATTCACTAAAGTTATAGAGCAATTATTATAGAGAGAAATTATAGAGAGAAAGAAGAAGAAGTACATTACCTCCTTATTCCGATATCCGAGGTTTTCTTCTAAGGTAAGGGTATTATTTCTTTTTATATTCATGAAGAGCTATTGTTATTCCATTCCTTATTATTACATTAGAATAACTTTGTATCGTGGACTACTAGTATATATGATGAAATTCTTACATTATTCCATTCTTTATTATTATGTTGGAATAACTTTGTTTATCTTAAATCTTTGCATACATGGTCAAATTCTTCTATTATTCCATTCTTTATTATTCTGTCGGAATATCTTGTCTATGTGTTTACTCATGACCTGGTTCCATTATTTATTATTCTGTCAAAATATCTTGTCTGTGCATTTACGCATGACCTGGTTCCATTATTTATTATTCTGTTGGAATATCTTGTTTGTGCGTTTATGCATGACCTGGTTCCATTAATTATTATTATGTTGGAATAGCCTGTCTGTGCGGTCTATCGCATGCCAGGTGAATTCTTCTATTATTCCATTCCTTATTGTTCTGTTGGAATAACTTGTCTATGTCGATTACCACATACATGGTGAATGATCTTTTGTATTCATTCCTTATTAAATTGTAGAAATGATCATGTCGTGGATTCTGCATGGCGAGTAAAAATCCATTCTGAGTTTTGTAATTTTCGACCTAAAAATTCTAGAAAAATTTGAAATGATAATTTGATGAGTTTTCTATATATTGTCCAAAGATGGCGATTTTGGATGTATAGAAAGTTATGGATTTTAAAATTTTAAAAAAGTAAACCCTTGTAACTCCTTGTGGTTAACTCTAAAATTGGTGAAATTTTTATTAGGAGTACAAGTATATAACAGGAGTATACCCTATAAATTTTGGAATTTTTGGACAAAAGTACAATTTATGATAAATGTCTAAATATTCTACAGTTTTGGCCATATGAAAAATAGTAAATGAATTTTAAAAATTTCGAGAAAAATATATGTTCAATATGGGACTATATTCTGTTAAATCCCAGAAAAGAAATAGTTTTGGGACTGATTTGATATTTTTCATGAAAATGAACTAGTTATGAGTAAATGAATTAAATATGTTATGTGAAGTAACAAAATTGGAAAATAGGATTTTATGGCTTGGGAATCCTATATAGGGTATATCTGATTTTTGATGAGGATTTGATCATTGGTGATGAAATCTTATGAGTATAGCATTTTTTAATAATTAAATGCATTATTTGGTAAAGTGTAAACAATTGAAATAATTTGTTTATAAGTTTAAGAAGTGATTAAAATATTGTTATAATATTAATAATATTAGATTATGAGTTTATTAAGTGATTGATAATATTTGGATAAATTTAAAGTCTTTAATATTTATCCTTGATTTCGTTTGATTAATGCTTATATCATTGTCATCATCCTCATGCTTATATTGTGATGAAAGTCATCTTTGGCTTACGTGCATAGATGGACTGTTGATTATTGGTTTTACAATTGTATATTTTTGGCTTACGTGCAAAGATGGACTATTGATTATTGGTATATCTTTGGCTTACGTGCAAATATGGACAGGTGTATGACAAGATCATAACCACTGGTGATAAGAACGAATATCCTTGGCCCGTAGTGCATGGGTAATTCGATGATGTGATTGGCAGGATCATGACCATTAGTTAACAGTTGAATGTCTTTAGCCGTAGTGCACTGACAGACAATTGATTGGTATGACCATTGGTTTTATAGTTGAATATCTTTGGCCCGTAGTGCAAAGGTAGACAACTAATTGGTATGATCATTGTTATTACATTTGAATATCTTTAGCCTTTGGGGTAAGGATATTGTGTAAACGTTCTATTAAGCCTTTGTGGCAAGAAGAAACTGTTGATTTACATGATTATAAATATGAATTGTGGATTTAACTATAATCTTTGGTGGTTTAGGTGAAGACAGGTGATGATAGTTCTTTTTGTCTTGGGTATAACAAAGAAATTGTTGATGAGTATTACGAGAATGAAATATTAACGATGGACTTTTAATCTAGAGGAGATAGTAGACATTATGTTCTACTTGACTCTTCTAATGGATTGCTAATTCATTGCAGATTAAACTTGATGTTTATTGTATTTTATCGGTTTAACAACTTTGTTGAAGGCTAAGGATAATTTATTACGCATTATCTTAGTCATAATATCTCTTCTTTGGGCTAGATTGAGCTCACCTTTTTCTTTCACTTTATTCTCTTGAGGAAATGAGAATATAAATTTGGACGAGTCGAGGGAATGGAGTGATGGTCCTATATGGTGGCTATAGCAGTCCTCACTACTTAGTGTGATAATAAGTGTAATGAGGACTGAATTTGAGTTTGTATACTGTCTATGAGGCAATATTCATGTAAACTCTTATCGATGTTTTCTCGTATTTGGCACGACAGTTGTATAATTAAGTTTGTAGTTGATTTCTGTACCATGTATCTGGCGACTCAAGATGGGTGATGTATACCTGTTTTGGGGGTGTCACAGTACCGGCGACCATCTGTGGTGCGGTCAACCTCAGAGAGGAAAGCCACACTCCTCTCTATTACTACATATAGAAACTAGTCCCAAGACACCAAAGGGTAGGGATACACACAGATCAACGATCCATTATGAAAGATCCTAAGACATCTCAATGTCCACCCATCAAGGATGAGTTTAGAATACATCAAGATCACAAGTCCTAAAGAAGCAGACAAATATCAAGCAAGTAATAAGGCACAACTAAAAGGACAGTGAATCAAAATATATTTTCCTGCCATATATAATACTGTTTGATATATACAATACGTACTGTACTATTTGTCCTGCTTAGAAATGCTCCTTGTTCTTTCATTTGGCTTGGTTGTTAGTCTTTTGTTGTCCATTTTAGGGGTCGTCCCATGTGGTTCTATCAAAAGCTTCTGGGGTATGCCCTTAGCGATTGTTTTATCTCTTTTCTTTTTAATATACAATCAAACTTAGCGGAAAAAAAAAAGGCTAAGCTAGTCTGTGTAGAAAAATAAAAGCCCATCTACAAATCAGAGTATATGCGAGCTATCAAGTCTAACATCGTATCTCTCTCCGAGGAAGGAGGTAACGTTGCGAGCTACTGCCCAAGGGTATCTACACGAGCCAACAGATCCACAACTAACTACATGGTGACACTATGCTCATAAATATATGCGCTCATCTCTGCAATGATGCCAGTGGTAAGGGATCTCACTGTAGTACTATCTATAACGGCAACATCCCAGGCAGATATAGCTCCATCCCGCTCAACAATCAATGCATCTCTGGATGATCTAGTCTCATCCCGCTCAGCAATAGCGATGTCTGTATGAGTTAAGGCATCCTCTCTCTCTCTAATAGAGCGACATCTCTCCCACCAAGAGTCATCGACATCAAGGCCCTAACTTTTCTCTAATATTCTCTTGAATGCGGTCACGATGCAGTCACCTTTGGGAGAATCCATCACAGTTGCTAGCAACCCAACAAAAACCTCCTCCTCGACGGGAAAATTAATGTCCTCTATGGGCTCTCCACCCTCCGAATCAATCCCCGACTCTGTGGATATAACCGCAGCCGATGTGGTCTCTGTCTCCATCCATACATAATACTCTTTCGAACAGCCCGGATGGCTAACAGAAAACTTAGCTAGCTCACGCTGATCCCAACAGGCATACACCCTGGATCTGTCCTTTGCTGACAAGTGGCGAGAAGCTAAGCGATGACCCAATGCCCCCTCAAAAGGATGGAAGTCCTGAAACTAATCAAACTGTGACATCACAGCCAGTGGGTGATAAGTGGTCATGCCCCATAAACCAGCCAGAGGGAGATAATCCATGCTAGGTGCATGAGTAATGAAGTTGTAGGGTGAACTGAGCCCTGTACACGGAAAAATGTCAAACGGATCTCCAATCCCTGCCAAAAACACCGACCAGGAAGTAGCGTCTGTACACTCTGATGGCTAAAAGGAGTAAGACATGGTTATCTCATGAGTAAAACAATACCTATGCCGTCGGACGGTGCCAATAGGTCTCAGGTGTGACATAAACCACACATACAACATGATCGAGCTGCCTATGAATACCCTTGCAGGATAGGTATGACAATACGTGGTTGATCTCAATGTCTTTGTTATAATCATTGGCACAATGGTATGACCCTCCCTGAGAGTTCTCACTTCCATGACAACACCGATGTCCAGCTCATCCATATACAGTGGCATGTACACATAAGCCACTCTGGCATATCATGAAATCGTCTACCACAGTCGTGCATGCCACCGATCCTCAACGTGGTGAAATCCACGAGTCTTTGTACATAAGCATCCTTTGAGCCAAATATGTTTATCAGAAAATGCTAGGACACCACATGGCTGGATGTAATCTCATCCTTAGTACTCTACGCCTCAGCCCGATGAGGGTCATGAACTGTCGGCTCATGTCGCCGATAGCCATCCATGTGCAAGGTCTGTCCAGTGGCAGCGCCATCAACCGTGCATACTCCTCTAAGGTGGGAGTCAACTCCTGGGTCCCTAATCATAAAACCTACCTCTACGGTACCCAATGCTCCAGCATACCATCTACAAGACCACAGGAACCTAGAACATCAGGAGGGTCATGGAATGTTGTAACAACTGATCTACGGTCACCCGATCTGGAGGTGACAAACTATCGTACCACGACCTCAGACGGGAGGCTACCGATACTGGTGGGGTGTGATCAATGTGGCTAACATGTTACGTGCATGATAAATAATAGATGACAATTTTATGTAGGGAATGGAAAATAGTACATATATTCATAAGTACATGATCATCTAATACATCATCTCTGTATAGCTAAATATACAGGGAAATGGGGTACAGACGCCCAACAACTAACAGAGGCCTGTCAAAAGATATAACAAGAATGGGGCACAGCCACCAAGTATCTAACAGAGGCCTATCAAAAGGTATAGCGAGAATACACATCAGAAGAAGACAATGGTGTCAATGTCTACATCATCAATCATGTACACCTGATGTAACTTCTCTTGAGTCACTGGATCTCCGTCAAGAGGGATGTCAAGCCTATATAATGAAGGATCTGCATTGATAAAGCCATATGGGTCATCTGAAGGGCCAGCCCTAGAGTTGGAAGGATCAAAAGTATCTACCTCTGAAGGATCTCTGCCCCAAGTGCCGGATAAAGAAATGTGCCCGGTCCAATTACCGGGTCAAGCTATCAATCTGTGTCAAATGAGTCAGATCTCGGACACAAGCCATCCAATCCGTCATCATCACGGATCCAGGAACCATATCCCCCATGAACTAAGTAGCGCGGTGCAGGCTCGATGATACTGAGGGACCACCGGCGATGGAACATATCCACGAGTATCTGAGCCTCGATAGTGTAAAGTCGTCAACGCTCATCAATGGGATATCAATGATGGGTAACTGTGATACAGGCCAATAACGCCTGGCAGGAGGCAAGATCGACACACGAATCTCTCCCTTGGTGCTCCTAATAGCACTATATCCTAAATAGAGCTCCCATCCTCCATCTGTGAAGAGAGGAATATTACGAGTGGATATCATGTACTCGATACCAGTAGGGTACCCGTCCTCAAACCCAATAGTAAAATCTTCCCCAAAATAGGGAATCCAAGTGATAGCATCAGTTGTCAACAACTCCAACTATAGATAACAAGGTGAAACCCTCAGCTATAGGAACCTCCGCCAATATGGATTGATGCCATCACAGTCCTCATGGATAGGTATCTAAACCTAACACACTCATAGGAGGCAAACATGAGATCCTCTCATAGGCCCAGAACTGCCAACACAAAGGCAAAACATCTGCTGTCAGTCAACACTCTTAACCTGTACATGGGAAATCAAAAGAGAAACACTCACTAGCAGAAATTGGTAAAATCCTAGCCAAGCCTCTATCAAGCCTTGCGAACGCATGTGCATGCCCCTGAGGAAATAAGCGAAGGTGTAGGAACCCCAATCATACTCTCCGATACGATCCACATCTCGTGTGGCGCTGACTAAAGTGAATAATACCGTGGAATAGTTATCCACTATGAAGCAACCCTTAATGATTATCCAAAACAATCGCCAAAGAATGTGATCCCTGACTCTCACATCATCGGGTATGGGCTCACTCAACATCCCACTTATAGCTCTATGCTCTAAGGACCTATATGAACTGTCATTCATTTGAACGCCTCAGCCGAGACTCCTAACAAGGATCCGATGGCAGTCGGGGTAATATTCGTCCTACATGGCACTAGCGCCCCTCTAAAATCTATACCGGTGAGAAACCGCCAATCCATCGGCGTCATCATCACCTCACAGTCCAATAAATGGAGAGAATGAGTCTGGTGAAACCAGCGCTCAGACAATGCCCTAAGATTACCCCAGGGACAACGACGGGGGAGGATGGAAAAGAACGCCTCGAAGCCCCAGCAGTGCACAATCACTCGATAATCGGGATGTAGAGCCTGATATGTAGAGTGAATCTTTGAACCGATTCCCTCGGAGGCCTGTGTGGCCGGGAACCTACATCACAAAGCAAATCAACATCAGAATCCTTGCTCCTCATTAATAGGAAAAAGGAAGATCAAATCCAGCTTGTACCTCATTTACATGTAAGTAAACTGAGGGGTGTCGACTCAAATCACCCAAAAGCTCTCGAGATCATCACACAATGCACGGAAGATCCCTACGGGAACATGAGTAGCGGAGAGGGTCCATGATGGGTACATCCTTCTCCTCGTCCTCAACATCAATACCTCAACCGGACAGGGACATATCACCGCCTCAGCTTTAGCGACAAAATTTGTCTAGCCCAGCAGGGGTCGAGGCACATCAGAAGCCCTCCTCAGACACATAAAGTGGTTCTGCGGGAACTACTTGGTTGATCCAGATCCATATATCTGGACACAAGTCTCCAAATTACCTCAGAAAGGGTGTGGTAAACTCTAACCTGGAGCTTTTTTCAATTGCATTTTATGACTACATGCATGCATGCATTACTTTAACATACGCCTACAGTAGAGTTAAAAATGCATGACTATCCAATGCCTACATTTTGGAAAAATTTAAAGAAGTAGTCGATGTCAATTGATTTTCCTAGACGAATGTTTCAAGTTAATGTTAAATTTATTGGTATGGTCTAAGCTACTTGATTTGGCTAAGACAAATGGTATGTCATGTTTAAAAGAAAATCGAGCTTTCTTTGAAGAAGTTGTGCCAAAGCAAATTGCTTTGGTATGGAATCTAATGATTAAGTCTGAGGTGAACACACCCCGAAATGGGGTTATACAATGGGTTGATCTCCTACATATAAAAGAGGTAGTTTACCTTCTTGGTGATTGTAAACTGACCGTGAAAGAAGGGTTACGGCGTCATGCTGTTAAACCTAGTAAGAGTTCATGGTCAATTTGACCCCTCAACAAAAGTATGAAATGTTGTAAAGAAATTCTTATATTCCTCGTTGTTCATTCTACTTCATAATTCTTGATAAGTTATGAAGATAAGAGTATGTTTGAAAGATAAGAACTTCTTTGGAGAGATGTTGAGAAGAAGGGTAGGTTAAAATTTTGAGGATGAAATTTTGTGAAGAAAGGGTGAATGTGATGACCCGGGAATGGGTGTGGTTTTAGAAATTCCGAGGATGGAATTTTTATAAGGGAGGAAGAATGTGACAATCCGAAAAATCGGATTGTCCAGAATTTAAGATTTAAAGAATTAGTTATTAATAAAAGGAATTTTTATTAATAATATTATGTGTTATGTGTTTATTAATCACTCTAGAACCTAGGATGATTATAAATCGGGAGTATTCTGGCTATGAGCTAGACTGAATGAATAAAAATTTTCAAGACAAAAATAATAAAATTTCGGGAATAAAAATATTTCTGAGAAAAATGACGAAATAGGCACTATTCACCCGATGAAACCCTAAGGGTTAGGGTTTAAATAACCTAAGCCTTTCTGAGAGTTCGGTATGTCGAAATGACATTCCGTAGAAAGATTTGACGATAATATATCGTGAAAAGTTAAGTAAGACGATAAAGGTTTTTTCTCAAAAAAACGTACATAAATCAGACGAAATAAAAACGACGAAAAGTATTGTTATGTACTTTTCATTACGTTTAACTACGTTAAGGGAAAACATGAAGGTAAATCTTTGAATGTAGAAAAGTGTTTTCAGTTTTTGGAGATCAGAAGAATACGTAAAAGTTAATCGATAAAGGCGGAATATCAAAACTATTTGGATTAGAGAATCATAGTTTAAAAAAGCTGTTGGGCCGAATTCCATAAGGCGGAAGAATGAAGCTTCAAGGAAAGCTTTGTGAATAATAAGGAGGTGGAGTAAGGAGGTGTGAATACTAATTTAGGAAATGACAAATTTGCCCCTAAACTTGAAAATCTATAAAAGGAAGCTTAATTTTATTTGTTGGTGATTTTGAAAATCACTAACATTTGAGAGAGGGAGAGAGATTTCGGATGAGGAAGAAGAGGAAAAGGAGGTGGAAAAGCTTACTCGTGTGCAAACTTTGTCCGACGGAAGAAGATTAAAGGAGAAAGGTAATCTGAAACCTTATCTCATATAAATTTTCTTTAAGTTTTTTATCTTAAAAGCATAGCTTAATGGGAATAGAAGTAAGAGATGTTAAGAATGATTTCATATGGTTGAAATCATGAGAAAAAAGAAGAAATAAGAAATTATAAGTTTAGTTTATAAATTTCTTAAGGAAGTATAAATTTCGTAATGAATTTGAGCGATCCGAATGAATCATATGAACGATTCAGTGAAATTAGTAAGGAATGGTGTTTTACAACACTAAATTCCCAGAAAAAGTGAAAATGTAATCAAAATATCGATTAAAAATAAAGAAACGAGCGAAGAGCAAGAAGAACACGCGAAGAACACGAAGAATGTTGTTGATGGACAAATTTAAATCCATCGTAGTATAATTGTTGTTGATGGACATGTTTAAAACCATCGTGTATAAGTTAGATACTTATTGGTTGGTTAGGAACGGTAGAAACGTTCATGAAGAATGGATTAAAACTTAGCCATAACGAAGTTATGGCGAAAATTTTGTAAAAGACGAACGAGAAGTAGAAAGTATGTAAATGAACCCGAACGAGTAGGGTTTCATAAGAATGTAAGAGAACGTAAGAAACATGAGTCATGGACTCAAGAACGAACAAGTGTCGAGTTCGGATGACCGAATTACGTATGAACGAACGAAGAACGTTAATAACATAAAATGAACGAAGGATGAAGATTAAAAATAAATTTCTATCTAAGAGGGATTAAAGTACGTAAGATAAGGAAGAGAATGGCTTTGGAAAAACCTCATTCTGAGGTACAACAAATAAGTTATGAAATCGGGAAGTAAGCGTCTGAAAATAATTTAACACTTAAAAATTTTTTCAAAGATTAGGGTTTGGCGCCATAACGCCAACCATACTTTGTAAGGTGGCGCCGTAGTGCCAGACCGGGGAGTTGGACACTGGAAACTCATGCCGCAGTGCGAGCAATAGCAAGGAGGGTGGCACCTCAGCACTAGTGGCGCTGCAGCACGAAGATAGTGAATGGAACCGGCGCCGCAACGTCGGTGCAGGGAAAAGCCCAGTGATGAGCTTTTAGCTACTCAAATCCTAGGGGAAGTGTAACAAAAGCTAATGAACGTGTAGTTCATGTAAGGTAACACTTAAACAAGTGAATTAAACCTTTAGTAAAGGTTGAATGGAAAGATTAAACGAGATTAAAAGACAAAGAATGTAAATGCGGGTTACAGAACTGATATCCGAGGACCATAGTCATGATAAACGAACGTGGGGGATTCCTATGATTGTGATTCCACGTTGAGTGACGAGGGTAATGAATAACATTTTGATGTTATGTTGTGGTAATGAGAGATAAGTGTAAAGCGTATAGACGCTGTGAACGGAACGCTATTGTGATGAACGGGCATATAACGAACGATATGACTTCGACATTAAGAGTGAGTAATGAACATGGGGTTCATGTAATGGATAACGAAATTATTAAGTAAGATATGAATTATCAAGAAAGCCATAATGAATGGTAATAAGATTATTGAAAGCCGAATGCAAGTCGGATAAAGAATGAATCCCAAGGTATGACATTTTGTTGCCAGAAAACCATAAGGAATAAGAAATTGACTTAACGAACATTGTAGTTTAATGGTTTGGATAAGTTAGATGAATTTAGGTTGTAGTACAATCGTAACCTTTGATGGTTGACATATGAGAGCTGGGCTAAATAATTCTGAAAGTCGAATAATAATCTAGAAAGGGGGGTTGAATAGATTATTATAGATTTAAAAATTATCTAAGGCCTTTTTGAATTTTTGAATAATTAATTTGCAGTGTTAGAAATTAATATGCAAGACAGTAAAAAGTCAATCACACAATGCACCGAGATTTATCTGGTTCACAATATACACCCCTTGGTATGTTGCTACGTCTAGTCTCAAGTCCCTACATGGAACTTGAGATCCTATTACTATCAGTAATCCTTCAACAGGCGGAGAAGCCTTTACAAAGTTTTATAGTCAAACTTCCAACTGTTCCCAACTAATCTATCTTGGGCAATGAAGCTCCCGACTCCTCCTCAAGCTTAGTTGTACTTCTTTTGAGTTCGATTCTATTATATGATCTGGGTCTTGAAACAACAACCTCTTCCTCACCTCACAAGTACACTAGAGACCCAACTTCCAGCTGACCTCTCTAAGACTCTGGTCTTGGTCAAAAGAATTACTCGTCTTTCTCACAGGTACATAAAATAAACTAACTCTGACCTTTCCTCTTTTTACAAATGATTTTACAACAATGTGCTTCTTGAAATAAGCAGATAAGATTTTAATACAGATGATGCTTCTCAAATAAGCAGATATTAATTAAATAGCAAATATGTTTATAAAAGTTCAGAGACTTTTATATATGAGAAATTGTGCTTCTAATTAAGCTAGTATATGATTTTAAAGCATTTATAAAGAATTAAAATTCTATAAAGAGTGTTTTTCTATGGATAATATAAAATTGTTTCATAATTAAACTTGACCGAATATTTTATGAGTTGTAAATAAATCACATCAAACAATAAGTATAATGTTAGTTAAGCACAATTTGATATAACAAATATTATTAGTTAAACTCAAATAATATATAAGAATATTTTATCTATTATGTGAACTTTTATAGATAATGTCACTTAGTACTTTAAGGAATCGTACGGTTCGAATTTCTCTTGGTAGAGGTGTATCTCCGTATCCTTGCGACGTCTAAGTGTGACAAAATTTATAATTCTCACAATTGATATTTATATAAATATTTTAAATAGATCACTATGATTCTCAAATTCAGTTCGGATGACAACTCTTTTTGGAGTAGTATCTCAGTGTTGTTTTGAGCTATCAAGTGTCTTATCTATTTTATGATATTTATATAAATAATATCAATAAAAGGTTACTGAAGACTATAAGGAATAAATGCGGTTGGATTCCTCTCAAGTGAGGTTTATCTCAAAGTAGCCTTGCGGCGCCCAGTATCCTTTTATTTGATAAATAGATGAAATATAGATATATAGAATTGTGTAGAACAATTTATATTTGTATATCTATATATAACACAAGTAAGAAATAATTCAGCGAAATTAAACTTATCTCGATACTTGGACCAATTTTTCTCTTCAAAGATTAATCGAACTTTTGTATAAAGAGTTATAAAACTTAGAGAGAGATGTAGGCAAGGAGAGTATGATTTTCTTTTCCTTTGAATTGGTAAAAACCAAATGAATGAAATACTCCTATTTATAGGATTTTTTTGAAGTTAGAGGCAAAATAGTAATTTCAAAAACTGAATTTTGAATGAGCGAATATGATCAATTATTTTTTGAATGGATGGTCGAGATCAAAGCAAAATTTTACTGTGATAAGAGCTATAAAAATGCTGGCGTTTTTCAACCTTCCAAGCATTTATTGCTTATTTGACCAATAAAGCTCATTCCAGCCAACACATGTTTTCAATTAGTCCCGAATTGTTTGTCACTCACACACATACACACGGTTTTTAGCACATGCACAATAATCATGCACTTATATATAGTATAGTTATATATATATATATATATATATATATATATATATTATATGACTAATATATATATATATATATATATATATATATATATATATATATATATATATAACCATATATATATATATATATATATATATATATATATATATGTGTGTATAAAAATATTTTGCCCACTTTTAATTTTAGAAAAAGAGATAGGGTATCCTTGCTATAAATAATATATGAATTAATTTATTTAACACTTGACATATAATTAATCAAGGTCAATAAAAATTAATTCAAGTAAAAATAATAAAATAAATAAATAATTAAATATTTATTTAAAACATAATTGTTATCATCAAAATAATAATAATACCTATCAATCTCCCCCTTTTTGATGATGACAAATATAAAAATATTTTTAGTTTGTAAGAAAACTTCCCCTTAAATTGTGAACCCCTTATAATCGCAGATAAAGTTCATTCATGGCAGTTCATATATATTCCATTCATAGCAGTTCATATATATATGCGGATTCGATTCGACATTCATGGCGATTCAATATATAAGCGATTTATGTAATGTAATCATATTTTCTTCTCCCCTTTTGTCATCATAAAAAATGGTGGATAGAAAATAACATGCATAAAAGATGGTTAGAAATCCTGCAAAGAAGTTAGGTAATATATATAAGCCAAGTAATAATAATAATAAGTAGTAGTAGTAGTAGTAGTAGTAGTAGTAGTAGTAGTAGTAGAGGGGACAAGGATTAAGGATTACAGTAGCCAAATAGTTAGTTGAGGAGAGGGAAGGATTACAATAGCCGAATTGTTAGTTAAGTCAGTATATAAAGTTAGATTTCCTCAAGGTTAAGAGGAGAAATCGACGGATCGAGGCGGTGGGGATGAAAGCAGGAGCGAGGATCGGGAAGCGACTATGAAGTCGATGAGTGAATGCGGCGTTGAAAGGATCCATGAATAGGTTGTTGTGCTCGAAGTAAAAACCACAGTGAATTGCATGCGAGGATATTTGAACATCTTCGATTTTGCCAACATAACGGGTGATTATCTGACAAAAGTTGATTCATGCTGTTTAGAGAATTGATTTTGGCAGCCAGGATGATGTTTTCTTCAACAGTTTCATGATCAAAGGGTTTAAAGATGTTGAGAGGTTGGGGTGGCAAGTTTAGATGAGCTATTATATTACTGGTAGGAACTGGCTGAGAGGGAAGAGTGGATAAAGGAAGATTCAAGTGATGGAAGATACGTGTAAGAAGAAGACCGAATCCAAGACAATTATTGTGAAAACACTGTTCGAATGAAGATAATAAGAAATATGCAAGATTGTATGACAAACATGCATTTAACAGTCCTTTGATGAGTTCAAGATCGAATGGCAACATTTTTCTGTCATTTCTAACAGGCATAAAATTTTTTCTTAAGATTTTTCCAAGAAATTGACACTAAGCAGTTAAAAACTCTAGACTTACTTTGCATGGGAAGTTAAATAATAGCGCTGGTACGATTTGGTCAGTGACCACAAATCGATTGAACTTAAATAACATGCATTCTTCGACAGATATGCCGAAGGGATGAAGATAGGAATTACTGCGAGGTAACTCAAGTGTAGATGGATGCAACTGAAGAGCATTAATAAGAAACAATTCATCTATGACATATGGTTGACCTTGAATACATGTAGTGATAGTCTTTAACAAGCCAGAAGAGTCATGTAAGAATTCCATGTGAGCATAAAATTCAGCCACAAGACTGGGAAAAACAGACTTATCATTAAAGGAAATCAAACAATCCCACCCAACATTTTTGAAGATTTCAAACAGTTTTGGAAAATGATGAAATGTGATAAAATTTCCTGGGCATAAATTATGTCTCATAGACTGATATTTTGACTGAGCAGATGAAGTCGTAAGAGTCGGAACAACATTTGAAAAATGTGATTCAGAGTTAAGAGACAAAGCTTTCCTTTTTGAAGACAATAAGTTAGTCATGATAAGTATAGATGCAGGGAAGATGGGTGAAAATATTAAGTGGAGAAGTGAAGATATGTAAACACGAAACATTTTTGAAATGTTGTATATATATATATATATATATATATATATATATATATATATAAGGAAAAAAAGTAGAGGTTTTAATGAAGTAATATAAACTTAAGTAATCAGAGAAACGAAGCATTTAATAATTGAGATGGAAGGAGATTTAAAACAGTACCAATATTTAAGTGAAACAGTAAGATATACACTATTAAAAAAAATTATTTAAAAAAAATCCACATGTCATTTAAAGAACATAGAGAGTAAAATTGTCAGACAAATATAAGAATGATTACTGAAGAAAAAAGATTTTGAACATGGCAAGAAATTATAATTTCAGACATCAGTTTTTCAAAGAAGTAGGTAAAATGCAAGATTTCAATATTTATAACAAATCTTAGAAGTAAATGCAATGAACAACCCGGTGAATACCCGTATTCACACATTATATAAGATGCAGAAAGTAATCCAGTGGACATCAGTATCCACACAAATAAGAAGATAGAGAGAAATGAAAAGTTATACCTGAGGTGGTATCTATCATATACTAGGTTTAGTATGCTCAGCATTTTATCGTTCTTATTTCTTAGTGAAAGCAGCATAGCGCTTAACTAAAATGTATATATATATATATATATAAAGTATTTTAGAGTAAAAAAATATGTAGATATAAATACTTTTAAAATTATTTTTTAAATATATGTTTTGAAAAAAAATTGTTTTGAAAGGTGTTTAGAAAATGAAAAAGTGTGAGCAGATCTTACCAAAATGTATTAGTAATGATAGAGGCTGTGATAAGGTGAGAGCGAGGTTGAAAGAAAAATAAACAATTGTTGTTTTTAGTAGAAGCCCTAAATGTAAACAGAGAATGTTTTTAAAAAAAAACTTGGAATACATAATCTCAGATCAAAAAAAATTCTACAAAGAAACCCTAATGAATACCCTAATATTTTTTTAAAAAACTTTCATATAATAAAGAGGAACTCATGTAAGAACAGATATGATTTGACTGACATTCAAATTAGTTAAAAAAATATATATGCAAAAATTTGAGTAAGTGTTTTCAGATCTTAGAAAACCCCTTTTTTTTATTTAATAAAACCAAAAATAAAGTTGAGTATACCAAAAATTGACAAAAACCCTAATCAATTTTTTTTTAAAAAGATGAAAGTTTAAAAATCGTAAAAAAAATAATAAAAAAATATAAAATAAAGACGATTTTATCAAGAATAGAAGAACACATACAAACATTTAAGCAACTGTCTGTAGTTCTCAGATGAAAAAAATTTCCAAAAAAACTGATTAGGAAGAGGAGATCGATCTATGAAATAATAATGCCTAGGAGAAATTAGAGGTGATAGAGGATAGCCGGAGATGGCGATCTGAAAGATCATAGGAAGAGAGAGAGAAGAAGCTAAGAGCGTAGAGAAGAGAGAGAGAGAGATTTTAGAAAAATAAATAAAAAATAAAAATTATATATATATATATATAGTATGTCTTACCGGATGATCCAACGGTGGAGAAGATTGAACAGATTTTGATCAATGGCTATAACTCAATCTGAGTTGTGTTTCTTTTAAAGAACTGATCCAATGGATGAGATTAGTGCCTAGATTTGATCGGACGGCTTTGGAGGCGGCTTGAATTAGTTTGACCATTGGATGTGCATGAATATTGATGGTGCAGATTTATAAAAGAATATATGTATACATACCTTATTTTAACAATAAAAAGTGATTTTCAAAAATAATATATAAATATATATATATATATATATATATATATTGATAATAATTATATAAAAAATATCAAAAATATATATATATATAGTCTATTAAAAAAATGAAATAGAAATTAAAGTTAAAAATAATTACGGATGGTTATCTAACATTCCTAGCTCAATTCTTAATTTGCAAAATCTTTCTGAGCTTAGTGGTTTAGTGAATATATCAGCTATATTTAATTCAGTGTCAATATATGTTTCTAATTTAATATTTCTGTTATTAACATGATCACGTAAAAAATGATGCCTAATGTCTATATGTTTTGACCTAGCATGCAAGACTGTATTTTTGCTGAGATTTATTGTACTAGTATTATCACATAGAATTGAAACACAGTCAAATTTCAAATTATAATCGACAAAGTGCATTTCATCTATAAGATTTGAGCCTGACATCGTGCGGTACATAGCGTAATACCTTGGTGGTTGAAATAGAGAAATGAGTTACGCTTTTGGAAAACCAGAAACCAAACATCCTCACAAGGAATTGGCGAATTACCACTAGTGCTTTTTAGATCTACGTGATGACTGCGTAGTCAGAGTCTGAAAAACATACGAGATTAAATAGTTGATCCTTAGGATACCATAGACCTAATTCAGTGGTTCCTTTAAGATATCGAAAAATTCTTTTCAACTTTGTGGTGGGGCGAGATTCTTTGGGATCGACTTGAAACACAGCGCGTTTGGAAACACTAAACATGATGTCGAGGTCTACTAGCGATTATATATAATAGACTTCGATCATTCCTCTAGATTTTTAGAGTCGACAAATTTTCCATTTTAAATCGATAATTAATTTATCTGTTGTTGACATAGGAGTGTTAAGAGATTTGCTGATTTTAGTCCAAATTTTTTTTTATCATTTCTTTACAATATTTAGATTGAGATATATGAATACCTTTTTCTCCTTGTTTGATTTGCAATCCGAGGAAGAAATTGAATTCTCCCATCATGCTCATTTCAAATTCTTTACTCATACTTTTAGAAAACTCATTGCACATAGTAATGTTAGTAGAACCAAAAATAATATCATTAACATATATTTGAATTACCAAAATATCAACATTTTTATTTTTAGTAAACAAGGTAGTATCAACAGTTCCTCGTTTAAAGCCATTTTTCAATAATAATTTACTCAACCTTTCATACCAAGCTCTCGGAGCCTGTTTTAAACCATATAGAACTTTATGTAATTTATAAACATATTAGGGATGGTAAATCTTCAAATCCGGGAGGTTGTTTAACATAAACTTCCTCTTATAACACCATTTAAAAAAGCAGATTTCACATCCATTTGAAACAGTTTAAAATTCTTATGGCATGCAAATGCTAACAACATACGGATAGATTCAATTCTAGCAACAGGAGCATAAGTTTCATCATAGTCAATTCCTTCCATTTGATTATATCCTTGTGCAACTAATATTTCTTTATTACGAATTACAATTCCATTTTCATCAAGTTTATTACGAAATACCCATCGAGTTCCAATGGTTGAAACATTCTCGGGTTGTGGGACTAATTCCCATACTTTGTTTCTAGTGAATTGTTCAAGTTCGTCTTGCATAGCCATTATCCAGTCCTCATCTAATAAAGCATCTTTTGTAAATTTAGGTTCAATTTGAGATAAAAAGGACAAATGACCAGCTAGATTATGTGCTTGTGATCTAGTGATAACTCCTTTTTCAACATCACCAATAACATTTTCTATTGGATGATTTTTAATAACATGAGACCCTTTGGGCAAATCATTCAATTGAGGGTTTGGATTTTCAAGAGGATTATCACTACTAGGTGGAGATGTATTATCTAGTTTTGGTTCTTCCATATTTCTGAGAATGTCTTCAATGACAACATCATTATTAGTCAGTTCTTTGTATTTAGGAGGAGGTTGAGTTTCATCAAAAGTCACATTCATTGATTCTTCCACAACTAGGCTTCTTATGTTGAAAACTCTGTAGAGAGTATCCAAGAAAGATTCCTTCATCAGATTTAGGATCAAATTTTAACAGGTGTCCTTTGGTGTTTAGAATAAAACATTTGCTCCCAAAAACACGAAAATAATTTATTTTTGGAGTTCTTTTATAGTAGAGCTCATAGGGAGTTTTGAGCAAAACGGGTCTTAATAAAACTCTGTTTAATATATAGCATGATGTTGCCACTACTTCAGCCTAGAAATACTTTGGAAGACGATATTCGTTTAACATTGTATTAGCCATTTCTTGTAAAGAACGATTTTTTCTTTCAACAACACCATTTGACTGAGGTGTATAAGGAGCGGGGAAGTTATGACTTATACCATTCTCATCACAAAACATAATGAAATCAGAATTGTCAAATTCTTTTCCGTGATCAGATTGAATATAAACAATAGAGGTTCCTTGTTGATTTTGAATCTTTTTACACAGAGTAGAAAAAGAGTTAATAGCCTCATTTATAAATTTTAGAAAATCAACCCATGTAAATTGTGAATAGTCATCAACCAAAACTAGAATATATACAGAACCACCCATGTTGTGTTTAGGGATTGGTCCAACAAGATCCATGTGTAATAATTCTAAAGAATCGAGAGGTTGACCACGATGAAACTTAGGTTTATGTGATGCATGAATTTGTTTTCCTAATTCACAAGCTTCACGTATATGGTCTTTGAAAAATTTTAATTTAGGAAGACCACGGATATGTTCTTTAGAAATGTTATTTATGAGTTTCATATTTATATGTCCTGATCTGCGATGCCATAGCGAGGATCTTTATTTCCGGATACTGAGATAAATGTTATCTAAATGAGAGTAATCATCTAAGTCACAGGTATACACATTTTGATATCTAGGACAAACTAAGATCAATTTACCAGTTTGATCAAAAATAAGGTAATTATATGTACTAAAGGATATTTTAAAACCACTATCACATAGTTTACTAATAGATGAAAGATTATACAGAGTCCGATTAACTAAGCGAACATTGGAGATGGTTATGTGTTTATTACCAACACATCCAACTCAGAATTATTTTACCTTTATTGTTATCACCAAAGTTACCTCATCAAAGTCTGTAGCTTGCAGATTTCTTAATTTGGACTTGTCTCCAGTCATATGTCTTGAGCATCCACTATCAAGATACCATTTGCTTTTATTTAAATCATATGGAAGACATACCTGCAATATATGTACTAGTTTTATAGGTTGATACCCTTTAAATTGAAGGGTCCTTAGGGTGAGTTTTCCATTTTGTATAAGGAGCATTTAAAGTTTCCTTTACAAAACTAGGCATAGGATAATCAACTTTAGTGGAAAGAAGCATTCTATGAGTAATTGGATTGTGGGAAGTATGATAATGTTGTTTGTGAAATTCTCTTCTTGTTATGGTTGGTGTAGTATATGTTCCCTTGGGAACCCAAATCATTTTTCCTTTATAGTTTCCATTTCTAGCATTGCACATATAAAAAGAGTGACCATTTCTATTACAATATGAACATTTTGTGAAGGGATATATATTTCTTTTATTTTCCTTAATTTTAACATGATATAGTTCTTTATCTTTTTTTTTATAATGTGGGGTTTCCCAATATGATCGGACTAATCCCCGAGTCGGGACTCGACCCTTTTGGCTTCTTGCACCGACTTATTTGGTATTTGTCAAAAGTAACTCAATTAATTAATTCTCTCACACTTGAGGCGGGCGGGACTCGATCCCGGGATGTCGGGTCTCTGAGCTCACCCAATCGAAGCTTCTGCAGATTGTGCCAAGTCTTTGTGGTTTAGTTCTTTATCTTTTGATTCACTTGTTTCACCCGTATATCCTAAACCTTCTTTATTAAAGCTACATTTTTGTTGATTTAACATAACATCACGATTTTCTTTTCCTTTTGTAAATTTATAAATTCTATTATTTAAATCTTCATGTTCTTTGGTTAAGTTTTCAATTATGCAATTATGGTATTCTATTTATGTTTTTAACCTTGAATTTTCATTTTTAATTTCTTCAATTACAATTTGATCTTGCACTTGATTATCTTCATTGATTACAACAAGTGTTGAATTTTTAATTTCAAGATTTTCAATTAAGATGATAAGTGTGGAATTTTCTATTTCAAGATTTTTATTAATTTTCTTAAGTTGTGCTAATTCTTCTTTATTTTCTAAGTTTATTTCATTTAAACTTTCGTTAGTGATAATTAAATTAGCATTTTCAATTTCAAGACTTGTATTTATTTTTCTTAATCTTTCTAATTCTTATTTTAACAGTTCATTACTTTCATATAAATGACTATAAGCTTCTTGTAATTCATAGTGTTCTTCATTTATATTTTCTAGTGTGTATGAAGAAAATGAAGTGCTAGGCAATTGATGTTCAGAATTTACCTCAGATCTTGGTGATGAGTCATTATCTGCCATTAGATAGAGATTTGCAACTTCTTTAATTTGCTTTCGGCGATTTCTTCCTCCCCAAAATAGGTATTCATCACCCATCTTGAGTTACGCCCATATCAAATACATGGTACATAAATTCAAATACAACTTAATTATACAACGATTATACATGTAAAATACGACGAAACATAATCTAAGAGTTTTAATAAGTATATTGTCATCTAGGCAATATACAAACTCAATGGAGTCCTCATTACATTTATTGTCACACTATTTAACAGAATAGTGAGGACTACTAATCTATCATCGGATAGTCACTCCAGTTTCCCAGACTAGTCCCGGCTATATTCTCATTTCACGAAGAAAACGGTGAAAGAAAGGGTGAGCTCAACTAGCCCGATAAAAAATATTATGACTAAGATAATGCGAGAATAAATTATCATTAGTCTTGACAATATTAAAGCGATAAAATACAATAGACATCAAGTTTAGCTGCGGTGGAACAAACAATCCATTAGAAAAGTCAGTAGAGAATAAAATCTACTATCTTACATGATTTAAAAAGGTTTTCATCAATTTTTATCGGCGAGACTCGACAATAAATAAACCACATCTTGAATCATTCACATACCCACGGGCGAGGATATTCATTAAATCATCAATGGTCACGACTATCTTGAATAATCTCTAGTCATAATCATACCAAGTCCATCTCTTGCACGTAAGCGAAGATATACAACTATAAAACCAACAACCAACGGTCCATCTTTGCACGTAAGCGAAGATATACAATTCAATAATCCACGATCCATCTTTGCATATAAGCGAAGATAACTTTTATCACCATAAAGCATGAGGATGATGACAATGATATAAACATTAATCAAGCTGAAAACAAGGATAAATATTAAAGACTTTAAATTTATCCAAATATTATCAATCACATAATAAATTCATAATCTAATATTATTAATATCATAACAATATTTTAATCACGTCTTAAACTTATAAACAATTTATTTCAATTGTTTATACTTTACCAAATAATGCATTTAATCATTCAAAAATGCCATACTAATAAGATTTCATCACCAATGATCAAATCACCTTATCAAAAATCTACATATACCTTATATAGGATTTCCAAGCCATAAAATCCTATTTTCCAACTTTGTTACTTCACATAACATATTTAACTCATATATTAAGTAACTAAATAATTTTCATGAAAATACCAAATCAGTCCCAAAATATTTCTTTTAAGGATTTAGCGAAATATAGTCCCATAATGAACATATATTTTTCTCGAATTTTTTAAAATTCATTTACTATTTTTCAAAAATCAATTTCTAATTAATTCCTTAAAAATTAGCTACCTCAAGTTTAACTCCAAAAATTCCCAAATCTTGGCGAGGATCTTACACATGTTAACGTGAGCTTCGGTTTAAATTTCATGGTCATCGGAGTTATAGAACTCCGGTTATAGCGTTTTTAAATCGAAAAAACCTAAATATTGAAATGGTCATAACTTGCTCATTTTAAGTCGGAATGAGCTCATTTTTGGACGGAGATGTTCTTTATACCATATACTTTCATGTCCCAAAAGGCGAATTTTTCTCATAAATTAAGTGGCCAGAAATAGCCCTTTTAAAAAATACGGGCGATAGCATTTTTCTATTTTTACGACTTTTGACTCCTTTGCTAAAATCAGTCCACACGAAAATCTACAACACCTTTTCGGTGATTCCACTTGGAGATGCTACAAAACTCATAGATCTAACTCTAGAACTTGACCACACTCAAAAATTCAAAATATAATAGGAGATATGGTCGATTGAATTTTCGTATTCCATTTTCACCAAAATCGATTTTTCAACCCTTTGTGATTTCTAAGAAACTTTCATGTTTTCACATAATAACCAACATAACTCATCATAACACTTACTAATACTTCATATACCCATGATTTTCATCGGTCCAATGCTTTTATTATGACTCTCATCATAATCAGCGTAACAGATCATTTCCACAATTTAATAAGGAATGAATACTGAAGGATCATTCACCGTGCATGTGGTAATTCACATAGGCGAGTTATTCAACGAGAATAATAAAGAATGGAATAACGAAAAGGATTCACCATGCATGCGATAGAGGCCTTACAGAGACGAGGAGTTATTCCCAGCGAGAATAATAAAAAAAGCGGAACCCGGTCGGTAATAAAGAATGAATCCCTTGCACCAGATATTCAACGAGAATAATAAAATAATAAACCGAATTCGGGCGTAAATTAATGCAAATGGATATTCAACGAGAATAATAAATAATAAATAATGGAACCGGTCGTAAGTAAATGCAGGAGCGCGAAGGGTTATTCAAAGAATAATAATAAATAAATGGAACCGAGGTCGGTAAAAATAAGCACGAGACGGGATATTAAACGAGAATAATAAAGAATGGAATAATAGAAGAATTTCACCATGTATGCGATACTTTGCATATCTGAGTTATTCAACATAATAATAAAGAATGGAATAATAGAAGAATTTCACCATGTATGCGGTACTTAGCATAAGCAGAGTTATTCAACATAATAATAAAGAATGGAATAACAACTCTTACGATATTGAAAGAAAGTAATTCTCTTCATGAATACGAAAAGAAATAATACCCCTTACAATACTGACAAATAATATCCCTTACCTTAGAATGAAAATTGGATCTTTGGAATAGAAATGTAGCAGACTTCTCTTCTTCTTTCTCTCTATAATAATTCTCTATAATAATGGCTCTAAAGCTTTTGTGAATTGGTGAGAAATGAAGGAAGAATGAGCTTATTTATAGGAAAAAATAGTTTAGATAATTGCACGTTTTTGGGGCTCGAAAATATTACGATCTGATACCTCGACTTTTCTTTCATTTTTAATTCGATCATCCAGTATATTATCAAACTTGCACCACCTCCCTAATAGTAAATCATGTGAATCAATAGTAAATCATGTGACTCGATAGTTCTAAACATGTGAAAAAATTAATTACGATATAGTACCTCCATACATACCTCCATTTTTTAACTTAGTAGTCATGCAGTATCATCAATCTTGCACCAACCCCTAATAGTATAAGAATGTGATTCAATAGTACACACATGTGAACAAATAGTTATATGAGCATGTGAATTAGTAGCAATTAATTGCTCATTTACTGGATTAATTACGGTTTGGTCGATATAACTTCCAGGACATCAATTCTTATCGAAATAAATATCGATTTCCACTAACACTAACAATCCCAACACAATGGAAATATTTTTCTCAAAAATTTCATTTTGAAATTTTGAAGTTTGACTTTTTCGAAAAAAGTCAACTTTGACTTTTTTGACCAAAAAATCGACCTCGGAAAAATTTTGTGTTTATAGTCTATTTCTACTAATTTCATCGTTCGGGACTCAAATATCACGTCCGCGTCTCCAAATTCAACTCAGAACTCAAATTCGATTATAATAACATTCATCATTAATATCGTAACTCACAATATTTAACAACGAAGTCGTTTCCCGGAAAGAGGGGCTTTCGATAAGGATTTCTCCTATTGGTAGCATGATTAGGTGACGAAACCTCTCCTTGTGAGAACTTCTAGACATTGTAAATATTGCAATTTAATAATATGAATAACTTTGTCGTCTCAATTATTGATTTAATAATATATCATATAATGCGATGATCTTTGTGACAATAATCGAATCAATAATATGAGAGATATGATCTGATAATTCTTTAGTAATAATTGAGTATAAGCGGTGACTTATTACGTAAGCATCGATAATCAATCTGGTGTATTATTCTCTTATGACCACGTGTATTCTTGTACTTTTACTCTGGGTAGTTCAGCGGTTTTAACGGTAAAACTTCGCGGTTATTTTCATAAAAATAATTACATCGTTTTATTACTCGATCAATGATACTTTAGTTTATGGGGTTAACTTGATGATTGTGTTAATCGTCGAATATTCCTGTTAAAAAAGCGAATATTCCCAGAGCCAATCGAATATTATATAACAACTTGCGTACTTTGTAAAATTTATAAATATTACCCACAACTATAACGTTATCTCAAATCCACACCAAAATTTTGAAAAAAATATTTTGAGAAAATTAAATCTTTATTAAATAAAATCTGAGGGTCTCACAATCTCCCCTCCTTATGAAATTTACCCCTCGAAATTTACGTCGTTACAGGTATGTGAAGAGGTGAGGATACCTTGAATACCTTTATCGTCGAAAACATTAAATTCATCTTTTTAATCTCGACGAAAGATATTCATTAACAATTCATCTTTTGCACTTTGAGGCCAACTTTATAACCAATAATCAATAGTTCATCTTTTTACTCTGAATATTTGTATAACCCAATAATCAATAGTTCATCTTTTACTACTGACTGGGCCAAAGATATACAAGCTATAAAACCAATAATCTTTGAGACTCGACAATAGTATCCACGACCACGAATTATCCATACCTTTCGGGGGCGAGGATATTAAATGTTTTCAATCTGATCGGTCATGATTATACCAAATAATCCACAGTCATAATCATACCAAGTCCATCCATCATGCACTACTGGGCCAAAGATGACTTTTACCACATCATTTGTAACATTACGGTCATGATTATCTTAGATAATCCACAGTCATAAATCATACCAAGTCCATCTATGCACTTCTGAATACACAGATGACTTTCAACAAAATATAAATATGATGAGTAGTTAATCAATCGATTCCTAAAATCACATCAAAAGGCAAGTATTTTCAAAGAGATAAGATCGACGAATAGCGTGAAAGTGTCGATTTGAAACAAGATTTATAAGCGAGTGGAGGTAACAAAAAGTTTCTCTAACGAAGTTTCAACCAATAAGTCAAAGTCTAACTTCTCGGGTCAAATTTAAGCGTTGAACACAACTAGGTGAAATACAAGAGTGGGTAGAACTAGTATCGAATAAGATATAGACTTGCATGAGTTTATAATTAACTTACAAGTAATAACCCGTTCGGGTTTCTTGACAAACGCTCTCTCACTTAAACTCTACGGATTTGACTTTGCTATAAGGTACATTCCACCCTTAAGTGCTTCGTCACATTCACGATCCATGATTTGAATCATTATTCTCGATCCATATCGAATTGGGGTTGACCAGCTGCTGCGGGGGTAATTCCAATTCGATGTTGGATTCTCCCAATTGTTGTCCAAAAAGCAAAATCCATTTCATCTATTTTGACTTTATTGGATCGGACGTCTTTTTGACAATATCAGCGCGTCGTCGCGGCTTTTACCCGCATCATCATCTATTCTCCTTCGTTCGATTGTTTACGCTTTCATCGGATCTTTGATCAAAGCATTCTCGATTCGACTCTAATATCTTATACTCTTGAAAAGTTATTACATTCAAACATCGCACATCGGGTAACACAATTTTGAATTATTGCATCTCTTTGCTCTACAACCGTTGCCGTTCTTCCTCCTGCTCTTCTAACTCATGAATACGATTTTGTAATTCTAAATTTTGATCATAAAATTCTTCTAATAAATTTTCCTCAGGTTCCTCTTCTTCCTCTTCTTCCTCACTCTCAGCTGCTACCTCTGCGACTAGCTCGGGTGCAACTATTAGTTCTTCACTCACTCACGTAGATATCTCTAATTTCTTCTTAAATCGACATCACATTAACACAGGTTAGTGATTAAAGGTGTCTCGATGGTCTCATTCACTCCATTGCTAACATTTTAATTTTGCCATTTTCAAACAACTTTGCCACAAAACAAGAGTTAATTGACATATCACATATTATCCTATACTACGTGTGGCCAATTAAATACCAAATAAACTTAGGTAGGTCATACTAGCGAAAAAATTCCCGTCTCTCCCCTCCTAGTTCTTATCTCACATCTCGGCCGGGGATCATATCCTAAGCTTTGATACCAATTGTGGCCCCCAAAATTAGGTATTCATCACCCATCTTGAGTCGCCAAATACATGGTACATAAATTCAAATACAAACTTAATATACTGACGATGTAGTGTAAAATCGACAAAACATAATCTAAGAGTTTTAATAAGTATATTGTCATCTAGACGATATACAAACTCAATGGAGTCCTCATTACATTTATTGTCACACTATTTAACGAGAATAGTGAGGACTACTAATCTTATCATCTGGATAAATCACTCCTTTCCCAGAGCTAGTCCCGGCTATATTCTCATTTCTGACGAGAAACGGTGAAAGAAAGAAAGGTGAGCTCAACTAGCCCGATGAAAATATTATGACTAAGATAATGCGAGAATAAATTATCATTAGTCTTGAATAATGTTAAGCGATAAAATACAATAGACATCAAGTTTAAGCTGCGGTGGAACAAACAATCCATTAGAAAAGTCAAGTAGAGAATAAAATCTACTATCTTACATGATTTAAAAAGTTTTTTCATCAATTTTTATCATTTGAGACTCGACAATAAATAAACCACATCTTGAATCATTCACATACCACGGGCGAGGATATTCATTAAATCATCAATGGTCATGACTATCTTGAATAATCCCTAGTCATAATCATACCAAGTCCATCTACTGCGTAAGCGAAAGATATACACTATAAAACCAACAACCAACAATCCATCTTTGCACGTAAGCGAATATATATAATTCGATAATCCACAGTCCATCTTTTGCATGTAAGCGAAGATAACTTTTATCACCATATAAGCATGAGGATGATGACAATGATATAAACATTAATCAAGCTAAAACAAGGATAAATATTAAAGACTTTAAATTTATCCAAATATTATCAATCACATAATAAATTCATAATATCTAATATTATTAATATCATAACAATATTTTAATCACGTCTTAAACTTATAAACAATTTATTTCAATTGTTTATACTTTACCAAATAATGCATTTAATCATTCAAAAATGCCATACTAATAAGATTTCATCACCAATGATCAAATCCCTTATCAAAAATCTACATATACCTTATATAGGATTTCCAAGCCATAAAATCCTATTTTCCAACTTTGTTACTTCACATAACATATTTAACTCATATATTCGTAACTAAATAATTTTCATGAAAAATACCAAATCAGTCCCAAAAATATTTCTTTTATGGGATTTAGCAGAATATAGTCCCATAATGAACATATATTTTTCTCGGAATTTATTAAAATTCATTTACTATTTTTCAAAAAATCAATTTCTAATTAATTCGTTAAGAAATTAGCTACCTCAAGTTTAACTCCAAAAATTCCCAAATCTTGGCGAGATCTTACACATGTTAACGTGAGCTTCGGTTTTAAATTTCATGGTCATCGGAGTTATAGAACTCAGGTTATAGCATTTTTAAATCGAAAAAACCTAAATATTGAAATGGTCATAACTTGCTCATTTTAAGTCGGAATGAGCTCATTTTTTGGACGGGAGGTTTCTTTATACCATATACTTTCATGTCCCAAAAGGCGAATTTTTCTCACAAATTAAGTGGCCAAAAAGCCCCTTTTAAAAATTTACGGCGATAGCATTTTTTGGTATTTTCAGCTTTTGACTCCTTTGCTAAAATCGGTCCACACGAAAATCTACAACACCTTTTCGGTGATTCCACTTGGAGATGCTACAAAACTCATAGATCTAACTCTAGAACTTGACCACACTCAAAATTCAAAATATAATAGGAGATATGGTCGATTGAATTTCATGTTCCATTTTCACCAAAATCGATTTTTCAACCCTTTGTGATTTCTAAGAAACTTTCATGTTTTCACATAATAACCAACATAACTCATCATAACACTTACTAATACTTCATATACCCATGATTTTCATCGGTCCAATGCTTTTATTATGACTCTCATCATAATCAGCGTAAGCAGATCATTTCCACAATTTAATAAGGAATGAATCTGAAGGATCATTCACCGTGCATGTGGTAATTCACATAGAGCGAGTTATTCAACGAATAATAAAAGAATGGAATAACGAAGGATTCACCATGCATGCGATAGAGGCCTTGAGATTTATTCCCAGCGAAATAATAAAAAAGCGAAACCGGTCGGGCGTGATCCTCAACGACAGGATATTCAGCGAGAATAATAAAGAATGGAATAACAATCACCATCGGGATGCGTAAAATTTTCAAGATGAGGATATTCAATTGAAATAATAAATAATGGAACCCGGTCGAGTAAGCGTGGAACGATAAGCGATAATGAATTCTAGAATAATAAATAATGGAATAATAATAAGAAATTCGGATAATGATATTATTAAACAAAATAATAAATAATAAAACCCGAACCGGTTAGCGTAAAACTTGCAGACGGGGATATTAAAATAGAATAATAAAGAATGGAATAATAGAAGAATTTCACCATGTATGCGATTACTTTGCATATCTGAGTTATTCAACATAATAATAAAGAATGGAATAACGAAGAAATTTCACCATGTATGCGGTACTTCGCATAAGCAGAGTTATTCAACATAATAATAAAATGGAATAACAACTCTAATTGAAGTTAATTCTTTCATGAATACGAAAAATAATAATACCTTACAAAAACAAATAATATCCCTTACCTTAGAAAAAAATTTGGATCTTTGGAATAGAAATGTAGCAGACTTCTCTTCTTCTTTCTCTCTATAATTTCTCTCTATAATAATTGCTTACAAAGCTTTTTGTGAATTGGTGAGAAATGAAGGAAGAATGAGCTTATTTATAGGAAAATATAGTTTCGATAATTGCACGTTTTGGGGCTCGAAATATTACGATCTGATACCTCCAACTTTTCTTTCATTTTTAATTCGAGTCATCAAGTATTATCAAACTTGCACCTCTCCTAATAGTAAATCATGTGAATCAATAGTAAATCATGTGACTCAATAGTTACAAACATGAAAAAAATTAATTACGATTATAGTACCTCCATCTATACCTCCATTTTTAACTTAGTCATTTAAGTATCATCAATCTTGCACCAACTCCCCTAATAGTATAAGAATGTGATTCAATAGTACACACATGTGAACAAATAGTTATATGAGCATGTGAATTAGTAGCAATTAATTGCTCATTTACTAGATTAATTACACGGTTGGTCGATATAACTTCCAGGACATCAATTACTATCGAAATAAATATCGATTTCCACTAACACTAACAATCCCAACCTGAATGGAAATATTTTCTCAAAAATTTCATTTTGAAATTTTGAAGTTTGACTTTTTTGAAAAAAAGTCAACTATTGACTTTTTGACCAAAAAAATCGACCTCGGAAAATTTTGTGTTTATAGTCTATTTCTACTAATTTCATCGTTAGGACTCAAATATCACGTCCGCGTCTCCAAATTCAACTCAGAACTCAAATTTGATTATAATAACATTCATCATTAATATCATAACTCACAATATTTAACAACGAGTCGTTCCCGGGAAAGAAGGGGCTTTCGATAAGTTTCTCCTATTGGCCTGATTAGGTGACGAAACCTCTCCTTGTGAAACTTCTAGACATTGTAAATATTGCAATTTAATAATATGAATAACTTTATCGTCTCAATTATTGATTTAATAATATAACATATAATGCGGATGATCTTGTGACAATAATCGAATCAATAATATGAGAGATATGATGCGATGATTACTATACAATAATTGAGTATAAGCGGTGACTTATTACGTAAGCATCAATAATCAATCTGTGTGTGCTACTATCTGACCCGACCGTGTATTCTTTGTACTTTTACTCTAGGGTAGTTCAGCGGTTTTAACGGTAAAACTTAATTAGTTATTTTCATAAAAATAATTTTTGTCGTTTTTTTATCTAAAATACTTCCATTGTGGGTTAACGATGATTGTTGTGTACGAATATCGTCGAATATTCCACTGTTAAAACAACTTGCGAATATTCCCAACTGCCAATCGAATATTATATAACAACTTGCGTACTTTGTAAAATTTATAAATATTACCCACATGTGATATAACGTTATCTCAAATCCACACCAAAATTTTGAAAAAATATTTGAGAAAATTAAATCTTTATTAAAAATGTAAAATCTTGGGGTCTAGCGATTAAGAATTTTCAAGGCGAAAATGAAAATTTTACGGGAACAAAAATATTCACAGGAAAAAAAGGCGAAATAGGCACTATTCACTGGCGAAACCTAAGGGTTGGGTTTGACTAACCTAGGCCATTACGAGAGTTCGGTATGTCGAAATGACATTCCGTCGAAGAATATGATGATAATATGTAAGTGAAAAGTTAAATAAAGCCGATAAAAGTTTTCTCGAAAAGCGTGCGAAATCGGACAAAATAAAAATGACAAAAATCTTGTTGTGCACTTTTCACTCGTTTAACTACGTTAGGGTAAAATGTGAAGGAAAATGCTTAACGCCAAAAAGTGTTTTTCAGTTTTTCGGAGATCCGAAGAATACGTAAAAGTTAATCGGTAAAGGAAAGGCCTTGATATTCAAAAATATTTGGATTAGAGAATAAATAGTTTTTAAAAGCTGTCGGACGAAAACCAGAAAAGCGGAACCACATAACTTAAAGGCTAAGTAGATTTAAGGGCTAAGTTAACTTAACACTTAAGTAATGAATAGTATGGAGGTGTGAATAGTAAGGAGGTTAGGGGTGAAATGACTATTTTGCCCTAGCTTTGGAAAATCTATAAATAGGAAGCTTATTTCATTTAAATGAGATTTTGAAAAAACCTACACTAGAGAGAGAGAATTCAGATAGAGAGGGAGAAGGAAGAGCATGAACATGAATGTTCGGATCGAAAATGTTCGTGAAATGGAAAAGCTAGCAAATCGCTAGTTTTGTCTAGCAGAAGAAAAATAAAGAGGAAAGGTATTAAAACCTAACTTCTATGTTAGATTTTCTTTAAAGTTTTATATGTTTAAAATATAACTTAATGAAGATAAGAAATAGATGATGTTAGGGATGATTTCATATGGTTGAAATCATGAGAAATAAGAAAATAAGAATTTGAAGTATAGTAAATAAATTTCTTAAGGAAGTATAAGATTAAGTAATGAATTAGAGCGATACAGTGGATTATATCAATAAGTAGGTGTAATAAATAAGGAATGATGATTTATAACATCAAATTCCAATAAAAAGTGAAATCATAATCAAAATATCGATTAAAGCGAAGAGCGAGCGAAGAACCACGAAAATATCAAGAAGAACACGAAGAGCGTTGTTGATGGACAAATTTAAAACTATAAGTAGGATATTTGTTGTTGATGGAAAAGTTTAAAACCATCGTATATAAGTTAGATGCATATTTCTTGGTTAGGAGCGGTGAAACATTCATGAAGAGCAATTAAAACTTAGGCTATAACTTGAAGTTATGGCAAAATTTTTTAAAAGACAAACAAAATTAGAAAGTTAGTAAATGAACCGAATGTGTAGGGTTTCATAAGAATGTAAGAAGAACATAAAAGCGTGAGTCGTGGAATCAAAATGAATGAATTAGAGTTCGGATGGCCAAATTCTGAGACGAACAAACAAAGAAAACGTTAAAAGCGTAAAAAATAAGCGAAGGTGAAGATTAAGCCATTGAATGGAGCGTTAGCAGTTTAGAAAAGAAGTTTTGATTAGAAATTATTGAAGTCGTAAGATAAGGAAGAGTGGCTTTGGAATGACCTCGTTACGAGTTATATGAAGGAGTTATGAGATCGGAAAGTAGCGTCTCAAAATAAAGTTAACATTAGAAGAAATTATCAAGAATTAGGGCTTGGCGTGGCCATTTCAACCATACTATATAAAGGCGTTGGGCAACTGAACCGAGGAGGCCGGGTCTGCAAACTTGCTCCGTGGCGTGAGAGATTGAAGGAGAGTGGCGGCAAGTAAGCGCGATATAAGAAAAAAAGCGGAGAAGAGCTTTTAAGCTTTGCTTTCGACTCTTGGAAGCGTCTTCGGGAAGATAAAGAACATATTGTGTAACTAATAAAAGACTTAAACAAGTGAATTAAACCTTTAATGAAGAATCGAGCGAAAAAGATTATATGAGAGTAAAGAAAGAAGAATGTAAACGGATTCTGGGCAAATGTCAAGGGGTAATGAATTCTGATAAGCAGATGTGGAGGATTCTTATGGTTGTGATTCCTTAAGCGTTGAAGACGAGGGTAATGAATAACATTTTGATGTTATGTCATGAAAGTGAGAGATAAGTGTAAGCAAGTATAGGCCATTTATGAAGCCTTAATGATTGTTCACGATATACAAGCATGTCTTAGCATCTGACGAAACGGTATGGCTTGGACATTAAGAATGACTAATGAACATGGGGTTCAAGTAATGGATAACGAAAGTAATAAGTAAGATATGAATGGTATTAAAGAAAGCCGTAATGAATGGTAATAAGATTAATGGAAGTCGAGATCTGAGTCGGATGAGAACATTAGAATAAAATGTATCGTTGAACACTTTAGCAAGCGTGAATGATTGAGAATGCATAAATATTAAGCGGATAAAACCTACACCGGATGTGTATGGTATAATAAGCAAGTAAGATGATGAAGGTCGATGATTAAGCAGTGAGCGGTAAAGAAGTTGAATTAAATATAATAACGTTTAACGTAATGAAGCCAGAGTTAAGGTTAAAGGGAATGATAAAGCTCTGGTATACAAAAGGCGTATGACTTAGGCGATAAAGAGTGAATCTTGAGGTGTGGCATTTAGTTGCGAGGAAGCCATAAGGAATGAAAATTAACCGCGAAGATTATAGTTTAATAAGTTCGGATAAATTAAGATAAGTTAAGTTGTAGTACAATCGTAACCTTTGATGGTTGACATATGGGAGCTGGGCTAAACAATTCCTTGAGAAGCGAAGTATATACAAAGCGTAAATATAACTCATTTGTTATGGACGGTGTAGATTAAACGAGGAACTTGTTTGTTGGTTGTTTGTAGGAAACCACTCAGTACCATATGGACTACTAGCGGAGAAAGCGATGTGTCTTTGTGTCTAGAAGTTATAAGAAGAAGATAAGAATGTAAAACATCAAAGATGATGAACATATAAGTAAGACATCTCATATATGTCATGAAGCGTAAGCGATAATGAAAGTGGTGCGTGTAAACTTAGGTGACAAAACGCGAACCCTAAAAAGTAAAGTTAAGCAAAATAATGCATAAAATCATATATACATGACTAATTCTTGTATGTGTTGTTTTTTATGTGCTACATAGGAATTGAAATGAAGCGATTCGATGTAAAAAGGCTGTGTATTTTGGCATAAAGCGATTCTAACTTCATTCATACTATATATATATGATCAAACAATTCTGTAGCAATAATTGAGTATAAGCTGGTGACTTTTCATGTAATCATCAATAATCAATCTGGTGACTACTTATGCAACCACGCGTATTCTTTGTACTTTTACTCTACAAGGTAGTTCAATAGTTTTAACGATAACACTCTCGTAGTTATGATGAATTACATCATTTTTAACTACAACAAACTTTTGTTGTGGGGTCCTGAATGATTGTGCTTTCGTATGCGAATATTCCTGTTAAAGCGAATATTCCCAGACCAATCGAATATTATATAACAACTTGCTTACTTTTGCAAAATTTATAAATATTACCTGACTATAACATTATATCAAATCCACATATAATATTCAAAAAAATATTTAGAAATTTAAATCTTTATTCATAAAATTTGGGGTCTCCTGAAAGAAGATGTAAGGATAATGATTAGAAGACTTAAACCATTATAAGTCATGAGAAATGAATTCATAAGTAGTTTATATTTTTATAAGTTATAAACTCATGAAGAACAAGTAATAACTTATCATGTAAATAAGTTGATATAATATGTATGTTAAGATGTTAGTATTATGGATAGAATTCATTTGAAATGATGATCAAATCATAAATGTGAAGTTATCTTTGAAATTCTACGATTGGACGATAATAAATGAATTTTTGAAATTCTCGATTTAGAAGTCGAATTTGATATTGAGCTCGGAAAAAGTTGGTTTTCGATGGGAACAAGTCATATTAGGAATTATAGAGTTTCGGACTCAAAAATGACCGAATTCCGACTTAGAACGAAGAAATGCGCGTTGACCGTTCACGAACGTTTAGCGTTTTCATTAAAAATGAACCAATAGGTGAATTTTGTGTTAACGAAGTCAAAAATGTAAAATTCTTGCATGAACATGTAGAGTATGTGATTTGTGAGCTAATGGCTTTTGAATGAGCCAATTTGGATTTAAAATGATCAAATTTGGAGTCCGGGAAGTTCGTTGTGCAAATAAAAGCTATCGACTATCTCCGGTGCCGCAGAGTTGGCGTCGCGGCGCTTGACCGAGGACAAAAGTGGCACTACTGCGGTCACGTATCTGATCTTGAGACATCTTTGGAGAGTCGCGTCCGCGGCCGCGACGGATAGTACTAAGACTACGTCTGCATTGATGAGATCATTCACCATGCATCACGATAACCCACATGAGGCGGTTATTCCAACATAATAATAAAGAATGGAATAACGGAAGAATTCACCGAGAGCATGCGATAGAGCCTTGCAGATAGGTTATTCCCCAGCATAATAGTAAAGAATGGAACCCGAGTCTGCGTAATCCGCTTACGGAGACGAGGATATTCAACGAGAATAATAAAGAATGGAACCCGGTCATGCATGTCCACTTGAGACGAGGATATTCAACGAGAATAATAAAGAATGGAACCGGTCATGCATAATCCGCGCAGACGGGATATTCCAATAGAATAATAAAGAATGGAATAACAACAGAATTCACGAGGCATGCGATAGCCCCCTTACAACGAGTTATTCAACGAAATAATAAAGAATGGAATAACGAGAAGAATTTCACCATGTATGTTGTACTTACGTAGACGAGGTTATTCCCAACAGAATAATAAAGAATTGAATAACAACCCTTACGAGTATTGAAAGAAAATAACTCTCTTCATGAATACGAAAAGAATAATACCCCTACCTTAGAAGAAACTAGATATTGGAATAGTGAGGTAGCGGACTTCTTTCTCTCTCTAATTTCTCTCTATAATAATTTCTCTAAAAGGTTTAGTGAATTGGTGAGAAATGAAGGAAGAATGAGCTTATTTATAGGAAAATATAGTTTGATAATTGCACGTTTTGTGGCTTGAAATATTACGATTACAATACCTTCACTTTTCTTTCATTTTTTAATTTAGTCCTGCTAAAGTATTATCAAACTTCCACCACCTCCCCTAACGGTAAATAATGTGAATTAAAAAGTAAATCATATTACTCGATAGTTCTAAACATGTGAAAAAATTAATTATAATATAGTACCTTTAACTATCCCTCCATCTTTAATTTAGTCATTCAAGTATTATAAATCTTGCACCCTCCCTAATAATACATAATGTACATGAATGTGAATCAATAGTACACACATGTGAATTAATAGTTATATGCATTCGGACATCAATTATTATCAAAATAAATGTCGATTTCCACTAACACTAATAATTCCCACAAATGGAACTATCAATTTCATCTTTAATCAACACGAACTTATTCATCATTAATATTATAATTCCACGATATTTAACAACAAGGTCATTCCGGGAAAGATGGGGCTTTCGATAAGGATTTCTTCTATTGGCGTAGCGCATTAGGTGACCAAACCTCTCCTTGTGAACTTCTAGACATTGTCAATATTGCAAATAATAATATGAATAACTTTGTCGTCTCAATTATTGATTTAATAATATATAAAATATTATCTGCAGATGATCTTGTGATAATAATTGAATCGATAATATGAGAGATATGATGCAACAATTCTTGTAGTAATAATTGAGTATAAGCGAGTGACTTCTCAAGTAAGCATCGATAATCAATCTGGTGTGCTAACTATGCAACCACAGCGTTATTCTTTGTAATTTTACTCTTAGGGTAGTTCAGCGGTTTAACGGTAAAACTTATTAGTTATTTTTATAAAAATATAATTATGTCCTTTTTAACTTCGACAATACTTACGTTGTGTAGGGTCCACCAATGATTGTCTTGAGTCGTGCGAATATTCCTATTAAAATGAATATTCTCAGAGCCAATCGAATATTATATAACCATTTGCTTACTTTTGCAAAATTTGTAAATATTACCTGACTATAACATTATATCATATCCACACATAATATTCAAAAAATATATTTGAGAGAAATTAATCATTATTCATAAAAGTTGGGGTCTTCTGACTTCCCATTCTTATGAAATTTCATCCTCAAAATTAGAATGCGTACACAGTATATCGAAGAGGTGAGGATATCTTGACTTCATCTTAGATTCTAACTCTGGGTCATTTCTCCACATCGTGGTTTCTCCACAAAACTTTGACTTGAGGTATAACCTTGGGCGTAGAATATGATCCTTCTTATCCATAATTTTAACGGTAACTCTTCATATGTTAAATCTTCCTCTATCTAAATGCAGTTCTAATTCATAATGTGGTTGGGTCTTTCACATATTTACGTAACATAGATATATGGAAAGCGTTATGAACACGAGACATACTTAGCGGTAAAGGTGAGTCTATAGGCCCACAGTTCTTACTCGATCGAGGATTAAAAATGGGCGATGAATCGAGGTTGAGCTTTCCTCTCTTTCCAAATCTTGTAAATCCTTTCCATAGAGCAACACGTAACAACACATGATCTCGATATTGAATTCCACGTCTTTTCGATGAAGATCGGCATAACTCTTTTATCGATCTTGTGAGGTTTTTATCGTTATCGGATCATTTGAATCTTTTAAGTAGTCATACATACCAACTCCGGTCCCAACAACGTTGCTTCACCCACCCATCCCAGTATCTTTGGAGAATGACACTTTCTTCCATCTGGCGCCTCAAATGGAGCCATACGATACTTGTTTGATAAGCTGTTGTTGTAGGAAAACTCCACCAATGGTAAGAACTTGTCTGACTTCCCTTGAAGTCGAGGACCACGAGTCTTAATAAATCTTCAAGAGTTTGAATAGTCCTTTCCATTACCCATCCAGTTTGAGGATGATATCTTAGAACTAAATCGTAAATCACGTGTCCATAGTTTTTTGCAAACTAACCCAAAATCTTGAAGTGAATCTTGGGTCTCGATCAAAACTATGGATCTTGGCATACCATGCAATCTTACAATCTCGTTTATATATATACTAGCAAGGCGTTCAAGTGTATAAGTTTCTCGTATCGGTAAGAAATGAAAGCGGACTTGGTCGATCTATCAACAATGACCCAAATCGCATCTATGCCTTGAGAAACCTTGGGAAGACTAATGTGAAATCTATGGTAATGTGCTCCCCACTTCCATTACGGAATTTCAAGTGGTTGCAATGGACCTTTTGGCATTGATGCTCTTGCCTTGACTCGTTGATAATTTAGACACCTTGAGATAAACCATTATCTCTCTCTCTTCCATATTTCTCCACCAAAATGTATGTTGAAGATCACGATACATTTTGGTACTCCCAGATGGATTACAAGCGGTGTGTTGTGCGCCTCCATCATGATTTTATACTTCAAGTTAGAATCGTTAGGAACACAAAGTGCAGGTTGACTCGAAGTATTCCTTCTTCATCGATTCTTGCTTACGGAATAGCACCTTCTTGCACTTTCTTCTTCATATCGCGTCGACTCCAGTGCGTAGTTTAAAGCGACTTTAACTTTATCGATTAAAGTCGGTTCTCTTTCGTATATTCGCCATCATCATATGGGTCCTGGTCTTTAACTCTATCTCCATCCTTTATAATTCATACAAAATGGGCCTTTGCGTTGACAATATTGCTTTTCGTGCCGCATATGATCTTACTACTCGATCGTCGACTCTACGTTAAACTTTTCGGGATGGTATTGAATGGTATGATCATAATCTTTCAATAACTCGAGCCATCATCGTTCTTAGCATGTTGAGTTCCTTTTGAGTGTGAGAAATATTTGAGGCTTTTATGATCAAGTATAGATCTCCACCTTCTCTCCATCGGGTAATGCCTCCAAATTTTAAGCGCCAAAAAAAATGACGGCCAACTCTAGATCATGAGTAGGATAATTCCTCTCATATTCTTTGAGTTATCGTGAGGCATAAACTATGACTTTCCCATGTTGCATGAGAACACATCCTAACCCTTTGCACGAAGCATCACTTTGTAGATGACAAATCCCTCGAGCAGGATGGTATTATCGAGCAGGTGCTAAAATGAGTCTTCTCTTGAGTTCTTGAAAACTCTTCTCACATTTCTCGCTCCACCATATTTTGTATCTTTTGAGTCGGTTTGCGTTAATGGAGTAGCGATTAGAAAAAACCCTTCTGAATCTCAGATAATAACCCGATTAAGCGAAAAGCTCATCTTGATCGGCGACTTAGGTTGCTCCCGGCTTTGAATTGCTTCAATCTTTGTTTGGGTCAGACGGATATTCCATGATTTGATATCACGTGCCCGAAAATACAACTTCCTCGAGCTAGAACTTCGCATTTCTTCGACTTGGCATATAGCTTGTTTTCATGAAGCTTTTGAAATGTCGACCTCAAGTGTTGCTCATGGTCTTCCACGGGTTTTGGAGTATATGAAGATGTCATCAATAAAGAATACCACAAAGTGATCCAAATATTCCTTGAATACTCGGTTCATCATGTCCATGAAAGCGGCGGGAGCATTAGTCGATCAAAAGACATGACTAGGAATTCATAATGCCGTCTACCAAGTTACGAAAGCGGTCTTTGGAATGTCATCAATTTTAATCTTGCGATGATATCCATGTGAAGATCAATCTTTGAAAAGAATTTGGCTCCTTGGCTGGTCAAGCAGGTCATCGATGCGAGAAGCAATTACCTATTTTGATGGTGACATGATTCAACTCCAGATAATCAATCTGAAAGTCGCATACTTCCATCTTTCTTCTTCACGAATAGAGCAGGAGCACCCCGAGGAGGCGTCTTGGACCAGATGAAACAGATGTCTAACAATTCACATGTAGTTGGGTTTTAACTCCACGAAGTTCAATAGGAGCCATTCGATATGGGGCTTTGGAAATGGGTTTTATCTGGGATTCAAGTCGATACAAAATTCAATTTCACTTCTGGGGGTAGGCGGGAAGTTCTTGAGGGAATCGTCGGAAATTTATTAACAATAGAAATATCATTCAAATCGATGTATTTTATTTAAATCATGACATGGGCTAAGAAAAAGCTTGACATCCATTTTTAATAAGCGAATAGCTTTATGGCTTGATATGGCGATGATTGATTTTAGTGGTTTGGTTGCTTGAATTAGCATAATAGGTTGGTTAGAAATATGAAAGCTAACAACCTTACAAAAATAATCGATTTTAGCATGATGAGTAGTTAACGATCAATCCCTAAAATCACATCAAATGCAAGTATTTTCAAAAAATAAGATCGACGGGTAATGTGCGATTCTTGATTTGAATCAAACAAGACTTATAAGCGAGTGGATGTAATGAAGGTTTCTCCCAGCGGAGTTTCAACATATAAGTCAAAGTCTAATTTCTTGGTCAAATTTAAGCGTTGGCGCAAGTAGGAGAAATAAAGGAATGGGTAGAACAGGTTATCAAATAAAGTATAAACTTATTTAGAGTTTATGATTAGCTTACGTGATCACCTCGTTGGATTCCTCGCTTTTTGGGAGGATTCGACAAAGCATTTCTCCTTGAACTACTTGGTTTTTCTTATCAGGACACCTTTGATGTCTCCATCCAATTTGGACTTGACTTTGGTGCCGATAAAATCGGGTTGGGTGACCTTCTTTTCCATAATTGTAACATTCTTTGGGTTTGCATCGTGCGATTTGGACTTATGTGTCCTTCCCTCCACATTTGTAACATCTCGATAGTGGTCGTTCTCCTTCCTTAACAACGGTCTTTGGTCTTGGCGTCTTTCCATCATTATTGAATCTCCTCTTCTTGAAATGTCCCTCTTATTGTCATGGCCATGATTACCATTTAAGTGATTACCATTTACGGCATGTTGATTCCCTCCGTGCTTGTTGTCACCACTTGATGGCTTGCTACCACTAGTATTATCGACTTGTCGGTTGCTTTCTCTCTTTGGTTGGGTTGACTCATTATTAACTCTAATAAGCGGGCCCTATTCACAACATCGAATACAAACACGGTTTATGAGAGATAAGGTATTGACATATCTCGGGTTTCAAACCTCTTAGAAACATCCGCGTCATTCTCTCCTCATTATCAACCAGTGGGATGCAAACAGAGACAACTTCGGCAAACTTAACCTTACGTCTTTGCGCCACGGTCATATTGTTTTGCTCAAGCTTGATGAACTCTACCTCCTACATGTGATGAATACTTTCGGGGAAAGTACTTGTCGTTGAATAGTTCTTGGAACTTCTCCCAAGACATCTTGAGTCTGGGCGAGTTGAGTAGTCGCTTTATAGATTCCACGATGTCTGCCTCTTGCTCTACATGACATGAAGGTGGCAAAAGAACCTTTTGCTCCTCGGAGCATCCCAGACATCAAATATCTTGTTGATCTGCTTTATCCGTCTCACTTGCCTTAAGTGGTTTTGGCTCTCAAAAAACTCGGTGGTCCAGCTCCTTGAAGCTTTGCTTAGCGGTGGCCGTCAAGAGAGTTATCGGTGTTTCCACCGCATTTTGGGCGGGCTGGCTCTCTCTGATGTTGCATGAATTGCATAAAGCCTCTAAATATCCCATCATTCACCATTTCATCGGTGTTATTGTTTACATGAGGATTATTGTCTTCTGTTGCACATTACCACAGGTATTCATCGTTGGTGACTCAAGCGGTCTCATGTGCTTCATTGCTTATCTCAACATTTTTAGGATGCCATTTTCAAATCTGCCCACAAAACAAGGGTTGATTAACATATCACATATTATCCTATACTACGTGAGCCAATTAAATACCAAATAAACTTAGGTAGCTCATACTAAGCGAAAAAGGAATTCCCAAATCTCTCCCCTCTAGTTCTTGTTTCACATCTCGGCCGAGGATCATATCCTAAGCTTTGATACTGTTGTGACACCCCCCAAAATAGGTATACATCACCCATCTTGAGTGCATGAATACATGATACAGAATACAAATACAAACTTAATTATACAACGTTAAATGTAATATACGACAAAACATAGTTTGAGAGTTTAAACAAGAATATTGCCTTCTAGACAATATCCACTTTCAAATAGAGTCCTCATTACATTTATTGTCACACTATTTTATAGAATAGTGAGGGACTACTAATACACCATCTCGGACCATCACTCCATTTCCCAGGCTAGTCCCAGCTACGTTCTCATTTCACGAAGAGAACAATGAAAGCAAAAGGTTAGCTCAGCTAGCTAGCCCGAAGAAATATTATGACTAAGATAATGCGAACATAAATTATCATTAGTCTTGACAATATTAAGCGATAAAATACAATAGACATCAAGTTTAAGCTGCGGTGAATAAGCAATCCAAAGAAGAGTCGATTAGAGCATGATATCTACTATCTTACATGATTTAAAATGTTTTCATCAATTTTTATCATTTGAGACTCGACAATAAATAAACCACATCATCGAATCATCCACCTTTTTCTGAAGGGAGGATATTCATTAAATCATCGATGGTCATGACTATCTTAAGAATAATCCTGGTCATAATCATACCAAAAAGCTGTCCATCGATACCTTTCTACAGGCCCTTTGAGGACTTTTACCACATCATTTATAACATTACGGTCATGATTATCTTAGAATGATCCACAGTTATAATCATCACAAGAGTCCATCTATGCATATGTAAGCCAAAGATGACTTTCATCACAATATAAGCATGAGGATGATGACAATGACATAATAATTCAATAAAACAAGTTCAAGAATAAATTTTAAAGATTTATAAGTTAATTTATCACGAAATCGATAACGTCAAATTATCGACATGATACTTCTTTGTGGAGTAAAATTCAAGAATGCTCGAGAAGAATATTTCCATGAAAAGATCTTTGGATGAAGCACAAATATCTAGGATATTCTACTAATTTCATGGAGTATAGAAATCAAAACTTTAACCAATTGAATATAATAGAATATATGAAGCTACAAATGTATTTTAAGCACGCCGTGCGGTAATCACGTAAACAGATCATTTCCACAATTTAATAAGGAATGAATCGAAGGATCATTCACCATGCATGTGGTAATCCACATAGATAGAGTTATTCAATAGAATAATAAAGAATGGAATAACAAAAAGAATTCACGAGCATGCGATAGGCCTTACAGACGAGTTATTCCCAATAGAATAATAAAGAATAGAACCGGGTTATGCGTATTCCATGCAGACGGGATATTCAACGAATAATAATAAAATGAATGGAACCGGTCATGCGTAATCCGCAAAACGAGAATATTACAACAAAAATAATAAAGAATGGTATAACAACGAGAATTCACGGGCATCACGATAGAGCCTTACAGACGAGTTATTCCAAAGAATAATAAAGAATGGAATAACGGAAGAATTTCACCATGTATGCGGTACTTAGCATAGATGAGGTTATTCAACATAATAATAAAGAATGGAATAACAACCCCTTACAGTATTGAAAGAAAATAACTCTCTTCATGAATATGAAAGAATAATACCCTTACCTTAGAAGAAACTGGATATTGGAATAGTGAGGTAGCGAGACTTCTCTTCTTCTTTCTCTCTATAATTTCTCTCTATAATAATTGCTCTAAAGCTTTAGTGAATTGGTGAAAAATGAAGGAAGAATGAGCTTATTTATAGAAAAATATAGTTTCGATAATTGCACGTTTTGGGGCTCGAAATATTACGATCTGATACCTTGACTTTTCTTTCATTTTTTAATTTAGTCCTGCAAGTATTATCAAACTTCCACCACCTCCTCTAATAGTAAATCATGTGAATTAAAAGTTCATTCATGCGACTCGATAGTCTAATCATGTGAAAAAATTAATTACAATTATAGTACCTTCATTATACCTCCATCTTTAATTTAGTCATGCGAGTATTATCAATCTTGCAACAACTCCCCTAATAGTACATGAATGTGAATCAATAGTACACACGTGTGAACAAATAGTTATATGCATGTGAATTAATAGCAATTAATTGCTCATTTATCAGATTAATTGCAGATAACTTCCGGACATCAATTATTATCGAAATAAATGCGATTTTTCGATAACAACTAATAATTCCCACAATGGAACTATCAATTTCATCTTTAATCAACACGAACTTATTCATCATTAATATTATAATTCACAATATTTAACAACCGAATCGTTCCGGGGAAGGGGGTTTCGATAAGGATTTTTTCTTATTGGTAGCATGATTAGGTTACGAACCTCTCCTTAATGAGAACTTCTAGACATTGTCGATATTGCGAAATAATAATATGAATAACTTTATCGTCTCAATTATTGATTTAATAATATATAAAATATTATCACGGATGATCTTTGTGACAATAATTGAATCGATAATATGAGAGATATGATCGTGAATTCTTGTAGCAATAATTGAGTATAAGCGGTGACTTCTCACGTAAGCATCAATAATCAATATCGTGTGCTAATATGCGACCCGCATATTCTTTATACTTTTACTCTAGGGTTGTTCAACAGTTTAACGGTAAAACTTCCACAATTATTTTTATAAAAAGATAATTCTCTCGTTTTCTAACTACGACAATACTTCCATTGTGGGGTCCACCAATGATTGTGTTGTCGTACGAATATTCTCTGTTAAAACGAATATTTCCCGACCAATCGAATATTATATAACCACTTGCTTACTTTGCAAAATTTGTAAATATTATCCACAACTATAACATTATATCATATCCACACCATAATATTCAAAAAATATATTTCGAGAGAAATTAATCTTTATTCATAAAAGTTGGGGTCATACAAATAATGTTAATATTTGATATTATGACAAGAACAAATGTAACGGTTATAAAGAACCCGGGGAATGGTAATATTGATTTGCAATATATATAAGACATATTCGTTCTTTTGAGGCATTTCAATTGAAATTTTGTGTGAACTATAGCACTGTGGAGCACTATATGTCGGGTTGGAAGATACACAGATTTGGGGTGTCACATTAGATGCTTATTGCTTGGTTAGGAATGGTAGAAAGCGTTCATAAAAAGCAGTTAAAACTTAGCTATAATGAAGTTATGGCAAAAATTTTAATAAAAAAGCGAGCGAGAAGTAGAAAGTATGTAAATGAACCCGAGCGAGTAGGGTTTCAAAAGAATGTAAGAATGTAGGAAATGTGAGTCATGGACTCAAAGAGCGAGCAGTTAGAGTTTGGATGGCGGAATTATGGATGAGCGAACAAGCGAAGAACATTAATAATGTAAAATTAACGAAGGATGAAGATTAAGCCCGATCGAATGGCATGTTAGCAGATTCATAATGAAGTTACGTAGAAGGGATTGAAATCGTAAGATAAGGAAGAGAATATCTTTGGAACAACCTCGTTTCGAGTTAAAACGAATAAGTTATGAGATCGGGAAGTAAGCGTCTCAAAACAATTTAACACTTAGAAAATTTTTCAAAAGATTAGGGCTTGGCGCCGCAGCGCCAACCATGCTATAACCAGTGGTGCCGTGATTGCGGACCCGGGAGTTGGACATTGGAAACTTCATGCATGACCTGAGCAATAGCAAGGAGGGTGGTCTTGCCTGACGCTAGTGACAACTTCTTGTGTGAAGATAGTGAAAAAGGCTGGTGCTTGGCCTTAGCGGTGCGAGGCAAAACCCAATGATGAGCTTTAAGCTGCTCAAATCACAGGGAAATTATAGCGACGCTAATGAGCGTGTAGTTCATGTAAGGTAACATAAACAAGTGAATTAAACCATTAGTAAAGGTTGAAGGAAGATTAAGCGAGATTAAAAGACAAAAGAATGTCAGCGCGAGTTCTGAGGCAGAATGTCAGGGGGCCGTAGTGCGTGGAGGATTGCTATGATTGTGATTCCTTAGGCGTTGAGTGGCGAGGGTAATGAATAACATTTCGATGTTATGTTATAGTAATGAGAGATAAGTGTAAAAGCGTATAGAAGTTGTGAGCCTTGCAGCTATTTATTGCGATGAGCGATCGGTCTTAGCATACAACGAGCAGATGTAACCGACATTAAGAATGAGTAATGAACATGGGGTTCATGTAATGGATAACGAAAGTATTAAGTAAGATATGAATTATCAAGAAAGCAGTAATGAACGGTGATAAGATTATTGAAAGTCGAATAAAGAATGAATCCTAAGGTATGTCATTTAGTTGCCAGAAAGCCATATGAAATAAGAAATTGACTTAACGAACATTGTAGTTTAATGGTTCAGGATAAGTTAGATGAATTTAGGTTGTAGTACAATCGTAACCTTTGATGGTTGACATATAGGAATTTGGGCTAAACAATTCCTTCAAAAAGCGAAGGTATATCTGGCTGGCAATGTCCGTCTAACTCATTGTGATGGCAGCGTAGATGAGACAGGAACTTATTTGTTGGTTGTAACGATCGAAATTTTTTTGTACTTAATTTAAATATTTATTGAATTAAATAAATATTTATTAAATTTATTTATTGAGAAAAATAAATAATTGGTGGCATGGTGGTGCAAGAATTTAGTAACTAAATTGATTAATGTTAATTAAAGTGAATAATGGTAATTTTATTTGAAGATTTAATTTAATAAAATAATTGAATTAAATGAATACGTTTAATATTTAAGAAAATAAATAAATTAAATAAAATGATGTTTTGGTCTAATTTAATAATTAAATTAGATATGTAATGATTTATTAAGTATAAAGTAGAATTATAATGGGAATTATAATTATTATTGTAAGTTATTTAAATTAATTTAAAAGTGTGACACATGAAATCATATAATATAAATAATATAAAAATAATCTAGTAGAGGAGAATTGTGGTTAGCCATTGTTGGGTAAATTCTATATACGCTCACACGCAAGTATACGTGTCAACAAGTAATAAAGTGATAAGTTGAGTATCGTTCTCACAGAAAATTATTTAATAAAAATCACCAAATACTAACTTAAACCAACTCAAACTTATTTAAATGAATGAATTTCAATTTATAAGTAAACTAATTCTAATTAGCACTAGTTAAATTTAGATTACGGAGATTTAAGACCACAACTTCACTTATTGCTTCATTTAAGTTAACACACTTCTCATCAATTATTCTCTATCCTGAATTGTTAATCAAGAACACTAAAGCAGATAAAACAACCTCTTGATGCATAATATACATACTCACTTAAATCCATAGATGATGGAATTAAGCAAGACACCCTAATACACTAATCCACTATATCTCTATGTGAATTACAATTAAAAAGGATTTAAAGCACAAGTTCTCTATAAGATTACATATGGCGTAAAGGCATATCTCTATCTAAACACGAATCATGAATTCCATCTGTCTGAAATCACAAACACATGCCATCATGATTAGATCTAAACCTATACTTCATCTCTAGAGTTCATATAGATTATCACGGTAATTTATGGCCAATCAATTAAACAATTAAGTCCAAATCATAATAGACAATCCTCACAATAGAACATAGTAATTGATAACGAAACATATTAAAATAAACTACCCAATAAGATCCATTGTAAACTCAAACAAAGAATTAATTCATTGAATTAAAACTAAGAATCCACACTTGAATACACATTAAAAGATAAGAATAAGATTAGAGTGAAGAATAAATCTGTTGTCAGCAAATCTCCATCTTCCTCAAGCTCCTACTCTTGATCTTCAGTGGTCTTGAAGTTGCTTCAATCTCCCAATCTCATAAGAACTAGGATTTTGCTCCTAATCTACTCTAACCTAATCTAATGGAATCCTTCAAAACTAGCCTCCCAATCCAAGTTAAAATCAAGTATTTATAGTTCTAATGGACATCCTAGCAAGTTAGGCAACTAACAATACTATTCTAGCTCAAATTGGACAACATAACACCCAAATTAACTCTCTTCCATTGTGGGGTGCACCCATTATTCCTAGGCCAATTTAGGTAGCACCAGCATCTTGTGAGAAAATCTCTTGGCGGTGTGCATTGCCCTTTTCTGGCGAGCCCATAGCCTTCTATTTTTGTTGCGATGTCCTTTGGTAAAATAGGCATAACTTTTGATCCGCTAGGAGTTACGGGGCCTGCCACCTATCAAATCGAAAATATCGACGAGATCTACAACCTTAATTCTTTGAGAATTGACAGAATCTGGTCGGATCAAGATCCAAATCGGGCTTGAATTAGATAATATGTAAATTGCAAGTAGGACAACTTTGAGCTTTGATCTTTGTTGATAAAAAGGTCAAAACTCTCGCATCCGAACTCCGATTGGGATGGTTCAAGATGTTCTAGAAAGCTAAGAAGTAGATCTACAATACAATCTAAGTTCCAAGCCAAGAACATGCATCAAACTTGGTGTTAAAAGTATTTCAATATTCCCTTCTTGTATTTGCTTGCGTATTTTAGTCCAAAAGATATCCGAATTGCTTTTCATTGCTTCTTTATGCCAATGTAGTGTCATAGCCTACAAAATAACATAAAATGTCGAAATGAACACCTGATGCATGCAAAGTAACTACAAAACATAGGTTTAAGCAACTAATTCAAGTAATAGATATAGGATAAGTAGGTATAAAACCTACTTATCAAATACCCCCAACTTAAACAATTGTTTGTGCTCAAGCAAAAACATAAAACAACAATGCTATGCAATCTGACTAATCTATATGCCTACAAATCCGGTGATGATAGCAAAAACATGTCTATTCAATGACCTTAGAAATCAAGTAAACATGATAATACTTCATATCAAAACAAATCATTAACTTCCCGATCAATCATCAAATCTTAGACTATTATCACTAATATAGTGTGTGTGTGTGTGTGTGCTCCACAATAATGTTAAGCGATATAAAATCAAATTTAACACATAATAAATCTCTTATGCGAGGCATCATACAATGTAAACTCAAAAATCCAAAAACAAGCTAGATCGACTAAAATCTAATAATTACCAATATCGAAATTGACATGGGATACTTATGCTTCATTTTTCATCTCTGAGGGACTTTTTGCTCTTATTTCCGTTTCATTCGATTTTTCTTTTGGTTTATATACACATAGCTATGCAATGTCTTATTCCCTTAGGCTTTTCAATGCTACCTTAACAAGCTTTCAACCAACGACTCCCAGACCATTAAGACCTTAGGGCGCTAGGTGTAAAGACAATCCCCTCGGGCTTACTTACTCAAGTAACAAAGGCCAGAAAACTAGACAAGCACACCACGATGTTTATTCATACTTTCTTTTTTTCCCTTTTTTTTTCTTTTTTATAACTTATATATCCCAAATATTCTCCCAAACTTAGGTTCTTGTCTAACTTTAGTCATCACTACTTATTCTTGTCATTCTTTCATTCAAACTAGCATTATCCTTTAGAGTCCCATTATGTATCAATTTAAACACAATCAATCAACAAGTTATTTTTTTATCTTTATCCTTATTATACGGTTTCAAGCGAGAAAAAGACTCGATTCATAACAAGAAATCACATCAAAGCTCTAATAGTGAGTACTATACTTGTCTACCCAATTCCAATCTCATCATTGGCCAAAACTGTGAGACCCCAAATTTTATGAATAAAGATTCAAATTTCTCGAAATATTTTTTTTTAAATATTATGGTGTGGATTTAATATAATGTTATAGTCGTGGGTAATATTTATAAATTTTGCAAAGTAAGCAAGTGGTTATATAATATTATTAGATTAGTGGGGAATATTAAATGCAATGGAACAATCATTAGTGGACCCCACACGAAAATATTGTCGTAGTAAAAAATGGCGAATTATCTTTTTATAAAAATAACGGTAGGAAGTATTCTGAATTAAAGCTGTTGAACTACTAGGTAGTAAAAATACGATGTCGTGTGGTTGCGTAGTAGTAGCACAGTATTGATTATTGATGCTTCGTGAGAAGTCCACTTAGTTCTACTCGATTATTGCTACTGATAATTCTTTGCATCATATCTCTCGTATTAGTGATTAGATTATTGTCACGATTATCATCGCATAATATGATATATTATTAAATTAATAATTGAGGCGACAAAAGTTATTCATATTATTAAATTGCAATATTTATAATGTCTAGAAGTTACGTAAATGGAGAGGTTTGGTCATCTAATTGCGGCATGATAAGGAGAAATATTTATCGGAAGCCCCTCTTTCACAGGAGCGACACAGTTGTTAAATATTGTGAGTTATAATATTAATGATGAATAAGTTCGTGTTGATTAAAGATGAAATTGATAGTTCCATTGTGTTGGAATTATTAGTGTTAGTGGAAATTGACATTTATTTCGATATTAATTGATGTCTGGAAGTTATACTGATTAATCGGGTAATTAATCGGATAAATGAGCAACTAATTGCTATTAATTCACATGCTTATAACTATGTGTTCACATGTCTATACTATTGATTCACATTCATTTACTATTAGGGGAGTTGGTGCAAGATTGATAATACTTGCATGACTAAGTTAAAAATGGAGGTATAGATGGAGGTACTATACTATAATTCATATTTTCACATGTCTAGAACTATTGATTCACGTGATTTACTATTGATTCACATGAATTACTATTAGGGGAGGTGGTGCAAGTTTGATAATACTTGCAGGACTAAATTAAAAATGATGGAAAAAAGGAAGGTATTATACTGTAATATTTCGAGCCCCAAAACATGCAATTATCGAAACTAAATTTTTTTATAAATAGAAGCTCATTCTTCCTTCATTTCTCACCAATTCACTAAAGCTATAGAGCAATTATTATAGAGAGAAAGAAGAAAGAGAAGTACATTACCTCACTATTCGATATCCGGGTCTTCTTTTGAGGTAAAGAAATATTATTTCTTTTCGTATTCATAAGAAAGAGCTATTGTTATTCCATTCCTTATTATTACATTGGAATAACTTTTATCTACATCTTAATCTGCATACATGGTGAAATTCTTACATTATTCCATTCTTTATTATTACATTAGAATATCATATGCATGCTTGGTTTCATGACTGGTTCCATTATTTATTATTACATTTGAATAACTTTTATGCATGCGATCTACATCGTGCATGGTGAATTCTCCTATTATTTCATTCTTTATCATTACATTGGAATATCACATGCATGCGGATTCTGCATGACACAGTTCCATTCTTTATTACTCTGTTGGAATATCACATATGCGTGCGGATTTATTATGACACAGTTCCATTATTTATTATTCTATTGGAATAACTTTTGTATGCGATTATCGGCATGTATGGTGAATTCTTACATTTTTCCATTCTTTATTATTCTATTGGAATAACTTTGTCTATGTGGATTATTACGGTGAATGATCCTTCGTATTCATTCTTTATTAAATTGTGGAAATGATGCATGCGTGGATTCTGGCATGGCGGTGTGAAAATCCATTTGTAGTTTAAATAATTTTTACGACTCTCAAAATTACGAAAAAATTTGAAATGATAATTTGATGAGTTTTCTATATTGTGTCCAAAGATGTATATTTTTGGATGTATAGATTAAGAGTTATGAATTTTATGGGAAAAGACTATTTTAAAAGTAAACTCTTATAACTCCTTGCGATTAACTCCAAAATTTGTGAAATTTTTATTAGGAGTACATGTATATCACAGGGGTATACCCTATAAATTTTGGAATTTTTGGACAAAAGTATAGTTTATGATAAATGTCTAAATATTCGTGAATTTTGGCCATATGAAAAATAGTAAATGAATTTTAAAAATTCTGGAAAAATTTAAATGTTCAATTTGGGGCTATATTCTACTAAATCCCAGAAAGAAAAATGTTTGGGACTGATTTGATATTTTTTATGAAAATGGTTTAGTTACGAACATATGAATTAAATATGTTATGTGAAGTTGAAAAATTGGTAAATAAAATTTTATGGCATGGAAATCCTATATAAGGTATATGGAGATTTTTGATGAGGGATTTGATCATTGATGATGAAATCTTATGAGTATAGCATTTTTGAATGATTAAATGCATTATTTGGTAAAGTGTAAACAATTAAAAGAAATTATTTATAAGTTTAAGAAGTGATTAAAATATTGTTATAATATTAATATTAGATTATGAGTTTATTAAGTGATTGATAACATTTGAATTAAGATGTTATGAAATCATTAAAAATATTAATATTCACGGAGTACTATTCATCCAAAAAATATATTTCTTTTATGTCCAAATTATTTTTGGTACATGAATATTATTCTTGAATTTTACTCCATAACGTAGTATCATGTTGACAATTTGGACGTTATTGATTTCAGGATAAATTAACTTATAAATCTTAAAAATTTATTCTTGAACTTGTTTTATTGAATTATTATATCATTGTCATCATTCTCATGCTTATATTGTGATGAAAGTCATCTTTGGCTTACGTGCATATATGGACTTGGTATGATTATGATCAGGGATCATTCGGTATAATCATGACCTGTAATGTTATAAATGATGTGGTTAAGGTCCTCAGTGACCTGTAATGCATTGATGGACAACTTTTGGTATGATTATGACCAGGAATTATTTAGTATAGTCATGACCATTTGTAAGACCCCGATTTTTTTTAATAAAATTGAATTTCCTCTATTTATTATCTTGAACTAATAAGGAGTTAATTTGATATAATACTTTGGTTATGGGTGAAATGTGTAAATTTTACAAAATAAATAAGTGTTTATAAAATATTCCTTTTGTCGGGGAATATTCGTTTGGTCATGGAATATTCTTTTTTTATGGAAAATATTAAATGCAACAGCGTAGATCAATTATGGGCCCCATAACGGAATAACTATCGGATGAAGAAAAGCGACAAAGTTTGAGTTTTATAAATAACGATGTATTTATTCTGAATTAAACCTTTGTTGGAATACACGGTGGTTAAAATATAGTAATTCTGCGTGATTGCGCGATAGTAGCTTTTGCGGTATTGCACAATATTGTTGAATTATTGATTAAATGTAAGAAGGAACTACTCAATAATTATTACGATAATTCTTTATTCAATATTTTATTTTATTGATTCAATAATTGTTGCGTTGATATTTTATATTATTGTTGTTTCAATAATTGTCATTTGCTTACGATATTTCCCATTATCGGATCAATAATTCATATTATTTGAATAATATTATTAGATAACATTATTGGCGATGTCTATAAAGTTACATCTAAGGAGAGGTTTGGTCACCTAATTGCTTGCGCTTATGTAAGTAGAAATCCTTATTGAAAAGCCCCTCTTTCACAGGAGCGGCACTTTGTTTATCATAATTGTGATTACATAATATTATTTGTGAATAATTAATTATTAATTTATATGATAAGGAAATATTTATTTTATGTGGATATAATTGATGGATATATTTATTTTATGTGGATATAATTGAAGGAATTAATGTTGAGGTATTTTTAGTGGAATGGAGTATTAAAAAATCAAATCAACATTTATTCTTGAGATATATTAAGTGAGTTATAATTTTTAATCAAATTTGGATCGTTATGATTTTTGGATATATTATACATATATAAGTTGAGTATATGTCCACAAATTTTGAATCGTTAAAAATAAACGTATGATTTGTTATGAATTTTAAGAGGTGACTGGTTCAGAAATTGTTGAAGTTTCGGAATTTATCATTTTGGTGGAAAATTCTAGAATTCAAGGGGCCCCACTTGTGGTTGGTGAAGAAATGTGCTGAATTTTATTTCAAATATGATGGGTGGCAGGTAGTAGCGAGTAAAAAACCATCGGTGGCGGTCAAATGCCTTGACGTCTTAATATTTTCCAATAAATAGAGGGCTAAGTTAGAATTGAAAATCACACCAAAAACATAAGCTTTCTCTCTTTCTCTTTCTATATTATCGAGCGTATTTTGTGAGTATTTAGATACTTTGAGATTTGTTCAATACAAGTTTCATTCAACATCACTTAGATCCTTTCATTCCAGAAATCTTTTTTCTTTGAGGTAAGGGATGTTATTTTTCTTCTTAAATGATATTATTTTTTTCAATATCATTATGTTGAGATATTGTTATGAATTTTTTTATGGAATTTCTACCTTTTTGTGTCAGGGTTACTATTTACATATACGACACTATTCACAAATATGACACTATTCACCGAAAAATGAAATTTTCTCTTTTTCGTTCCAGATGTCTTTTATGGTTACTATCTTTGATTGTATCCATGTTTTGATCTTTAATTTTTAATTCTACTTCACACTTGGTTATTATGGAGTATTATTAAATTTGGATAAGCAAAAATATGAATCCACAATATTTGTCCTTTTGTTTCCTTTGGATTAGTTCTCTAAAATGTTTTCATCATCCTTAGTCCTTAATGGTGATACTTAATAAATATCTTTTTAACATAGTGCAAAGATGTATGATTACTGATGAATATCTTTGGCTAGTAGTGCAAAGATGAACAAGTGTTGAGATGAACATGACCCATTTGGTGATCTGAATGAATATCTTTGGCGTGTAGTGCAAAGATGAATATTTGATACAAGATGTATATTAATTGATATTACGGGGATAAAATATTGATGATGAACTTTTAAATTCATGGATGATAGTAGTTTTCATTCTCTCACTTAACTCTTACAATGAATTATTGTTTCCGTGCGATTGTTGATCTAAAACTTGTTGACTATTATATTACCGAAATTTTCCTGTTGAAGACTAAGGATAATTTTTTGTATATTATCTTAGTCATAATATTCTTTACTAGGCTAGTTGAGCTCACCCTTTTCCTTTTTGTTCCATTTTTCTTCTCAGGAAGCGAGAACATAGCAGGAACCAGTCGGGGTATAGAGTGATGGTCCTAGACAGTTGTTTTAGCAAACCTCGCTATTTTTGTAAAATAGTACATCAATAATTGTAATGAGGACTTTATTTGGGTGTGAATATTGTCTAGAAGACAATATTTGTATTTAAACTCATAGTATGTGTTGTCGTATTTGCACGACAATTGTATTAATAAAGTTGTAGTTGTTTCTGTACCATGTATTTGGCAACTCAGAATGGGCGTTGTATACCTATTTTGGGGGCGTCACAGTTGGTATCAAAACTTAGGGATATGATCCACTGGCGAGATGTGAGACTAGAACTAGGAGGGAGAGGCGGGTAAATCCTTGTTAGTGTGTCCTACTAAGCTTATTTGTTGGTGGGTCGTAATATAGGGATGTTATGTGATATGTTAATTTGTTTAATTAACCCTTATTTTATTCTGATGTTTAGAATGGCGACTAAGAGCGTTAACAATGGAGTGTATGAGGCTGTGGAAACACCTTTAGTCACCAATCGGAGAATGTGCAGCGGGATGGCAATATTTCTCCTGTAAACAACACTATCGAAACAAGCGATGAGCGATCACGATGTTTAGAAGCTTTTTACAGATTCATGCAAAAATCGAACGAGGGGACTCGTGTACAAAATCTGGTGGAAATGATAACAACGGTTTTATCACGGCCAAGCAATTCGAGTTAGGACCACCAAATTTACAGGGAAAGCCGTCCGATTAAAGCGGAAAGCGTGGGTTAAGAAAATTACCAAGATATTCGATGTCTTGGGTATGCGAGAGAACAAAGGTTCCATTCACCACCTTTATGTTCGTGGTAAAAAGCGGTTCTTGGTGGGAATTTGTAGGCGTACCCGACCCGGTACTTTCAATATGTCTTGGGAAACATTTGAAACTATTCAATGACAAGTACTTTTACGAAAGTATTTGTCATATGAAGGAGGTAGAGTTTATTAGACTAGAACAAAACAACATGGCGGTGTCCCGATCTGGCCGAAGTTAGCGAGTTATCTAGGTTTGCACCTCATTTGGTAGAAAATGAGGAGCGTATGGCGAGGATGTTTACGAGAGTGCGAAACTTAGAGATTAATCAATACCTTATCTCTCATAAATTTTTCTATATTGGATGTTGTCAGCGAGGGGCTCGATTATTAGAAGCGAAATAGTGAGTATGTTCAGCGGGGGACAACAACGAGGTCATCTGGGTGACAATGATCGTCGGAGCGATAATAACCATCGTGGAGAAATTATCATGCGAAATGGTAACCACTTAGTAGTAATCATGGCGAAGATAATAGAAGAAATAATTCAAGTGGAAATTTCAAGAGAAAGATTTAACAATGATGGGAAGGCGTCGGCATCGGCACCGATTAACAAATTCTAGGGGAGGAAAAGCGGCGGCCTTGATTAGATCTTATAGATGCGGAGAGGAGGACATATAAGTCCAAAGCCCCATTCACAGACTTCCAGGTATGTTTTAGTTATGGAAAAGATGGTCACATAGCTCGATTTTGTCACATGGCGAAATCAAGTCCGGCGGGGGACGGTGGCACTTCAAAAGCGGATCTGAATAAAATAAAAATCGGCGATTTACGGAAGGCGTTTGTCGTGGCCCCGCCCCAAAATCGAGGAACCCAAGCGAAGGTATCACGGGTTAGTTAATTATAAATTCTTCTGAAGTCTATACCTTATTGAATCTGGTTCTACCCATTCTTTTATCTCTTCTTCTTGTGCTCAGCGTTTGAACTTGACTCTGAGAGATTAGACTTTGACTTATTTGTTGAAACTCAGATTAGGAGAAACTTTTATTACATCCTTTATTTAAAAATTTTGTTTGATCCAAGTGGGCACAATCACATTACACATGATACTATATCTTTAAAGATACTTGCATTTGGCGTGATTTTAAGGATTGATAGGTTAACTACTCATCATGCCAAAATTGATTGTTTTCATAAGGTTGTTAGTTTTCACATTCCTAACCAACCTGTTAAGCGAATTCAAAGCAACCAAACCATTGAGGTCAAACACTTTCATATCAAGCCATATATCCATTCGTTTATTGAAAAACGGATGTCAAGCTTTCTTAGCCCATTTCATGGATTTAAATAAAAATACGCCAGATTTGAATGATATTCTTGTTAGTGAATTTCCTGACGTATTTCCTGAAGAATTCCCATAGTATGATATTAAATTTTGTATTGACTTTGAACCTGGTACAAAACCCATTTCTAAAATCTCATATCGAATGGCTCCTATTGAACTTCAGGAGCTAAAAACCCAACTATAGAAGTTAGTACCCGAGCCTCTATCTGGTGACTTCCTTTGTAGAATGCAAGAAATTAGACTCTCTCGTGGGGAACCTTCATCGATGATAAAGCGATAGGTGCCATTGTGATCTTATCAAGATTGGGATATGAGTCAGTTGAGAGCAACCTAAGTCGATGTCGAAATATCTAGCTTTCGAAACAGCTAGTTACTATCGGAGATTAGTGGAAGGATTTTCTTGAATCGCTACTCCGTTAACTTAGGCTGACTCGTAAAGATACAAAATTATTATGGGCGAGGAATGCGAGAAGATTTTCTAAGAGCTTAAAGCGACTCATTTGGCACTTATTACGACCATACCATCTTAGAAAAGCAAGCGTGGTAGGTGATGCGTTGAGTAGAAAATTATGCTTGCAGATCTGAGTGCAATATTGTTAAACAAAAGACCTATTATATACGATTTATAAGCGATAAGGATAGAGTTAAAGACTCTAGGGACCCCACGTTATGATGTTAAATATACGTAAATATGTGGATGACCTAAACCACATTATTGCGTTAGAACCATACGAGATAGCCGAAGATTTAACGTACGAGGAGGTACTTGTCAAGATCTTGGATAGGAAAGAGCATGTCCTATGAACAAGGTTATATCACAAGTTAAGGTTTTGTGGAGGAACCATGCTATTGAAGAAATGACACGAGTTGGAATCGAAAATGAAAGCGAGGTACCCTCACCTTTTGAAACACCGAATGCGTCGTCGATTTTGAGACGAAATTTCATAAGGAGGGAGATTGTAAGACCACGATTTTTTTAATAAAATTGAATTTTCTCTATTTATTATCTTTAACTAATAAGGAGTTAATTTGATATAATACTTTGGTTATGGGTGAAATGTGCAAATTTTACAAAATAAGCAAGTGGTTATAAAATATTCCTTTTATTAGGGAATATTAGTTTGGTAGGTGGAATATTCTTTTTGTCGGGAATATCAAATGCTGCAATAGCGATCAATTATGCCCCATAATGGAATAACTATTGGATGAAAAAAATGACAAAGTTTGAGTTTTATAAATAACGACATAGTTGTTACCGTTAACCTTTGTTGGAATACAGTGGTTAAAATCTGATGTCTGGCATTAGTTGCCGCGATAGCACGGTATTACCTGATATTATTGAATTATTGATTAAATGCGTGAAAGGCCTTTACTCGATAATTATTACGGTAATTCTTGTTCAATATTTTATTTTATTGATTCAATAATTGCTGCGTTGATATTTTATATTATTGTTGTTTGAATAATTGTCACTCCACAGTATTTCCCATTATCAGATCAATAATTCATATTATTTGAATAATATTATTAGATAGCATTATTGGCAATGTCTAGAAAGTTCTGTATAAGGAGAGGTTTGGTCACCTAATTGCGGCGCGCCGATGAAAGAGAAATCCTTATCGGAAAGCCCCTCTTTCACAGGAATGGCTTTGGTTGTCATAATTGTGATTACGTAATATTATTTGTGAATAATTAATTATTGATTTATATGATAAGAAATATTTATTTTATGTGGATATAATTGATGGATATATTTTTTTATGTGGATATAATTGAAGAAATTATGTTTGAGTTGTTTTTGTCCGAATGGAGGTATTAAAAAATCAAATCAACATTAACTTGAGATATATTAAATGAGTTATAATTTTTAATCCGTAGTTGGATCGTTGTAATTTTTGATATGTTATACATATATAAGTTGATTATATGTCTACAAAATTTGAGCCGATTAAAAATGAGCATTATGATTTGTTATGAATTTTAAGAGGTGATTGGTTCGGAAATTGTTGAAGTTTAGAATTTATCATTTTGGTGGAAAATTCTAGAATTAAATGGACCCCCACTTGTGGTTGGTGAAGAAATGTGCTGAATTTTATTTCAAATGTGGTGGGTGGCAATAGTAGCGAGGTAAAGCCATCGGTTAGCGAGTCGAAATGCTGCTTGAGGTCTTAACATTTTCCTATAAATAAAGGGCTAAGTTAGAATTGAAAATCACACCAGAAACATAAGATTCTATCTTTCTCTCTCTATATTATTGAGCGTATTTTGTGAGTATTTAGATACTTTGAGAGTTGTTGTTCAATACAAGTTTCATTCAGCATGACTTCCGACCTTTCATTCCGAAGTACTGTTTCTTTGAGGTAAGGGATGTTATTTTCTTCTTAAATGATATTATTTTCATCAATATCATTATGCTGAGATATTGTTATGAATTTTATTATGGAATTTCTACCTTTTTTTATGTATGGGGTTACTACTCACGTGTCTGGCCTATTCATGTATCGACACTATTCACAAATCTGGCCTTATTCATAGAAAAAAATGAAATTTTCTCTTTTAGTCCCAAATATCTTTTATGGTTCTTATCTTTGATTGTATCCATGTTTTGATCTTTAATTTTAATTCTACTTCACACTTGGTTATTGTGGGTATTATTAAATTTAAATAAACGAAATCTGAATCCCTAATATTTGTCATTACATTTCTTTGGATTAGTTCTCTAAAATGTTTTCATCATCCTTAGTCCTTAATGGTGATACTTAATGAATATCTTTGGCACATGGTGCAAAGATGTATGATTACCTAATGAATATCTTTGGCCATAGTGCAAAGATGAGCAGTGTTGAGATGAACATGACCATTGGTGATCTGAATGAATATCTTTGACCCATAGTGCAAAGATGAATATTTGATCAAGATGTATATTGATTGATGTTCTGGGGATAAAATATTGATGATGAACTTTTAAATTCATATATGATAGTAGATTTCATTCTCTCTTAACTCTTACAATGAAATGTTGTTTAAGCTGCGGTTGTTGATCTAAAACTTGTTGGTATTATATTCTATCAGATTTTCCCTATTGAAGACTAAGGATAATTTGTTGTATATTATCTTAGTCATAATATTCTTTATTGGGCTAGATAGAGCTCACCCTTTTTCTTTTTATTCCATTTTCTTCTCGAGGAGAGAACATAGCGAGAAACGATCGGGGGTATAGAGTGATGGTCTGAGGCAGGTTGTTTTAGCGAGACCTCACTATTTTTTGTAAAATAGTGCATCAATAATTGTAATGAGGACTTTATTTGGGTGTGAATATTATCTAGAAGACAATATTTATATTTAAACTCACGATATGTGTTTGTCGTATTTTGCCCGACAATTGTATTTATGGCGCCCCCAAATCAGGGTCTCTTCGACCCGGCGAGATGGTCTTCTGGCGGTACTACCATTCATTCATTCATTCCATGAAATAGTCTCAAAAGGACCAATATAACTTCTATATATTCAAAATAATATTACAATTCCCAGGTTCTTTGTAACCCATTTGTTTGTTCTTGTCATAATATTCAATATAATCTGACATTTGAACTATTACTATTACATAATGAACTAAGGGTTTGTCTTATACTTGCCTTATCTTTGCTTGAGCCTTGATCAGCTCGATCTTGGTTGTGTTCATATGGTTCAAGCATGAGTGAGCATGACTAGCTCGACAATTACTACAATTCTAATAAACATCATGCTTGAAACATAGAACTCATATATCTTGACAAGCCCAGAACAATAGTTCTGAATCTTATCGATAATTCAAAATAGCACTTCTTTTCATTCAAAGCGTTTTCCAAACAACAATATTGATTCGAATATCAACTAAGGCTCAAGACTATGAAGCGATTAATAATTTCTTTTGAAAAGGACAACTTGAGCACTAAGTCAAGTAAAAATGCGGTATAGCTTACGAGCATACGGGTGATTAGCCCATAGTACTTTATGTTGATCAACACTAGATTCATTAAGCGTGTATACGTTTAAGTTGTAACACCCTAGTGTGCACAATCGTTTAACGACAAAAACATTTTAGCATACTTGGTCTTGATTGAAAACCATACCAATATAACTTCGGTAAACATAAATCATGCTTGACAAAATCATAATATAAGTCTAAGCAAGAAAGAGTTGGTATAGACTTCATCTTTCAAGACTTCATGTGAAAGAGTACATGAATTACAAAACTTGTCCGGACTGAACTGGAACAAGGGTTAGAATACTTGCCTTTAGCGTCTGCTTACTAATTAACACATGTAGACTTTAAGTCTCTACGTTTCTATAATACATGATCATATAACGTACCACATTAGGTCATATATAATTAAGTAAGTATACTATTATATCTTACCCTTCATCTCATTGTAATTCCTGATTTAGATCTACTATTATAGGTTTTTGACTTTCATTACATCATTCACATTTCGATCATCTTTGATTGATTATTAACTCTTAATCATCATGCATTAGTGTCTTACAAGTACCTTATAATGTTATGTTTATATCACAGTTCATTACTACTAAGTTCTCTTTCATTCTGTACTTGAAAACATTCTTTACTGCACATGGTCTAGGGTTGGTATTTGTATTTCACCCATAACCCTTCATCTCGTATTTCTGACCTTGAGTTAGCGATCTTCTTTGTCCGGATCTGTGGCTGCTTATTTCCACATTTATTCTTCATCTCGTCTTTGCGGCTTGAGTTAGCGATTCTTTCGAGACACTTATTACGGTCTTTGCGGCGCCACTCATTTTGTCTTGGGTTGGCGTCGCGGCACCAACTCTGTGCCTCAGACAATTTGCAATTTTTGAAAATTTTACGAAACTCCCGGACTCATAACTTCTTCGTTATAAGTCCGAATTGGCTCGTTCAAAAGCCTACGGTTCACAAATCTCTTACTCTATGCGGTCAAGCAAGAATTTTATCTATTTGTCTTCGTTTACTAAAATTTGACTTATGAGTTCATTTTTAATGAAAATGATAAACGTGCGTGAATGTTCAACGCTCGTTTCTTCATTTTAAGTTGGAATTCGGTCATTTTTGAATCCACAACTCTATAATGCCAAATATGACTTTTCTCCATCGAAAACCAATGTTTCCGACTTCAAACACAAAATACGACTTCCATTCGGAGAATTTCACGAATTGACGATAATAAATCGATCGTGTGAATTAAGAGCAAAATACATTCTTAATGATTCTAAATGGATTTCAACCAACATATAGTCATTACAAGTTACTTATTACACCAACTTATAATCAAATTAGGTTTGACTTATTCTCATTAGTCGGTGACTTTTTAACTTATGAACTACAATTCCTCATGCTTATGACTTATTATGAACATAAGTTCATTAATCAATGTTCTCATACTATATTCAAGATACTAACATCATATGACAAACATATGACAAGTTCTTCATGATTCTAACAACTTATTAGAGTTCAAGTTGCTTATTCAACTTATTAGAAGCTTAAGTCCATTCATAACTTAATTCTTATATGTTCTTAGCATACATGTTCATTAATTACACTTCTCTTATCATCCTATTATGATAGAGATGGAAGAATATTGGACACAAGATCATTACCTTTGATGTCTAACTTCTTCTTCTTGGAAAATCTAACAAAGGAAACTTTGACTTAAAAGTGCTTATTCTCTCTACAACGATAAGTAGCTTACCTTTGAGAGAAGTTGGATGAATATTGAACAACCAACAAATGAATTGTGGCTTGGTATTTATAGGCATTCCAAAGCTAGGGCATTATGGACTTTAAACATCCACCTCCTTTAATCCACCTCCTTACTATTCATTACCTTACAACTAAGTTAACTTCTAGCCACTTCCTTTCTTGCTCATCCACAACACTTGGGCACCAAACAAAATGTTTGCCCATCAAGTCTACCCATTTCACCCTTGGTTTGCCCCATGGATCATGGCTTCTCATTGGGCTTTGTTAATTAATCTAACTACTTTCTTTTTTTTCATTAAGTTTGTTTGTATATTGAAAAGAAAAGAGATAAAACAATCGCTAAGGCATACCCGAAAGCTTTTGATAGAACCACATGGGACAACCCCAAAATGGACAACAAAGAGACTAACAACCAAGCGAATGAAAGAACAAGGAGCATTACTAAGCGGGACAATAGTAAAACAAGCATGAAAACCTTAAACAACAAACAACCAATCGATTAAAACCAAGCGACCAAATGAATGGAATGAAAATGGCTGAAGCTACCTTCTTGATGGCCAAGAAGAGGATCTTTGAAGCATAGGAAGAACTACAGTGCCCGATGGGAGAGGGCGAACCATAGAAAGCGAACACGGCCAAAACCGACATCCCAGCGTCCGAAAATGAACTGAAGCGCACTTCTGATGGCAAGAAGAGGATCTGAAAGCCTAGGAAGAACTACTGAGTGCCCGATGGGAAAAGGCGAACCATAGAAACCAACCCCAAGCGAAACCGGCATCCCAAGCGACGAAAAGTGGCCGAAGCGCCTGCTGCGATGGCCAGAAGAGGATCTGAAGCCTAGGAAGAACTACGAGTGCGGAAGGAGAGGTAGAGACCATAAAGCCGAACCGGCCGAAAAACGACATCCCGGCGTCCAGAAGACACGGTGAACCACCACAGGCCAGAACCAAGATGCCAAGCCGGATGTCGATTGATCCTTCTTGGCGAAAAAAGCGAACCAGTGTCGGATGAAGATGCTTACGAACCCATATGAGCGAAGCGATAAATTTGAACCAACCCATTGAAGAAGTAGAAGCGCCATGGGGCCAGGCTAGAGAACCGCCATGGAAGCTAAATTTCCAACACGGAAGAAATGGCCCCATTAATCTTTGCGAGTGCCGAGGAGCACATGGTACATCACATCACTCGCATTAGTCAGCGGCGACGAAACAAAGCGCGACAACAATTCTCAAGCGTCTACTGACTCCATACATCAAAACATCGGACTCTGACCATACCTGAGTAGTAGGATTGCTACGAAGCGACTAAAAGGAATTTAGAAGGCGAAGAAAGCCTTGATTTGATGTCATTCAAAATATCACGACCCACGACACTCGAGGGCTTTTGATCGATCATGGACAAAGGTTCTAGCGCCCAAAGTTTGTACGGTGAAAGCGATGCAAGCTTTAGAATATTGGACCTAGTGTTACTTCCACTAAATTGGATAACGAAGTTAACGAGGTCATCCACCTCATTGGAGCGTTATTCCATCCTCCAACAACGAGCGGAGGAGAAAGGCGGATGATGAATAGTTACATTGAAAAAAAGCAGGTGGGAAAAAGTTTCATCATGAGTTCTTGAGAAAAGGGCATTTTAGAGGGCGAAAACTCAAGTATGATAAAAATCTATCATTAGTAGGTGTCTGCCGTAAAGGCCAGCCAAAGGGTAAAAAGTGCAGGAATGTGAAGAGGTGCCATAGCGAGTTGAGCCCAGGTACCTTACGGCGGATGATCGAATAAATTCCAAATGATGGAGGCTTTAACTAATTTAATCTCACTAGAACCCCATAAAATTCTATCCTCGGATGGCGAGGGCGAGGATAGAATCAAAGCCGAACTCGAAATTGCATAACCTCGTGGTGGTTCTTTGAGGTAATGACCAAGCACCCGGTGTTGCGATATCGAATCTGGGCATTCACCGGAATTACGGTATTGTAGAAGCGGCGTGGATGGATTAATGGCATCCATTCAACCCGCGGATCATGCCATAAATGAAGAATTTCCATTTCAAGCGAGTAATGAAGGAAATTAAGAAGCGGTGGGGCGTAATTTAAGAATCTTCGCCAAATCCAAAACGATCGGTAGGAATAGGGACATGCGAAAATTATAGCGAGCAACCACGATAGAATTGACCCACTTAGCCCACAGGAGGTTGGAGAAGGTGAAATAACCTTAAGAAGATGGAGAATGATGAGGCCGATTCCAATCGGTGAGATTTTTTGATGGCTAGGCAGCCTTCATCGAAGGGAGGCTAAATCTTTCGAAGATACTTTGCGACCATGGCTAAGAAGAAGAGAACCTTTCCATAGAAATCTACAAAGAATAGATTGAATAGCTCTCAAGGCCAGATTTAGGAAGGATAAAATGGGCTGCCCAATAAAATTTGGATAGCAAAAAGCACTACTACGATTAAAAGCACTCTACCGACAAAGGAAAGGGATCGCGAGGTCGAGAGAAACCGACACAGTAATTCTTTGAATCAAAGGGCGACAATCGAGTGAGAGAGGCGAGAGGAGATAAGGGGACCCCAAGAAACTGATTGGCAAAACACCTATCGAAAATCCAAAATCTGGTAAATACTCTCCTTGGCATCATTTGGAGCGTTGGCGAGAAAGCACATGCTTTTAAGAGCATTGGGAATAAGGCACGAGTACAAGGAAAAGGATTGAATACAAGAGTGGATAATAGAAATCGAAGTCAAGTCCCATGACGAGAAAAGAAAGAGCGTCATCGACCAAAGCATACATGCGTAATTTTACAAGGCTCGGCTTTCCGGTGAAATTTGAAATCAGGCGATGGAGTTTCCTTAGAGATGATCATGGATAATGCTTCCATTGCAAGGATAAGCAATTATGGAGATAAGGGATCACCTTGCCTAAGTCCTCTAGCACCCTTAAAATAGCCCGACAAAGAGCACCATTAATTTTGGCCAGAAACATAGGTGTAGTGATCTGACCTTTAATCCGATGGATAAAAATAGGAGGAAGCTGGAGGAGGCTCGGCCGATCATCAAAATCCCGATCCCGCGGTGTCAAAGGCTTTCGGATATATCAATTTTGAGGCCTTGACGTCTGAGGCTGAGTCGGTGATAATTCCTAAAGAGTTCTGTCTGCGAGAAGAATATTGTCACTAATACTTCTTCACGAGATGAAAGCATTAGGCATGATCAATAAGAAAGGCAAAACACACTTGAGCTATTGGCAAGGATTTTTGCTATACATTTATATATTGTATTGCGGCGGGGAGATTAGTGCGAAGTCGACATGCGGGAAGGGTTTTTCGATCTTGAATCAAAGCAATGGTACATAGAGTTGACTCCACCGAGGAAGGTGCCCGATGAGGAAAAAGGAATGAAACGACCTTAGAAATCATGACCTACAAATCCCAGCGGTGAATGAAGAAGTTAACGTTGAAACCGTCGGTAGGGACTTTTATTCTTCTTCGTAGGTGAAAAGCACCTCGAGGATTTGACGTCTAGAATAGGAAGCGAGACGGTGAAGCGAGGGCACAGGCGAGGGAGATCCTTTTGGTAACAATATTCTTAAGCTCATCTTTACGAGGTAGGTACTAGGAGAAGTTCCCAACAAGTCACGAAAATAATCCACTTTGCCACCTTGAATACCCAATTGGTCTTGATAAGGGCACGGTATTATTGAAGATAGAAAGGATCTTAGTATGATTCGGTTGTTCCTAATAACATTAGCAAAAATTTGAAATTCTTATCACCACAGGCAAGCCAAACCTTGCGAGATTTACGAAGAAGGAGAGATTCTTCAAGGGCGAGGCATTCGAAAGGGACTTGGAGCATATAGATTCTTGGGATAGCAAAAGAGCATTAAGAGGATCGGCTGAAGAGAAATCGAATAGCGACCAATTGGTCTTGCAAGTAGCTAACATTGTTCATGAGATTGCCATTGAAGAGTTTAATGACACAAGGGCCCTCTTGGTGAGGCAGCGACTTCTCATTGAAGATAAAAAAAGCATTCCCTCGAACACTAGAATTCCAACATTAAAAGCAATGAAATTGAAACCATCGATTCAAGCGAGAAATTAAAAAATTGGAAAGGCTTCACGAGTCTCCTACATGGAGGCCGTATTAAGAATAATGAAGGCGATGGTGCGAAAGACCTCTAGGACCAAAAGGTGGCTTGTGAATCCGGCATTGAGGAGAACCGGGAAGAGTTGCCCAAGGCCTATCGAGTTTCACATAGATGGGATTATTGACTTGGCGGTTCCACCATGTGTGTTGAGGACCAATAGCTCTAATATCTTCTACCCCAATATTTTCCGAGGCAATCGAAGAAGTCGGATATTCAATATTCGGGACGAGTCTCCCCCTTCCGCTTGGAAACACTCTTGATAGTATTGAAGTCCCCGGGATACACCAAGTGTCGGGAGAGGACAAAGGATTCGATTCTTCGCCCATGTGCATTTGCCTCCTTTCGACCACGAAATTTAAGCCATAAACAATAGAGACCAAGATTGGAGTGCTACCATGGAAGGTAAAATCCTAAAATGGGGCGAGTTAGGCGAGATTGGAAAAGAGTATGCACTCTCCATATATTGGGATCCCACCCACCCATATTACGCCATTGAATGATAGTCATAGTTATAGACCCAAACCCAATTCTGACAGTTGCCCTCGAGATTCTAGGAGCCTTAGGAGCTTTAACTCTGGTCTCAATAAGCCCCACAAAAGAGATATGGTTGCTAGATAGAAAGTTGCGAACAAAAAGCACCTTGGGCTTCTTATTTAAACCCACGACATTATAGGAACAAAAATATGTCATTAACAAAAGGGAAGCAAGCACAACTAAGGAGGGAAGACCCCTTGGACCCTTATTCCTCTTCTTTGAATTACGGAGGCTCTTTATCAAGCCTAGCCTTATGTTTCAACTCCTTGCGCTCTATCTCATCAACTTGCTTTACCTTGTCCACGGGGGGTTATGCGGAATAGGGGACTCGAGACTCCTCTCCGAGGGCCAAAGCGGAAGCAATGGGAGAGAAGAAATTAAACTTTCACGACTAACGGAGGTCGGCGGAAGAAAGGGAAGATGTTTTAGGTCCTTTAGAAGCTGTGGTCCAAGCACCATCGACACAGGGGGAGCCAAGGAAGAAGGAGCCATGGCATCCTTGGGAATAGTAACTCTGGAAAGCACTAAGCGGAGGCCTTGGGAACCTTGCATATTGGAATTAGGGCACTTAGCAAGAGAATGTCCAAAGCATTTACAAGCGAGCATGAAGGGGCTGCTCCGATTACTCTACCTTAAGCACAGCATTTCTTCCACTCTGACATTGCCATCAAACACAAGCGGCATTTATAGATCACGGGGAATGAAGATAGGGCATCCATCTCAATACAAATCTGGGCATAACTCATAGGCTCCGGTTTAGAGGTCATATCATCGACAAGCGAGGGGCCTACCTACAGCACTAGCCAGATAACTTAATCCCTCTTTCGTCCAGTAAGAGAGTGGAATGTTACTTAACTTAACCCAGATGGGAACTTTGCTGCAATCAGATTTAATGAAGTTGACTCCTTCTTGCCACGGTGAAGCCACGAAGCTTAGATGCAATATACCAGGTCGAGATGCTAGGACATTATCCCTATCATCACGATGTCGAACTTAAAAATAAAGTAGCCCTTATCATGCGAGATACACTTTAGGCACCCACAATTGCCCCATAATTTCTTAGCGGATGATTCAACCAACCTAAAAGGTAATTTTGAGTGGATGAAATGGCCCTGAAGACTAGTAGACCATTTATTAAGACCAAGCTTTAAGACTTCAACGGGAGGGCAAGCTGTTACACTCCCAATAGGAGATAGGAGGAAGAAACTTAAGCCCAGATTTTTCACGATGGCGAAATTTGTGACAACAGAGCTCCAAGACTTAGAGGGTGCGAGAAATTCCAGCAGCGACCCTTTGGAGAAGGGAGTGGGAAAAGTCCAAGGCAACAGAGAAGGATGAGGAGGCTCCAAACCCGCTCTGCGTAAACTAACAATCTGAGGAGAACAACGAAAGTCGAGGAAGGCTTAGGCGCTCACCAACCACGAAAGTTTGGACGAAGGACTATCCACACCAGAGCAGCGGCGAAATGGGAGGGCTAAGGCGGCCTTGGGAGAGGACCTACCGAGCAGGGGCAAGAATCTAGCACCTTACGAGCATTGGCGAGAAGCGTGAAAGTTCGATGGAGGAAAGGTTGTTAACATCATCAAGAGGAAGACCAAGCGCGATGATGTAATCCATGAGCTTGGCATTTTACATCTCTCGACAATAGCGCTTCTTCTCGACTGCGATAGAGAAATAGTGAGCCGCTTTGAAAATATCTTGGGTAGCCGAAGAGGAAATTTGGACCTAAGTTTGCCCCAAGTTGAGACTCGATAGAAGCGATTCATGAGGCGATGGTGAAAATAGAAGGATTAGGCTCGGACTCGTCATATGGCAAAAGTTAAGGGAGAGCCGGGGTTTGAAACAAGATTTCGGCAAAAGGTCACGCGAGATTGGCTGCTCTCGAGTTTCAGTAGAGAGATGATGATGGTCCACCATGGCATGCGAGGAAGAAATTTGGAGGGAGAAACGAGAGACACTAGAAAGTAGAGAGAGAGAAGAGGAGGCGGGGAAGGCGGAAAAGGAAAGAAAGGTTAACGAGAAAAAAGAAGGAGGAGTGGAGTAGCAGGGAAGAGAAGGTAGGAGGACGATGGCTGAAGCTGGAGCGAGGGAAACCAAAAGAGTAAACAGAAAAAAGTTTGGTGAGGATGGAAGAGGTAGGTGAGGATGGGCGGGAGGCGAAAGGGAAAAAAATTAGCGGTAAAAGGAAAAAGAAGCGGATGGGCGGAGGAAAAGAGCAGGACTAAAATCCTAAAATCCTAGAATCCTAGAGAGAAGGAGAGCACATTTCTAGAGAGAAACTTTACGATTAATAAACCTAACGTTCCTAAATTAGGTCCACATGCGAAATATTACGTTTTCCATACTTAGATTATTATTACATAATCCATCTCACCTTGATATTATAACGTTACGTATTTCTCGGAAATTCAAAAATAATTTCCGAGCAGAAATTGATGAATAGTGTTTTTCAGAAAATTTCTCGGAAAGCTTTTATTTTCGTCTTAGAAATTCAAACACCTTAATTCACTCACGTAGTTAAAATACTACGGCATTCCGACGTTTCTAGGTTTTAGAACGACATTCATCTTATCAACACGTAAAAATAATAAATAATATTATTTTATTCATTATTAAAAGTATTTACAATTGTTCGATTTTTCGGGGCGTTACACTCTCTCCCCCTTATAAGGATTCTGTCCCCAGAATCTTGCTATATATATAAAAAAAATTACACAAATAAATGAGAGTAATTCTTTTTCATCATTTCTTATAACTCCCACGTTACTTCTTCTGCATCGTGGTTCTTCCATATCACATTTACCGAAGGTATGACTTTATTCCGCAGAACTTGTTCTTTTTATCGATAATTTGAATCGGCGTTTCCTCGTACGTCAAGTCCTTCTCGACATGAATAGGTTCATATTCTATCACGTGCTTATAATCTGGCTTATGAGGACGTAATACGGATAGGTAAAATACATTATGTATTTGTTCTAGGTCTGGAGGTAATGCTATCATGTAAGCTACCTCACCCACCCATTTTAATACCTCAAAAGGTCCTATGAACCTTGGACTTAACTTTCCCTTCTTCCCAAAATGTATCTTTCCTTTCCAGGGAGATTCTTTTAGGAATACGTATAAACCTACTTCAAACTCTCGATTCTCTCTATGTGGATCCGTAAACTTTTTCTGTCTGTCTTGAGCTGCTAGAAGATGCATTTGTATCTTCTTGACAATATCCGTTGTCCGTTGCACCAATTCTGGTCCCAACATTGGTACTCTCCTACCTCATCCCAATCTGATGGCATTCTCGCATTTCCTCCCATACAAAGCTTAAGTAAGGCGGCATACCTATGCTTGCATGATAACTATTGTTATCACATAAACTCCACTAATGGTAGATGATCATCCAACTACCCTTGAAATCCATACGCAAAGATCTTAGCATATCTTCTAACATCTAAATTGTTCTCTCACTTTGTCCATCCGTTTGTGGATGATACGGCGTACTCAGCTTCAACTGCGTTGCCATCTGCTCTTGTAGACTCCTCCAAAAGTTTGACGTGAATCGTGGATCATGATCTGACACAATCGATACTGGTACTCCATGTCTAGAGATTATTTCCTTAATATAGAGTCGAAAACTAATCGATCTAAGTTATACTTAACCCTAATTGGCAAAAAGTGAGCCGACTTCGTCAGTCGGTCTACTATTACCCAAATCGCATCATACCCCTTCGTTGTAGTCGGAAGCCCTACCACAAAATCCATCGTGATATTCTCCCACTTCCACTCTGAAATTTCTAATGAGTGTAGCAAGCCACTTGGTCGCTGATGTTCGGCCTTAACTCTCTGACAAGTCAAGCACCTACTCATGTACTCTGCTATTTCTCTTTTCATGTTCGGCCACCAGAAACTCTGTCGAAGGTCTTGATACATCTTAGTGCTACCAGGATGAATCAAAAACCTCGAACTATGAGCCTCTTGCAATACCTTCTCCTTTAATTACGTCTCATTCAGAACCCAAATTCTTCCTTCAAATCTCAATAATCCCTCATTATCAAGACTGTACTTACTATCTTTTTCATTTGTCAGTCGCTCCTTCATCCGGTCACACTCATCAGTTTTGAGTTGCACCTCCTTTACTCTCTCTCGATGGTAGATTGCATCTTAAATCACAAACAACATTTGTCCTCCTTCACTTGGCAGCTTCACTTCCAACTCCATCCTAGCCATCTTTGCTATTAACTCAATTTGAGCCATTAACAAAGACAACTTTTCCCGACCCTTCCTACTTAAGGCGTCGGCAACTACATTGGCTTTTTCGAGGTGATCTGAGGATTTCACGATCGTAATCCTTTATCAACTCCGATATCTCCTCTGCCTCATATTCAACTCATACGTGTGAAAGATATGTTTTAGACTTTTTGTGGTCCGTGTATATCTCACATTTTTCTCCATAAAGATAATGTCTCCATATCTTTAGAGCAAAAACTACTGCGGCCAGTTCTAGATCATGAGTAGGGTAAACTTTCTCATAATCCTTCAACTGCCTAGATGCATACGCAATGACCTTGCCATGATGCATGAGCACGCAAACAAGTCCTCTATGTGAAGCATCACTATAAACTACAAAATTTCCTGTGTCATCGGGTAATGACAACACAGGTGCCTCACTCAACCTCTTCTTCAGCTCTTGAAAATTTTCCTCACACTTGTCAGTCCAAGCGTATTTCACCGTCTTCCTTGTCAAGTTAGTCAACGGAGTAGCTATCTTCAAAAAATCCTGAATGAATATCCGATAATAACCCGCTAACCCTAGGAAGCTCCGTACCTCAGTCGGCGTTTTCGGTTGTTCCCAATTCATCACAGCTTCCACCTTCGCTGGATCTACTGAAATTCCCTCCTGGTCAATGACATGACCTAAAAACTGTACCTTCTCCAACCAAAATTCACACTTAGTGAATTTCGCATATAATTTCTCCTTTCTTAGTGTCTCCAACACTAATCTTAGGTGTTCAACATGATCTTACGGCGTCTTGGAATAGACTAGAATATCATCTATAAACACCACTGACCGAACTTGTCCAAATATTGTTTGAACAACATTCATCATATCCATAAATCCAATTTGGTGCATTTGTCAACCCAACGATATCACCGGGGAACTCATAATGACCATAACGAGTCACGAATCTTTGTCTTTGGTACATCCTCCTTCCTAACCTTCAATGATGATACCCGGATTCTTAAATCTATTTTTAGAAAAATACTTAGCCCTTTCAACTAATCAAAGAGATCATCGATCACGGGAAATGGGTATTTATTCTTTATCGTTAACTTGTTCAACTCTCGATAGTCGATACGGTCTTAACGATCCATCCTTCTTCTTGACAAATAGTATCGGTGCTCCCCATGGCGACACACTCATTGAATGTACTTAGATCCAACAATTCTTCCAACCGCACCATCAACTCCTTCATCTCCATTTGGCGCCATCGATCACGGTGCCACGGAAATTGGTGCTTAGCTCTCGGCACAATGTCTATAACAAACTCGGTCTCCCTGTCCGAACGGAAGACAGGCAATTCACTCGGGAAATACATCGGTGAATTCTCTCACTATAGGTATTTGTTCCATGGTTGCTACCACTCTCTGCGGGTATCAACAACATGACCCGAACGACTCGCATCCCTTCCTTAATAATTTCCTAGTTTGTGTCATGGTTAGACAACACGAGCGTCCCGTTGATCTATTACCGTAAAATACTACCCGAGGTTGTTACAACGTCTTAATGTTCACACATTTCTTTTGACAATCTATAATTGCCCCATGGTTCACTAACTTGATCCATTAGAAATTACGTCGAATTCTCCTAACTTTATCGGTAACAAATCTACCAATAATTTACAACCCCGTATATTTACGCAACAACTCCTATGAACAATTTCAACAGGAATTATTTCTTCGTTTGCTACCTTAATATTTAAAGGTATAGGCAACTTTTCGGGAAGTAAACCTAATCGTTTAGCAAAATCGCATGCTATAAACGAACAAGTAGCACCCGAATCAAACAGCACGTACGCATTTATATCGTTGATCGGAATAATACCACCCATCTTGAGTCGCCAAATACATGGTACAAAATTCAAATACAACTTAATAATACAATTGTCGTGTAAACAATACGACAAAACATAAATTGAGAGTTTTAATAAGAATATTGTCATCTAGACAATATCCACACTTAAAGGAGTCCTCATTACATTTATTGTCACACCATTTAACAGAATAGTGAGGACTACTAATGCTATCATCTGGACTGTCAATCCGTTCCCTGACTCGTCCCAGCTATATTCTCATTTCCTGAAGAAAATAGTGAAGGAAAGGGTGAGCTCAACTAGCCCAGTAAGAAATATTATGACTAAGATAATGCATAATAAATTATCATTAGTCCTCAACAATGTTAAACTGATAAAATACAATAGACATTAAGTTTAACTGCAGCGGAACAAAGCAATCCATTAAAAGAGTCAAGTAGATAATAAAATCTACTATCTTTTATGATTTAAAAAGGTTTTTCATCACTTTTAATCGCTGAGACTCAGTTTAATAAATAATCCACATCATCCCTGCACTACGGCCAAGGATATTATTTAGTATCACGACCACGAATTATCCATGCACTACGGGGCCAAAGATAATTTTGCACTCATCAACGGTCCTGATCATGCCATAAAATAGTTCATCTTTGCACCCTTGGCCGAAGATGTTTAACTGTGGGATGGTCTAATATGGTGTGGCATAGCATGGTGCCTCCTCGGTATTCATTCATTCTTAAGCTTGCTTTCCACAAGGGGCTTCAGACTATTGATAGGCTTATCACATTTGGCATGGAAGTGAACCCCCTTTATATACTATGTTCTTCTGAAAGGGAAACATTTCATCACCTTTTCTTCCATTGTAGATTCTCTTTTCAGCTTTTGGTCGCTATCCTCAGACGACAAGGCTGGCGTGGGATGGATCGAAGTTGGTCCTCTATTACTAATTTTCTTTGTTGTAGCTCTGCCCCCAATTTCAAGCAAGGTTTACTAATTTTTGGCTTTGCTACTATTGTGTATCGGATTTGGCATGAGCATAATTCTAGGATTTTCTCCAACAAGGCTACTCCTGTTCGGGTCATTATCCGTGATATTATCCATATCATCAAATGTCGCCTCCACACTTATGCTAGATTTCAAAAGCATAAATCTAAGGCCTATTTCCATCATTTGGTACTATAATCTCAATCAGTCTTATGGTTTGGGGAACCCTCTGGTTACTCTATGTTGGGTCCAATTTGGTCAGATGTTTTTGTCTACAGTTGGCTTACAGATTGGCTTGTTGTGATAGTGTGGGGCTTCGGTCAAGAGGGGCTCGGTTAGGATGGAATTCGGCATAGAGGGACTTCAACTTTGCCCATTCGGTCTTCGGTCTATTGGTTTTGATCAATGGACGGAGCTTCCTCTTGGACAATTAGGTCTTCAGCCTGTTGGTTCAGTGGGTGGGACTTCGTCTTGGTCCAGTCGGTCTTCGGTCTTCGGCCTTCGGTATCTTGGGGTATTCAGTGGGTATCAACTTCGGCAGGGATGTCTTCGGCATCGGACATCAGTTGTTGGGCTCAGAGGGCTATTCCAAGGTATGGTACTCGGGATGGTTCCGTGGTTTGGTTTTGTTCTTGACGGTAGTTCCGTATTCGGGCATCTTGACTATTGTTCTTGTTTATGCTTTGGTACGCACTATTTCTTTCTGTTTTGGGCATCTGACTATTATCTTTTATAGTCCTTACATCATAGGGCATGTCCTATGATGTCTTTGTTATATTCTGATTGGGTTTCTCCCATGAGGTTTTGTAATCCCCCATTTATTTATTTCAGTCTAAATTTAGCAAAAAAAAAAGAGTAGCATACGACAAACATAAGAATCTTTTCAAGCACAGCGGAATAAGTAAAAGATCCCCTTCATTGATATATTCATAATCAATCATACATTGTTAAATGAGAGTTAACTTAGTAGTAAGCGATTAACACATACATAGCATGATTATAGCGATTAATGTTCATAATGTAAATGACATAAAGTAAAAAGACACAAGGGGTTTTAAGTGGTTCGAGAGACTCAAGCTCCTAATCCACTCTTACTAACTTTCCAACTAGCGGATTTGCACTAAGGAAGGGCGCACACCACAGATCACTAAGATTCCTTCAAGGCCAGTAGCCTTGGGACTTCAGTTCACTAAGAACTCTTCAAGGCCAGTAGCCTTGGAACTTCTCTAGTTCCCTAGGAACTCTTCAAGCCCAGCAGGCTTGGAATCTTCATTTAGTCCCTTCGGATAATGACCCCTCAGGCCCTAGCTTCTTGTTGTTGTAGCTATTATTGTTGTTGGTGTTGAGCTGCTAAGATGTCATTAAGCTCTAAACATCTTTTGTACTTAGCAGCTTGGTGTGGTCCTCTATCCATTCTGCTTCGAGTGTGGACCACATCTTCTTTGGTGCAGCTGATCTTCATTCTTTTCTACTCATCGTCATTTAGTATCAGCATTGCACCATCACCATCTGGGTTTGCTAAGTCTCTGTGCTTTTAGTAGACATTGTTTGGCACTTAGCAATCTCTGAACCCTTCTTGAATACTTTGCAGATATGGTTCTGCACTTGTTCAAGCTTTCGGTTCATGGTGATTCGTAGAGTGGCTCTCTTGATCTTCTTTGCACTCAGCCACTTTTCTGAATGCTATCTTCTTGGCCTTCTCGACTCTCAGCTTGGCTGCCTTCTTTAGTGGATTTCTCATCTTTGTTGAGTGAAGCTTTGATTTGTTTGAATTCCTCTTCAAAGCTGCTTCACTTCCACCTCGGTAGTCTCAATCATCCTTTGAGACTTGTTACATTGATCTTTGGTGGAACTCGTGAAAATCAACAATAGCATTCACCAACTCAACGATTACGCAACATTACAATCATCGGTGACTCTTGATCTTTGAAGCTCTGTTGATTTATACTACTTCTCAATCTTCCGTTGGAAAGTAGCCATTGAAAGCTATTCAAATTGCCTCGCAGATCTCGAGTTATTTAGTGCGAATGCGGATGTGACATGACATCTTTTACGACTTCCCTAACACCTGCGATGCGCTATTTCACCAACCACATCAAATATGTCACTTTGATATCTTGGGCGGTCGACGACTTTATTTCACCCTTGATTTCTCGATCGAGGAGGTTGTCCTTACATCGATGCTCTCAATAAGCTCTTGTCCGAATATTACCCTTCAGATTGAACCGTTGCCAATGCTTTAGTCTTCAGCAATTCGAACTCTACAATTCTGATGCATGTCTTCATGGACCTGATCATAGTGTCTTGTTGACTGGTAGAGACTACACTACTATCTTGAGGAGTGTTCACTTGATCTTCAGTGTAGAACACCTCTTTCTCTTTTTGTGCAGTGCTTCATTTGCCTCGACTGTTCTGAGATATTGATGGCTTGATTTCTTGCTCTGGTCTCTTCTGAATAACAAGACACTTCAGATTTGTGGCGTGTCCAGCTCGCTTTCTCATTGTGATCTCCCGTTCACTTATCATCAATGGACTGACCCAATTCTTAATCACTTTAGCCTTGTTTTTAAGAGGTTGACCAGTATCTTAGTGTGTACTCCATCAGTTCCTTCTTAGTTTGGCAAACACTACGATCTTGATTACTTCCAAGATCGTTATCATATTTCTTCTTGATAGCTACTGCATGTGCTGACTTTCCTCAGTCAGCCACCGACGTCTTCTTATGATCATCTTGTGGAAGACTTCATCTTGAATGACTTCACAACTCAATCTGGATGCTGATTGGGTTGACACCTAGATCTTCTATTAGCTTGCATGCCATTCGTTGAGTGCTCTCTGGCTTCTTTTAGGTAGGATGTATCCTTACAGTACCAACCAGAGGGTTCATTCCTTTGGATGTTCTGGGCTTGCTCAATTGTTGAGAATCGTGTTTGATCTATGATTCTTCTTTGGCTTTGTGAGCACATCTGTTGAGGTCTTAGCTCTACACTCTACGATTCAGCTTCAGTTGTGCAGATACTACGACTCCGAGATCAGATCTTGATACTACGATTTCTGTCGTTGTGCTTGTTGTCTTCAGCTGATCTTGCTCGACTATGATCTCTGCCTTTGGTATGATTAGTAGACTCTACGACTCTGAGTGTAGTCTACGATTCTTGACTTGGCTTTGGCAGATACTCGGTCGGCTCGTAGGCAGGCTGTCTCTACGATTCTGAACATGACTTCCTCAGTAGACTACGGCTCCGACACACTACGATCCTTCCTCGTCTCTCCTAGCAGTCTACGAACTCTGAGATCTACTATCTTGCAGACTACGATTCTGCCTCAATAGCTCTCGAGTTATTCTTGACTCTCCTGGCAGACTACGATTTCTGGTGCAATGCTCAACGATCAAACAAGCCTATCTATTACATCATAAGATCAACCTAACATGCTTGATCTTTCTATATTAATAGTCCTTGTACATCATTTCTGTGACACCCCCAAAATAGGTATACATCACCTATTCAGAGTCGCCAAATACATGGTACAGAATACAAATACAATCTTTAATATACAACAAGAGCGTTGTGAGTTTTAATACAAATATTGTCTTATAGACAATATCCACTCTCAGAATAAGTCCTCATTACATTTATTATCACACTATTTCACGGAATAGTGAGGACTACTAATACTATCAAGCTGACCAAGTCACTCCATTTCCAGAGCTAGTCACAGCTCGTTCTCATTTCAAGAAGAAACGGTGAAAGAAAAGGGTGAGCTCAACTAGCCCAAGAAGAAATATTATGACTAAGATAATGCGAATAAATTATCATTAGTCTTCAACGATGTTAAACCGATAAAATACAATAGACATCAAGTTTAACTGCAGCGGAACATGCAATCCATTAAAAGAGTCAAGTAGAGATAAAATCTACTATCTTTTATGATTTAAAATGGTTTTTCATCACTTTTATCGTTGAGACTCGACAATAAATAATCCACATCATCCACGCTGACTACGGCCGAGGATATTCATTAGTATCACGACCACAAATTATCCATTGCACTTACCGGCGGGATATTCGTGTATTCATCAATGGTCCCGATCATGCCATAAAATAATTCATCTTTGCACCCTTGGTAGAAGAGAATCTATAGCCATAATCATACCAAAAAGCATCCATCAATGCACTACACTGAACCGATGAGGACTTTTTCCACATCATTTGTAACATTACAGATCATGATTATCTGAATAATCCACAGTCAAAATCATACCATGTCTATCTATGCACTCTGAGGCCACAGATGACTTTCAACATAATATAAACATGTGGATGATGATAATGACATAATAAACAAGTTAAAGAATTAATTTATCCAGGAACTAATTACGTCCAAATTTACATGATACTTCTTTGTAAAGTAAAATTCAAGAATGCTCAGAAGAATATTTCCATGAAAAGACACTGGATGAAGCGCAAATATCAAGGATATTCCACTAATTTCATGGAGTATAGAAGTCAACATTTTAACTAACCCGAGTATAATAAAGAATGGAATAACAAAAGAAATCACCAGTATACTACGGTTGCTTATGACATGAGTTATTCCAATAAAATAATAAATAACGGAACCTTGGTCGAGGCGTAATACGCATTGGCAGGCGGGATATTCAACGAATAATAAAGAATGGAATAACAAATCACCATGCATGCGATCAAATCGCATAGGCGAGGTTATTCCAACGAGAATAGTAAATAACGGAACTAGGTCGGTGAAATTCACACAGACGGGATGCTCCAAATGAATAATAAAGAATGGAATAACAATGTAAATCACCATGCATGCGGTGCGTCGCGCAGGCAGTTATTCCAACGGAATAATAAATAACGGAACCGGTCGGTGAAATTGCACCGACGATGTTCAGCGAGAATAATAAAGAATGGAATAACAATGAAATCACCATGCATGCGGATTGCTTGCAGAGCGAGAGTTATTCCAATAGAATAATAAATAACGTAACCAGTGCTGCAGTAAAAGCGCGCAGACGATATATTCAATAGAATAATAAAAAGGCGGAACCCGGTCCGACGTAAAAGCGCCTGAGATAGGATATTCAAGAGGAATAATAAAGAATGGAATAACATAAGAATTTCACCAAGTATAGGTAAAATTGTACGTATCTGAGTTATTCCAATGAATAATAAATAATGGAATAGCGAGAAGAATTTCACCAAGTATAGGGTAGACCGGCATATACAGGTTATTCAATGAATAATAATAAAAATGGAATAACGAAGTTCTCTTCATAAATCTGAAAAGAAATAATACCCCTTACGAGTACAACAAATAATATCCTTACCTTATAAAGAAGACCTTCGGATATAGAAGTAGTGAAGTAGCGAGAATACTTTTCTTCTTTCTCTATATAGTTTCTCTTTCTAGAGTTTCGGTGAATTCGTAAGAAAGAATGAAGGAATGAGCTTCTATTTATAGAAGAATGGACCTTGAATAATAACCAATCCATGAATGGTCCGTTGATTTACTTTAAATGGACCGGTCAGTTAGTTTACTGATAAAATATAATATATTCTATTTATAATCTAATAAAGCGAATAACTTTATAAAAAGTATTACATTTTATATAAAAAGATTTTACATTTTATTACATTAATAATACTAATAAAACAAAACTTATATACATATAATATATATATATATATATATATATATATATATATATATATATAACAATCAACAATAATTGAATCAAATAACGTGAGATACTATGCATCAACTACTGTAGCAATAATTGAACAAAACTGAGTGACTTCTCAAGTAAGCATCAATAATCAATACCGTGTGCTACTATGCAACCACACGTATTAGTATACTTTTACTACCAAGTAATTCAACAGTATTAATGATAAACTTCCGTCGTTATTTTCATAAAATATTTTTGTCGTTTTCTCAATCCGATAATAATTCCGTTGTGGGGTCCACCAATGATTGTACCGTTGTACGAATATTCCCTACTAAAATGAATATTCCCCGACCAATCGAATATAATACAACAACTTGCATACTTTGCAAAATTTATAAATACTACCCACAACTATAATATTATCTCAAATTCACACCATAATATTAAAAAAAAAAATTCGAGAAAAATTAAATCTTTATTCATAAAATTTAAGGTTTCACAATCTTCCCTCCTTATGAAATTTGGCCCTCAAAATTTACGTACGTACCTGATATGCCGAACAGATGAGGATACCTCGTTAGACTCTAAATAACCTTTGAGCGTTTAATATGTTCCTTCTTGTCCAAGATTTTAACAGGTATTTCCTCACACATTAAATCTTCCGCTATCTTGTTCGGTTCTAAATCAATAATGTGGTTCGGGTCGTCCACATATTTACGTAACATCGGTACATGATAAACGTTATGAACACGCAATATATTTGGCGGTAAAACGAGTGTATAGGCCACAGCTCCTACTTGATCGAGGATTTCAAATGGGCCAATTAAAATCGAGGGTTGAGATTTCCTCTCTTCATCGATTCTTGCTTCTAGAATAACGCCCTCTTGAACTTTCTTCTTCACATTCATCAGCTCTGAGTATGTAGCTTGAGCGGCTTTAACTTTATCGATTAAAGTTGATTCTACTCGTATATTTATTATCTTCACGTGGGTTAATATATTCGCACTCGTAAACACATATGATCTTCTACTCAACGCGTCAGCTACCACGTTCGCTTTTCCACGATGGTATTGAATGGTACGATCGTAATCTTCAACAGCTCGAGCCAACGTCTTTGGCGCATGTTACGTTCATTTTGGGTGAAGAAAATATTTGAGGGTTTAAGAAATGGGATTTGTACTGGGGTCAATATAAAATTCAATTTCACGCTCTACGGGTAGGCTAAGAAGTCTTCAAGAATACGTCAGGAAATTTATTAACAATAGAAATATCATTCACAATTGTGACTCTCATCCAAGACTCGGATAACACGTCACATTGATACCTATCAACTTGCCATCGTTATTCACAACGTCCCCTACGAAAAGTCTGGCTTCGGTGCATTCCACACAAGGAAGTTAACAACGAAAGGATCGGGGCTCTTTACTTATGGCTTGATATGACAATGATTGACTTTAGTGGTTTGGTTGCTTGAATTCGCATAACAGGTTGGTTAGAAATATGAAAGCTAACAACCTTACTAAAAGCATGATGAGTAGTTAACCAATCGATTCCTAAAATCACATCAAAGGCAAGTATTTTCAAAGAGATAAGATCAACAGGTAACGTGAAAGTGTTGATTTGAATCAAACAAGATTTATAAATAATGGAGGTAACGAAGGTTTCTCCCAACCTGAGTTTCAACGAGATAAATCAAAGTCTAACTTCTCCGGAGTTAAATTCAAACATTGAACACAACTAAGTGAAATGAAAGAGTGAGTAGAACCGGTATCTATCACGGTATAGACTTCGTAAGAGTTTATGATTAACTTACCCATGATAATTTTATTCAGGTTCCTCGTCACGAAAAAAAATAACAAAAAAAATACTCTCTCTTAAACTATCGGCTTTGGCTTGTATGGGACATCCTTTGGCATCACCATCCCAGTTGGACTTGACTTCACCATACGACAAAAATCGAGCTAGGTGACCTTCTCTTCCGCAATTAAAACACGCTTTGGATTGCTGCGTACAGTTTGGACGGATGTGTCCCTCCTGTCCGCATTTGAAATATACGACCGGTGGTCGTTCTTCTTCCTTTGAAACGGGTGCTAGTGCTGCTGTGTTTCCATCATTATTGAACATTCTCTTCTTGAAATTTCTACTTCTATTATCTTGGCCATGATTACCACAGAAGTGGTTACCATTCTTAGCATGATAATTTCCCCCACGATGGTTATCATTGTTCGATGGTAATGGTGCCAATTGGTACGATTATTATCGTGTTGTTGGTCGTTGCCTTTTGGTTGTGCTGACTCATTATCGCGCTCCAATAACTGAGCCCTATTCACAACATCTGAATATAAACAAAGTTTGTAAGAAATGAGGTATTGTCGTATATTGGGTTTCAAACCTCTTAGAAACATCCGCGTCATTCACTCCTCATTATCGACCAAATGGGATACAAATCGAAACAACTCGGCGAACTTAACCTCGTATTGCGACACGATCATATTGTTTTGCTCCAGCTTGATGAACTCCACCTCCTTCATGTGACGAATACTTTTGGGAAAGTACTTGTCGTCGAATAGCTCTTGGAACTTCTCCCAAGACATCTTGAGTGCGTCAGTCTGGGTACGTTTTACAGATTTCCACCAATAAAAACTGCCTCTTTTCACGCAACATAAAGGTGGCAAATGGAACCTTTTGCTCCTCTGAGCATCCCAAGACCTCAAATATCTTGGTGATCTGCTTTAACCACGTCTCTGCCTTAAGTGGTTCTGGCTTTCCCAAAAACTCTGGTGGTCCCAGGCTCACTGAATCTGCTAATGCGTGGCCGACCGTGGGTTGCCATTATTTCCACCTATATTTGAATGAGAGTCTCTACTTTTGTTGTTGCATAAATTGCATAAAGCCTCTGAACATTCCATCGTTCATCATTTCGTCAGTGTTGTTGTTTGCCTGAGGATTGTTGACTTCCTGATGCACATTATCTTTATTATTGATATGTGGAGACTCAAAGGTCTCCTGTACTCCATTGCTATTCTCAACATTCTCGGATGCCATTTTCAAACACTGTCACAAAACAAGGGTTAATTAACATATCACATATTATCCCTATATTCTCACCGACCAATTAAATACCAAATAAACTTAGGTAGGTCATACTAGCGAAGGAAATCTCCGAATCTCCCCTCCTAGTTCTTGTCTCACATCTCAGTCAGGGATCATATCCCTAAGCTTTGATACCAACTGTGACACCCCCAAAATAGGTATACATCATCTATTCTGAGTCGCCAAATACATGGTACGGAATACAAATACAATCTTTAATATACAACAAGAGAGCTGCGAGTTTTAATACAAATATTGTCTTCTAGACAATATCCACTCTCAAAATAAGTCCTCATTACATTTATTGTCACACTATTTAACAGAATAGTGAGGACTACTAATACTATCATCTGGACCGTCACTCCGTTTCTCGACTAGTCCCGGCTATGTTCTCATTTTTTGAAGAGAACAATGAAAGAAAGAGTGAGCTCAACTAGCCTAGTAAGAAATATTATGACTAAGATAATACAGAATAAATTATCATTAGTCTTCAACAGTGTTAAACTAATAAAATACAATAGACATCAAGTTTAAGCTGCAAATAGAACATCACGATCCATTAAAAAGTCAAGTAGAGAATAAAATCTACTATCTTTTATGATTTAAAAGGTTTTTCATCACTTTTATCGCGAGACTCGACAATAAATAATCCACATCATCCCCTCACTCTCTACGGCCAAGGATATTCATTAATATCACGACCACAAATTATCCATACACTACGGGCCAAGGATATTCGTGTATTCATCAACGGTCTTGATCATGCCATAAAATAATTCATCTTTGCACCCTTGGCCGGAGAGAATCCATAACCATAATCATACCAAAAAATGTCCATCAATGCACTACGACTGATGAGGACTTTTTTTCCACATCATTGTAACATTACGGTCATGATTATCTTAGAATAATCCCTAGTCATAATCATACCAAGTCCATCTATGCACTACTGAGCCACATATGACTTTCAACATAATATAAACATGAGGATGATGACAATGACATAATAATTCAATAAAACAAGTTCAAGAATTAATTTATCCGAGGAACTAATAACGTCCAAATTGTCAACATGATACTTCTTTGTAGAGTAAAATTCAAGAATGCTTAGAAGAATATTTCGAGAAAAGATCTTTGGATGAAGCACAAATATCAAGGATATTCCACTAATTTCATGGAGTATAGAAGTCAAAACTTTAACCAATTGAGTATAATAAAGAATGGAATAACAAAAGAAATCACCGGGCATACTAAGATTTCCATGACAAAGTTATTCCAACAAAATAATAAATAATCGGAACCCGGTCGGGCGTAATATGCATGAAGCAAAGATATTCCAACGAATAATAGAGAATGGAATAACAACAAAAATCACCATGCATGCGGTTAAATCAGCATAGACAAGTTATTCAAATGTAATAATAAATAATGAAACCGGTCAAGCGAAATTACATGCCAAAGCGTGATGTTCCAAACAGAATAATAAAGAATGGAATAACAACGAAATCACCATGCATGTGGTACTTCAGATGACGTGTTATTCCAACGAATAATAAATAACGGAACCAGTCCAAATAGAATTGCATAGACGGGATATTCCAATAGAATAATAAAAAGATTTAAACCGAGTGTCCCAAGTAAAAACGCATGTATGATAGGATATTCCAATAGAATAATAAAGAATGGAATAACAGAAGAATTTTACCAAGTATAGGGTAGCCTGCATATACAAGTTATTCCAACAGAATAATAAATAATGGAATAATAGAAGAATTTCAACAAGTATAGGGTAGACAGCGTATACAGGTTATTCCAACAGAATAATAAATAATGGAATAACAGAAGAATATCACCAAGTATAGGGTAGACCGCGTATACAGGTTATTCCAACAGAATAATAAAAAAATGGAATAACAGAAGTTCTCTTCGTGAATACGAAAGAAATAATATCCCTTACGAGTACAACAAATAATATCCCTTACCTTATAAAGAAGAAACTGGATATAGAAGTAGTGAAGTAGCAGAATACTTTTCTTCTTTCTCTCTATACTTTCTCTCTCTAGAGTTTCAATGAATTCGTAAGAAATAATGAAGGAATGAGCTTCTATTTATAGAAGAATGGACTAAATAGTAACCAATCCATGAACGGTCCAGATTTATTTACTTTAAACGGACGGTCCAGATTGGTTTACAATAAAATATAATATATTCTATTTATAATCTAATAAAATGAATAACTTTATAAAAGTATTCTGTTTTATATAAAAGATTTTACTATCTGCGAGCACTATATAATAAATAATATATTCTAATTATTGTCTAATAAAAGCAGTATAACGTTATAAAAGTATTTTGTTTTATATAAATTTTTTTTACTATTAGCCTAATAAAACGAATAACTTTATAATAGTATTCTATTTTATATAAAAAGTTTTTCTGTTTTATTACATTAATAATAATAATAAAACAAAACTTATATAATATATATATATATATATATAACAATCAATAATAATTGAATCAAATAACGTGAGATACTATGCAAAGAATTATCTTATATAATAATTGAACAAAACTGAGTGACTTCTCACGTAAGCATCAATAATCAATACTATGTGCTACTATGCAACCACACGTATTACTTTACTTTTACTACTGAGTAATTCAACAGTATTAACGGTAAACTTTCGTCGTTATTTTTATAAAATATTTTGTCGTTTTCTCAATCCGATAATAATTCCGTTGTGGGGTCCACCAATGATTGTGTCATTGTACGAATATTCCCTGCTAAAACGAATATTCCCTGACCAATCGAATATAATACAACAACTTGCATACTTTGCAAAATTTATAAATACTACCCATAACTATAACAATATCTCAAATTCACACCATAATATTAAAAAAATATTTCAAGAAAAATTAAATCTTTATTCATAAAAATTGGGGTTTCACAATTTCTTTTTAAGGACTATACAAAGCTGTTTTTGCATATATGGGATCAATCCTAACATATTTGATCAATTAATTCTAAGTCCTTGTACATATGTTTCTATTATCTATGAAAGGACTTTACAGCTTTTCTTAATACAAGCATACTTGCATATTCATTCATATATGTATATATATCATAATCAAATCATATATAAATAGGAATATCATTCACATGCATATTCCTAACAAGAAATATTATGACTAAGATAATGCAGAATAAGTTATCGTTAGCCTTCAACAATGTTAAACTGATAGAATATAGTAGACAACAAGTTTAACTGCAGCGGAACAAGCAATCCATTAGAAGAGTTAAGTAGAGCATGATATCTACTATCTTCTATGATTTAAAAAGTTTATCATTAACTTTATCGCTGAGACTCAGCTTAATAAATAAACCACATCATCGAATCATCCCTGCACTACGGGCCAAGGATATTCATGTAATCATCAATGGTCATGATTATACCGAATAATCCCTGGTCACAATCATACCAACAACTGCCCATCAATGCACTATAGGCCAATGAGGACTTTTACCACATCATTTGTAACATTACGGGTCATGATTATACCGAATGATCCCTGGTCATAATCATATCAATCAACAGTCCATTTATGCACCTAAGTCAAAGATGACTTTCATCACAATATAAGCATGATGATGATGATGACAATGATATAAGAATTCAATTAAAAGAAAGCAAAGGATAAATTTTTAAAGACTTATAATTTAATTTATCCAGAATTCAATAATGTCCAAATTGTCAACATGATACTATTTTGTAGAGTAAAATTAAAGAATAATATCCATGTATCAAAAATAATTTGGACAGAAAAGAAATAATTTTTTTGGTGAATAGTATCCCGTGAATAGTACCCTGTGAATAGTACTTCAGGAATAGTACCCTGTGAATAGTACTCCGGCATGAAAAATGTCCCGAATACCCGAGTGGATAATATTTGAGTGAATAGTATCCGGGTGAATAGTAACTCATGAATAGTAACTCGTGAATAGTATCCCGGCATGAAAAGTGCCCCGAATACCCAAGTGAATAATATTCTAGTGAATAGTAACTGGGTGAATAGTACCCCGGGTGAAAATATTGATATTTAATAAGAAAGTTCAGATCAATATTCTAATGAAACGATACTGGATGAAGCGCAAAACTCAAGGATATTCCACTAATTTCAAAGATTATAAAAGCAATACTTACCATAGTAAGTTTAGATTTAAGAATATGAAAAGAAATAACATACTGAAATAATGAAATGGATTTTCACCGTAATACGATGCGTAATCAGCGTGAGCAAAGTTATTCCGACATATTAAAAGATGAATATAAAAAATAGTATTCCTTATGAATACGAAAGAAATAATACCTCTTACCTTAGTAGAAGACTAGATACTGCAATAGTGAAGTAGCAGAATACTCTTCTTCTTGCTCTCTATAGTTTCTCTCTCTATAGTGTCTCTTGTGAATCTCAGTGAATTGGTGAGAATAAAAGAAGAGTTAAGCTTCTCTTTATAGGAGAATGGACTAAATAGTAACTGATTCACGAACAGTCCAAATTATTTACTATTAGAACGGACGGTTCATATTGATTACTATTAAAATCACAACCGACGGTCTAGATTGATTTACTTTTAAAACCACCACCGACGGTTCAGATTGATTTACTTTTAAAACCACCACCGACGATCCAGATTGATTTACTATTAAAACCACAATCAATGATCCAGATTGATTTACTATTAAAACCACCATCGACGGTCCAAATTGATTTACTATTAAAACCACCATCGACGGTCTATAAAATTAGTAAATCTTCCCATGGAATACTAAGTCAAACTTACAACAAACGCCTCATAACAAATCCCTATATTTATATCAAAAATTGAATAAATATTTACCAAAAATTATTTATCTTTAATAAACACATTTTTATAATCTATTAACAATTATTCATTATTTATAACTCACAATATTTAACAACCAGATCATTTCTAGGAATGGGGGGCTTTCCGATAAGGATTTCTCCCTATTGGCGAGCAATTAGGTGACCAAACCTCTCCTCGATAGAACTTTCTAGACATCATCAATGTTACAAATAATAATATGAATAACTTTGTCATCTCAATTATTGATTTAATAATATAAAATATTGATACTATGACAATAATTGAATCAATAATATGAGAGATATTATGCAGCAATTACTGTAGCAATAATTGAGTATAACTAAGTGACTTCTCACGTAAGCATCAATAATCAATACTGGTGTGCTACTCTTGCAACCACCCAGAGCGTATTCTTGTACATTTACCACCGGGTAGTTCAACAGTTTAACGGTAAAACTTTCGCCGTTATTTTTATAAAAAGATAATTCTATCTTTTTCTAAGTACAACAATACTTTCGTTGTGGGGTCCACCAATGATTGTGCCGTCGTACGAATATTTTCTGTTAAAACGAATATTCCCCAACCAATCGAATATTTTATAACAACTTGCTTACTTTGCAAAATTTATAAAATATTATCCACAACTATAACATTATATCATATCCACACTATAATATTCAAAAATATATTTCGAGAAAAATTATTCTTTATTCATAAAAGTTGGGGTCTTATAGTTACTCTTTATATCAGTGAGCAATTGTTTGCTCACTCTTGCATTTAACACTGCAGCTAAAGTTGAGAAAGTCGATGAGCCATCTACTAGGAAAGGAAAGGGCAAGATATCCAAGTGTTGAAGATTTATGTGAATGTCTTTTGATAAATTATGTTATAAGACTTATTTTATTGTTTAAGTTATTTAAATTATGTCTTTATCATTTATGATGGGTAGTTAGATGTAATAGTTTTTGATAGTGAGCACCAAATCTTGTGGGAATGAAGTACCTGAAATTTGGGGGTGTCACAGGTTGGTATCAAAGTTTTAGGTTATGAACCTTAAGTGGGGAAACCTTAGGAACTAACCTATAAGAAGACAGAAAACATAGTGGTGTCCAACTCTTATCGAGTTTTAAGGAATAGATTAAGGTACACATTAAAGCTAAACAATAAAAGACATTATGTGTTATGTGTTAATAACTTATGTGCTCTTAAGTATCGAAGAATGTTAAATAAAACTTAAAATATTTTATTGTCAGGATGTCTAACGATTGAGGATCCAGTCCAGCTAGGGATGTGACAACCTGAATTTTCATAAGTTATTAAAATAAGAATTTAATAATTAAAATTCTTATTATGAGGTGTATATATTTTGAATTATGTGATTTGGTGTGAAGAGAATTATATATTCATATGTTGGAGAATGTGAGATTGAATAGTTAATTAAACTATTAAAGAAATTAAATAATATTAGTTAATTGAATTAAGTTGAAATTATGTTATGAGATAATATAATTTTAATTGTTATGCCTTGTGGACAATGGAAATTATTACGAGTTAAGTTTCATAAATAGTGTGAATAATTCACTTAATTAAAATAGTAAATTAATACAAGTATAATTGATTTAATAAAGTGAGAAGGTAATATATTGCATGAAAATGTAAATGTTAGTATAATCTTGAGTAAAATATTTATTAAGTACATTAAATATTTTAGTTGGAAACTTTATGGAATAAAATGAATATTTATGGTATTAAATAAATATTTGATGAAAATTGTTATGAGATAGTTTATTTAAGTGGGATAAAATAGATGAGATTTATACGTATTTTATTACGCGAGTATAATAGTGATATTCTAATTTAATTAAATAATTAAATTAGAGGAGTGAGAATTGGTTAAATAATGTTATGATTATAATGGTTGAATAAAAATTATAATTTTACTGATAAGGTTAATTTTATTTCTTAAGGAATTAAAGGTACATAATCTAGTTTATGTGTTCTTTAGTTTATTTTAAAATTGGGGTTTTGGTTAATGAATTTGTGAGTTATGATGTTATATATGTTATTAGATTTTATACTTTCATAATGGTCATCTAAAAATGATTTTTCAGAAATCAAATTCATGTATTTATGTTAAAGAAGAGGAATTTGGGTTTTGATGGTAATGTGTGTTTTGGTGTACTTTGAGACTAAAATTGATGATGAATTCGTGATTGAAACTTTAAATTGATGGATGATTGTTGTTCTCCTCCATAAAATGAAAACAACGCAACTTGAACGGATCGAATTGGTTAAGAAACGAATTTGTGATGAATGAATACACTTAGCATGTTAAAATATGAAAAATTAGTATAAACCAATTATAATTAGTATAAACCAAGTCTCACATCGATTAAATTGAGAACTTTACCCCTTTTCTAAACTTATAAATAGAAGGGTTTGGCCCTTTGTTTCATTCACCAATAATAAGACCTCCAATTTTGAGAAAGGCTTTGTTGTGGGCAAACTTTTTATAAAGATCTCCTTAGTTAAATCTTGGTGAAATGCATTATTCGGTTTGTGAAATTAGGTATTTTTTCGAATTATGTTTCTTATTTAATTTTTGGTAATGTTATTATTTTAAATATTGTATTTAGTTTGCTAGTTAAAGTTTGAATTTTGGAAGTTTAGTTAGTTTTGTTAGTAAACTAGTTAGTTTACTATGTTTAGTTTGGCTTGGAATTGATTATGTAAATGAGTTCTAATGATTGTAATTAGAGATATGGAACTGAGACCTTAGACGAGTCTGATTATGTTAAATAAGACTTATTTGTAAAAAAGGTTGGGTTAGAACGAGTCGAGGGGAGTTTTGGAATCCAAAATGAGAAGTCCGAAAAACTAGTGGACTGCTGATCCAAAAACTAAAATTCGGGGTTAGCTAGATTATTTAGAAAATTCTGGGCTTTTGGTATGTTTTAGTACACTGAATAAGCTTTCCATAGACTCCGGAACGGACTAATTCCGACTTCGGAGCAAAGAGTTATGATCATTCAAAGTAGTCACCTTGAACTAATTTTCTGGAATTCTGTGTTTAGAATTAGGGAAAGGTCAAAGAATAAAAGTTATAGTACCAGAAGTTAGCTTCGCGTGGGCTCAAGAATCGCTCAAAAATGTTTTGAAACGGAAAAGTTATGACTGTTTTAGCGAGAGAGGGTAAAGATGGGAAAGAATTAAAAACAGTTTTGAACGCCCCTTTTTGAACACTGTTTTGGACTATCTATCTTATCCGAAATGGTTGTCCAATAACTTTTAAAAATAGGTTGATATGATGTTTACAGCATATCCAAAGTTGGATGTCATCGAACTTATGAGATATAGCATAAAGTTTACATTACAACTAATATGCATTGCTATGTGACTAATAGTTGATGTGTATGATTATATAATTGTGTAGGGCACGTGAAGTGCAGATAATTGTAAGCTGTTAAACTGTTATTAATAAACAACGATCAAGGAAAGTCTTTTGGTTCCTATTTTTTACGTGGACTTGATGAACTGTTTTAAATTGCATGATATGATATATGTGTTGTAAGCGAGCATGATATGTTATACATGTTGTAATCATGAAATGTTAAAGTCAATTTATGACTACATTGTTTAGGTTAAATAATGATGATTGAGTAAGGAACTCAATCTTTATATTTGCTATGTGAATTAAAGCAAGTATGACATGTTACTTTAATTATTAGGATATGTATGTTGAACATATTGTTATGTGCTATGTGATGCATGAAAACTGTTAAAACTTGCTGAGCTGTCGAGCTCACCCTTGCAAATAATAATTTTTGCAGGTCAAGATTTCAAGGTAAGGATATGTGTTAAGTGAATTATAGAGATCCATATTCACGAAGATTACTTATATTTTATGAGAAATGTATTTAATATTTTGAATGTAACATGTTGTTGAATTGTAAGTTGGGTTATCCGGTGTATACGGATATCTATTTATGATGTAAGACTTTGTATAGTCATTTTATTGTAACGATTCATGATATAAATTTGAATCGAAGAGATGTAATGTGAAGGTTGTGATTTAGGGCAATACAGAAGGAAATGTATAAAAGTTTTAAATATTCCGCATTTTTAGTGATTTTCTCCAACAAGGCTACTCTTGTTCGGGTCATTATTCATGATATTATCCATATCATTAAATGTCGCCTCCACACTTATGCTAGATTTCAAAAGCTTAAATCTAAGGCTTGTTTCCATCATTTGGTACTGTAATCTCAATCAGTCTTATGGTGTGGGGAACTTTCTGGTTGTTCTATGTTGGGTCCGATTTGGTCAACTGTTTTTGGTCTGCAGTTGGCTTGTTGTGAAAGTGTGGGGCTTCGGTCAAGAGGGGCTCGGTTAGGATGGACTTCGGCATAGAAGGACTTCAACTTGGACCATTCGGTCTTCAGTCTTTTGGTTTTGATCAGTGGACGGAGCTTCATCATGGACCATTCGGACTTCAGTATGTTGGTTAAGTGGGTGGGGCTTCGTCTTGGTCCATTCGGTCTTCGGCCTTTGGTCTATTGGTGTGATTAGTGGGCATCGACTTCGACATGGATGTCTTTGGCATCGGGCATCAGTAGCTGGGTTCATAGGGCTATTCCAAGGTTTGGTGCTCGGGATGGTTTCGTGGTTTGGTTTGTTCTGGACGGTAGTTCCGTATTCGGGTGTCTTGACTATTGTTCTTGTTTATGCTTTGGCATGCACTGTTTCTTTCTGTTTTGGACGTCTGCCTGTAATCTTTTATAGTCCTTACATCATAGGGTCTGTCCTATGATGTCTTTGCTATATTCTGATTGGGTTTCTCCCATGAGGTTTTGTAATCCCCCGTTTATTTATTTCAGTCTAAATTTAACAACAACAAAAAGTTGTATTGTTAATGATCGAGAATGAGAATATTATTGTCTAAATTTTTGGGGTCATTACAAGGGAAGTAATACCTCAGGTACCTAGAGATGATGAACCCCGGGATATTCACGTAGTACGGGAATAGTTGATCCAGGAGGATGAGCCTGTGACCGATCCTGGGGAGGATAGTTCTGAGGAGATAGAGGAGGAGGATGAGGAAGAGGATCCCGTGGAGTTTTCACCAAACTCCGTATCAGCCGAGATGTATGATGTACTTTACGACTGTAACATAGAATTACAGGACAAGGTTGAGGAGCTGAAGGAGTTGGTTGAGATGCATCACGCTACAATAGAGCAGAATGATACGGAGATTCAGGAACTTGATTCATGCCTTGGAAACACAAAGTTGGACCTAGTTCATACAAAGGGTCAGCATGAAGATCTGTTGGCGGTGAATGAGAAGATGAAGACCGATGGGGAGAAGTTAAAAGATGACTTGAAAGAGGAATCAGCTAAGCGTGCAAGAGCAGAGGACGCTTGGAGGAAGGCGACTCAACATGCAGACCGTGCTGAGGCTAAAGTCCAAATAAAAAGGGCTAAGATGAATGAGATGGATTACGCCTTTAATTCTGCGATTGATAGGGCCCATAATCGAGTCTTTTTATTACCCACCTCAATTTGAAGATTCACCGTGGTTCGTGATGGATCGTAGGACGGCGTATCGTATCATGGAGGAAGAGCGTAGAGAAGCCTCTCGACGCCTTAATATGCCCAGATTGAAAGAATAATTATAGTAATGATATGTGGTTAAGTATATGAATGAATAAACTATAAATCCCTTATTTTGAGATGAATAAAGGGGTAGTATGAATATGTAATCCTGAAACTTGTCTAGTATGATATGCGGTTATGCTATCTTTGTTTTTTTTAAACGTTATGGATGAATAAAAATATCAAATATAAGACCCCAACTTATTATTAAATAAAATTGAATTTTCTCTATTCATTATCTTGAAATAATAAGGAGTTAATTTGATATAATATTTTAGTTATGGGTGAAATGTGCAAATTTTATAAAATAAGCAAGTGGTTATAAAATATTCATTTTGTCGAGGAATATTCGTTTGGTCGTGGAATATTCTTGTAGTCGGGGAATATTTATACGATGGCGCAGCCATTTGTGGGCCCCATAACAGAATAACTGTCGGATGAAGAAAACGACAAGTTTGAGTTTTTATAAATAACGACGTAGTTGTTACCGTTAACACTGTTGGATTACCTGGTGGTTAAAATACAGTAATAAGCATAATTGCACAAGATGGCGCACCAGTATTGCACATTATTTTGAATTATTGATTCTTACGTTGTGAAGGCACTACTCAATAATTGTTACGATAATTATCGCTCAATATTTTATTTTATTGGTTCAATAATTGCTGCGTTGATATTTTATATTATTGTTGTTTCAATAATTGTCACTGCACAATATTTCCCATTATCAGATCAATAATTCATATTATTTGAATAATATTTATTGGCAATGTCTAGAAAGTTCTGTCAAGGAGAGGTTTGGTCACCTAATTGCACGCCAGTAAAGAGAAATCCTTATCGAAAAGCCCCCTCTTTCTTGAGAACAGCCTGGTTGTCATTATTGTGATTCTGTAATATTATTTGTGAATAATTAATTATTGATTTATATGATAAAGAAATATTTATTTTTGTGGATATAATTGATGGATATATTTATTTTATGTGGTTATAAATGAAGAAATTAAAGCTGAGGTGTTTTATCAGTATTTTGTCGGAATGGAGGTATTAAATAATCAAATCGGTGTTCTTAAAGCTCTATTGTGTGAGTTATAATTTTAATCCGACCGTTGGATCGTTGTGATTTTTGGATATGTTATACATATATAAGTTGAGTATATGTCCACAAATTTTGAACCGTTGAAATTTAACATATGATTTGTTATGAATTTTAAGAGGTGTTAAAAATCGTTCGTTTGTGGAATTCGGATATTTTCTGTTTGGAATTTGGAAAAACTTAAAGCTATAAAGTTGTGGAGAATTCGATTTCGTATGGAATGGAGATAAAATTCGTATTTTTCTGATAAAAAGGGCTATTTATTATGAATTATTAAAGTTTCTGGTTATTGTTTAAATGATAAAATATTTTGGAAAATTCTAGAATTGGTGGGCCCCACTTTTGGTTGGTGAGAAATGTGCTCAAATTTTATTTCAAATGTGGTGGGTGACAATAGTAGCAGGTAAAGCCATCAGGTAGCAGGTCAAGTCTGCTTCGGCGTGCTAGCATTTTCCCATAAAATAGGTGCTTAGGTTAGAATTGAAAATCACACCAGAAACATAAGTTTTCTCTCTATATTATCGAGCGTATTTTGTGAATATCTAGATACTTTGAGAGTTACTATTCAGTACAAGTTTCATTCAGCATCACATCCGATATTCCATTCCGAAGTACTGTTTCTTTGAGGTAAAGGATGTTATTTTCTTCTTAAATGATATTATTTTCTTCAATATCATTATGCTGAAATATTGATATAAATTTTATTGTGGAATTTCTACATTTTTGTGTCAGGGTTACTATTCGTGTATACATCACTATTCACGAATACGACACTATTCACCGAAAAATGAAATTTTCTCTTTTTCGTCCCAGATGTCTTTTATGGTTACTATCTTTGATTGTATCCATGTTTTGATCTTTATTTTTGAATTCTACTTCACAATTGGTTATTATGGAGTATTATTGAATTTGGATAAACCGAAATACGAATCCCTAATATTTGTCCTTCTGTCTCACTGGATTCATTCTCTAAAATATTTTTCATCATCCTCAGTCCTTAATGGTGATACTTGATGAATATCTTTGGCCTATAGTGAAAAGATGAATGATTACCTGATGAATATCTTTGGCTCGTGGTGCAAAGATGAACAGGTGTTGAGATGAACATGACCAACTGGTGATACAAATGAATAACTTTGGCCCGTAGTGCAAAGATGAATATTTGATGCAAGATGTATATTGATTGATGTTACAGGGATAAAATATTGATGATGGACTTTTAAATTCATAGATGATAGTAGATTTCATTCTCTACTTAACTCTTCTAATGAATTGTTGTTTCCGTTGCAGTTATTGATCTAAAACTTGTTGTCTATTATATTCTATCATATTTTTCCCTGTTGTAGACTAAAGATAATTTGTTGTATATTATCTTAGTCATAATATTCTTTATTGGGCTAGTTGAGCTCACCCTTTTGCTTTTTGTTCCATTTTTCTTCTAAGGAAGAGAAAGTATAGCAGGAACCAGTCGGGGTATAGAGTGATGGTCCTAGACATTTGTTTTAGCAGTCCTCACTATTTTTATGGACTTTATCTGAGTGTGGATATTGTCTAGAAGACAATATTTGTATTTAAACTTACAATTTATGTGTTGTCGTATTTTGCGCGACAATTGTATTAATGAAGTTGTAGTTGTTTCTGTACCATATATTTGGCGACTAAGAATAGGTTGGGTGGATTGGACCTATTTTGGGGGCGTCACGTCAAAGTTTATTTGAAATATTATGTGTTATAGCTTTAATCTTAGAATGTTTAAGTTAAACTTCAAATACTCAAGAAGTTGAGTAATGAACTAATAAGCGTATATTTTAACAGAAAATGCCTCCAAGAAGAAGACAACCACTTCAACAAGCACCTCCTGAGGGGTCTACTAATAATAATAACGAGACCAACGCTAATCCGGTTCAGCAGTTGGTAGCTCTATTGATGGGTGCACTTGCGAATCAACCGCAAGCACAAGTTAAGACCTTTAAGGAATTCAAAGCGGTTGGACCGCCAGAGTTTCAAGGGTCTATGAATCCAGTTGAAGCCCAAACCTAGATCATGGAAATGGAGAAGGTGTTTGATGTTGCTAGAGTTAACAAAGATTAGAAAATTGTGTTCGCAACATTCATGCTGAAGTCTAAAGCTAGCTACTGGTGGCAGGCAAATAAGGTTTGTGGGGGACAAGGAGTAATAATGTGGGATAGATTTAAGGAGATGTTTTTCTAAATGTACTCTCCAGCGAGTTCTTGGAATAAGTTCGAGGTTCAATTTCTGGAGTTGAAACAAGGAACCATGACGGTGCCAGAATATGCTACGAAGTTTAACGAGTTGGCAAGGTTTGCCACTTATCAAGTCAATACCGACGAGCATAAGGCAAGAAGGTTCGAACAAGGATTGAAGCCTTGACTTTATAGCAAGGTTTCAATGTTCCAGTTAAATATTTTTGCGGCTGTATTGGAAAAGGCAATTATCACGGAAGGTGGAAGCGATGCCTTGACCAAGTACAATCAAGAACAGAAGAAGAGGAATAATGAGAATGAAAATAAGGCTGGTGGAAGTAACGTTGAAAGTAATAATCAGAAGAGGAAGTAGAGCGAGAATTCGACTGCGGGAGGACAGTAAGGAAGTCAGCAGAAGAAAAAGTTTGAAGCTTGTGCGACGTGCGGGAAGAACCACACTGGGGTGTGTTTGAAGGGAAAGCGAGTGTCTTTCAACTGTGGTCAGGAGGGACACATTGCACCAAACTATTTTAGCCCAATGAAAGGAGCGTGTTTCACCTGCAGTTTGAAGGATCACATGGCTCATGATTGCCCTAAGAAGCCAACGAGAAGGGAAAGTGGAGGAAAAGGAAACAACAACGGTGGTGGTGCATTGACTATCAATGGACCAGCACAGTCAAGCCGACCAACTGCGAGAACTTTCAATATGACCGTACAAGATGCTGTACAGTCTAAGGATGTGGTGTCAGGTATCATTCCGACTAATGGTATTAATGCTTATGTCTATTTGATTCGGGTGCTACTTGTTCATTTATATCCGATGAATTTGCTCAGAACTTAGATTTGCCTCAGGAAGACTTAGATTATCCTTTGAGCATAGAGATTGCGAATAGGGAAGTGATTCCTGTTAGATTTATATATAGGAATTGTACAGTGGTTATAAAGGATCACGAGATGATGGTAGATTTGATACCAATTAGACTTGGTGAGTTTGATGTTATATTGGGAATAGATTGGTTATTCAATTACGGAGCAGTAATTGATTGCAAAGGAAATGTGTTAACCTTATGACTCCGTCAAAGGTTGTGTTCTATTGCAGCAAGTTACCTCGACAAGCAAGTTGTCTGACGGTGATGTAAGCCAAGAAGTTGTTGAGATAAGGATGTGTAGGATACTTAGCCTACATAGTCGATACACAGAAGAATAATGCGAAGTTAGAAGAGATACCGATCATAAGAGATTTTGCAGAAGTATTTCCAGACGATTTGTCGTGTCTTCCGCCGGATCGACAAATCTAGTTTGTGATTGACTTGCTACCAGGAATGGCCCCGATATCTAAGGCACCATACAAAATGGCCCCGGTAGAGATGAAAGAGTTGCTCGACAAGAAGTATATTCAGCCAAGTGCATTGCCATGGGGAGCACCGGTGTTGTTTATTAAGAAGACATCGATCATTGCGGCTCTGCATTGATTACCAAGAATTGAATAAGGTCACTATTAAAAATAAGTATCCATTACCTAGAATCGATGACCTGTTCGATCAACTGAAAGGGGAGAGATATTTCTCAAAGATAGATTTGAGGAGTGGTTATCATTAGTTGAAGGTGAGGCTAGAAGATGTACCGAAGACATCATTCAGAACTCGATATGGTCATTACGAGTTTCTGATCATGTCATTTAGTTTAACCAATGCAGCTGCAACGTTCATGGATTTGATTAACAGGGTGTTTAAACCATTTTTAGACAAGTTTGTGGTGGTATTTATTGATGATATATTGGTATATTTCAAAACCAAAGAACATGTTGAACACTTAAGGGTGGCGTTGGACACATTAAGAAAAGAGAAGTTGTACGCTAAGTTCTCAAAATGTGAGTTTTGGTTGGAACGTGTACAGTTTCTCGGGCACGTTATTGATAAGGACGGAATTTTTGTAGATCCATCAAAGGTTGAAGCTGTAATAAACTGGGATCAGCCGATGACGCCTTCAGAGGTAAGTAGTTTCTTAGGATTGGCATGTTATTATAAGCATTTTTATACAAGATTTTTCCAAAATCGCAACTCCGTTGACGAATTTAACTAGGAAGGCGGTTTAGTTTGTTTGGACGGAGAAGTGTGAGGAAAGTTTTCAAGAATTAAAGAAGAGGTTGAGTTCAGCACTTGTGTTGTCATTACCTAATGATACAAGGAACTTTGTGGTGTATAATGACTCGTCGCATAAAGGACTAGGCTGTGTGCTTATGCAGAACGACAGAGTTATTGCATATGCATCACGTCAATATGAGAAAGGGTATCCGACTCATGACTTAGAGTTGGCTGCAGTGGTATTTGCCCTGAAGATTTAGAGACATTATCTTTATGGAGAGAGGTGTGAGATATATACCGACCATAAAAGTCTAAAGTGGCTGAATATGAAAAAGGATGTGGCTGAATGTGTGGCAAAATGCTTAACATGTTAGAAAGTTAAAGTTGAGCATCAAAGGCCAAGCAGATTATTACAACCGTTGGAGATACCAGAATGGAAATGGGAACATATCACAATGAATTTTGTGGTAGGTCTTCCAACGACCTAGCAAGGTTACGACGCTATTTTGGTGATTATCGATCGACTGACGAAGTCGGCACACTTTTTGCCAATCAAGATTAGATTTAACCTACATCGGTTGGCAAAGCTGTATGTGAAGGAAATTGTTTCAAGACACAAAGTACTTGTGTCCATTGTATCAGACAGAGATCCACGTTACACATCAAATTTCTGGAAACGACTACAAGAGTGCTTGGGAACACAGCTGAGAATGAGCACAACGTACCATCCTCAAATCGACGGAGAACCATCCAAACACTAGAGGATATGCTCAGAGCATGTATTATAGATTTCAAGGGAATTGGGATGACCATCTATCATTGGTGGAATTTGCTTATAATAATAGCTATCACGCGAGTATTGGCATGCCGCCTTACGAAGCGTTATACGACGGAAAATGCAGAACTCCGTTATGTTGGGATGAGGTAGGTGAACGTCAGCTATTGGGTCCAGAGTTGGTACAACAAATCGTCGAGATCATCAAGGTTATTCGAGCAAGATTGATAGTCGCACAGGATAGACAGAAGAAATATGCCAATCAACACCGACAAAATCGGGAACTCGATGTCGGTAGTTTTGTTTTCTTGAAAGTATATCCCAAGAAGGGAAAAATTTGGTTTGGCAAGAAGGGAAAATTAAGCCCTAGGTTTATAGGACCTTTTGAAGTGCTTCGACGAGTTAGTGAAGTGGCATACGAGGTAGCTTTACCTCCAGAATTGGAGCATATTCTTAACATTTTTCATGTCTCGGTATTGAGACCATATAAACCAGATTATAAACATGTAATAGAATATGAGCCGTTACAGTTTGAGAAAGACTTAACATATGAAGAAGTTCCTATTCAAATTATTGACATAAAAGAGCAAGTACTGAGGAATAAAGTGATACCTTCTGTTAAGGTAGTCTGGAGAAACCACAATGCTGAAGAAGCTACGTGGGAACTAGAAGATATTATGATGAGAAATTATCCTCAGTTATTTGCTTAATTTTTGTATAATGATTATGGGGACATAATCCTGTTAAGGAGGGAATAATGTAACAAATAAATTTATCGAGTTGTGATTCTGGGGACAGAATCCTTTTAAAGAGGGAAGGATGTAACGATCGAGAAATTTTTATACTTAATTTAAATATTTATTGAATTAAATAAATATTTTTATTAAATTTATTTATTGAGAAAAATAAATAATTGGTGCAATGGTGGTGCAAGAATTTAGTAACTAAATTGATTAATGTTAATTAAAGTCAATAATGGTAATTTTATTTGAAGATTTAATTTAATGAATTAATTGAATTAAATGAATCATTTAATATTTAAGAAAATAAGTAAATTAAATAAAATGATGTTTTGGTCTAATTTAATAATTAAATTAGATATGCAATGATTTATTAAGTATAAAGTAGAATTATAATGGGAATTATAATTATTATTATAAGTTATTTAAATTAATTTAAAAGTGTGACACATGAAATCATATAATATAAATAATATAAAAATAATCTAGTAGAGGAGAATTGTGGTTAGCCAAACAAGGCCTTGTGGCCTTTGGCTTATTTTTAACTGACACCTATTGATTTTTTAACTAGTGTATACGCGAGAGAGAGGGGAGTTGGGTTATATTTTGCGCATAATTCCTAAAGGCTAAGTTCAGAGAATTTAGAGAAGGAAGAAGGAAACACAGAGAATAGAGAGAGAGCTTGGTAAGGAAGAGAGAATCACAGAGAGAAAGAGAAGGGTTTGCTAAATCAAGGTATAACTTACTCCAATTTTAACTTTTATTTTTGAAATTTCTATTGATAGTTATGTTGGATTGATATATATACATGTATGTAAGGTTTATAATCTGTCAATGATCATATGTGAGTGCTATTTGATGATTAAAATACATGAAATTGGGTTTGTAGTAGAAGATTTTAATAACATTGTATGTTTATGAAAAATGGCTTAGTAAGTAAAAAATTTCATGTTTAATATGTGTTATAATTTGTAAATTGATGTTGAATTATGTTAATAGGGCAAGAAACAAAAACAACGTAGTTTGAATCATGTCTATTGGTTAAGAAACGAAGTCGTGGCGATCGAATTCGCTAAAAATGTAAAAAAAATGAAGAAATTGGGAAAATTGTGGTTTTAATTCTTCAAAATTGAATATATGTAATGTTTATGTAGTTAGAATGATATATAGCATGCTTAACTATGTTATTACAAAGTTTTAGATGTTAAGCTTTGTGAATTCTATGGAAATTGGGTTGATTTTGGTGGTACATTGTGTATGTAATTTGCTTAAGCACAATTCTCATACGTATCTGGCAAGAATCATCGCCCGATACCATAAAGTAAACTTGACGCAATTGTGCTTGTATGGTTTTCTAAAGTCGAAACACCAGTAGCAATTGGCATTACAGTTAAGGTTCGGCACAGGCAGTAGCAATTGCAATGGTGCCTGAGCCTGGGCGATGAGTTCTGTTTATTTGTAAGTTATAATACAAGGACTTTATATGGATGACATGCATGATAAACATGTTGAATCCTAACATAAGACATCATAACAGATTGTAATATAATATAATACCAAAATATGGATATTTTAATTTATCACTTGAATAAGTTATATAATGAACAAAGGTGATGTTTTCAAAAGTTAGAGATGAATGATAAAGTTTATGTTTGTTTATAATGAGATTTTAGATTCGCTAGAATGGATAACAAACATGGTTAGAAGTTAAGTTAAGGGTATGACTTAAATGGTGCAAGTTTTGGGCTTCGGGCGAGCATGAGGCTTCGGGCAAGCATGGTGCAAGTTTTGGGCTTCGGCCGAGCATGGATTCGGGCGAGATGGTGGTTGTGTCCAAGTTATGGCCTTCGGGCGTGTATGCATGGGCATGGTATGAGTGTGTGAACAAAGGAGGCTTCGGGCGAGTATGGTGTAAGTTTTGGGCTTCGAGAAAGCGATGATGAGGTATGCTTTCGGCGGCATGAGGCTTCAGCAAGCATGGTGCAAGTTTTGGGCTTTGAATTTAGCATGGATTCAAGGCGAGATGGTGGTTGTGTCCAAGTTATGGCCTTGAGCGTGTATGCATGTGCATGGTATGAGTGTGTGAACAAAGGTGGGAGGCTATATCTCAGATTTTCATCAAGGCCTCATTTTGTAATCATTTCAGATTGGGTTGTTAGTTCAACTTGTTATGTTGGATTCTTCTTCATGTATCGTATCATCATCTACTCAACTTAGATGATGCTACTATATTCTGGGGTATGCCCCTTAGCCATTGTTTTTGGTCCTTTATATACAAACAAATTTAGCAAAAAAAAAATGGTGGGTTAAACCCATAAAGCTAATGTTGATACAACTAATTGTTATTGTGATTTCAATGATATATGTAGGGTAATTGGTGAACATTATTTTACTTATGTAGCTTACATACACGGCAAGTTCCTTATCCTAAACTTTTATTGAACAAGTTCCCTAACTTCATTCTTTTATTTTGAATGCAAGTTTCATAGCTATGTTGTGTTGAACCTTCAAATAGTACGCAAACATTTATTGATTGAATTGGTCTATAATTAAATAAGTGTTCTAAAATTCTAGAATCACTGATAAGCTAGTTCCAAAACTAAACTTTTTTTAGTGCGGAAATTCTAAATTCAAACTGAGATGAACAACCCTAACATAGGGGAAATTGTACATGTAACGTTTAGATGTTTGTGCACAATACATGGTACAAAGGGCTGATCCCCCTAAGTACTTTAAGAAGGGTCTATATAGTCTAAATGACTGTTAAATGTTGAGGTGATAATACCTAATTATCGGGGACATAGTTCGTGGTCTTAATACCCTCATATATTTAACTCGAATTGTTTTCTATTTTTGATTCATAGAAAAAGTTCACCATTGTTCAACATTTTTTGTTCACTCTCATGTTATTATTGTTACTCTCTATATCAGTGAGCAATTGTTTACTCACTCTTGCATTTAACACTGCAACTTAAGTTCAGAAAGTTGATGAGTCATCTACTAGCAAAGGAAAGGGTAAGATGTCCAAGTGTTGAAGATTTATGTGAATGTCTTTTGATAAATATAAGACTTATTTTATTTTGTAATGTATTCCACAGACTTATGTAATAATTTAAGGCTAGATTACCTGGGATTGTTTTATGATGATGTAACCATTTAATGGGGAAGATTATTATTTAAGTTATTTAAATTATGTCTTATATCCTTTATGATGGGTAGTTAGATGTAATAGTTTTTGATAGTGAGCACCAAATCATGTGGGAATGAAGTACCCAGATTTGGGGGTGTCACATTGGTTGTTTGTGGGAAATCACTCAGAGTACCATATGGACTACTAGCAGAGACACGATGTGTGCTGAGTCCTAGAAGAGTATAAGAAGAAGATAAGAATGTAAATCATCAAAGATGATGATAGTATGAGTAAGACATCTCCGTATGTTATGAATCCGTAAACCGGTAGTAAAGGAAGTTGGTCGCATAAACTAAGATTGCAAGAACGCAAACCCTAAGAAGTAAAGTTAAGTAAACCAATGCATAAGTCAAGTATATGACTAATTGGTGTATGAATTTTTTTCCTTATGTGTTTTATAGGGATTGGAATGAGCAGTTCAGCGTAAGTTGTAGGTGTGCGTAAGGCAAGTTTCCTAACTTCATTCATATTCTAAATGAATCTAGTTTCTTAAACTTCTCAGATGTTGAATTTGAGAAGTTCTGTCTATGTACGAATGTGCGATATTTGTACAACGTGGTAGAACGTATGAGGCCTTGTGCCATGATTTGAACACCTCAGTGTTTCTATGTGATGAACTATTATGTGATTGAAATGTTCAATATGAGAATGTTTTGTTTATACATGAACCGTTATTGTTAAGTCTGTACTAATGATTCTAGCCAGACAGGATGTGTATGAAAAAGAGTAGAAGAATGAAAGTATTTAAAAGTTAATGTGACTAATGTTTTAAAAAGATAGGAATCAGAATTATTCCTATTATTCAAGTTGCTTCATAACCTTTGTTCGGTTATTGAAGTTTTAAAGGAATATTTGAATTCTTAAAGTTTTTTGTTCAACTACTATGACTTGCTGGGAAATTGAATGCTCACACTTGCTTTAAATGAAAAATATTTTTAGCGTACGAGTAGAAGAACATAAACTTCATTTACCCAGATACTCTTTTCTTCTATGGCTAGGACTCCAAAGGAAACTTTCTACAAATGACCGAACCAAGCATTACACGGACCGAACGTGGAATTGTCTTCTGTACAACCAACACCTGGAAACTTTTGAGCATTTGTTCTTTGAATGCACCTACTCTTTGGTAATCCTAAAAAGTGCGTTAGACTTAGGGAATTGGTCTTCCATCCCAATAACATGGGATGCTCTTATTGGATTCCTCACAAACTACCAAGGTACTAATCTATCTAAGAACATTTTGAGTCTTAATGTGGCCATCTGCTTTTACAAAGTTTGGGAGGCAAGGAACACGAAGATGAACAAGGGTACCACTATCCCACCTCTATCCCTTGCAAAGGACACTATAAATCTGATTAAATCAAGACTCTCTTCTTGTAAATCCTTCATCAAGGCCACTAATTGTAATCACTACTGTAATTGGTGATTAACTCCCTAAGAGGGTTGGGATCCTTGTTAGGATCTTTTTGGGTCTGTTGCAGTATTTTGCAGTTTTAAAGTACTATTTGGAGCTGCTTCCGCTACTGAGGTTCGGCTAGGCATTTTTCAAGTGATTTGTAGCTTCAGTTCTGGTTAGACCGATAGGTGTTGAGTATGCCTGATATCCTACTGCTGTTCCATCTGCTACTGGGCAAAATTTTTGCTGATTTGGCATTTGAGGTTTGCTGCTCCGAACCCCAATCATTTTCTAGTTGGTCTTCGAGCTTATGCTTTTGCTGGGATTCTTGCGGTTTTAGGCTCTTAGGGACCAACTACTACTTCTTCTGGCCTTTTAAGGGTTAGTGTTGCATGGGAATGAATCTGGTTGGACTTTCTGCTATCTCCAAGCCAAGATTAGATTATCTGCATTTTCTCCTATCTAATTACAAATAGTCATTATTTATGTAATCTAATTATATTTAGCTAGTTGGTTTCTAGTATAGTTTCCTTGTATAGCTTCCTCATCTTAGGCCTGTCCACAGATGATGTAGCTATATTTCTGGGGTATGCCCCTTGCCTTTGTAAATTGGTTCCTTTAATACAAACAAAATTTAGCAAAAAAAAGATCAAGCTGATCGGTATCCAGAAGAAGTTCCATTCATTAGATGAATGAGTGTGAAGATCAAGCGAAGACTTGTAATCTAGAATGATAAAATTAAACTATAGATAGTTTAATGAATTGTTATGTATCCTTGGTGGCGGATGAAAGTCACTCTTATAAGATGTAAATAATAATGTTATTTATCATTATTTGTAATGAACGAGGTTATAAGGTATTAGAACCTGAGAATTGAGAATGTATGTTATTATATTTCAGTATATAATGATGTATGTTGGAAGAATGATGTACTTGTCATGCACGAAATTCGGGTGAACTTGTCACGCCCCGAAATTCGAGGACCGTAGTCTCGATAAACGAACGTAGGGGATTGCTATGATTGTGATTCCTTAGATGTTGAGTGAAGAGGTTAATGAATAACATTTCGATGTTATGTTGTGGAAATGAGAGATAAGTGTAAAACGTATAGACGCTGTGAACCCAACGTTGTTGCGATGAACGACATACAACAAACGGTATGTATTCGACATTAAGAATGAGTAATGAACATAGGGTTCATGTAATGGATAAAGAAATTATTAAGTAAGATATGAATTATCAAGAAAGTCATAATGAACGGTAATAAGATTATTGAAAGCCAAATGTAAGTCGGATAAAGAATGAATCCTGAGGAATGACATTTAGTTGCTAGGAAGTCATAAGGAATAAGAAAATGACTAAACGAACATTGTAGTTTAATGGTTCGGATAAGTTAGATAAATTTAGGTCGTAGTATAATCCTAACCTTTGATGGTTGATATATGGGAGCTGGGCTAAAACTTTAATATGCTATCTTTGATATGTTCTAAAACTTTATGAATGAATAAAATATCAAAGTTTATTTGAAATGTTATGTGTTATAGCTTTAATATTAGAATGTTTAAGTTAAACTTCAAATACCCAAGAAGTTGATGACTGAACTAATAAGCATATATCTTATCAGAAAATGCCTCCTAGAAGAAGACAACCACGTCAACAAGCACCTTTTGAGGGGTTTACTAATAATAATAACGAGACCAACGCTAATCTGGTTCAGCAGTTGGTAGATCTGTTGATGGGTGCACTTGCAAATCAACCGCAAGCTCAAGTTACGACCTTTAAGGAATTCAAAGCGGTTGGACCGCCAGAGTTTCGAGGGTCTATGAATCCAGTGGAAGCCCAAACTTGGATCATGAAAATGGAGAAGGTGTTCGACATTGCTAGTGGTAACGAAGATCAGAAGACTACGTTCACAACGTTCATGCTGAAGTCTGAAGCTAGCTACTGGTGGCAAGAAAATAAAGTTCGTGGGGGACAAGGAGTGATAGCGTGGGATAGATTTAAGGAGATGTTTTTTGAAATGTACTTTTCAGCGAGTTCTCGGAATTAGTTGGAAGTGAAATTTTTGGAGTTGAAGCAAAGAACTTTGATGATGCTAGAATATGCTGCGAAGTTTAATGAGTTGGAAAGCTTTGACACTTATCAAGTTAATACCGACGAGTGTAAAGTGAGAAGGTTCGAACAAGGATTGAAACCCTAGCTGTATAGAAAGGTTTCAATGTTCCAGCTGAATACATTTGCGGTTGTACTGGAAAAGGAAATTATCGCGAAAGGTGGAAGTGATGCCTTAACCAAGTACAATCAAGAATAGAAGAAGAGGAAGAACGAGAATGAGAATAAAGCTGGTGGAAGTAACATTGGAAGTAATAGTCAAAAGCAAAAGTGGAGCGAGAATTCGACTGCGGGAGGACATCAAGGAAATCAGAAGAAGAAAAAGTTTGAAGCTTGCACGACGTGCGGGAAGAACCATACTGGGGTATGTTTGAAGGGAAAGCGGGTGTGTTTCAACAGTGGTCAGGAGGGACACATTGCACTGAACTATTTTAGTCCGAATAAAACAGCATGCTTTACCTGCGGTTCAAAGGATCACATGGCTCGTGATTGCCCTAAGAAGCCAGCGGGAAGTGCAAGTGGTGGAAAAGGAAACAACATCGGTAGTGGTGCATTGACTATCACTGGACCAGCACAGTCAAGCCGACCTACTGCGAGGACTTTCAATATAACCGTGTAGAATGTTGTACATTCTAAGGATGTGGTGTCAGGTATCATTTCGATTAATGGTATTAATGCTTATGTGCTATTTGATTCGGGTGCTACTTGTTCATTTATATCAGATGAATCTGCTCAGAATTTAGATTTGCCTCGGGAAGAATTAGAATTTCCCTTAAGCATAGAAATTATGAATAGGGAAGTGATTCCTGTTAGATGCATATATAGGAATTGTAGAGTGGTTATAAAAGGTCACGAGATGATGGTAGATTTGATACCCATTAGACTTGATGAGTGTAACTACTGGGAATGGATTGGTTATGCAATTACGGAGCAGTAATTGATTGCCAAAGAAAATGTGTTAACCTTATGACTCAATCAAAGGTTGTGTTCTATAGCAGCAAATCACCTCAACAAGCAAGTTGTCTGACTGTGATGCAAGCCAAGAAGTTGTTGAGACAAGGATGTGTAGGATACTTAGCCTACATAGTCGACACACAGAAGAAGAGTGCGAAGCTAGAGGAGATACCGATCATAAGAGATTTTGCAGATGTATTTCCAGATGATTTATCGGGTCTTTCACCGGATCGACAAATCGAGTTCGTGATTGACTTATTACCAGGAACAACCCCGATATCTAAAGCACCGTACAGAATGGCCCCGGTAGAAATGAAAGAGTTGATGGTGCAATTACAAGAATTGCTCGACAAGAAGTATATTCAGCCGAGTGTGTCGCCATGGGGAGCATCGGTGTTGTTTGTTAAGAAGAAAGATGGATCGATGTAGCTCTGAATTGATTACTGAGAATTGAATAAGGTCACGATTAAAAATAAGTATCCGTTACCTAGAATTCATTACATGTTCGATCAGTTGAAGGGAGCGAGATATTTCTCGAAGATAGACTTGAGAAGTGGTTATCATCAGTTGAAGGTGAAATTTGAAGGATGTCTTGAAAATAGCATTGAACTTCGGTATGGGTCATTCTGAGTTTTTGGTCATGTCTTTTGGTTTAACCAATGCACCAGCGTTCATGGATTTGATGAACAGGGTGTTTAAACCATTTTTAGACAAATTTGTGGTGGTGTTTATTGATGATATATTGGTATATTCCAAAACCAAGGAGGAACATGTTGAACACTTAAGAGTGATGTTGGAGACATTGAGAAAAGAGAAGTTGTACGCTAAGTTCTCAAAATGTGAATTTTGGTTGGAACGTGTACAAATTCTCGGACACGTTATTGATAAGGACGGAATTTCAGTATATCCATCAAAGGTTGAAGCTGTAATAAACTAGGATCAACTGAAGACACCGTCAGAAGTAAGGAGTTTCTTAGGATTGGCAGGTTACTACAGGCATTTTATTCAAGACTTTTCCAAGATCGCGACTCCATTGACGAACTTAACTAGGAAAGCGGTTAAGTTTGTTTGGACAGAGAAGTGCGAGGAGAGTTTTTGAGAATGGAGGAAGAGGTTGAGTTCAGCACTTGTGTTGTCGTTACCTGATGATACAAGAAATTTTGTGGTGTATAGTGACGTATCGTATAAAGGACTAGACTGTGTGCTTATGCAGAACGATAGAGTTATTGTGTATGCATCACGCCAGTTGAAAGATTATGAGAAAGGGTATCCGAGTCATGACTTAGAGTACTGGAGCAGGCCCTCTTCATGCTCTGTTTGTAAATGTTTTGGACATTCTCTTGCTAAGTGCCCTAATTCCAATATGCCATTCCCAAGGCCTCCGCTAGTGCTTCCGTAGTTACTATTCCCAAGGATGCCATGGCCCCTTCTTCCTTGGCTCCCCCAGAAGCTGATGGTGCTTGGACCACAATTTCTAAAGGACCTAAAACATCTTCCCTTTCTTCCGCCGACCCTCTGTTAGTTGCGAAAGCGAATTTCTTCTCTCCCATTGCTTCCACTTTAGCCCCTGGAGAGGAGTCTGAGTCCCCTATTCCGTACAACCCCCTGGTGGACAAGGTGAAGCAAGTTGATGAGATAGAGCGCAAGGAGTTGAAACATAAGGCTAGGCTTGGTAAAGAGCCTCTCCAGAATTCAAAGAAGAGGAATAAGGGTCCAAGGGGGTCTTCCCCTCCTTAATTGTGTTTGCCCCCCTTTTTGTTAATGACATATTTTTGTTCCTATAATGTCAGGGGTTTAAATAAGAAGCCTAAGCAGGCTTTTGTTCGTAACTTTCTAACTAGCAACCATATCTCTTTTGTGGGGCTTATAAGACCAGAGTTAAAGCTCCTAAGGCCCCTAGAATCTCGAGGGCAATCTATCGTAATTGGGTTTGGGTCCATAACTATGACTATCATTCGAATGGCAGAATATGGGTGGGCTGGGATCCTAATATTTGGAGAGTGCATACTCTTTTCCAATCTGCCCAACTGTCCCATTTTAGGCTTTTACCTCTCCACGGTAGCACTCCAATCTTGGTCTCTATTGTTTATGGCTTAAATTACGTGTCCAAAAGAGGCATTATATGGGCGAGAATCGAATCCGTGTCCTCTCCTGACACTTGGTGTATCCTGGGGGACTTCAATACTATCAAGAGCGTTTCCGAAGCGGAAGGGGGAGACTCGTCCTGGAATATTGGAATATCTAACTTCTTCGATTGCCTAGAAAATATTGGGGTAGAAGATATTAGAGCTATTGGTCCTCAACACACATGGTGGAACTGCCAAGTCAATAATCCTATTTATAGGAAACTCGATAGGGCCTTGGGCAACTCTTCCTGGTTCTCCTCAATGCCGGATTCTCAAGCCACCTTTGGTCCTAGAGGTCTTTCAGACCACTGCCCGGTCATTCTAAATACTGGCCTCCATAGTAGGAGACTCAGGAAGCCTTTCCAATTTTTTAATTTCTTGCTTGAATTGGATGGGTTCAATTCTGCTGTTTCGGAATGTTGGAATTCTAGTGTTCGAGGGAATGCTTTTTTTATCTTCAATGAGAAGCTGCGTCTCACCAAGAGGGCCCTTGTGTCATTAAACTCTTCGAATGGAAATCTCATGAACAATGTTAGCTACTTGTAAGACCAATTGGCTGCTATTCAAATTTCTCTTCAGGCCGATCCTCTTAATGCTCTTTTGATATCCCAAGAATCTATATGCTCCAAGTCCCTTTGGAATGCCTTGGCCCTTGAAGAATCGCTCCTTCTTCAAAAATCTCGTGCGGTTTGGCTTGCCCTGGGTGATAAGAATTCAAAATTCTTCGTTAATGTTATTAGGACCAATTGAAATCATACTAAGATCCTTTCTATCTTCAACAGCTCTGGTGCCCTTATTGAAGACCAGTTGGGTATTCAGAAGGTGGCAGTGGATTATTTTCAGGACTTGTTGGGAACTTCTCCTAGTACTACCACCTTGGTCAAGATGAGCTTAAGAAAATTGTTACCAAAAGAATCTCCCTACCCTGAGCCTCCGCTTCTGTCTCTGCTCCTATTCTAGACGCCAAATCCTCGAGGTGCTTGATCATGAAGAAGAATAAAGTCCCGGCCAGCGGTTTCAATGTTAACTTCTTCATTCATTTATTTGTTGGATTTGGTAGGTTGATTTCTCTAAAGAACATTCATTCCTTTTTCCTTCATTGGGTACCTTCCGGTGGAGTCAACTCTACTGACCATTGCCTTGATTCCAAGACCAAAACCCTTCTGCATGTCGACTTCGGACCAATCTCCCGCACGCAATACAATATATAAATGTATAGCAAAAATCCTTGCCAATAGGCTCAAGTGTGTTTTGCCTTCTCTTATTGATCATGCCCAATCTGCTTTCATCTCAGGAAGAAGTATTAGTGACAATATTCTTCTCACACAGGAACTCTTTAGGAATTACCACCGACTCTCAGGCCCTGCACGCTACGCTCTTAAAATTGATATCCGAAAAGCCTTTGACACTGTCGACTGGGGATTTCTTTTGGATCTGCTGAGCCTCCTCCAGTTTCCTCCTATTTTTATCCACTGGATTAAAGGTTGTATCACTACACCTATGTTCTCGGTCAAAATTAATGGTGCTCTTGCTGGCTATTTTTTTTTTTGCTAAGTTTGTTGGTATATAAAAAGGACCAAAAACAATGGCTAAGGGGCATACCCCAGAATATAGTAACATCATCTAAGTTGATAAATGAGGGTACGATACATGGAAGAGAACCCAACATAACAAGTTAACCTAACAACCAATTACAGTAATGATAAAATAAAATAAACTTCAAGTAGAGAGCGGTAGACCCATCCAATTCCATCTCGGCTCCATCAACTATCCCACTACCGGCCATGCTTGCTTAGAAGTCATCTGATTACTTTCCCCGAAGGCCATGCTCGCTTGAAAGCCATGCACGCCCGAGGCCATGTACGCCCGAAGCCAATACCTTGCCCGAGGACTTAGGAAAGGTGATCCCTTATCTCCATACCTGTTTATACTTGCAATGGAAGCATTATCCATGATTATCTCTAAGGAAACTCTACTGCCCAATTTCAAATTTCACCAGCCTTGAAAAATTACGCATGTATGCTTTGCTGATGATGTTCTTCTTTTCTGTCATGGGGACTTGACTTCGATTTCTATTATCCACTCTTGTATTCAATCCTTTTCCATGTACTCAGGCCTTATTCCCAATGCTCTTAAAAGCATGTGCTTTCTCGCCAACGTTCCAAATGATGCCAAGGAGAGTATTTACCAGATTTTGGGATTTCCGATAGGTGTTTTGCCAAAATCAGGTTTCTAGGGGTCCCCCTAATCTCCTCTCGTCTCTCTCACTCTGATTGTCAGCCTTTGATTCAAAGAATTACAGGCCGGGTTTCCTCTTGGACCTCGCGATCCCTTTCCTTTCTTTGGTAGAGTGCTTTTAATCGTAGTAGTGCTTTTTGCTATCCATTCTTATTAAGGCACCCCATTTTATCCTTCCTAAATCGGTCTTGAGAGCTATTCAATCTATTCTTTGTAGATTTCTCTGAAAGGTTCTTCTCTTCTTTGTCATGGCTCTAAAGTATCTTGGAAAGATTTAGCCTCCTTTTCGATGAAGGCGGTCTAGCCATCAAAATCTCTCACCGATTGAATTGGCTCTCATCCTTCTCCATCTCCTTAAGGTTATTTAACCTTCTCCAACCTCCTTGTGGGCTAAGTGGGTCAATTCCAATCGTGCTTTGCTCGTCATAATTTCTGGCATGTCCCTATTCCTTACCGGAATTTTTCTTGGATTTGGCGTAAGATTCTTAAATTACGTCCCACCGCTCTTAAATTCCTTCACTACTCAGTTGTAAATGGAAATTCCTTCAGTCTATGGCATGATCCGTAGTTGAATGGTCAAGCCATTAACCCATCTGCGTCGCTTCTCTACAATACCAGAATTCCTTCAGTATTTCCGATATCGCAACACTGGGTGCTTGGTCATTACCCTATAGTAACCACCACAAGGTTATGCAATTTCGGAGTCGTTTTGATTCTATCCCTGCTCCCTCGACCTCTGAGGATAGAATTTTATGGGGTTCTAGTGAGATTAAATTAGTTAAAGCCTCCATTATTTGGAATTCTATTCGATCATCCGCTTTCGGAAAGGTACCTTGGGCTCAACTGCTATGGCACCCTCTTCACATTCCTCGGTACTCCTTTTACCCTTTGGCTGGCCTTTACGTGGCGAGATTACCTACTAATGATAGATTTTTATCTTACTTGAGTTTTCGCCCTCTAAAAATGCCCTTCTGCGCAGAACTCATGATGAAACTTTTTCCCACCTATTTTTTGAATGTAACTATTCATCATCCGCCTTCTCCTCCGCTTCAGGTTGTTGGAGGATGGAATAACGTTCAATGAGGTGGGATGACCTGTTAACTTTGTTATCCAATTTAGTGGAAGTAACACTTTAGGTCCAATATTCTAAAGCTTGCATTGGCTTCTCTGGTGTACAAACTTTGGGCGACTAGGAACTCCTTTGTCCATGATCGATCAAAAAAACCTTTGAGTGTCGTGGTCGTGGGGGATTTTTGAATGACACCAAATCAAGGCTTTCTTCGTCTTCTAAATTCCTTTTAGGCTGCTTCAGCATCCTACTCTCAATGTATGGTCAGTAGTCCGTGTGTTTTGGATGTTTGGGAGTTGTAGTACAATTGAGATTTGTTGTTGCTCGCTTTGATTCGCCGCGACTCTGAGTGCGGCATGATGCAGTTATGTGCTTCTTGGCACTCACAAAGATTAATGATTTAACTTCGTGTTGGTGATTTAGCTTCCATGGCAGTTCGACAGTTCGGCTTCCATGGCGCTACCTCTTCATTGATTTGGTTCAATATTGCTTCTGTTCGTTATGGGTTCAGTAGCATCTTCAGTCCGATACTGGGTTCGGCTTTCGGGCTAGTAAAGGACTGGGCTGACATCTGGGCTTGGCATCTTAGTTCGGCTTCGGTTCACCTCTTATCTTGAGGACGACGGGGATCTTGGTTTCGGTTCGGGGTTACTTTCTATGGTTCTACCCTCTCCCTTCGGGCACTCGTAGTTCTTCCCTATGCTACATCCTCTTCGCCATCTTGTAGTGCGATTCGATTCGATCTTCGGGACTCGGGGATCTTTGGTTTTAGGCTTTTGGGTTTGGTTTCTATGGTTCGCCCTCTCCCATCGGCACTCGTAGTTCTTCCTATGCTTGAAATCCTCTTTAGCCTCTTGTAGTGCGATTCGATTCGATCTTCGGCTCCATTCATTAGGTCGTTTGGTTTTAAACTGATTGGTTGTTTAAGTTGTTTAAGGTTTTTATGCTTGGTTTTACTATTGTCCTGCTTAGAAATGTTCCTTGTTCTTTCATTTGGCTTGGTTGTTAGTCTTTTGTTGTCCATTTTGGGGGTTGTCCCATGTGGTTCTATCAAAAGCTTCTGGGGTATGCCCTTAGCGATTGTTTTATCTCTTTTCTTTTCAATATACAATCAAACTTAGCGAAAAAAAAAGAGACTATGATTGCGAGATTTTCTATCATCTCGGAAAAGCGAATGTTGTTGCTGATGCTCTAAGTGGGAAGGGACGGGAGAAGTTAATGTTGTTAACTGTTGAGGAGAAGCTAGTGTCAGAAATGACTAAGATGGAGTTGGAAATTAAATATTAGACAGAATCCGACGAAAAATTGTTCCAGATAGAAAACGGTTTAATGTTGGTAGATAAGGTGAAGAATGCATAACTTTAGGATGAAGATTGCGAAAAGATAAAACAAAGAATATCTGAAGGTGAGGAAAACAAATCCAAAATCGATTCGGAAGGGTTACTTTGGTTCGAAAAAAGAATTTGGGTTCCGGAAGTTCCAGAAGTTAAAGAGGAAATTTTGAGTGAAGCTCAAAACTCAAGATATTCGATTCACCCTGGGAGTACAAAGATGTACCAAGATCTTAGACATCATTTTTGGTGGCCGAATATAAAGAGGGATGTGGCTGAATGCGTGGAAAAATGCTTAATGTGTCAGAAAGTCAAAGCTGAACATCAAAGGCCAAGCGGATTATTACAACCGTTGGAGATACCAGAATGGAAATGGGAGCATATCATAATGGATTTTGTGGTAGGTCTTCCAACAACCCAACAAGGTTATGATGCCATTTGGGTGATTGTCGATCGACTGACGAAGACGGCACACTTTTTGCCAATCAAGCTTCGATTTACCCTAGATTGGTTAGCAAAATTGTACGTGAAGGAAATTATGTCAAGACACGGTGTACTTGTGTCCATTGTATCAGACAGAGATCCATGTTTCACATCTAATTTCTGGAAACGATTACAAGAATGCTTGGGAACACAGCTGAGAATGAGCACAGCGTACCATCGTCAAACCGATAGACAAAGTGAGAGAACCATCCAAACACTGGAAGATATGCTCAGAGCATGTATCATGGATTTCAAGGGAAATTGGGGTGACCATCTACCATTGTTGGAATTTGCTTATAATAATAGCTATCACGTGAGTATTGGCATGCCGCCTTACGAAGCGTTATACAACAGAAAATGCAGAACTCCGTTATGTTGGGATGAGGTAGGCGAACGTCAGCTATTGGGTCCAGAATTGGTACAACAGAATGTCGAGATCATCAAGGTTTTTCGAGCGAGATTGATAGCTGCACGGGATAGACAGAAGAAATATGCCGATCAGCATTGACAAAATAGAGAATTCGATGTTGGTAGTTATGTTTTCTTAAAAGTGTCTCCCTGGAAGGGGAAAATTCGATTTGGCAAGAAAGGAAAATTAAGCCCTAGGTTTATAAGACCTTTTGAAGTGCTTCGACGAGTTGGTGAAGTGGCGTACGAGGTATCTTTACCTCCAGAGTTGGAGCATATTCATAATATTTTTCATATCTCAGTGTTGAGGCCATATAAGCCTGACTAAAAACATGTTATAGAATATGAGCCCTTACAGTTTGAGAAAGACTTAACATATTAAGAAGTCTCTGTTCAAATTATTGACAGAAAAGAGCAAGTACTGAGGAATAAGGTGATACCTTCTGTAAATGTACTATGGAGAAACCACAATGCTGAAGAAGCTACGTGGGAACTTGAAAGCGTTATGATGAAGAATTATCCTCAGTTGTTTACTTGATTTTGTATAGCGATTCTAGGGACAGAATCTTGTTAAGGAGAGGGAAGAATGTAACGAATAAATTTTTTGAGTCGTGATTCTAGGTACAGAATACTTTTAAGGAGGGAAGGATGTAACGATCGAGAAATTTATAATTTAATTTAAATATTTATTGAATTAAATAAATATTTTAAATAATTTATTTATTGAGGAAAATAAATAGTTGATGAATTGTGGTGAATTAATTTAGTAATTAAATTGATTAAAGTTAATTAAATTGAATAATGATAATTTTATTTGAAGGATTTAATTTAAGGAAATAATTAAATTAAATCAATTATATAATATTTAAGAAAATAAATAAATTAAATAAAGTGATGTTTCTAATTTATTAATTAAATTAGGTATATAATTATTTATTAATTATAAGTATAATGATAATAAGATTATTATTATTATTATTATAAGTTGTTTAAATTAACTAAACTAAAGTAATTTAAATTAATCAAATTAAAGTGTGACATGAAACTATATAATAAAAATAATATAAAAATAATTTAGTTTGGGGGAATAGGTGGTAGCCAAACAAGGCCTTGTGGCCTTTAGCTTATTCTAACTGATGCAGTCGTATTATTTTCTAATGGAAGAATACGTGGGTGAGCGGCCAGTTTATATTATCTACGCATCTTATTTCTCCTAAGGCTAATAGTGAGTTGGGTGAAAAGAAGAAATACAGGGAGTTTACAAGAGAGAAAAACACTGAGTTTTTTTTGGGTTGGCAAGAGGAAGAAGGGGAATTTCTAAGCCCTAACACTATCTTTTGCTAGCATTCAATCAAGGGTTTAAGGTATAAATTTCTTCTAATTTATATGTTTTGATTTCTTTGTGGTTATTCCCTAAAAATTTATAGTTATGATTGGATTGATATATATACTTGTATATATGGATTATAAACTGATAATCATCATATATGATTGATACTTGTGTGTCAAATTCGTTAAAATTGGCTTTGTAGGAAAGAAATTGAAATAACAGTGTAATGTTTGAAAAATGGCTTTAGAAAGTACAAAAGTTGATGCTCAATATGTGTTATAATCTGCTATATGATATTGGATTGTGTTAATACGTTAAGAAACGAAATCGGCGTAGTTTAAATCGTGTTAATCTGTTAAGTAACGAAGTCGTAGCGATCGAATTCGCTAAAAGTGTAAAAAATGATAAAATTTGAAAAATTGGGGTTTTGATCCCTTAAAATTGAATATATATGATGTTTGTGTAGTTAGAATGGTGAATAGCATGATTATTGATGATATTACAAAGTTCTAGTTGCTAGGTTTTATGATTTCTGTAGAAATTGGAGTGATTGGACGACTACTATATATGCTGAGTCAAGTTAGCTGCTTGCATTAGACATCATACCTGGCACATGCTACCATGGGTTTCTGAGACGATCACCGGTCTGTTTGTCTTTATGGTGCCAAGAGCTTAAGGCGGCCTTGTTATGGCTTCTGAACTCTAAGCGATGAAGTCTACTTATTTGTAGGTTATGATTAGTGGACTTAATCTAGTTTAGCATGCATGTTAATGATGTTAAGGTATAATGTAGACTATAATAACAGATTTTAAGGTGATGGAATACAAAGTGTAAAGATTTTAAGTAATTATTTAAATAAGTTAGGAAATGAAACCAAATGGGATGTTTTCAAAAGTTAAAGGTAAATGATGAAGTTTGTGTTGATTAATGTGTAGCTTAATGGTTAGATGTTAAGTTAAGGTTGTAACCTAAATGATGGGTTAAACCCATAAAGCTAATATTAATAGAACTAATTGTTATTACAATTCCAATGATATGTGTAGGTTAATTGGAGAATATTTTACACTCGTGTAGCTTACATATAAGGCAAGTTCCTAAACCTTACCTCTTTACAATTGAGCAAGTTTCTTATCATAAACTTTTATTGAGCAAGCTTTCTAACTTCATTCTTTTATTAATGAATGCAAGTTCCTAAACATTTATTGAGCAAGTCTAATCTATCTTGCGTATGTTTGTACACGCTCTTGTAACCTAATTCGTTACATCGAGCGAGTTTCACTTTCCTTATTATTATTCGAGGCATATATTATTCTAATACATTGATTCAAGTGAGATTGTTCTAATTCCTTAAATATAGTACTTTGCATATATATCATGTTTATTCGATTATATATTGTTAATATTTGATCTTTGACTTTGATAGACTTGTTCAGTTATACATTTTTGTATTAAACCTTCAAGTAGTAAGCAAACTCTTATTGATTGAATTAACTTATAATTGAATAGTGTTCTAAAATTCTAGAAACACTGATAAGCTAGATCCAAACTAAACTTTCTTTAGTGCGGAAATTCTAAATCCAAACTGAGACGAACAACCCTAACATAGGGGATTTTGTACGTGTATCGTTTAGATGTTTGTGCACATTACATGGTACAAATGGCTGATCCCCCTAAGTACGTTAAGAAGGGTCTGTATAGTCAAAATGACTATTAAGGTTGAGGTAATAATACCTAAATATCGGAGACATAGTTCGTGGTCTTATGACCCTCATATATTAATTTCGAACTTGTTTTTCTATCTTTGATTCGTAGGACAAGTTCATTATTGTTCAGCATTCGTTGTTCATTCTCATGTTGCTATCATTATTACTCTATATATCAGTGGGCAATTGTTTGCTCACTCTTGCATTTAACACTTCAGCTAAAGTAGAGAAAGTTGATGAGCCATCTACTAGCAAAGGAAAGGGCAAAATGTCCAAGTGCTGAAGACGTATGAGAATTTTACTTTAAATGAATTATGTTATAAGACTTATTTTATTTTATGATGTATTCTACAAACTTATGTAATAATTTTACGGTTAGATTAGCTGGGATTATTTTTGAGATGATGTAACCCTTTAATGGGAAAGATTATTGTTTAAGTTATTTAAATTATGTCTTTATCCTTTGATTATGGGTAGTTAGATGTAATGGTTTTGATTAGTGAGCACCAAATCCTGTGAGAATGGAGTACCTGGATTTGGGGTGTCACAATACTAGACAAGGTTAGAAATGGTTCGGCCAAAGACCTAAGGGCTGGGATTGCGCACAATACTGGTGGGACTCCTCAGAATGACTGGGTAATAGTTGGAAGGGGAGCAAAATTTTGTTTTGTTACTCCTGTTTCCAGTAATGCAATGACTATATTTTGCACCTATAAATCTTGCTGATCAGATTATTGGCTCCGACACCGACTCTTCGGTTAATTTGAACCCTCTTCTTGTCAACAAACTCAACGTGATTGATGAAAAAGAAGGGAAAGACCTCAAGAACAAACAAATTTTAGGTATGGAAAATCCCAAGGCTGCTAAGAAGAGAAAAGGCAAGAGTAAAGCAGGTTCAACCCCCCACCTAATTAGTTTAAATTATGTTAGCATTCTATAATATTTGAGGATTAAATAAAAAGCCTAAATAGGCTTATGTTAAGCAAATTATTGCAGATTATAATATTTCTATTCTTGGTTTAATTGAAACTAGAGTGAAATCTTCAAAGGCTCCAAAAATCTCTAGGAACCTGTGTTCTAACCGGAAATGGGCTTTCAATTATGACTTCCATTGTAATGGTAGAATTTGTGTAGGATGGAATCCTCTCCTTTGGCAGTTGTATAACCTTTTTGTTTCCTCCCAAGTTATACATTGTAAAGTTAAATCTTTGGACTTTAACAATTCTAGCTTCCTAATTTCTTTTGTATATGGGCTTAATACTTATACCGAAAGGAGGAATCTCTGGGCTGATTTGGTCACGCTCTCCCCAACTGAATGTTGGTGTTTACTAGGTGACATAAAGAACCTGGAGGAGACTAACCAACCTAATGCTTGCTAGGATGTTGGGAAAGAAGATTTCAATGACTACACCACTACCATTGGGGTGGAGGATATTTGTGCAACTGGGCCTTTGTATACTTGGTGGAATAACCAATCTACTCTTTCAGTCCCCAAGAAACTTGACTGAGCCATGGGAAATTCTGGTTGGTTCTCACAATTTGATCTCACACAGGTAACCTTTACTCATCGAGGACTTTCTGATCACTCTTTGGTATTACTCAACACTAGTATTAAGTTTTCTAAGCCGAGGAACTTCCAATATTTCAACCACATGTCACTTCTTGATGGCTTTCATGACACTGTTTGGTTGGCTTGGGACTCCCACTTTCATGGGAACCCTTTCTATGTTTTATTTGAAAAATTGAAATGCACCTAAAAGGCCTTAACATCTCTCAACATATAGTGGGTAATCTAGCCACTTTGGTGAAAATTGCAAAGGAGGATCTCCAGTTGGTTCAATCTCTACTCCATGACAATCCTTATGACTTGAACCTTATGGCAAGGGAGGAGAGTTGCTCCAAGCAGCTCTGGCAAGCAATTGATAAGGTGTAATAACCCGGGATTTTGAATAATCCAAAATTTACGAATAATTTTTTTTTTATTTAATATTAATATTGACTGTTAATATTGTACTGTGTATCTGTGATACGAGTCTTGAGTAGTGGTCAATTTGTGTATTAACTGATAAATAAGATTAGAGTTGTGCTTAACGAGAATAGAAACCCTAACCCTAAGTCCGGATAGGGATTCAATAGAAAATACAGTTATTATAACTGTATCGTTGAGTATGGTGCGTGTACTGTGCAGAATTTTGATCAATGATTGATCGAGTAGGGTATAACGTTAGTAAACCCTAATGAGATATTAAAAACCCCAATCTCAAGATTAGAAACCCTAATGCATAGTTAGGAATCCTAATCGAAAGCTGGCAAAACCCTAATTTTAAATTTGGGAACCTTAAACCCTAATTAGGCAACCCTAATCCTAATTGGCGAGCTTAATGTGTTTAATAAACGTTAGTATGATTAGGAAAACCTAATTTAATTAGGAAACCCTAATTTTGGTTTTAAAATCTTAATTTTTCTAATTAAAACCCTAATTAGAAAAATCCTAGAAAGTTAGTGTTGTGAAACCTAAGTGTTAGAACCTTAGGGTTAAACCCTAAGGGTTTGAGCAATTGTCTAGCATGCCATTAAATTTAAAATGCAAATGACAAGTTTACCCTTTTTACATTTTTAATGAGCTAACTTGTAAAATTGGTAATACCTTTAGTTGGTGACCTAAATGCTTGACCAATGTGACTTATATCTCACCCAAACACTGATCCAAATTGCCACCTAGCATGTGTGCATTTATTAAATCAATTACTTAACTAATAAAGAGAGAGAAAGTCTAAAAATTTGCTCATATTGCTATCTTGCTCTCACCAACTCTCTCTCTCTCTAAGACATCCGAAAATAGCAAGTAGATCAGTCCCAAAACAGCCCCTTGATCAACCAAAATCAATTAGGAAGATTAAGATCAAGGATTTGAAGCTAGAAGGTATATACCTAATTTTATTTTTGATCCAAGTTGCTAAGAAACAAAATATGTGTTTATGTGTTTAGATCTTTTCTAAATGATGTTTTATGATGATCTATGTTGATATAACATAGATCTATAGCATCAAAGTGGGTAAAAGTTGAGTTTTTCACAAACTGTTCTTGAGTTTGAGATGTGGTCTGACAAGAAATGTCAGTGGCCACAGATCCTTGCTCGTATATGATATGTGTTGTTTTAAAGTTGTTATTGGTAGCTTGTTATGTTGTCTTTCATCTGCAAGTGGTATCATAGCCATTAGATGTCTGGATTCGAAGTTATCTAAGGTCAAAACTCGTTGACAGACGTTGACCGGGCCAAATCTAGGTAACTCGGAAAGCCTTGATCAACGTCTGACAGCGTTTTGTGGGCTTAAGATCTGTCAAGATGTTCGTGTTATGAGGTTGTTGTTGTAATACATGTGTAGCCTGGTATCTTAACTATAGATTCATGGATTTATATCATGTAGTTGATCAACAGATCGAATGTAGCAAACAGTCAAAGTAGCCTACTCGGCATGAATGTCTGTTTTCTGGAATTTCCAGAAAATGTATGAACTCAATTTTTTGTTAGGGTTTGACCGGGTCATACATTGTGAGTATGTTGTTGTTAAACTGAGTTGTTGTTTTGTAAATGTTCTATGACACAAGCACTATAACCTTGAACCATTAAACAGCATAAACTAAGATCAGAACCTAGGTTAATTTGGGATGGAAACTACCAAGTCGAACTGCTTGGGTTTCAGAAAAACCCAGGTGACGTCTGACAACAAGTTTAGTTGCCCAGATCGTCATATTTTGTTGTGTTATGACCTAGATGATGGTCGTTTATTGTAAAGTTACATTGCAGCTACACAATCGAGGTTTAAGTTGGCCCAGATCATGCATGGATTAAAATCTAAATCTGGTCAAACTTGGTATGTTGATAACAAAGCTGTCAGTGTTCTTGAGCTCAAGAACACCAACAGCGACGCTTTGTGTCGCTATAGCCATTAGCGACGGTTTGTTTAATTTTTGAATTTCTAAATTTTTAAAAATTATTTAAAAATAGAAATAAATTATAAAAATGATTAAAATGGTTTTAAAATTATTTTAAATTATTAATGATAGTTTTTGACCAATTGGAATATTTTTCTTTAATATTTATAATTATTTAAATATTAAATGTATTTAATTTAATTAATTATTGTATTAAATAAATTAGAGAAAAATGATTTTAATTATATAAAATCATTTTAAATAAGAATAATGTATTTAAAAATATTTGAGTTATAAAATATAACTTTTAATATTTTTAGAGAATTTTCATTAATAATTTAATATTAATGATATTAGATTTATTTAATTATTAAATTAAATAAATAAGATAAAATGATTTTAATAATTTAAAAATAATTTTAAATTAGAATAAAGTGTCGAAAAATATTTTAAATTATAAAATATAATTTTCAATATTTTTAGAGAATTTTCATTAATAAATTAATATTAATGATATTAGATTTATTTAATTATTATATTAAATAAATGAATTAAAAATGATTTTATTGATTTAAAAATGAGAAAATGATTTAAAAATATTTTAAGTTATAATTAATGACTTTTAATATTTTGATGATAATTTCATTAATATTTAAATATTAATGGTGATGATTTAAAAATGATTTTAAAACTTTAAAAAATTATTTAAGTAGAATATTGGTGATTTAAAAATATTTTAGGTTATTATAAATAACTTTAATATTTTGATAAATATGTCATTAATATTTTAATATTATTAAATATTAATGATGATGGATTTATTTGATATTTAAATCATTCAAAAATGATTTCAGTATTTGAAAAATTATTATAAATTATAATAATTGTTTGATAATTATTAAAAGTTTTCGAAAAATATTATTAATGATATTTGACTTATCTAAAATAATATTAAAGCTTAGGAACCGAATTTAAATGACAATAACTGTGTTATTTGTCCGATAGGGTGACCAGAACATTGAGAATAAACCGAAGTCCAACCAGATCGAAATAGTTGACTTATTAAGTGTTTATATAAGTTATAAACACTAATGTGACTTTGTGTTAATGTGCCTAGGAGAAAAATTGACTTTGTATAACAGTATTATGTGTTGTGACATATTGTGCTAATTGTAAGACCAATATTGTGAATATAGGTCTTGTGAACGCAGATAAGTTTATTTGAGTAGCAATAATCAACGCGAAAGGAATGTTCCCTAACTCAACCTTGAGTTAATATTATTTAATTGTTATGGTGGTTAATTATTATTGATTAAGCCACATCCAGGGATTTATTGTTGATTATTCGCAGTTAGTGCATGCTTATTAATTCAAACTGAATTATTGAGTCTGAAAATATACTTGTAGAATAACTACTATTGGAAATTCATATCCGTAGAAGTTATTATTGATTGTAAATAGTACAGATAATTTCTGTCTATTGTTAAGTCGTGTTGAGAAATGTCTTAGCCATTTGTTCTGGCAAGACGAACATTTGTTAAAACCTGATAGGTTCGAGAAGAAAATAGAGGAGAAGTGATTAGAAATTGAAATCACAGTATTTCGTAGCTAAAATCAAAATCTTGATTCTGAGACTGAGAAGAACAACCTTTTATATAAAGGGAACATTTTTATTGGTCGTAAATTCGACTATTGCACTCTATGTTTAAGTATTATGCATAATATAGGGTATAATAAAACTGATCACTTGTTATACTTGCAGAGGGGTATGATTTAATCGTTATGGTTATCTGATACACCTGTGTATATATCAAAGTAAATCTTTGATATCTACTCTAGCGGAAGAGTTTAAGGTCTTGTGTGACCACTCAGCATAAATCTGGATAACATTCCACTTTGCTATTTCGTAGAATTGATTCTTGATTATTCATTAGAATATCGTAGAAACTTTAAAAGTATTGTATACTTTCGTTCATTTGTTGCATAGGTTACGAGAGGATTAGTTAGAGAAGAACAAATTGTTCAGCTATTTCAAAGTTTCTCGAACTTTGTAGTCATTCTATCGAATTAGATAGTTTATTGTCTTGATTCTGATACATTTATTGTATATCTTAACTTACGGGGCAAATTTGTTGCTCACCCTTGCTAAATAAAACATTTTAGCTAGGGATGCAGTGTCAGGAGTTGCTGTGAAGACCAAAGGCAAAGGTGTTGTGATGTATTAGTTGTATTTAACATATATATTATGTTGTTTTTGTAAACCCTTTTGTATATCTAAAGGGTATGTCTGTAATATAAAGGTTAGATAACATGGGACGAATGTATTAACTATATCAGTTAATGTGGTTTATATGTCTATTCATAATTAAATGGGTAGTTAGATGTTATTTATATTGTGGATCGTGAGCACCAAACTCGGGAGTCAGGTAACCCAGATTTGGGGGCATCACATAAGGAGGAAGTCCTTATGCAGCAGAAATCCAAAGCAACATGGCTGGCTTTAGGGGATCGTAACTCCAGTTATTTTGCTAATATGATAAAGCAAAGATCGAATTCAAACAAGATTCTATCGATTCTTAATGAGGATGGTAATATAGTTCATGACAAGGACCAGATTGAGCCAGTTGCGGTGGGGTACTACTCTAACTTATTTTCTGATTTAGGATCTCAATATGATGGGTTTACCACTTTTGGCATTTCTCCAACCAAGTTGATTAACCCATTTCAAGCTTCTCTTCTTTGTGCTCCTATTATTGATTTCGAGATCTTCAAGGTGCTCAACTCCATGAATCGTAACAGGAGCCCGAGACCGGATGGGTTCAATGTGAATTTCTTCATTAGCTACTGGTCCATTGTTGGGGAAGCCTTCACTAAGGCTGTTCAGTATTTTTTCATAACCAGCCAGCTGACCAAAGTGTTAAACTCAACTGCACTGGCCTTGATACCCAAATGCTCCAATCCAACTTCCATGGCAGATTTTTGCCCAATCTCTTGATGCAATTCTATCTACAAATGTATAGCCAAAATTCTTGCAAATAGACTAAAAATGGTTCTGCCTCTGCCAATAGGCCTTTGTTAAAGGCCGGAACATAAGTCATAACATCCTCCTGGTACAAGATCTCTTCAAAGGTTACACTAGAAAATCAGGTCCCTCTCATTGCGCTCTTAAGATTGACCTTCGAAAAGCTTTTGATACAGTTAGATGGGACTTTCTTCTTGACATCCTTAAAGCTTACCAATTCCCACCTATTTTTGTTGGTTGGATTAAGGCATGTATACCTCAGCCATGTTCTCCATTAAGATAAATGGGACTCTTGCAGGATTCTTTGGGAGTTCTCAGGGGCTTCGTTAAGGAGATCCCATTTCACCATTCCTTTTTGTTCTTATGATGGAGATGCTTTCACTAAAAATCAAAAAGGATACCTTTGTAAAAGAATTCAATTTTCATTGGAAGACCAAAGAGTGCCAACTTCCTCACTTACTGTTTGTAGATGACATACTCATCTTTTGCCATGCGAGTTTACCCTCGATCAACATTATCAATTCCTACATACAATCCTTCTCTCTTTACTCAGGTCTGATCCCTAATTCTCACAAAAGTTAGTGTTACCTCTCTAATACTGCCCCCTCCACTGTGAACTACATTCTATCTCTGCTAGGTTTTTAGCTAGGAACTCTACCTTCTAAATTTCTTGGAGTTCCTTTACTATCTCGAAAGCTATCTTCTGCAGACTGTGTTCCTCTTGTACAAAGGATTACATCAAGAATATCTTCCTGGACTTCCAAGGTACTCGCCTATTCTGGTCGACTTCAGTTTATAAAATCTATCCTTTGCTCCTTCCAAACCTACTGGTGCAAACACTTCATGCTTCCTAAGGCTATTCTCCGTGAAATTCATTCCCTCCTCGGCAGATTTCTGTAGAAAGGACCAACCCTGTGAAATTTTGGGGATAAAGTGGCATGGTCTCGAATCACATTACCCACTAGTGAAGGGGGATTAGGCATCAAGGACATTCTTGATTGGAATACTGCCTTAATGTTGCAACACTTCATTCAAATTATCAATCATGATATGAACTCTCTTTGGGCCCAATAGACTCAAGCCACCCTCTTGAAAAAAAAAGTCAATCTGGCAGGTGACGGTAAGCCATGACTGCTCTTGGACTTGGAAACAAATCCTCAAACTTCGTCCTGTGCTCTACAAAATCCGAAATACATTATTGGGTATGGAAATCGTACTTCCCTTTGGTATGATCCTTGGTTGAATGGAGTCTCTATCAACCCCTCTACCACTCCATTGTCCAATTTTGGGCTTCCAATCTCTACAAAGGACAGCCATATGATCTCAGACTCCTACTGGAATCTCCCAACCAGCAACCATCATGAAGTAATTCTCTTTCGGCAACAAGTTCTTCAATTTCCCATCCCTCCTCGGCAGGACGACCATATTTTATGGGGTATACATGCTATCAATACTGTTAAGGCTAACCAAATATGGGATTCTATCCGGGAAAGGGAACCACAGGTGCCTTGGAGCTCTATCCTTTGGCACAAAATCCATGTGCCACAGTACTCCTTTATGATGTGGCTTGGGCTCTTAAGGAAACTTCTACAAATGATCGCACCACCCACTACACTGGTCGAACATGGAATTGTCTTCTGTGTAACTAATACCCAGAAACCTTTGAGCACTTGTTCTTTGAATGTACCTATTCTTCGGTAATCTTATAAAGTGCATTTGACTTAGGAAATTGGGTTTCCATCCCAATTACATGGGATGCTCTCATTGCAACATCAGGTCTCGTACATTTCATTGCATACATGATAGTTACTCATGCGATCTCTCTTTTATGAGTCTATGGGAATTATTAAGAGAGATACACTCCAAGGCTCATTAACATGAGAAATCTCTTGGAGTTTGCTATGCTAAACAACTTTAGCATCAAATGAATATACGTTCTTTGGGTTAAGCCAAGCATCCTTTTAAATCTATCTATATAGATTTATATCCCCAATTACGATACTCTTCCCAAATCATTCATGGAGGAATATTAGGAATGTCATGACGCTCCTACTGACCCTTTTGTACACACTAGGTTCATTCTTATTTTTGATAAAATTAAACTCTTTTGATTATCTTATCAAATCAAATATTCCATTTTTGAGAAGCTTGCTTCAATCCATTTCTCTAAGTGTCTATAACTCTTAACTCATCGTGTGTAACTGGATCATCATCTTCTATGATGCTTACCTCATCATCATCATATATGATGAATCCATACCTCCCAGGTATCTTCAGTACTATTTCAGATTTACAATTTGATTGTGGTACAATAGGTCAATTTACAGGTTCCTCTTATTTGACTTATAGTGCTTTATGGTTCTTGAACTCTTCAAGATCTATTATCCTCCCAGTAGCCCCTTCAATGATAAACACTTTTATCTAAGAAGGCAGCGTGTTTCGCAACAAACACCTATTGATAAGTAGGATTATAGAACATATACCCTAAACATACTTTAGGATGTCCACAAATTTGTACTTGTCAAATCTTGTCCCAAACTTATCCTTTGAAACCTTTTTTGTAACAATCCAAAATTTTATTTGTAATTTCAAATATTTATTGAATTAAATAAATATTTTTAATTGATGTGTTTGTTGTTTAGTAGATATTTGTTGGATTATTTATTAGTAAGTAAATAATTCATGTGTAATAAAATTAACTTAATTAAGAAAAAAAAGTGATGAATTAAATTTATGAGATAATACTCTAATTTAACTTAATAACTAAATTAGAGAGTTGTTAAGGATTATATAGTTTGCTAGAATATTGTTTTAATTTAATTTAGTAATTAAAGTGATATGTTAATTTATTAAGTAAAATTATAATGAGATTATAATTTTGTGGTAATTAGTTAAGGGGAAATTTATTTAATATGTTGTAATTAGTTTATTTAATTAAGATTGGATATGGAAATCCAAATAAATAATATGGGATTATAAACTATAGTATAAATGATTTATTGAAATAAATTAAAGTAGTTTAAATGGATTTACCAAACAAGGCTTAAAAGTATTAAGTCTTTATTTTAAAAGTGTTTTGGCAAACAAAGCCTTATGGCTTTTGAATTTGAATTTAATTTTTAAATAATAAAAAAATATATATAAATAAAATATATTAAATTTTTATAAATGATATTATTAAAATTATTAAAACGTCAGTTTTTTTAGACGTTTGGGTTTTGGAGCGTTGGTTTGATGTTACGTAAAAGGTTTGGCCAAATAGAGAAGGGAGAGTTTATAGAGAAAGTTTGAGAGAGAGAGAGCGAGAGAGCGAGAGCTTGAGAAAGGAGAGAAAAAGTTTTGTGATTTCAAAGGAAATCTTCATCTTCTATCAAGGATTATCTCCAAGCAATTGAAGGTATAACCTCTCAAACTTGAGTTTTACGTTTATTAAAAGAGCTCATGTTCTTGAGTTTCAATTTTCTGTAGTTGCACGTTTGATGAATTGTTGTTATACAAACTGATTAATTGTGTTTATTATCAAATTATTATGTTATAACTAGCATCTAGACAAGATTTGTGTGCACTAATTACGTTCAAAAGAAGGAAAAATTATTTACAGTGCATGTGTATATATGTGTCTTGTGAAAGTACAAAAATTGGTAGTTAGTTTATGAACTAGACTGTAGATTGAGTCTAGAATAAGTTAATACGATAAGAAACGAAAAGAACGCAACTTGAATGAATCAATTTGGTTAAGAAACGAATTCGTAGTGAATGAATTCGCTAAACATGTTAAAACATGAAAGTTTAGTATGAACATGAGTTTTGGGTCAAGATTTAGGCTAGTTTGTGTTTCTATAAATGGTTATAATTCTAGTATGTTGGATTTCGATGAATTATGAATCCATAGAATTGAAAACGGACTAATTTGGATGTGTATAACTCAAGTTATGAAGATTAGTAGGAGAAAAGGGTCAAAAATCGCAAGAACGTTGAACGAGAGTCCTGCTTTTAATTCAAGTACAAGCTACCGCCATAAAAACATTTGGGGGCACAACTTCCCTCTAGGGCGCAGTTGTGCCCAAAGTATGTCAGGTGTGACTATTTTGACTTTTTTAGTAAAATAGGCATAACGTTTTCATATGAACTCTGATTGAGGCGTTTCAAGATGGTACAGAACGAGGAAGAATATACCTACAACTTATATTCTTTAATTTTTGCAATTTGAGGTCGGTAGCAGGGGTCAAAATTGTCATCTTTAGGACTGTTGTGTTTTCGAGGACAGTCAAAGGGCGTCAGGCATGCACGTATGCAAGTGTAGTGCTTCTGACGATAAAAGATGTTGTTCTAAGTTATAAAACATGAATTTTAGTAAATATAATGATTCTTAACATTAATAAATGATGTATTAGATAAGTTTTATAAGCATACTAAGCATACACAAGAGAAACAAATCGGGCGTATGACGAATGAACGTCGAAATGCCTTAACAAATGTTAATGAACGTAAAAAGTGTTTTAAGTCAAATGAAGTGAATATTATAAGATATGAAATGGGTTTAATATAAAACCAATAATGATTCCTAGCAAGACTTAAACACTTGAATAAACTTTGAGTATGGAATATAGTGAGATGTAAGTCGAAAGTTAACACAATCAAATTGAACATTGTGTATTGATAATAAGAAGGGTTATGAGATGTAGAGTAAAGTTTACATTAAAACGACTATGCATTGCTATGTGACTAATAGTTGATGTGCATGATTATATAATTGTGTAGGGCACGTGAAGTGCAGATAGCTGTAAGTTGTTAAACTATTATCGGTAAACAACGATCATGACAAGTTTTTCAGTTCCTATTTGCTATGTGAACTTGATGATTAACTATTAAAGAGCATGATGTGTTATATATATGTTAAAAGTATGAAATGTTAAAGTTAATTTATGACTACGTTGATTGAGTAAATCATGCTAATTGAGTAAGGACTCAATCTTTATACTTGTTATATGAACTATAGCATGTATGTTATGTTAGTCAAATATTTATGAGATATATGTTGAGCATGTTATTATGTGCTATGTGATGCATAAAAACTGTTAGATTTTGTTGGGCTGTCGAGCTCAACCTTGCAAATAACCACTTTTGCAGGTTAAGGATTCAAGGTAAAGTTATGTGCTACTTGAAAGATATGAATCAGATGTGATACTTGAAGATTTATACACTTTGGCTGAATTATTATTATTTGAACCATGTTTAGGGTTCAGAATAATGTGTGATGTTTAATAGATGTTGAGTTATAAAGTTTAAGTTTTGTTTGTTGTATGAAAGGGTATTGAACCTGGATGTAAGTTTTATTTATTAACTCTTATAAGGTGAGTACTAAGCTAAGTATGGTTTAAAGGTAGGTAAAGATAAATTTTTTGGGAAATGTACTTGATAAGTTACAATGATTATGTAATGATAAATTGTCAAGTTTGAGTTATCTGATATGTAAAGGTTATCGGATTAAAGTGTAAGATTCTATATAATAACTTTGATGAAGCGAATCATAAAATAACTTGATTCAAAAACATGTAGATGATAAAGGCTTTGATTCAGGGAATTAAAGTAATAAGATAAAAAAGTTTAAATTATTCCGTATTTTATTAAGTTTAGCATCGAATAATGATGTAAATCAGAAGTTAGACGTGTTATTAACGACCAAAGTCGATAATTGTATTGTATGAATTTTGGGGTCATTACAGTTGGTATCAAAGCTATAGGTTATAAACCTTAGGTAGGAGTACCTTAGGCTATAACCTTAAAGAAGGAAGGTTAAGATAATGAAAGAATAAGCTCAAACAGAGTTTAAACAATAAGAAGTAATTTAAGAAATTTATAAAGAAGGGATTCAAACATGAGTGAAAGGATTCAAAGAAGAATATCGCAGAGTTATAAGGAATATGAATGTGGGGTTACCCAACTCATATTTAGGAATTACCACCGACTCTCAGGCCCTGCACGCTGCGCTCTTAAAATTGATATCCGTAAAGCCTTTGACACTTTGTCATCGGGAATTTCTTTTGGATCCGCTGAGCCTCCTCCAGCTTTCCTCCTATTTTATCCACCGGATTAAAGGTTGTATCACTACACCTATGTTCTCATCAAAATTAATGGTGCTCTTCTTGGGCTATTTTAAGGGTGCAAGAGGACTTAGGCAAGGTGATCCCTTATCTCCATACCTGTTTATCCTTGCAATGGAAGCATTATCCATGATTATCTCTAAGGAAACTCTACTGCCCGATTTCAAATTTCACTGGAAAGTCGAGCCTTGAAAAATTACGCATGTATGCTTTGTTGATGATGTTCTTCTTTTCTGTCATGGGGACTTGACTTCGATTTCTATTATCCACTCTTGTATTCAATCCTTTTCCATGTACTCAGGCCTTATTCCCAATGTTCTTAAAAGCATGTGCTTTCTCGCTAACATTCCAAATGATGCCAAGGAGAGTATTTACCAGATTTTGGGATTTCCGATAGGTGTTTTGCTAATCAGGTTTCTTGGGGTCCCCCTAATCTCCTCTCGCCTCTCTCACTCGATTGTCGACCTTTGATTCAAAGAATTACAGTGCCGGGTTCCTCTTGACCTCGCGATCCCTTTCCTTGTCTTTGGGTAGAGTGCTTTTAATCGTAGTAGTGCTTTTTGCTATCCGCCTTATTAGGCAAATTTATTTTATCCTTCCTAAATCGGTCTTGAGAGCTATTCAATCTATTCTTTGTAGATTTCTCTCGAAAGGTTCTTCTCTTCTTCGCCATGGCTCTAAAGTATCTTGGAAAGATTTAGCCTCCCTTCGATGAAGGCGGTCTAGCCATCAAAATCTCACCGATTGAATTCTACTCTCATCCTTCTCCATCTCCTTAAGGTTATTTCACCTTCTCCAACCTCCTCAGGCTAAGTGGGTCAATTCCACCGTGCTTGCTCATTATAATTTCTCGCATGTCCCTATTCCCGCCGACTATTCTTGGATTTGGCGTAAGATTCTTAAATTACGTCCCACCGCTCTTAATTTCCTTCACTACTCAATTGGAAATGGAAATTCCTTCAGTTTATGGCATGATCCGTGGTTGAATGGTCAAGCCATTAACCCATCTGCGTCGCTTCTCTACAATACCAGAATTCCGGTGAATGCCCGTATTTCCGATATCGTAACACTGGGTGCTTGGTCATTACCCTCTAGCAACCACCACGGGGTTATGCAATTTCGGAGTCGTTTTGATTCTATCCCTGCTCCCTCGACCTCTGAGGATAGAATTTTATGGGCTTCTAGTGAGATTAAATTAGTTAAAGCCTCCATTATTTGGAATTCTATTCGATCATCTGCTCAGAAAGTACCTTGGGCTCAACTGCTATGGCACCCTCTTCACATTCCTCGCACTCCTTTACCCTTTGGTCTGGCCTTACGTGGCGGATTACCTACTAATGATAGATTTTTATCTTACTTGAGTTTTCGTCCTCTAAAATGCCCTTTCTGCAAGAACTCATGATGAAACTTTTTCCCACCTGTTTTTCAATGTAACTATTCATCATCTACCTTCTCCTCCGCTTACGGTTGTTGGAGGATGGAATAACGCTCCAATGAGGTGGGGATGACCTCGTTAACTTCGTTATCCAATTTAGTGGAAGTAACACTAGTCCAATATTCTAAAGCTTTCATTGGCTTCTACTGGTACAAACTTTGGGCGCCTAGGAACTCCTTTGTCCATGATCGCATCAAAAACCTTTGAGTGTCGTGGTCGTGGATATTTTGAATGACATCAAATCAAGGCTTTCTTCATCTTCTAAATTCCTTTTAGCCGCTTCGTAGCAATTCTACTCTCGATCATGGTCAGTAGTCCGTGTTTTTGGATGTTTGGGAGTTGTAGTACAGAGCTGAGATTTGTTGTTTTCGCTTTGATTCGGCCGCGACTGAAAAGTGCGGCGTGATGCGATTATGTGCTTCTTGCACTCGCAGATAAATGGGGCCGGCTTCTTCCAGGTTGGTAATTTAGCTTCCATGGCATTCGGCTTCACCTTCCATGGCGCTTCTACCTCTTCAATGGCTTTGGTTCACTATTGCTTTACGCTTCACATGGGTTCATAGATCTTCACCGACATCGGTTCGACTTTCTGCCAAGAAAGGATCGGGCCGATCTGGGCTTGCATCTTAGTTCGGCTTCGGTTCAAATTCTCTTGTCTTCTGGACGCTGGATGCCGGGTTTCGGTTCGGTTCGGTTTCTATGGTTCGCCCTTCCCACTGGGCACTCAGTAGTTCTTCCTATGCTTCGCATCCTCTTCTTGCCATCGAAGTGCGATTCGCCTCAGCCTTCGACTCGGGATGCTGGGTTTAGGCTTCGGGTTTGGTTTCTATGGTTCGCCCTTCCTACCGGGCATCGTAGTTCTTCCTATGCTTCAAAGATCCTCTTCGGCCATCAGAAAATGCAGTTCAGCCATCTTCTACCCATTCAAGAGGTCGCTTTGGTTTTAAACCGATTGGTTGTTTAAGTTGTTTAAGGTTTTCATGCTTGGTTTTACTATTGTCTCCGCTTAGAAATGCTCCTTGTTCTTTCATTCGGCTTGGTTGTTAGTCTTTTGTTGTCCATTTTGGGGTTGTCCCATGGGTTCTATCAAAAGCTTCGGTATGCCCTTAGCGATTGTTTTATCTCTTTCTTTCAATATACAATCAAACTTAGCGAAAAAAAAATGTCTATAAGAAAATAATGATAAAGAAGTTCGTAATAAAAAGTTATATATAAGTATGGTACAATTGTACTTTTAATAGTTGATGTATGGTATCCGGCTAAACGATTCCTTCATAGAGAGAAGGTATATACTTAACTAACAACCTCGTAACCTAGTTTGTTGGTTGTTTGTGGGAAACCACCAAATTGCACTATATTGAAACCGTTAGAGACTCGATGTACCAAGTATAGAAAATGGATAATGATGATGAAAATGTGGAACTTGAATGAAATGTTGAGCAATGTAAATGAGGTTAGAAGTTCTTAAAGGAAGAATTGTTATATAAACAAGAAAATTCAAAGAAGAATCTTGAAGAGATATAAAGATAAGAAATGTGAGTTACCTAACTCTGAAAGCCAAGATAATGAATAATGATGAACAGACAAAGTCTGTAAGGTTAAAAGCATAAATGAAATCATAAATGATGAAAAAGGAAAGAAAGAGGATCATAAAACAAAACGATCACGAGTTAAGAAAAAAAATTAAGGGAGATGATTATAGAATAAGATCACGACGTGATCTGTTTAAGTTATAAAAGAAAGATGGTCTGTAATGTTTTAATAATTATAGCTTGATGATATAAAGATAATGTACTATGAAATAGTACGAGGTAAACTCGCGAGGAGTTATAAATGATGAGGTACGAAAAATTCGTATCGAGTAAAGAGCAAGTTATAAGCAAGATAGAGTTAGGTGGGATTTCAATTGAGGACTCATGTGATGGCTGAGTTGTACAAACCTTTGTATGGGTGAGGGTTTTGTGCTTGCACTCAATTTATCACATTGATAATCATTGGAATGTTGGTGTCGCGCTATCAATGTATATGTGTTGAAAAGATGATTCTTTTCTTATGTGTATATTTGATAGTTAGAAACTATTAAGATTAGTCAAATATTATTAAGGTTAGGTGCGAGTTCTTAAAACTAATGTATATTGTAATTTTGTGACTCATAATAATATGGTATGTTTTGAATCCCTCAGCGAATGGACGCCTATGGTCTAACTAGGATAAGTTCTTAAACTCATATTATTGTGGCAAGTTCCTGAACTTCCAATGTGTAGTCAGTTTGATGAACTATACTGGGGGTATAAGAAGATTGTAAGTTGAAATACAAGAATATTTAGTATAAGAGCATTGGTGGTGCTAGAAATAAAAAGAATTAGTCATTAATGAGGTAATGGAGTAAAAATTGAAATTGATGGAGAAAATTAGGTATTCCAAATCTTCTAGCTTTGCTAGATTTTCAAAATTTATTGAATTCGTGCTGATGTTTGCACTTCTATTTTTTCTTGAAAAACATTGGATCAAATGATGGAACCAATGAGTTTTTTTTTTAAAAAATATCGTTATTCGTATTAGTCTATGCTAATTGTTTTGGTTAGACAAAAATGATTTAAAAATATCAAAATGTATTTTGTTTTTTTTTTTTCGTAGTCATTAAGGCATCAGTAAATATGATGCTGATTTGACAAACGAGGAGGTCATCAATGCAATTGAACCTGGTGTTGGATGTGGTCATAAGATCGTCAACCCACTATGGTATGATGTAGCATGACAAAGTCATATAATGAATGAATCCTCAACATACTATCGAGATAGTACAGTATCATGTCATCATAAAAGGATTTTTGGTTTTCTTTAAACTAAAAAATATATGCCATATGAATAGGATAAAACTATTTCGATTGATCTCCGAGTTGTTATTAGAAGTTTATGGTATTTGATTCAGCTAGACAGATGTTCGAGTTGTTATTAAAAGTCTATGCCATTTGATCCAGCTAGACAAATATCGAAAGATGTTTATGTAGTTCAAGCGTTTCTTGAGAAGTTATGCCAAATCAAATTGTTTTGGTGCGGATTCAGGTATTGAAAAGTTGAGGTGAGCAACCCTATTATAGGGGAGTTATTTTACTCGATGCGTTTAGATGTTTGTGCAGAATATATGGTACGAAGGGCTGATCACCCTAAGTACGGGGAGTCCCTATAGTATTACTGTTTAGGTTAAAGTTGAAAGATTACTTGTAACTGTGGACATAGTTCGTGGTCTTGTGACCTTTAGTTACATCTCTAAAAACTGAGAAGAACAACCCTATTATGGGGGAATTATTTTTACGCGATGCGTTTAGATGTTTGTGCACAATACATCGTACGAATGGCTTAACACCCTAAGTACGTGAGTCCCTACAGTCTAATGACTGTTAAGGTTTAAGTTGAAAGAAATACTTATAACCGTAGACGTAGTTCAAGGTCTTGTGACCCCTCAGCGTGATTTGGAATCTTTTAAATTCCTGAGTTATTCATACTACTTCCCAATTACTGAGCAATTGTGGAAGATTCTTGTTATTCTAAAAGGCAAATGTGGTAAGGATGATATTCTTTAGAAAGAAGTAAGTTGTAGAATGCGACACTGAATGATGAATATATTAAATAAGTGAAAAAAGAAATTTTGAAATGAGAAGGAGATGTATTATCAAAGAATAATGTAAAACTTTTAATAGAAAAGTTTAATAATTGTAGAAAGATCTTTGTGGAAAGAAAGTGATTATATAACCCAATGAATGAAGAAAGTATTAACGTAAAATCTATTTTGATAGATTGAATGAATGAAGAGTAATAAATAAAATTTCGTGGATGAAATTCGTAGAAGAAGGGCTGAATGTAATGTCCCGAGAGTTTGAGAATCTAGTACATGATAATGATCATTGAAAAAAGATAATGAATGGATCAAAGAATATGTAATACTCAAATATAGTTAAGTCTAAGTAAATATAATGAGGAACAGAAAATATAAAACATATATCAAGGTAATGTGTTGAAGTTGTTCGACAAAGAGATTTGATGAAAACCTGAGTAAGATAGGGTTTCAGTGATTCAGAGGAAGGAATCTTTATAAGGTGGGAAGTGTAACAATCCAGAATTTCAAATTGTAATTTTAAATATTTATTGAATTATATAAATATTTATTTGAGGTGTTTATTATTGATTAAATATTTATTGATGTGATGGGTGTTAATAAATATTTATGAATCTAAATTTGTTAGATAGTGTTCTAAATTAAATTAATTTTTAATTTAGAGAGTTGTAAATATAACGTGAGATGTTATATTGTTGTGTTGATTTAATAATTTAAATGATATATTAAATTATTAAATAAAATTATAATTAAATTATAATTTTGTGATATTTGCTAAAATACAAAATTTATTTAAAATATAGTATGTAATTAATCTATTTGATTAATGTTGGATATACAATCCAAATAAATAAGATGTAATTATAAATTATAAACTAAATTGTTTATTAAAATAATTAAAGAAGTTTTAAATTGATTTAACCCAAACAAGACTTAAATATATTAATTCTTTAATATTTAAAGGGTTTTGCCAAATATGGCTTTTGGGATTTTTAATTTTTGAAATTTTAAATAATATAAATAAAATAAATTAAAATAATAAATATAATATATATGTTTGTTTTGTAGAATTTACATTTTATTAAGTTTAAGGACATAAGTTATCATTTATTTCATACGCTTGATTATCGGTTTTGGGTTTTACGCATAACCTTAGTTGCCTAGGAAGAACACTGAGAGTTCAGAGAGAGCTTGATAGAGCTTGAGAGAATTTGAGAGAGAAGGATTTCAGAGCATTTTCAGTGTTTAACAAAAAGGATTTCAAGCAATTTGAAGGTACTTCTTATACAACCTTAATATTATACATATATATGTATATGTATAAGTACGACATAACTTATATGTGCTCTGTGAATTCAAATTCTCTCGAATTGTTGTAGAAAACTGAGTTATTGCAATTTATATGTAATTTGTGATGCTAGAGTTTATGATTGTATGCTAATTATAGTTTAAAAAGGAAGAAAAGTAAATGATAGTATGTTTTCTCATATGGCTTATGAAGTACCAATTATGATGGTAAATTAGTATGATAATCTGTGAATTAAGGCTTGATTATGCTAGTTCATTAAGAAACGAAGATAACGAAATTTGAACGAAGCATTTTGGACAAGAATTGTGTTTACAGTGTTGATTTTTGTCTAAGTAACTCAAAAATGGAGTTTTATAGGAAAATATAGAATTTGAAGAAATTAAACTAGTATAATTGTTGTTAAATGGTTCTATGTTGAGGAATATGTTGGCAAACATGTTTATGATAGTTTTATATCAATTGTTTGTGTTAATATTACTAACTAATGGGTGAAATTCATGTTTGTTAGGCTAAAGTCGGCTATTGTTCATCGCCATCTCTACCTTTCTTACTGTACCAAATAGAAATTTCTGCCTGGTGCCAAGGCTAAAAAGCGTGTAAAATTGCTTTGGCCCTGAAGTTCGTGTATGGCACAAAAGGCCATACCTACCCCGATTTGGGGCGGTGATGTTTCATTGCTTCTTGCAGCTTATGGTATATCAACATACATTGGTTCAATGATGTGTTAGTATGATAAACACGTAACAATAAGGTTAAAACAGAATTGTGTTATGTGGTTAGTAAATTTAAAGTTTCAAATGATTAGTAAGTAATGAATGTGGCATATTAGACTTAGTGAGCATGATGAATAGTAAACGGGTGTTGTGAAGGTTAACACTTGAAATTTTTTATATTTGTATAGTAGCATAAGACTTGTGCTAAAATGATAAGTTTAGCTAGAAATGTAAATGTTATGGTATGTTAGCATATCTAATAGTTATTGTGGTTCTAAACCTGTGTGTAAGTGAACGTGAGTTTAATATTATAGCTTACGCTCGAGACAAGCTTTCTAACTCTATATTTACGTTGAGCAAGTTTCTTACTTTAAACTTTCATTAAGCGAACTCTTGTATTCCTAATCATTATTTGAACAAGCTAGCTATGACTTTAAATTTATTCGAACAAGTTTTGAATTCCAATATTTATTGATGTATTGTAACTTGTTTATTGTTAGACAAGTTTCTTTATTGTCCTTCATGTACTATGAATGCAATTTTCTTGAATTCTAATTTCTGATATTGAATTATCTTAGTTCATTTACTTGACACAAGTTATTCTCATAATGAACAAGCTTTATTTTCAGCTTGCTATTACTTAATGTATATTCAAGAATTCATAATCCTAGCTTAATATTATTCAAGCAAGGTTTATTGTCATTCAATACTTATGCTTTGTAGTTGTTTCTAAGCATGAGTTCAAGATATAGTTAGTTCGCTTACACTTATTCATTGTTCCATATTATGTTATTATTGATCAACTGTTGTGTTATCAAACACTATTGATTCAACTAGTCCTCTAGTTGATGATCGTTAAACTTCAAATTACCCAGCTTATCCAAACCAAACTTTCTTTGGTGCAGTGTACTCTAAATACTGAGATGAACAACCCTATTATTAGGGGTAATTTACGCTTAGTGTTGAAATGTTTGTGCATAATACATTGTACGAAGGGCTGATCACCCTAAGTACGAGGAGTCCTTATAGTATTATGACTGTTAAAGTTGGAGTTGAAAGATTACTCGCAACTGTGGACATAGTTCGTGGTCTTATGACCCTCAGATATATATATTCCATATTTTGATTCTAGTCTTTGGTTATCATTGATAGAGTACCATTCAGCTTTGATAAGCTTATTCATTGGCAGTTAATATTATCTGGTTGATTCATTGTTATATCTAGTGAGCAATTGTTTTGTTAACTCTTGCATAAATATTATTATTGCAGCTAAATTTGAGAAGGTAGATGAGCCTTCAACTAGCAAAGGAAAGGGAAAAATGTACAAGTGATGAAGACTTGTAATTTTCATTTATTGTTATGATGATAGACTTTTATTTAATGATGTGGTGTAATAATTTCCGCACTTATATGAAGTTATGGTTAGACAACCTAGGATATTTTTTGATTTATCGATGTAACCCTATTTAAAGGGAGGATTTATGATTTAACTTTTATTATATTTGGGTAGATAATATGAATGAATGTATCGTGAACACCAAGTCTTGTGGGAATGAAGTACCTAGATTTGGGGATGTCACAGGTTGGTGTCAAAGCTTTAGGTTATGAACCTTAGGTGGGGAAAAGACCTAGGAAGTAACCTTTGAAAAGATAGTAATGATAAACTCTTATCGAGTTTTAAGGAAGAAGTAATAAAACACTTATGTGCTTATGTGATTATAACTTATGTGCTCGTGAGTGTCGAATAGTAATGGTTAATAATTAAAACTTAAAATTTGGTTGACAGGATGGATAATATAGGAGGATCCAGTTAGGCTAGGGAAGAAGGATCTCAAATGCCTAGAGAGGAGGAGGCTCAAGATATTCAGGTGGTTTGGGAAAAACTACTACCACGGGAGACATCTCCGTTGGTCACAGTAGTTGAGCAGGAGAGAATATCTAATGAGGATGATGAGATAGAGATGGATGAAGAGGACGCCGTTGAGCTGCCACAGTCGGAGGATGAGGAGGACGAGGAGGAAGAGATTCCACTTAACTCGATAGCTGCCCGTATGTACGACGAAGTATACGACCGCAATGTGGAACTTCAAGATACTGTCGTGGAGTTGCAAGGGATAGTAGCTGAATAAGAGACCTCGATGGCATAGAAGGATGACGAGATCCAGTATCGAGAGGAACGTCTGAATAACGTTGAAGATAAGCTGGTTCACACTGAAGGAGAGAACGAGCGAATGATAGCAGAGATTGCATAGTTGAAGAACAAAAGAGTTGAGTAATAATCTAATGAGTGTATTTTTTTAACAGAAAATGCCTCCAAGACGTCAACCACCCCGACAGAGAACCACTGAAGGAACCAATAACAATAATGTTAAAGCTAACCCCATTCAACAACTAGCGACGTTACTAACAGGAGCGTTGCAGAATCAAGCTCAGAATCAAGGTACAACGTTTAAGGATTTCAAGGCGGTTGGACCACCAGAATTCCGTGGAACCATGAATCCGGTTGAGGCACAGACCTGGGTCATGAAGATAGAGAAAGTGTTCGATGTTGCGAGAGTAGGGAAGGATCAGAAGACTGCTTTTACAACATTCATGTTGAAAGCAAAGGTGAGTTATTGGTGGCAAGCCAATAAAATGCGAGGAGGTCAAGGGATTATTACTTGGGAAAGGTTTAAGGAGATATTCTTCGAGACCTATTTCCCAGAAAGTTTGAAGAGTCAGTTAGAAGTGCACTTTTTGGAACTAAAGCAGGGAACGATGTCGGTATTTGAGTGTGCCTCAAGATTCAATGAGTTGGCGAGGTTTGCGCCATATCTAGTCGTCAAGACATGCATTTAACGCAAGGAAAAAGAGGTTTGAACAGGACCAAGCCCCGTTGTGAAAGAGAGTCTCCATGTTCTAACTAAAGACTTTTACAGCGGTGATGGAGAAGGCAATTCTCGTTGAGAGTGGAGGCGAAGCTGTAACAAAACATAACCAAGAGCAGAGAAAGAAGAAGAATGAGGGCGAAGTTAAAAATGGCGGAGGTGGTAACAATGGAAATGGTAGCAGTAACCTGAAGAGGAAATGGAATGGAAATATGGGTTCAGGAAACCAGCAGGGTAATCAGCAAAATAAGAAGTTCAAAGCATGTGCTATATGTGGGAAGTTTCACAAGGGTGTGTGCTTGATGGGGAAACGAGTATGCTTCAACTGTGGCCAGGAGGGTCACATCACCCCAAATTATAATCAACCTAAGAAGAACGTGTTCTTTACGTGCGGGTCCAAGGATCACTTTGCTCGTGAATGCCCTAAGAAGAGATCTGGTGAGGCAAATGGAAGTAAGGGAAATGCTAGTGGAGGTACACTGACTATTGCTTAACCAACGTCAACAAATAAGCCCATAGCAAGAACCTTCAATATTACTTACTCGTTTATATCTGATGAATTTGCTAAGAGGTTAGAATACCTAGTGAAGAGTTGAATTTCCCTTTAAACATAGAAATTACGAATAGGGAAGTGATTCCTGTTAGGTTCATATACAAGAACTGTAGGGTGAACATGAAGGGGAATGTTATGAAAGTAGATTTAATCCCGATAAAACTTGGAGAGTTTGACGTTATATTGGGAATGGATTGATTATTCAATTATGGAGCGATAATTAATTGCCAAAAGAAATGTGTAAACCTTGTGACTCCGTCAAAGGTAGTTTTTCATGGTCGCAAATCGCCTAGACAAATGAAGTGTTTGACGATTATGCAGGCCAAGAAGTTGTTGAGTCAGGGTTGTGTAGGGTATTTAGCTAACATAGTCGATACTCAAAAGAAGGAGAGTGTAAAAGTGGAGGAAATACTAGTGGTTAGGGAATTCGGGGATGTGTTTCCGGAAGATTTGCCAGGACTTCCGCCTGACCGAGATATCGAATTCGTGATCGACTTAGTGCCAGGAACCGCTCCAATATCGAAGGCCCCGTACAGAATGGCTTCGGTATAGATGAAGGAATTGATGGTACGATTGCAAGAACTGCTAGATAAGAAGTACATACAGCCGAGTGTGTCACCGTGGGGAGCACCAGTGTTATTTGTGAAGAAGAAGGATGGGTCAATGTGTCTTTGCATTGATTATAGAGAATTAAACAAAGTCACTATTAAAAAAAATATTCGTTGCTAAGAATAGATGACTTGTTTGATCAATTGAAGGATGGTAAATATTTCTCGAAAATAGATTTGAGAAATGGGTATCACCAATTGAAATTAAGGAAGGAGGATGTACCGAAGACATCATTCCGAACTAGCTATGGACATTACGAATTTTTGGTGATGTCTTTTGGTTTGACAAATGCCCCTGCAGTGTTCATGGATTTGATGAACATGGTGTTTAAACCATTTTTAGATAAGTTTGTGGTGGTATTTATCGATGATATTTTGGTGTACTCCAAAACTCAAAAAGAGCACGTGGAACACTTACATCTGACGCTGGAGACACTAAGAAAAGAAAAGTTGTACGCGAAATTCTCTAAATGTGAATTTTGGCTGGAACGTGTACAATTTCTTGGGCATGTAAACAAGGATGGGATTTCCGTAGATCTATCAAAAGTCGAAGATGTGATAAATTGGGAACAACCATGAACTCCATCAGAAGTGTGAAGTTTCTTGGGATTGGCAGGGTATTACAGATGGTTTATCCAGGATTTTTCCAAGATTGCCACTCCGTTAACAAATTTGACAAGGAAAGCTGTAAAATTTGTTTGGACGGAGAATTGTGAAGAAGGTTTTCAAGAATTGAAAAAGAAGGTAAGTGTGACACCTATGTTGTTGTTACCAGATAATACGGGAAACTTTGTGGTGTATAGTGATGCTTCACACAAGGTTTTGGGTTGTGTCCTTATGCAAAATGGTAAAGTAATCGCGTATGCATCAAGGCAATTGAAAGACTACAAAAAAGGGTATCCAACTCATGATTTAGAGTTGGCGATGGTTGTGTTTGCTCTGAAGATATGGAGACACTATCTCTATGGAGAAAAATGTGAGATCTACGCAGACCATAAGAGACTGAAGTATATTTTCACACAGAAGGACCTGAACATACGTCAATGGAGATGGATGGAATTGATAAAAGATTACGATTGCGAAATCTTTTATCATCCGGATAAAGCTAATGTGGTTGCAGATGCATTGAAAAGGAAAGGCCAAGAGAAGTTGATGTTGTTAACTGATAAGGAGGAGCTTATTTCAGCAATGGCAAGGCTAGAGTTAGAAATTAAATTTCCAAAAGAATCCGATGAAAAATTGTACCAGATGGAAGCCAGTCCAACATTGGTGGACAAGGTGAAGAACGCTTAACTACAGGATGAAGAATGCAAAAAAATAAAGGAAAGTGTGGTCGAGGGTAAAGAAGTGAAGTACAACGTTGATACTGAAGGAATACTAAGATTCGAGGGACGAATTTGGGTTCCAGCAGTACAAGATATTAAAGAAGAGATCTTGACAGAAGCTCACAGCTCAAGATACTCAATTCATCCCAGAAGTACGAAGATGTATCAAGATTTACGGTGACATTTTTGGTGGCCAAATATAAAAAGATACGTTGAAGAATGCGTTGCAAAGTGCTTGACATGTCAGAGAGTGAAGGCAGAACATCAAAGGCCAAGCGGATTACTTCAACCGTTAGAGATACCAAAATGGAAATGGGAACATATCATAATGGATTTCGTGGTAGGTCTACCAACGACTCAAAAAGGATACGATGCAATTTGGGTGATAGTGGACAGACTGACAAAATATGCACATTTTTTGCCAATAAAGATTAGATTTAATCTTGATTAGCTGGCAAAGCTATACGTTAAAGATATCGTGATGAGGCATGGAGTTCCAATATCAATAGTGTCAGATCAAATTTTTAGAAGAGACTACAGGAGTGCATGGGAACGCAACTGAAGATAAGTACAACATATCATCCGTAAACCGATGGATAAAGCGAACAAACGATTCAGACGCTAGAAGATATGTTTAGAGCATGCATCATGGATTTCAAAGGAAATTGGGATGATCATCTACCGTTGGTGAAATTTGCATATAATAACAGTTACCATGTAAGCATTGGCATGCCGCAATACGAAGCATTATACGACAGGAAATGTACAACTCCACTATGCTGGGATGAAGTTGGTGAACGTCAACTGCTAGGACCGTAATCTGTAGCGCATCATCAAGTTATCAAACTCATCGTAGCAAGACTAGTAGTCGCCAAGATCGATGTAAGAAGTATGCCGATCAACACAGTGTAATCGCGAATTTGAAGTAGGAAATTTCATTTTCCTAAAATTTTCTCCTTGGAAGGGGAAAATTCATTTCAGCAAGAAGGGAAAGCTAAGCCCAAGGTTTATTGGACCTTTCGAGATTCTATGCATAGTGGGAGAAGTAGCTTATGAGGTAGCTTTAGCTCCAGAATTAGAACACGTGCATAACGTTTTTCATGTGTCGGTGTTGCGACCGTATAAACCCGATTACAAACATGTGATCGAGTATAAACCATTGCAGTTCAGTAAAGATTTGTCATATGAAGAGATTCTTATCCAGATAGTCGACATGAAAAAACAAGTGCTCAGGAATAAAGTGATACCTTCTGTGAAGGTGATATGGAGGAACCACAATGTCGAAGAGGCTACGTGGGAACTCGAAGCGGAAATGATGAAGAATTATCCTGAGTTATTTGTTTAGTCTATGTCTTCGATTCTGGGGACAGAATCTTTGTAAGGAGGGAAGAATTTGACGATTTGATTGTTTGAGTTGTGATTCTGGGGACAGAATCATTGTAAGGAGGGAATGATGTAACAATCCAGAATTTTAAATTATAATTTTAAATATTTATTGAATTATATAAATATTTATTTGAGGTGTTTATTATTGATTAAATATTTATTGATGTGATGAGTGTTAATAAATATTTATGAATCTAAATTTATTAGATAGTGTTATAAATTAAATTAATTTATAATTTAGAGAGAGTTATAACATAACGTGAGATGTTATATTGTTGTGTTGATTTAATAATTTAACCGATATATTAAATTATTAAATAAAATTATAATGAAATTATAATTTTGTGATATTTGTTAAAATGGAAAATTTATTTAAAATATAGTATGTAATTAATCTATTTGATTAATGTTGGATATAGAAATCCAAATAAATAAGATGTAACTATAAATTATAAACTAAATTGTTTATTAAAATAATTAAAGTAGTTTTAAATTTATTTAACCCAAACAAGGCTTAAATATATTAAGTCTTTAATATTTAAAGAGTTTTGCCAAACACGGCTTTTGGGATTTTTAATTTTTGAAATTTTAAATAATATATATAAAATAAATTAAAATAATAAATATAATATATTTACAATATATACGTTTATTTTGTAACTGACATTTTATTAAGTTTGGCGCATTAAGGTTATCAGTTTTATTTCTTACGCTTGATTATCAGTTTGGGTTTTTAACCTTAGTTGCCTAGGAAGAACACTGAGAGTTCAGAGAGAGCTTGATAGAGCTTGAGAGAATTTGAGAGAGAAGGATTTCAGAGCATTTTTAGTGTTTAACAAAAAGGATTTCAAGCAATTTGAAGGCACTTCTTATACAACCTTAATATTATACATATATATATGTATATGTATAAGTACGACGTAACTTATATGTGCTCTGTGAATTCAAATTCTCTCAAATTGTTGTAGAAAACTGAGTTATTGCAATTTATATGTAATTTGTGATGCTAGAGTTTATGATTGTATGCTAATTACAGTTTAAAAAGGAAGAAAAGTAAAGGACAATATGTTTTCTCATATGGCTTATGAAGTACCAATTATGATGGTCAATTATTATGATAATCTGTGAATTGAGGCTTGATTATGCTAGTTCATTAAGAAACGAAGATAACGAAATTTGAACGAAGCAATTTGGACAAGAATTGTGTTTACATGGTTGATAAATATGGAGTTTGAGGAAATTAAACTAGTATAATTGTTGTTAAATGGTTCTATGTTGAGGAATATGTTGGCAAACATGTTTATGATAGTTTTATATCAATTGTTTGTGTTAATATTACTGTCTAATGGGTGAAATTCGTGTTTGTTGGGCTAAAGTTTTCTTTCGCTCATAGCCGTCTCTCGCTACTCCTCTGTGGTACTCAAATAAGTAAATTGCTACCGGTGCCAATGCTAAAAATCTATATGAAATGGCTAATTGTCCCAGTGCATGTGTATGGCGCAGATGCGTCATACCCTGATTTGGGATAGTGACTTCTATTGCTGCTGCAGTTATGGGATAGCAACATACCTTGGTTCAATGATGTGTTAGTATGATAAACATGTATCAACAAGGTTAAAACTGAGTTGTGTTATGTGGTTAGTAAATTTAAAGTAGCATAAGACTTGTGCTAAAATGATAAGTTTATCTAGAAATGTAAATGTTATGGTATGTTAGCATATCTAATAGGTATTGTGGTTCTAAACCTATGTGTAGGTGAACGTGCCTTTAATATTATAGCTTACGCTCGAGGCAAGTTTTCTAACTCTATATTTACGTTGAGCAAGTTTCTTACTTTAAACTTTCATTAAGCGAACTCTTGTATTATTAATCATTATTGAACAAGCTAGCTATGACTTTAACTTTATTCGAACAAGTTTTGAATTCCAATATTTATTGATGTATTCTAACTTGTTTATTGTTAGACAAGTTTCTTTATTGTCCTTCATGTACTATGAATGCAATTTTCTTGAATTCTAATTTCTAATGTTAAATTATCTTAGTTCATTTACTTGACACAAGCTATTCTCATAATGAGCAAGCTTTATTTTCAGCTTGCTATTACTTATAATGTATATTCAAGAATTCATAGTCCTAGCTTAATATTATTCAAGCAAGGTTTATTGTCATTCAATACTTATGCCTTGTAGTTGTTTCTAAGCATGAGTTCAAGATATAGTTAGTTCGCTTACACTTATTCATTGTTCAATATTATGTTATTATTGATCAATTGTTGTGTTATTAAACACTATTGATTCAACTAGTCCTCTAGTTGATGATCGTTAAACTTCAAATTACCCTTGAAAGCTTATCTAAATCAAACTTTCTTTGGTGCGGACTTGTACTCTAAATACTGAGATGAAAAACCCTATTATTAGGGGTAATTTATGCCTAGCGTTGAAATGTTTGTGCACAATACATTGTACGAAGGGTTGATCCCCCTAAGTACGAGGAGTACTTATAGTCTTATGACTGTTAAAGTTGGAGTTGAAAGATTACTCGCAACTGTGGACATAGTTCGTGGTCTTATGACCCTCAGATATATATATTCCATATTTTGATTCCAGTCTTTGGTTATCATTGATAGAGTACCATTCAGCTTTGATAAGCTTATTCATTGGCAGTTAATATTATCTGGTTGATTCATTGTTATATCTAGTGAGCAATTGTTTTGCTAACTCTTGCATAAATATTATTATTGCAGCTAAATTTGAGAAGGTAGATGAGCCTTCAACTAGCAAAGGAAAGGGAAAAATGTACAAGTGATGAAGACTTGTAATTTTCATTTATTGTTATGATGATAGACTTTTATTTAATGATGTGGTGTAATAATTTCCGCACTTATATGAAGTTATGGTTAGACAACCTGGGATATTTTTGGATTTATTGATGTAACCCTATTTAAAAGGAGGATTTATGATTTAACATTTATTATATTTGGGTAGATAATATGAATGAATGTATCGTGAATACCAAGTCTTGTGGGAATGAAGTACCTAGATTTGGGGGTGTCACAGGAAGGATGTAACAATCCAGAATTTTATTTATAATTTTAAATATTTATTGAATTAAATAAATATTTTTAATTGATGTGTTTGTTGTTTAGTAGATATTTGTTGGATTATTTATTATTAAGTAAATAATTCATGTGTTATAGAAATTAACTTAATTAAGAAAAAAGAGTGATGAATTAAATTTACGAGATAATACTCTAATTTAACTTAATAACTAAATTATAGAGTTGTTAAGGATTATATAGTTTGCTAGAATGTTGTTTTAATTTAATTTAGTAATTAAAGTGATATGTTAATTTATTAAGTAAAATTATAATGAGATTATAATTTTGTGATAATTGGTTAAAGGAAATTAATTTAATATGTTGTAATTAGTTTATTTAACTAAGATTGGATATGGAAATACAAATAAATAATATGAGATTATAAACTATAGTATAAATGATTTATTGAAATAAATTAAAGTTGTTTAAATGGATTTACCAAACAAGGCTTAAAAGCATTAAGTCATTATTTTAAAAGTGTTTTGCCAAACAAAGCTTTATGGCTTTTGAATTTGAATTTAATTTTTAAATAATAAAAAAATATATAAATAAAATATATTAAATTTTTATAAATGATATATCATTATTATAATTATTAAAACGTCTATTTTTTAGACGTTTAGGTTTTGGAGAGTTGGTTTGATGTTACGTAAAAGGTTTGGCCAAAGAGAGAAGGGAGAGTTTACAGAGAAAGTTTGAGAGAGAGAGAGAGAGAGCTTGAGAAAGGAGAGAAAGAGTTTTGTGATTTCAAAGAAAATCTTCATCTTTTATCAAGGATTATCTCCAAGCAATTGAAGGTATAACCTATCAAACTTGAGTTTTACGTTTATTAAAAGAGTATATGTTCTTGAGTTTCAATTTTCTATAGTTACACGTTTGATGAATTGTTGTTATACAAACTGATTTATTGTGTTTATTAGCAAATTGTGATGTTATAACTAGCATCTAGACAAGGTTTTTATGCACTAATTACGTTCAAAAGAAGGAAAAATTGTTTACAGTGCATGTGTATATATGTATCTTGTGAAAATACAAAAATTGGTAGTTAGTTTAGGAACTAAACTATAAATTGAGTCTAGAATATGTTAATACGATAACAAATGAAAAGAACGCAAGTTGAATCAATTTGGTTAGGAAACGAATTCGTAGTGAATGAATTCGGTAAACATGTTAAAACATGAAAGTTTAGTTTGAACATGAGTTTTGGGTCAAGATTTAGGCTAGTTTGTGTTTCTATAAATTGTTATAACTATAGTATGTTGTATTTCTATGAATTACGAATCCATAGAATCGAAAACGGACTAATTTGGATATGTATAACTCAAGTTAGGAAGATTAGTAGGAGAAAATGGTCAAAAATCACAAGAACAGTGAACTTAGAGTCCTGTTTACTCTTAATTGTGTAAATTGCTACTGTGCCTAAAGGCTTAATTAAGCAGCTTGCACCCAAAGTATGTAGGTGTGATTGTCTTGACCTATTTAGTAAAATAGGCATATAGTTTTTATACGAACTCCTATTGAGGCGATTCAAGATGGTACAGAACGAGGACGAATAGACCTACCACTTTTATTCTTTAAGTTTTTCAATTTTAGCTCAGGAATAGGGGTCAAAATGGTCATCTTTAGGACTGTTGTGTTTTTAGGGACAATCGTAGGGCGTCGGGCATGCATGTATGCAAGTGTAGTGCTTCTGACGATAAAAGATGTTGTTTTAAGTTATAAAACATGAATGTTAGTAAATATAACGATGCTTAACATTAATAAATGATGTATTAAATAAGTTGTATAAGAATACTAAGTATACACAATAGAGACAAATCGTGCGTGTGACGAATGAACGTCGAAATGCCATAACAAATGTTAATGAACGTAAAATATGTTTTAAGTCAAATGAAATGAATATTATAAGATATGAAATGTGTTTAATATAAAACCAATAATGATTCCTAGCAAGACTTGAACACTTGAATGAACTTCGAGTATGAAATATAGTGAGATGTAAGTCGAAAGTTAACACAATCAAATTGAACATTGTGTATTGATAATAAGAAGGATTATGAGATGTAGAGTAAAGTTTAAATTACAACTACTATGCATTGCTATGTGACTAATAGTTGATGTGCATAATTATATAATTGTGTAGGGCACGTGAAGTGCTAGCTGTAAGTTGTTAGACTATTATTGGTAAACAACGATCAAGGCAAGTCTTTCAGTTCCTATTTGCTATGTGAACTTGATGATTAACTGTTTTAAATCTTTTTTTCAAAGAGCATGATGTGTTATATATATGTTGAAAGTATGAAATGGTAAAGTCAATTTATGACTACGTTGATTGAGTAAAGCATGCTAATTGAGTAAGGAACTCAATCTTTATACTTGTTATATGAACTATTGCATGTATGTTATGTTAGTCCAATGTTTATGAGATATATGTTGAGCATGTTATTATGTGCTACGTGATGCATGAAAACTGTTAGATTTTGTTGGGCTGTCAAGCTCAACCTTGCAAATAACCACTTTTACAGGTTAAAGATTCAAGGTAAAGTTATGTGCTACTTGAAAGACATGAATCAGATGTGATACTTGATGATTTATACACTTTGGTTGAATTATTATTATTTGAACCATGTTTAGGGTTCCGAATAATGTATGATGTTTAATAGATGTTGAGTTATAAAGTTTAAGTTTTGTTTGTTATATGAAAGGGTATTGAACCTGGATGTAAGTTTTATTTATTAACTCTGATAAGGTGAGTAAAAAGCTAACTATGGTGTAAAGGTGGGTAAAGATAAATGTTTTGAGAAATGTACTTGATAAGTTACAATGATTATGTAATGATAAACTGTCAAGTTTAACTTATCTAATATGTAAAGATTATCAGATTAAAATGTAAGATTCGATATAATAACTTTGATGAAGTGAATCATAAAATAACTTGATTCAAAAACATGTAGATGATAAAGGTTTTGATTCAGAGAATTAAAGTAATAAGATAGAAAAGTTTAAATTATTTCGCATTTTATTAAGTTTATCATCGAATAATGATGTAAAATCAAAAGTTAGACGTGTTATTAACGACCAAAGTCGATAATTGAATTGAATGAATTTTGGGGTTGTTATATTTTTCACATAAGCTGGATAATCCCTTATCTTAACATACTTAAGATTAGGAATCCTCCCTGTCCATAACTCTTATAGAGTCTTGGGGCCGGATTTGGAGGTTACCTTTTTTCGTAGATATGCAGCCAATTCTAAGGCATGACCCCAGAAGGATACTGGAATGTTGGTAAAATTCATTGTGAATCGCACCATGTCCAACAAGGTATAAATTTTCCTTTCAGATACATCAATCAATTATTGCGTATTCAGAGGTGTCCATTGTGAGAAAAACCATTTTAGATGATCTAGAAACTTATTGCCCAAGTATTCCTTCCTTGATCTAATCAAAGAATCTTAATACTTTTCAATTAGTTTCACTTCTGAATTCTTTGAACCTTTCAAATGATTCATACTTATATTTCATTAAAATACAAACAGTCAACTCTTTGAATGATCATCTCCTTTTCTTATACTAGTTTGTATAATAATTTTTCATGTTAGTCAAGAATATAAAGTCCATTAAGTAATATTTCAATTCTATAAAAACATTATTACTATAAATAGAACAACAGTTGTTCTTAAATATAATACCAAAGATTTTATTGTTCAACAACAAAATGAAAATAATGTTTCTTAAGTGAACTAGAATACAATAACAACTTATTGACTTAATAGACTTGCCCGTAAGCAGTGATAAATAATAAGTTCCTATGGCTAATGCAATAATATTTGCTTCATTTCCCACACATAGGATTACTTATCTTTGTTTAGCTTTCTACTTCTGCTTGGCAACTTCATAAATCTATATTTATGAGAATTAGTGCCGGTATCCAATACCCAAGTAGAACCTTGACTTCAAGAAAGATTTATTTTAATCATGAACAAAATTTTATTTGTAACCGAAACTTCACTAAGCTTCTTCTGGTTAGCTTTGCAAGATGTTTCTCGCAATTTCTTTTCCAATGTCCAGGCTTATTGCAGTAAAAGCAAACTCCTTTGTCATGTATGCCCCCAATCCGGGTATCTCGCTTGACCCGATAGATGGTGCTACACAGTACATACAGGCTCACACACATACATTCAATTGAAATAACTCGAAAGAGTGAATATGTCTTCTATAACTGAAGCAATAGTTATGAAGAACTATTGATAATTCAAAATAGCACTTCTCTTTTCTTTAAAACATTTCACAATGAACCACATTCATTAAACATAAATTTTGGTCCAAGACCTTGAGCATTTCATTCTTTCTTTGAAAAGGATAACTTGAGCACAAAAGTCCGTAAGTCCCAGATATATCTTACGAAACGCGTTAGGTGATCGACCTATAGTACTCTACGCCAGTACAACACTTCTTCTTTAAACGTATTTATGTTTAAGTTTTGGCAACCTCATGTGCCTGTCGTTTGACGACAAAACGTTTGTTTATTCATACTCAGTCTTTCTTTGAAATCCATACCAAAACGGTTTGGCAAAAGATAGCAACATTGATAATATTTTGATAGTTTATAAGAAAATCCACCAAACACATTAAGTTTAGCCGAAGAAATTGTCTTCGACTTCGTTATACATCAACTCATGCGTAAAATACATGAATAACAAAGCTTGTCCAGAATGAACATAGACAAAGGTTAGAACATTTGCCTTCAGCGTCTTCTACCATTCATACACTTTCCTTTTGAGTCTTTAAGGATTCTACAATATATAATCACATAACATACCACATTAGGTCATAATCAATCATGTATAGTCGCTAATGTATCTTACCCATCTTCTCAATCTAATCATTCATTAGATTGTTTGGGTTACGGTTTATCGTATTACTTTACGTTTAAGTTAAAGTAATCGTTCGTCAACCTATAGTTGTAATTCTTAAGGTTATTATCATCATTAAGGATATTACTTCAAGGTAATTAAAGTATTAATTCACCATTAATTAACTTCTAGAGTCTTTACATACATAAGCATTCTTCTCTATGTCTTACCTAGTGCTGGCGATGTGGTGCCGGCGCTGTGGTGCCAGCTTTCTATATAGGACTCGCGCTACAACTCGCCTCTCCAGTGTCCATGTTCCAGCATTGGCGTTGCAGAGCCATGCATAGTATTAGTGGTCGCTACGCGGCGCTTACTTCCCAAAGATGTCGATGGTTCACTGGCTGCCATGGCTACCATACCCAATGACTAACAATCGTATTGTAGTGCTTTAGTGGGTTAGGGCTTAGCCTTGGCGCTGCAGCACCAATTGTAAAGCTTTGGGTCGCGCTGCAGTGCCGACCCTGAGCCTCAGATGGTTTTGACAGTTTTCTTGTTCTGTGAATTTTCCGGGCTCATAACTTGTTCATTATAAGTCTGAATTGGCTCGTTCAAAAGCGTTTAGCTCACATATCACATGCTTTACGCTTTCATTCAAGAATTTTACACTTTGGAATCCGTTAACACGGAATTCACCTATTAAGTTCTTTATTACAAAAATGATAAACGTTCGTGAACGTTCATTGCTCGTTTCTTTATTTTAAGTCGAAATTTGACCATTTTCGAGTCCACAACTCTAAAATGCAAACTTAGACTATTCTCCATTGAAAACCAATGTTTCTGAGTTCAATGGTGACTTTTGAATTTCATTCTGAGAATTTAATGATTTTGACTATTATCGTCTAATCTCGTAAATTTCGTCATAACTTCGTTACTTGAGATTTTTACACCGTTCCAAATGGATTTCTTCCATTAACACAACATTTATTATCTTAAACTACAAATGATGGTTTTAAACTTGTCCATCAATAACAAAATAACAATTCTTCAATGTTCTTTATTAGTTCATAACTTTTATAATTATGATTCACTTACACATGGTTTATTAAGGTTTAAGCCCTCTAATAACCATCCTTATAACTCCTTATCATACATGCTCCACCAATACTCACTTCTCTATCAAACTATAATTGAAAAGATAGAGAATCATAGTTTAGGATTCTTACCCTTGATGTTCCAGCTTTCCTCCTTCTTCTCTTGAATTATCAAAGCTCTAGCTTTTCTCACTTTTCTCTCAATAATCTAGGATGTTGGTGGAAATTAAACAAGGTAAATGACAAACTAAGCTCTCTTATTTATAGGATTTGCCAAGGTTAGGGCATTAAGGTCAAAATGCCATCCCACCTCCTCAACTCCACCTCCTTACTATTCATATCTTGGTCACCAAGTAAATCCAATTTACTTGGTCACCAAGATGGCTAGCCATGTGCTCCATGGGGCCCACATGGGTTGCCCCATGGGTTTTTTTTATCCGGTAACCCATTGGTTCGATCCACGGATCTGGTTCTTGGTTTGGGCTTAGGTTTTTAATAACTTTGGGCTTAGCATTTGGGCTTGCATTATAAACGTTTTGGCCTTACAAGTTTGGACTTGGGCTTGCCCAATTTCCAACACAAATCCTACAAGTCCATTACACTTGATTTAAAGCTTATAACGTACAATTCTCGTATTCTTCTCGTACACTAATTCGTATACTCATTCATCATATACGATATACCATCTTTCATACATACTCGTATAATACTTTGTATCATACTCGTATTGTTTGCTTCATATAATACTTACGCATCATACGATCATCGTTTATTCAATCTTCACTTTCCCTAACATTCTCGAACTTAGTACGTAGGCGAAAAACTGCGTTTGTCATACTTGAATTATTATTACATAATCCATCATTCCTTGTTATTCTATCGTTACATATTTCCCGAAAGTTCAAAAATAATTCCAGAGCAGATATTGATGAATAGTGTTTTTCGGAAAACTTTTATTTTCGTCTTGGAAATTCGAACACTTTAATTCCTTCACGTTGCCAAAATACTACGAAACTCTGACATTTTTAGGCTATAGAACAACCTTCATTTTATTAACTCATTATAATAACATATAATATAATTTTATTTATTATTTAATTAAATAAAATTATTTTACAATTAATCTAATTTTCTTGGTTGTTACATTCACCCCCCCCTTATAAGGATTACATCCCCGAGAATCTCGCTAAAATTAAACAAACAACTAAGGATAATTCTTCTTCATCTTTTCTTCAAGTTCCCACGTTGATTCTTCGGCATCGTGGTTCTTCTATAACACCTTTACTCAAGGTATAACTTTGTTCATCAGAACTTGCTCCTTTCTATCAACGATTTGAATAGGCATTTCTCCGTACGTCAAGTCCTTCTCAATATGAATAGGCTCATACTCTATTACGTGCTTATAATCTATCTTATAAGGACGTAACACAGATACATGAAACACATTATGTATTCGTTCTAAGTCTGGAGGTAATGCTATCATGTAAGCTACCTCTCCTACCCTTTTTAATACCTCAAAAGGTCCTATAAACCTTGGACTTGACTTTCCCTTCTTTCCAAAGCGTATCTTTTCTTTCCAGGGAGATACTTTTAGAAATACATATGAGCCTACTTCAAACTATCTGTTTACTCGATGCAAATCCATAAACTTCTTCTGACTTTCTTGAGCTGCTACCAATCGCATTCGTATCAGCTTAACTATATCCGTTGTTTGCTGCACCAATTCAGGTCCTAGCATTCAGCATTCTCCTACGTCATCCCAACACAATGGTGTCCGGCACTTCCTTCCGTATAAAGCTTCGTAAGGCGACATGCCTATGCTCGTATGATAACTGTTGTTATACGCAAACTATACTAACGGTAGGTGATCATCCTAAATACCCTTGAAATTCATAACACAAGATCTCAGCATATCTTCTAGCGTTTGAATTATCCTTTCACTCTGTCCATCAGTTTATAGATGATACGCTGTACTTAACTTCAGTTGCGTTCCCAACTATTCTTGCAGACTTCTCCAAAAGTTTGATGTGAATCGTGGATCACGATCTGACACTATCGAAATTGGTACTCCATGTCTGGAAATAATTTTCTTAACATAAAGTTTAGCAAACTAATCTAAGTTATACTTGACTCTTATTGGCAAAAAGTGAGCCGACTTCGTTAACCGGTCCACTATTACCCAAATAGCGTCATACCATTTCTGTGTAATCAGAAGTCCCACCACAAAATCCATCATGATGTGCTCCCACTTCCATTCTGAAATCTCCAATGACTGTAACAAGCCACTAGGTCGTTGATGTTCAGCCTTAACTTTTTGACAAGTTAAGTACCTACTCACATATTCTGCTATCTCTCGCTTCATGTTTGGCAACCAAAAACTCTGTCGAAGGTCTTGATACATCTTAGTACTACCAAGATGAATCGAATGCCTCGAACTATGAGCTTCTTGTAATACTTCCTCCTTTAATTCTGTCTCATTCGGAACCCAAATTCTTCCTTCAAATCTTAATAATCCCTCATTATCAAGACTATACTTTATATCTTTTTCATTTGCTAGTCATTTCTTTATCTAATCACACTCATCATTTCTGAGTTGTACCTCCTTGACTCTCTCTACAATGGTAGATCAAATCTCTGTTGTAAACAATCTTTATCCCGATTCACTCGGTATCTTCACCTTTAACTCCATTCTAGCCATCTCTAATATTAACTTAGTTTGAGCCGTTAACATAGACAACTTCTCCTGACCCTTCCTACTTAAAGCGTCGGCCACTACATTGGCTTTTCCGGGGTGATATAGGATATCGCAGTCGTAATCCTTTATCAACTCCAGCCATCTCCTTTGTCTCATATTTAAATCTTTTTGTGTGAAGATATATTTTAGACTCTTATGGTTCGTGTATATCTCACATTTCTCTCCATATAAGTAATGTATCCATATCTTTAAGGAAAACACTATTGCAGCCAGTTCCAGATCATGAGTAAGATAAACTTTACCATAATCATTTAATTGTCGTGATGCATGCGCAATGACCTTGCCATGCTGCATGAGCACGCAACCAAGTCCTCTATGCGATGTGATGCCCCCAAAATAGGTATACATCACCCATCTTGAGTCGCCAAATACATGGTACAGAATACAAATACAAACTTAATTATACAACCGTCGTGGTAATATATGACAAAACATACTGAGAGTTTAAACAAGAATATTGCCTTCTAGACAATATCCACTCTCAAATAGAGTCCTCATTACATTTATTGTCACACTATTTTATAGAATAGTGATGACTACTAATACACCATCTCGGACCATCACTCCGTTCCCCGACTATTCCTGGCTACGTTCTCATTTCTTTAAGAGAACAATGAAAGCAAAAGGGTGAGCTCAACTAGCCCAGTAAGAAATATTATGACTAAGATAATGCAGAATAAATTATCATTAGTCTTCAATAATGTTAAACTGATAAAATACAATAGACATCAAGTTTAACTGCAACGGAATAAGCAATCCATTAGAAGAGTCAAGTAGAGCATGATATCTACTATCTTCTATGATTTAAAATATTTTCATCAATTTGTATCATTTGAGACTCACTTTTTAATAAATAAACCACATCATCGAATCATACACGCACTACTTCAAGGATATTCATTAAATCATCAATGGTCATGACTATACCGAATAATCCTGGTCATAATCATACCAAAAATCGTCCATCAATGCACTACGAAGCCACCGAGGACTTTTACCACATCATTTATAAAATTACAGTGTCATGATTATACCGAATGATCCTGGTCATAATCATACCGAGTCCATCTATGCACATAAGCCAAAGATGACTTTCATCACAATATAAGCATGAGGATGATGACAGTGACATAATAATTCAATAAAACAAGTTCAAGAATAAATTTTAAAGATTTATAAGTTAATTTATTTTGAAATCAATAACGTCCAAATTGTCAACATGATACTGCTTTGTGGAGTAAAATTCAAGAATGCTCAGATGAATATTTTCATGAAAAGATACTAGATAAAGCGAGAATATCCAGGATATTCTACTATTTCATGGAGTATAAAAGTCAAAACTTTAACCAACTTAGTATAATAGAATATATAAAACTGCAAATGGATTTTCGCCCGCCATGCGGTAATCCACGTAGACAGATCATTTTCATAATTTAATAAGGAATGAATACGAAGGATCATTCACCATGCATGTGATAATCCACATAGACAGTTATTCCAATAGAATAATAAAGAATGGAATAACAGAAGAATTCATCAGGCATGCTATGACACCCCCAAATCTGGTACTTCCATTTCCACAGGATTTGGTGTTCACTGTACAAGCATCATCTATCTATCTATCCATAAATAAATTTCAAACTATGCAATAGATAGAATACATAATAAATCTCTCCCCTTATGGGGTTACATCAACTGAATAATAAATAAATCCCAGGTTACTCTAACCTTAAAACATCTGCGCGGAAAACATAAACAAATAAGTCTTAGTAACATCAACTCTAATTACATCGCATAACTACATTAATAAAATAGTCTTCATTACTTGCTAAGCTTGCCCTTGCCCTTACTAGTGGAAGGTTCATCTGCTCTTTCGTTCTTAACTACAATGTTATTATTACGCAAGAGTGAGCACGATTGCCCACAAGTATAACAATATAACAATGAATAATAACATGCGAGAGAAATAATAACTTCTGATATAAAGTTCAACTTTTGAATCAAGAATGAATAACAAGAATCAAAAGAAATTCTGAGGGTCATAAGACCTTGAACTATGTCCTAGGTTGTCAAGTGTTTTTACTTGAAACCTTTAACAATCATAAGACTATGGACTCTTCTTCTCGTACTTAGGGGAATCAGCCCTTAGTACCATACTGTGCACAATATCTTAACGCTAAAGCGTAAATAATCCCCTATATAGGGTTGTTCATCTCAGTTTTGACATTCGAGTCCGCACCAAAGGATGTTTGGTTTGGATAATTCATCAAGGGGTTCTGAAATTTAGAACGTTCATCAACTATGGACTAGTCGAATCAATAAGGGTTCGCTAGTCTAACAAGGTTTAACAGTGAATGAATATTTAACTTGAATAACATCTAAAAAGGTATACAATAGAATAATTATTGTATAACAACATCTTGCTTGAAGATTAATAAGCTTTAATATATAAGACAGGCTTGATCAATAATAATGAGAACTTGCTCAATATCGAAAGATGAATTAATCAACTTATATAACAATAACAAGTAGGATTAGGAAACTTGCTCAACGAACGTTTAGGGTAAGAAACTTGCTCAACGTAAATGTAGAGTTGGAAAACTTGCTCAATGTAACAAGATAAGGTTTAGAAACTTGCCTCGTGCGTAGATTACACTTAAACAAACTCGTTCTTTGAATTAAATCCTACATACCAATTACGTTCACAATACCAGTCAATAATAATGTACTAAACATCATAAATTATTCTTTGTCTAATCTCGACTTCATGACTATACTTAGTCAATTATTACACTTAGTGTAAAATTAAGACTTCACAAAAAATTAAACTAATTATGCATTCGATCATTCAATCCACACATAATTGTGTTATGGACATGTTAAGAACTTATTTTAACATCTCATTATAGGTCTAACAAGTCTTTATAATCATTAGACTAAGTTCCTAACACATTTCTATACTTGAACACTTAAAAAAAATTATTTTCTGGACATTCTGCTAAGTGGTATGCATATTTCACTTTTTATCTTAACTCTTGGTCTTCATGTAACCATGCATGGACGTCATGACCGATACTTGAAAAATATGTACATGAGAAATGAACTTCGGAGTTGGCCTTGTGCCACATGAAACCCCAGACTCAATTTCCATTCATAAGAACACGTAATTCAAATAAATCAACACTTCTTAACACTAATTTCACCAAATTGCACATACCCACATGTTATAATTCATACATAATCAATACTTAACATCTATGGAGTGATTTTCACCCATTAAAACACATAATCACCGAATTAAAGCATGCAAATTGGACTGTTCTTGATGTTCTTGAACAAAAACATGGATTTTAATGCTACGGATTCATTATAAAGCCAAATCCAACCATTCAAGTTTCATTTTGTTCATTTTAACATGCATAATCATATCAATGTGTGAATTTTTCAAAATAATTTATGTTTGGCACATAAAAATCACGTATAAGGCCATATGGCCATATCACGTACCCTAAAATCTTTTACTGTATAATTTCATGAAACTGAAGATATGGAAACCCACAATATATACATAAAATATGCCATACAACTCGAATTATTACATATATTCTTATAACAACTGAATTTCCCAAATACAGAGACTCACAAAAAACTTAAGCCATATTCATGAAACTTAAAAGACGTAAAAATAATAATTGGGTTGAAGAGATTACCCAAGTGTAGATAAAATAATAGGAGATGAATTAAAGCCTTCCTCAATAATTCTCAAACACCAAGCAATCTCCCTCAACAATTTTCTCAAACTCTCTTTGTATTTCTCTCTGTTTCTATTTTTCTAGACTTAGGAAAAATGAAGAAGAAGGCGCAATAAAGAAAATCAACTGACGCATTGTGGTCAGTTACTCAGTCATGGGTAACTTCCCTCAACTCCCATTAAGGCCATGTTTGGCTAGCATACTAGGTTTCAAAACCCATTATTTTAATAAAACATTATCATATAGTTTAAAAAAAATGTCACATCCATTATAAAATAAATCAAATATCTAGTTTAATTAGAAAATTTAATAATTAAATTAATTAAAATAACAAAGGCTTATTAAATATTTCTTTTAATTCAATAAGCTCACATAATCACATACTTCGAATAATAAAAATTCTCCACATTAAATTAATAAATGTAACACATATAATTAAATTAATCTATCACAACTTCATCAATTAATTATTTAATCTAATAATTAATTCATCGAAAAATATTTATTCAATCCAATAAATATTAAAATTAAATTACAAAACTACGGTTGTCACACATGCGATAAACCGCACATACAGGTTATTCCCAACCGAATAATAAAGAATGGAACCAGGTCATGCGTAATCTGCACAGACATGATATTCTAACAGAATAATAAAGAATGGAACTAGGTCATGCGTAATCCGCACCGATAGGATATTCCAACAAAATAATAAAGAATGGAATAACAACAGAATTCAACAGGCATGTGATAGACCGTACAGACAGGTTATTCCAACAGAATAATAAAGAATGGAATAATAGAAGAATTTCACCATGTATGTGGTACTTCGCATAGACAGGTTATTCCAACATAATAATATAGAATGGAATAACAACCCTTACGAGTATTAAAAGAAAATAACTCTCTTCATGAATACAAAAGAATAATACCCCTTACCTTAGAAGAAAGCTGGATATTGGAATAGTGAGGTAGCGGACTTCTCTTCTTCTTTCTCTCTATAATTTCTCTCTATAATAATTGCTCTAAAGCTTTAATGAATTGGTGAGAAATAAAGGAAGAATGAGCTTCTATTTATAGGAAAATATAGTTTCGATAATTGCACGCTTTTAGGGCTCAAAATATTACTGATCTAATACCTTGAACTTTTCTTTCATTTTTAATTTAATCCTGCAAGTATTATCAAACTTGCACCTCCCCTAATAGTAAATCATGTGAATTAATAGTTCATTCATGTGACTCAATAGTATAATCATGTGAAAAAACTAATTACAATATAGTACCTTCAACTATACCTCCATCTTTAATTTAGTCATGCAAGTATTATCAATCTTGCACCAACTCCCCTAATAGTACATGAATGTGAATCAATAGTACACACATGTGAACAAATAGTTATATGCATGTGAATTAATAGCAATTAATTGCTCATTTATCCGATTAATTACCCGATAACTTCCAGACATCAATTATTATCGAAATAAATGTCGATTTCCACTAACACTAATAATTCCCACACAATGGAACTATCAATTTCATCTTTAATCAACACGAACTTAATTATCATTAATATTATAATTCACAATATTTAACAACCAAATTCGTTCCTCGAGAAAGAGGGGCTTTCCAATAAGGATTTCTCCCTATTGGCGCGCAATTAGGTGACCAAACCTCTCCTTGTCAGAAATTCTAGACATTGTCAATATTACAAATAATAATATGAATAATTTTGTCGTCTCAATTATTGATTTAATAATATATAAAATATTATGCGAGATGATCTTGACAATATCTCGAATCAATAATATGAGAGATATGATCACGACAATTCTTTGTAGTGATAATTGAGTATAACTGAGTGACTTCTCACGTAAGCATCAATAATCAATACTGTGTGCTACTATGCAACCACACGTATTACTGTACTTTTACTACCGGATAGTTCAACAGTTTAACAGTAAAACTTCCGCCGTTATTTTTATAAAAAGATACTTATGTCATTTTTTAACCACGATAATACTTCCGTTGTGGGGTCCACTAATGACTGTGTCGTCGTATGAATATTCCTTGTTAAAATGAATATTCCCCGAACAATCTAATATTATATAACCACTTGCTTACTTTGGAAAATTTGTAAATACTACCCACAACTATAAAATTATATTATATCCACACCATAACATTCAAAAATATATTTCGAGAGAAATTAATCTTTATTCATAAAAGTTGGGGTCTTACATGCGAAGCTTCGCTATAAACTACAAAATTCCATGTTTCATCAGGTAAAGATAATACAGGTGCTTCACTCAACCTTTTCTTTAGCTCTTAAAAACTGGCTTCACACTTCTCAATCCACACGTACTTCATTGTCTTCCTTGTCAAATTAGTCAACAGAGTAGCTATCATAAAAAAATCTTGGATAAATATTCGATAGTATCCCGCTAACACTAGGAAACTCCATACCTTAGTCGGCGTTTTCGGTTGTTCCCAATTAATCAATGCTTCCACCTTTGCTGGATCTACTAAAATTCCATCCCGGTCGATAACATGTCCTAAAAACTGTACCCTTTCTAGCCAAAATTTACACTTAGTGAAATTCACATATAACTTCTCCTTCCTTAGTGTCTCCAACACTAACTTTAGGTGTTCAGCGTAATCTTCTGGCGTCTTAGAATAGACTAGAATATCATCGATAAACACTACGATGAACTTGTCCAAATATTGTTTGAACACTCTGTTCATCATATCCATAAATGCAGTCGGTGCATTTGTCAACCCAAATGACATCACCAGAAACTCGTAATGGCCGTAACGAGTTCTGAATGCTGTCTTTGGTACATCCTCCTTCAACTAATGATACCCCATTCGCAAATCTATCTTAGAAAAATACTTTGCCCCTTTCAACTGATCAAAAAGATCATCGATCATGGGCAATGGGTATTTATTCTTTATCGTTAACTTGTTCAACTCTCGGTAGTCGATACAAAGTCTCAACGATCCATCCTTCATTTTCACAAATAGTACCGGTGCTCCCCACGGCGAAACACTCGGTTGAATTTAATCTCTATCCAACAGTTCTTGTAATTGAACCATCAGCTCCTTCATCTCTACTGGCGCCATACGATATGGTGCCCTTGAAACTAGTGTCGCTCCTGGCACAATATCTATTACGAATTCGATCTCCATATCTGGCGGAAGACCTGGTAATTCGCTTGGAAATACATCCACGAATTCTTTGACTATAGGTATTTGTTCCATCGTTGCTCCCACTTTCTAGGTATCAATATCATGACACAAATACCCCACACATCCCTTCCTCAACAGTTTCCTAGTTTGTGTCATGGTAAGGCAACACGAATGTCCCAGTTATTTATTACTGTAAAACGCTATGTGAGGTTGTCTTAACGTTCTAATATTTACACACTTCTTTTGACAATATATAATTGCTCCATGGTTAAACAACAATTCCATCCCGAGAATTACATCGAATTCTCCCAACTTTATCGGTATTAAATCTACCGATAATTTATAACCTCATATTTCTACACAACAACCCCTATGAATGTTTTCAACAGGAATTATTTCTTCATTTGCTACCTTAATATTCAAAGGTATAGGCAATCTTTCGGGAAGTAATTCTAATCGTTTAGTAAAATCACATGCTATAAAAGAATAAGTAGCACCCAAATCAAACAATACATAAGTATTTATATCATTGATCGGGATAATACCTGCAACTACATCCCCTGGTGCAACTGCATATTGGACCGTCATATTAAAGGTGCGGGCCATCGGCCAACTCGTCTGAGTTGGACCACTAATAGCTAACTTACCACTATTAGTGCCCTTATTCCCGTTCGTCCCCTTCTTCGGGCAATTATTCGCTATATGATCAGTTGATCCATATACGAAGCATCCATAGTTCTTCTTTAAACTTGGAAAGTTAGCAAAATATTCCCCTCCTGTCCACAGTTGTAACATACTGACTTTCCCTTGAGATAGACTCCTAAATGAGTCTTCCCACAGTTCTTGCATGCCTCCATCCTCTTTATAGGATCTCATTGCTTTACTTCGGTATTCCCAGAGTTAAAACCCTTCATCTTTTGCCCATTGCCACTACCACTGGCTCCCTCGGTTTTCACTCCCCCATCACCTTATTCTTATTCTTCTTCTCCCTGTGGTATTGGCTTAGAGCCTCATTACCACCCTCGGCAATTATTGCCTTCTCCAAAATGGTTCTAAAGGAAGTACTTTGAAACACTGATATCCGGCTATAGAGTCAGGGTTTCAAGCCCTACTCGAATCTTCTCGCCTTTCTCACCTCCGTATCGACCTGGAGTGGAGTAAATCTCGCCAGTTTATTGAACTTGGTAGCATATTGGGGAACAGTCATTTCCTTTTGTTTCAACTCTAGAAACCTCATCTCCATCCTCCCCTGCAAACTCATGGGAAAATAGTTCTCGAAGAAAATCTCCTTGAATTGTGTCCACGTTCAATTCTCTATTTCAGCCCTAGCTTGGTTCGCCTCCCACCAGAAGTTGGCCTCTCCATTCATCGTATAGGTAGCAAAAGCAACATGTTGACCCTCATCGACATTTGCAATAACAAATGCCTTCTCTATTTATTTTACCCACGTATGGGCCTCTATAGGGTTCGTAGTTCTTTTGAACTCCGGGGGACCTACACTCTTAAAATCCTTAAACGTAGTAGCTCATACTACCGCAGGATTTACAGGTATATTCGCTCTATTCTGGTTAAAAGCAGCCGTTAATAAATTATCGAACTCTTGCATTGGGTTAACCAGTCCCCCTTTCGATTGATTCACATTCACTCCTTGATTTCGTTGTCTTCTTCTTGGCAGCATCTTTCTGTCAAAATAAATAGCTCTTCATTATTACTTCCTTCTTGTTAATTAGTTATTATTCATTATTAAACAATAACTCATACTCATTAAACAACATGTTCCATAAAAGGCTTATATTGATATGTTCTTCCTTATGGTATAATACTACATCGTTCAACATTACACAACCTTAGCTAATTACATTACTTTCCCTCCATTGCTTTCTAAAAATTGGGATTTACAAAAGACTACCCTTTGATATACAAAAGAGGGTTTTACGTCACTACAAAGATATGACATATTTACATATCTAACTCTCTGTCTTCTCTCTTCTCGAAATTTTGCCTTCTCAAAACTTCTTGCTCAAATAATCAAGTTACGGGCTCAGTTCTCGGATCATCCAATCAAGTCAATTCGACTTGACAACACAACTGAATTTTCATCAATGACTTTTAATGATTTTTGTATGACTATTGGAATCTCTATTGAGCATTCTGTTCCTCATATTCATACACAAAATGGTTTAGCTGAATCTTTAATAAAAAGACTTCAACTAATTGCACGACCATTAATGTTAAGGGCTAACTTATCTACCTCAGTTTGGGGTCATGCAATTCTTCATGCTGCAGCCATCATTCGAGTAAGACCAACGACTCTTCATAAATTCTCTCCTCTACAGTTAGATCTTGGATAGATACCCAACATATCACACTTTCGAGTTTTTGGAAGTGCAGTATATGTTCCAATTCCACCTCCACAAAGAACTAAAATGGGAGCCCAACGAAGAATAGGTATTTATGTTGGTTTTGATTCTCCTTCTATTATCAGATATCTTGAACCTTTAACTGGAGATGTTTTTACTACACGTTATGTAGATTGTCATTTTGATGAATCTGTATTTCCAACATTAGGAGGAGGGAAAGTTTTAAATAAAAAACCCTCTGAAATATCATGGAATGCATCAAATTTAAATTCACTTGATCCTCGTACAGGACAATGTGAAATTGAAGTTCAAAGAATTATTCATTTACAAAATATTGCAAATCAAATGCCAGATGCATTTAATGATGCTAGAAAAGTGATAAAGTCACATACAGCTGCAGTGAATACTCCAACAAGGATAGAAATACCTATTGAAAAATCAATTCCTGGAGAATTGACGAATAAGGTAATAGAAGAATCTAAACCACGCCAGAAGCATGGAAGACCGATTGGTGCAAAAGACACTGTACCACAAAAATCAAAAGCAAATAAGGGAATCCCAGAAGGAATACCCACTCCAAAAGTAGCACTTATTCCAATATTGGGAATAACCCCAGAAGAGGTACAAACTGCTTCAGAAGTAGCACTTATTTCAAGAGTGGGAATAGCCCCAGAAGAGGTTAGTAACTAAATTACATCTGCCTTATGGCATTCTCATAGTCCGCATTGGCAAGACTGGCTATCACATCTTGGCTGATAGTATGCCGGGTTTGCCCTGCCTCCACATGATACTCAGCCACTTGCCGCTGAAAATCCATGTGAGAACTCCTATGTATATAGGAAATTCTACTAATCTTCAGCTTCTTGGTCTTTAGCTCCTTCTCGAGCTCAAAGACCTCGTATTTTAGCTCATGGACATTGTCCTTGGCTAACACCTTCTCGTCGTGTTCATCCCACATCGTCTCCATTCAATAATAGTTGAGATAAAAAGCTTGCTCAATTAAAAGAATAAAGTTACACAATGTAATAGAACTAACTCAATGAAAGTGTAGAGTTAGAAAACTTTCTCAATGTAAAAAGATAGGGTTTAGAAACTTTCCTTGAGCGTAAGCTATAAAATTAAACTCACGATCACCTACACATAATTTTAGAACCACAATACCTATTAGATATGCTAACATACCAAAACATGAACACTTATATCTAAACTTATCATTGAAGCACAAGTCTTTCATTACCATTTACATTTCAGAAATTCCAAGTGTTTTACTTCGCAACACTTATCTAACGTTCATTGTGTATACTAAGTTATCACATAACGCGTTCTCGATTTACTAATCATTTTTGCAACTTTGAACTTACTAACCACAATTCACTATGTTATGTTAACCTTAACATTACACATTTAACATGTTAACATAATTTTAGACCATGTTGTTTTCCCAAGTCTGCAACAACAGCAGAAACCAGAATCTCAAACCAGAGTATGGCGCAGCTGATCCAATATTTTCATGAACAACGCCTTCATTGACTCCCCCGGAGTCATCTCTTCTACAGGTGCTACTGTGTTAAACGATACCACCTCCACCTCCTCCTCTGACATGCCATCAAACAAAGACATGAAGTCTAAGTTTTCCGAGTCTTCTGACTCAATCACCACCACCTCTGGCAACTCAGCTACAGGTGTCGGTAAGATCTCTACTTAATTTACAGACCCCTCACTAACCACATGTATATCCCTATACATCACCTTATCTCCTGACATCTATAACAAAATAGTTTAGTTTGATTAGTAAACATTATTATAATAATAAAAACACAAATCATATATAATGCATTTTTAGGGTTAACTTCATCTTTTACTTCTTTAAATCTTCTTAAGGTTATGACTTAAGGTTCTTTTTTTTTTTGCTAAATGACTTAAGGTTCTTTTTCCCCCCTACAGCTCTGATATCAACCTGTGGCACTCCCAAATTCGGGTATCTTCCAACCCGCCAGATGGTCCTACACGGTGCTACATGGTGCTATAGTTCACACATACATTCAATTGAAATAACTCAAAAGAGTGAATATGTCTTCTATAACTGAAGCAATAGTTATGAAGTACTATTGATAATTCAAAATAACACTTCTCTTTTCTTTAAAACATTTCACAATGAACCACGTTCATTAAACATAAATTTTGCTCCAAGATCTTGAGCATTTCATTCTTTCTTCGAAAAGGACAACCCGACACCAAGTCCGTAAGTCTGGTATATCTTACGAGCACATCTAGGTGATCATCATATAGTACTCTATGTTGTACAACACTTCTTCTTTAAACGTATTTACTTTTAAGTTTTGGCAACCTCACGTGCCTGTCGTTTGACGATAAAACGTTTGTTTATTCATACTCAGTCTTTCTTTGAAATCCATACTAAAATAGTTTGGCAAAAGATAACAACATTGATAATATTTTGATAGATTATAAGAAAATCCACCAAACACATTAAGTCTAGCCGAAGAAATTGGTTTCGACTTCATTATACATCAACTCATGCTTAAAATACAAGAATCACAAAGCTTGTCCAGAATGAACATAGACAAGAGTTAGAACACTTGCCTTCAGCGTCTTCTATCATTAATACACTTTCCTTTTGAGTCTTTAAAGATTCTACAATATATAATCACATAACATACCACATTAGGTCATAATCAATCATGTATGGTCGCTAATATATCTTACCCTTATTCTCAATCTAATCATTCATTAGATTGTTTACCATTGGTTACGATTTATCGTATTACTTTACATTTACGTTCAAGTAATCGTTCGTCAACCTTTAGTTGTAATTCTTAAGGTTATTATCATCATTAAGGATGTTACTTTAAGTTAATTAAAGTATTAATTCACCATTAATTAACTTCTAGATTCTTTACATACATAAGCATTCTTCTCTATGTCTTACCTAGTCCTGGCGCTGCGGCACCAGCTTTCTATATAGGACTCGCATTGCGGCGCGCCTCTCCAGTGTCCATGTTCCATTATTGGCATTGCGACGCCATGCTTAGTATTAGTGGCCGCGCTGCGGTGCCACATCCCAATACATGATAGTTAGAAGCACGGCGTTGCGATTGCCATACTCGATGATAACAGTAGTCTTTGCTTGCCTATACTCTCTCGATGGGTAGCTTAGCCATGGCACTGCGGCGCCAATTGTAAAGCTTTGGGCCGCGCTGCAGTGCCGACCCTGAGCCTCATCTGGTTTTGATAGTTTTCTTATTCTGTGAATTTTTTGGGCTCATAACTTGTTCATTATAAGTCCGAATAGGCTCGTTCAAAAGCCTTTAGCTCACATATCACATGCTTTACGCTTTCATTCAAGAATTTTACATTTTAGAATCCGTTAATATAGAATTCACCGATTAAGATCTTTATTACAAAAATAATAAACGTTCGTGAACGTTCATAGCTCGTTTCTTCATTCTAAATCGTATTATATATTAAATCCTATTATATATTATCTTAACCTACAAATGATGGTTTTAAACTTGTCCATCAAGAACAAAATAACACTTATTCAATGTTCTTCATTAGTTCATAACTTTTATAATTATGATTCACTTACACATGGTTTATTAAGGTTTAAGTCCTCTAATAACCATCCTTATAACTCCTTATCATACATGCTCCACTAATACTCACTTCTTTATCAAACTATAATTGAAGAGATGGAGAATCATGGTTTTGAACAAAATTCATGTTCCAAGGTTTTCTTTCATCCTTTGGCTGGGGTTTTTGGGTCAAACCCAAACAAATGATATTACTAAATCCTATACTGGTCGGGTTTTCAATTGCCCCTTGTGCAACACCTGCCCCAAAACCTTTGCCCATCTTTTTTTCATATACAGATATTCTCGCACAATCTTTCAAGCTACTTTCTCCTTGGGACATTGGAATTCCTTTCCTTTGGACTGGATCAACTTGGTCACCAAGATCATTTCTTACCAAGGCCCGAAACTGTCAAAGAATATCATGGGGCTCTCACTTGTAGTTATCTTCTATAAAGTCTAGGAAGCTAGAAACAAGAAACTCCATTCTGGCAACCTCATTCCACCAGATTGCCTTGCAGCAGATGTTGTTAATATCATTAAGTCTAGACTATCTACATGTATCTCCTTTAACAAAGCCACAACGTTTTGTCAATATTACTGTAACTGGCTTGCTTAACCTTAATTGTCTTTGTATGATGTCTCCCTCATGAGACTTACCATGTAGAGTGTGATTCACTATAGCCAGCTCCTCTGTGGGATGCCTTTAGATGATATTGCTATAGCCTGGGTATGCCCCTTAGCCGTTGTACCTTGTGAGTTCTTTTATACACGCTAATGCTCGCCCACCTCATGCTCATGCTCGCCCACAACAGCTCGCCCACCTCACTACCTCACCAGCTCACCCACAACACCTGCCCACGTCATGGGGTCATCTTGGGCGCGCATAGACCATAGCCAAAAGCACCTCACCTGCACCTCATAGCCAGTTACAATAGTATTGACAACTGGTGGCCTTAAGAAAAGACTTGCAAGTAGAGAGTCTTGATTTAATGAGATGAATGACATCCTTCGCGAGGTTTTCTAGGGGAATGAGGGAAGTCCCGTGAATCTTTTTGTTTCGAGCCTCCCAAACTTTATAGAAGCAAGTGGCCACTATTAGGCTTAGGATTTTCTTGGACAGTTGCGAGCCTTAGTATGTGATCAGGTAAGCAATAATAGCATCCCAAGTGAATGGAAAAATGGTCCAATTCCCTAAATGCACGGCACATTGGAGAATGGTTGAAGAGTAAGTACATTCAAAGAACAAGTGGTTAAAAGCTTCTAACTATTGATTGCAAAGAGGACAATTCCAAGTTCTGCCAGTGTACTGTTTGGTCCGGTCATTAGTGGAGAGTTTCCAAAGGAGCCCAAGCCAGAGGATGAATGAATAGCGGGTAACATGAAGCTTATTCCAAAGTATAGAGATCCAAGGAACCTTTGGAGATCTTACTCAGATAGATTCCCAAATCTTTTTAGCCTTGACAGTCTTAATATCATTTGTACCCCATAAAATTTGGTCAGGCCCAGGAGGGGGAATGGGGAGGGAGCGGACTTTCTGTCGAAAGAGGATGACTTCATGGTGGTTGCTAACTGGGAGGGACCAAGAATTGCCGGAGAGGAGATAAATAACCGTGGCATGTGATGGAAGACCGGAATTGGAAAGGAGAGTATGAGATGGTTTGATAGTTTCCCCATTCAACCAAAGATCATACCATAAGCTTATGTGTTGGCCATCCCTCACATTGTACTTAAGATGTTGAAGGGCGAGAGGACGTAATTTGAGGAATTGCTTCCATATCCAAGAGCAGTCGGGGGATAATGTTACTTGCCATATGGTCTTAGATTTTAAGAAAGTGGCTTTCATCCAGTTTGCCCAAAGAGAGTGGGAATGACAGCTGAGTAGGTGGAGGAAATGTTGCAACAACACAGCTTTATTCCAATCCAACAGATTTTTAAGTCTTAATCCTCCCTCATCCTTGGGTAATGTGATATTAGCCCATGCTACTTTTGCACCATACTTACTCAAGTATACTTGTTGACCACGTATACTTGCGTGTTGTGCGTAATTAGATTTTACCCAACAACACCCAGATTCTGTACGTCACGAGTGCATCATTCATCCCAGCATACATCATTATAAACTGAAATATAACAACAAACATTCTGAATTCACAGGTTCTAATACCTTATAACCTTGTTCATTACAAGTAATGATAATTACATTATTATTTTCATCTCACACGAGTGACTTTCATCCGCCACCAAGGATACATAACTGTTCATTAACTAATCTATAGTTCAATTTCATCTTTCTACATTACAAGTCTTCACTTGATCTTCACGCTCATTCACATACTAAATGACACTTCATCTGGATACCATCAGATTGATCTTCACGGGATCCTTAAGTTCTTCTAACATAGTTCGCTGAAAATGTTTTTCATTTAAAGCAAGTGTGAGCATTCAATTGCCCAGCAAGTCATAATAGTTGAACAAATAACTTTAAGAATTCAAACATTCCTATATAACTTTGATAACCGAACAAAGGTTATAAAGCAGCTCGAATAATATGAATAGTTCTGATTCTTATCATTTTAAAACATTAGTTACATTCACTTTGTAATACTTTCATTCTCTACTCTCTTTCATACACATCCTTTCTGGCTAGAATCATTAGCATAGACTTAATAATAATGAATCATATATAAACAGAGAATTCTTTTATTGAACAGTTCAATCACAAAACTGTGACGCCCCCAAATCCGTGTAACATCGATTACAAGACATGGTGCTCATGATTAAACTCACACGTATTCAAATACAATTCAATTACATAACATGTTGCTACGTATAGGCCACATGGTTAAATAAAAGAATCTGGGAAACATAAATTTCTGACATTTTTTCGGACCAAAACTGTAACACCCCCTTCCCGAAAAGGTCATGTGCAAAGCACAACAAACCTCAAAATTAGTAAACATAGCACTAATAACTTCAAAATATTAATAATGGAGATCCATTAATAAAGTACTAAATACAATTATCTAAACAGAGTCAAAATAATCAAAACTTAAAATCGAATCAACTTAGATGGTCAAAGGCAACTCTCTCATAAAACTAACCCTGAATCACCCTTGCAAACCTGCCGGAAGAAAAACACAGCATGAGCCAATTGCCCAGTACGGATACAGATATACAAAAGATATACGAAAACAACTAAGACAAAATATTGAACAAAGCCTCAAGTGTAAATACGGACGAAAATATAATCTCTAAAGATCTAAATGGAATATATTTGAATGAACAGAATTGACGAAACCAATAGAAGAATAAAGAAATAACGAACTAAAGTAACTAACTCAATGAATCGAACTGAACATAAATAAACAAAACTAATACAATGAAATAATAGGTTGAATCAAATGATTGGGTGTTATTTCATACAGAGTGAGCTCAGAAATATACATTGCCACACAGGCAAGTCAAAACAATGCCACACAGGAAAGTCAAAATAATGCCATACATGCAAGTCAAATGATGCCACACAGATAACCAAAATAATTCCACACAGGCACATCACACATTGGACTGCGAATCCAAATGTATGTAAATCGGATAGGTGTGTTTGGCACAACATCACAAATCCATAGAACAGAAAACTAGGGTTAACCCATACGCCTCCCACAACAAAACACCAAATGGCCCATTTCCTCCAGAGCCCAAACGGAGACGCCGTGGACTAACCACACCACCACGGAAAGTGTCATGTCTCTCGTGCCAAGACGACATGCTTGTGGTACCCCCACAGGTGTTTATAGCTCAAGTATACCCTACGGTATATTCTAACAAAAATACCATGTCACAACACATGCGACATAATACGAACAAAAGGGTTTTATATGTACATGTTGAGCCAAATCAAATAATAGTCACAAGGTCTCAAAAAGAAGGTAGCAACATGTATCGCTCTACAATTATCAAAAATAAATAGTACTAAACATGATAACCTAATTCAAAGAGTACAAATACGAGTCATATGTATCAACTCCAAAATGAAACTAATATATTTATTTCACAAGAAACAATTATGTGAAATCATAATAGAATTCGAAATAAGAAAATAAACGAACAAATCAAATTTAATAAGAGTATCGCTGAAAGAGTACGGAATCTGTACCTGGATTAAACAAGGTAATACCCAAAAGTTATATTCCAAATGTAACTCTTTAAATCCCCTACGTTCGAACTAATTACACAAATTAATAAAATAAATTAATAATTTTTTTTGTTAAATTGCTAATTACCAATTTCTTCTTCTATTTTTTTTTACTCATGTTATTTTTATTATTATTAGTATTTTTTAAATTATTATATTCACATAAATTCTCAATTTAAACTTCCAAATAGTTTAATATAATACCATAGCAAATATTATAACAATTGATTTTTTGATATAATCTTAAAAAAATTATAAGTTTATTCTAGGTACAAACCTTTTAAATATAAAGTAACCTCCGTTTCAAACAAAGTAGTGATAATTCAATTCATAAACTTTGAATATATTTAGATCAAACGCCATACTCACATGATGTTTTATTATTTAAATTATGAAGTTACTTCTCTTCTCTATATGATGTCATGACAAATGCTAAAAACAGAATAAAAAATTTACCCTTTTCATCCCATGAGTTTTTTTTTATTCTTATTGAATTTGATACTTTTTAATTACTATATGCCGGCTATAAAAAAATTTAATGGAATAACTCACCTGAATAATAATTCATCTTATTCCTTCAGCCGCCTTCCCACTTCTTTTCCTCAGCCAGTTCGTAACAATTGTATGTGAGGAAGATTAGATTTTAGTTGTTTATTTATTTATTAACAGATTTATTATTCTCCTAATTATAATAGGATTTAATATTACCTACATATAATTTAACCCAATAAAATTGAAGCCCAAATTAATGTACATAAATATAATTTGATCCAAACATAAGAAAAGCCCAATTAAAATATTTAAAATATGAAATTAAATTCCAATTATTATTATTTTTATTTTTATTTTTATTTTTATTTTCTAGGTATTACAAAAACCTCCATCAAGAATCTGCATAAAATATGCTTAAGGGTCTCAAGTCGGAAAACCTTATTTTCCATAATTATGACATCACATATTTAATTAAACTCATTTATCCATATAACATCATTTATATGAAAAATACCAAATCAGTCTCAAAAATATTTTTTTTCAAGGATTTTGTATAATATATTCCCACACTGAACATAAATTTTTCGCTGAATTTTTAAAATCCATCTACTACTATTAAATAGGGACATAATAGCCATTCTCATATTTTTCATAAATCGAGATTAGCTCCACAAATTCTGAAATTTTCAGGGTTAACTCCTGTTATATACATGTACTTCTAGTAATAATTTCGTAATTTTTGGACTTATACACAGAGAGTTATTCAGGTATCTTTTCAAATAGTGTCCTTAGCCGTAAAATCCATAACTCTCAAGTCGTATGACCAAAAATTCTCAAGTTTTTACAGGACCTTCATATCTTCTTATATTAATACTCCAAATTTTTCCAGAATTTTTAAAGTAAAAAATAGTGGACGAAAATGCCCCCGAGACAGATTGATCCAAACAGTCCCAAGAAAGACATCAAATTTTTATTTCTTGCAACCACTTTTGCTATTTTATTCCTACTAATCTACATATGATATGACCATGATACTTGGACACAATAAGCTTCATATAGCAAGGTATTTTACAAAAATATAACATTCATGAAACTAGCAAGCTAAGACCACAAACCAATTGCATAGAAAAACATGCCAGCACTGGTTCTATACTTGGGAAAAATCTAGAAATTCCAGATTTTTTGCATATTTTGTTATGAACATGCTTGCTTAAGATTTTTATAACTTGCTCATTATAACTCCGATTCTAACGAAATTTGGGCCAGATTAGACTTCATACTACATACTATTTTATAAAATTATTGCATACGCTAATCGATTCATATAAACCACGAATCCAAGGCTCCGAAAAATCCAAAAATAACATATTACACTTTTTAACCAACTTTGACAAAAATCATGATTTTGATTCTAGCATGCATGGATTCGATTCCTACTATCTAGATCCCATCTACTAACATATATGAACATATTACAACAAACAAACTCACTAAATTACCATGATTTGAATAAATTAGCAACTAAGAGGCATTTTCTAGCAATTTTCCTTGAAAATATATAAAGGTTCATGAGTTGCTTACTTGATGTGAATTTCTTCTTGTTTAGCTTCTGAAAATCCTCCTCACTTGCTTACTTGATGTGAATTTCTTCTCTCAATTTCTCTCCATGTTTACTCACTTGGTGGAATTTTCTTAAAAGAAAAGGATGTTTGAGTGATGTGTATATATGTATAGCTTGATAGAGTCTTTTGATTCCCATAACCCCCAACTCTAATTATTAGTTACTCACAATACTTAATAATACAATAATTTAGTTAATTAATAGGAAGAATGTGGGAGTTAGAAAAAATAAAAGGATTTTGGTTTTAAGGAATAAAATAAAGTACTCCCACCTTAGCTATTATGTAATATATTTATACTCCCTCCCTTGTCCCATTTCGTGAGTCACAAGGGTTCCACCAGCTGCTGACTTGTTTAAATAAAACATTATAAGAATCAATTAATCAATTAATAAATTACTTTGACCATTTTGTCCTTCGTAGCCGAACGTTGCGAAACTTATATCGATTCTTACTAAAGTCGACGTTCCGGACGTCATGGGACTATTCGTTTAGTCAAATTCACCTCTGAAATTCGTAGTTGACTTTTTGTTAAAAAGTCAACCGTGACACTTTTTCGTGATTTCAGTCTATCCTGACTAATTTTGACGTTCCAGACTCGAATACGCAGTCCGTGTCTCTAAATTCCGCTCCGAACTCCAGCTCATGTTTAATACCATCCCACGTAATAAATAGAATAATTCACTACTTAATCAATTTAAATAGTTAAATAAAACTAAACTAACCGTTTAAATACATCTCATCACATATCTTGAAATAACACATATATGTACAACACATATACATCTAATAAATGAAATCACCCAAAAGTTTCATATAAATTCATTTATTGATAATTCTTAAATTACATAGAAAATCTCGGATATTACATTCACCCTCCCTTATAAGGATTCCGTCCCCGGAATCATTACACATCAAATAAAAAGATTAGTGTAATTTTTAATCATTTTCTCCTCGAGTTCCCACGTAGCCTCATCGGCGTTGTGGTTCCTCCATACTACCTTAACAGAAGGTATTATCTTATTTCTAAACACTTGTTCTTTTCTATCGATTATCTGGACTAGACTTCATAGGTTAAGTCCTTTTCAAACTGAATAGGTTCATACTCTATGACATGCTTGTAATCCTGCTTATAGGGTCGTAGGACTGAAACGTGGAACACGTTGTGTATATGTTCTAACTCCGGAGGTAAAGCTATTTCATAAGCTACCTCACCCACTCACCTCAACACTTCGAAGGGTCCTATGAATCTGGGACTAAATTTTCCCTTCTTCCCAAATCTCATTTTCCCTTTCCAAGGCGACACTTTCAAAAACACATAAGTTCCGACGTCGAAGTCTCGTTGTTGCCAATGTTGATCTGCATATTTCTTCTGTCGATCTTGAGCCATCACTAGACTCGCTCGTATTGTTTTGATCACATCGGCAGTTTATTGCACCAATTCTGGCCCCTAGCAAGTGTCGTTCTCCCACTTCATCCCAGTACAATGGCGTTCTGCATTTCCTTCTATATAAAGCTTCATAAGGTGGCATACCAATGCTCGCGTGATAACTGTTGTTGTACGCAAATTCCATCAACTGTAGGTGGTCATCTCAGCTCGCTTTAAAATCCATAACACATGCTCTCAGCATGTCCTATAACGTTTGAATAGTTCTCTCGCTCTGCCCATCTATTTGAGGATGATACGCCGTGCTCAACCTCAGCTGCGTTCCCATACGTTCTTGAAAACTTCTCCAAAAATTTGCTATGAATCGCGGATCGCGATCTAACATAATTGATACAGGTACCCCGTGTCTGGAAACAATCTCTTTGATGTAAAGCTTTGCCAACTGATTCATGGTATATCTGATCTTGATTGGCAAGAAATGCGCTGACTTGGTCAATCGATCAACGATCACCCATACTGCATCGTAACCATTATGCGTAGTTGGAAGTCCTACCACGAAGTCCATCGTGATATGCTCCTACTTCCATTCCAGGATTTCTAAAGGTTGAAGTAACCCGCTCGTTTTCTGATGTTCCGCCTTAACTCATTGGCATATTAAACACCTGTTGACGCACTCTGCGAATTCTCTCTTCATAATGGGCCACCAATAATATTGGCGAAGATCTTGATACATCTTTGTACTTCCCGGGTGGATTGAGTAACTTGAGCTATGAGCTTCCTGCAAGATTTCTTCCTTTAATTCAGACACCGCTGGCACCCAAATTCTCTTCTCAAATCTTAATAATCCATCACCACCCATACTGAATTTAAGCTCTGCTCCATCTAAAATTCCTTTCCTCACCTTCTCGCATTCCTCATCGCTACCTTGTGCTTCCTTGATTTTGTCCAATAGAGTCGGATGAGCCTCCATTGCGAACAATTTCCCCTCTGTCTCCCTCGGACTTTTTATCTCAACTTCCAATCTAGCCATCTCCTTAATTAACTCCTCTTGAGCTGTTAGCATTGCCAACCTACCACTTTTTCGCTTAATAAGATCATCCATTACCACGTTAGCTTTTCCTGGATGATATAAGATATCCCAATCATAATCCTTTATAAGCTCCAACCATCTTCTCTGTCTCATATTCAACTCCTTCTGCGTGAAGATATACTTCAGACTTTTATGGTCCGTGTATATTTCACAACTTACACCATATAAATAGTGCCTCTATATCTTTAGGGCAAATACTACCACCGCCAATTCTAGGTCATGGGTAGGATATCCCTTCTCCTAATCCTTCAATTGACGCGACGCGTACGCAATAACTTTACCATGTTGCATAAGCACACATACAAGTCCTTTGTGTGACGCATCACTGAAAATCATGAACTCACCTGTATTGTCAGGTAAAGGCAACACTGGTGCTTCACTTAGTCTTTTCTTAAGTTCCTTAAAACTCTATTCACACTTCTCCGTCCAGACAAATTTTACCGACTTCTTCATTAAATTTGTCAACGTTCCCGCTATCTTTGAAAAATCTTAGATAAACCGTCTGTAATAGCCTGCCAGACCTAAGAAACTTCTTACTTTGGTCGGTGACTTTGGTTGTTCCCAATTCTAAACCGCTTCCACCTTCGCTGGATCCACGAAAATTCCGTCCTTGTCGATTACGTGGCCCAGAAATTGAAATTTCTCCAACCAGAACTCACACTTCCAGAATTTTGCGTATAACTTGTCATTCCTTAACTCCCCCAATACTAACCTTAAATGTTCAGTATGATCTTCCTGAGTCTTGGAATAGATCAGGATATCATCTATGAACACAACTATGAATTTATCTCAGTATTGCTTGAATACCCGATTCATCATGTCCATAAACGTTGTTGGCGCATTTGTTAACCCGAACGACATCACCAGGAACTCGTAGTGGCCGTAACAAGTCCTGAACGTTGTCTTAGGTACATCATGACCAAATACATTAAACACAACAAGATCTAGGGATGCACTGAAACGTTGTCGAAAATTTACGGGTATTCGGGGATTTTACGGTTTTCTAGAAATCAACTTTGTGCTTGAACAGTCTACTTTGACCATCCACTATATTCAATCTATTTGTGATTTAAGGGATCTAAAGGCATATATCCATAGTGCACATAACAGACTACAACTTAGATATAACAACATCATCAAACAACATAACACTTGACAGATCTTGGGCTAGCAAAATCCTGCCAGGCACTGAAAACGAGTTTCTGGGTAGCCCATAAACTCCTGGTCATGCTCGGTCAATGGGTTTTGACCAAGAATAACATGAAACCTAGACATGTAATTGTTGTTATTACACTTCCAGATCACAGACCACATATCAAACTACATATCTAAAACATAAAACAACAAAAAGCATGATCATGCAAGAATCTAAAGCCACTGACATTCATTGTCAGACCACAATTTTAAACTTTTTTTAGATTTTGTAAATCATCAAATACAAGCCTATAGATGTTATGGATCTAACATCTATCAACCAAGATCATCAATATACACTACATACAACATGTTTTAGCACTTAAACACCAAATCCAATATAGCATACAAGATCAAAATTTTTAGTTTAGGTTTATACCTTTCTTGGACAATTTCTTGACCTAGTCTTGCTGATCTGTTATGGAGAAGGTAGGGACTTGGTTTAGAACTGGTTTAACAAAGAAAATTCGTGGGCTAGAGAAAAGATATCCTTGTTGAGTATTTGGTCACAAAAGAGGCTTAGAAATGAATTTTCTCTCTCTTAATCTCTATATATATTACATGGATGCAATGTATGCAACTGAATATGGCTGATGTGCTGGAGATTTTAAGTCAAAAGAGTAGATAGAGTTGTTAAGCAACTAAAGTTTTGGCCATTTTGACAAGTTAGCTTAATAAAATATGCACAAGGGTAGTTTGAACAATTGTCTTGTGATTTTAATGCTAGTTTTGTAATCTTGGTAAACCCTTAGGGTTTAGCACAATGAATTTGTAGGGCTTCCAACTAGGGTTTAAAATAAAAATTTAGTTTCTAAAAATCACAAATTATGGTTTTCTAAAATAGTTTAGGTTTTTAATTACTTGGAACTTGCTAATTAGGTTTTTTTAAGACCCACTAATTAGCATTAAGCTTTCCAATTAGCGATTAGGGTTTATAATTAGCAAATTAGGGTTTATAATAATTAGGGTTTTCCCTACTTAAGACTAAAATCTACAATACATGTCATTATTCATATAACACAATCACTACATAGTCGTGAATCTCCCATTTGAGTTTAAAGAAATATGGTTGAACAAATTAATGCTAGGGTTTGGTCATGATACACCATAATTGACCAACAATTATCAGTCCACACATACAGTACATATTAATAGCACTGAAATATAATTAATATAATATTATTATTCGCATTCCTTGTTTAAAATCCAAAATTAGTGTTTTGATTTCATATCTGATTTACCTTACATATATAAGTATTAATTAAGTTAAATAATTAATCTTAATTAATCTGAAATAAATTTATATAATAAAATAGTTATTATAATAATTCTATTAATCATTTCATATATTATTTAAATAATATATAATCATATTTTCATGAAAAATAAATAATAAAATATTTTACTATAAAATTAATTATTATAAGAATATACTTTATAATGATCAAAATTCTAAAAATAAAATTATTTGTAATAATTAATGTAATAAATAAATTTTATTTATCATATATATACACACACACACACACACACACACACACACACATATTTCCACCTTTATAAAACAAAAATTATACGCAAAATTTCTGATTTAATTATATAGAAATATAGGGTTATTACATTCACCCTCCTTTATAAAAATTCTGTCCCCGGAATCACCATTTTAAAACTTATACATACAAGGGTACATAGCATACACAGTCATTGCAAGTAGATCTCGATCATAATTGATCGAACCGATCTTTAAATATTCAGCATAAAGCTTATCATTTTGATTAAACAGAAATTTGATTTCTAAAAGAACTCAAATTCCTCCTTTAAAATTTCTTTATAAAATAATTTACTATAAATATATAAGAAAATCATATATAAGAAAATAAATTTTATTCGAATAATACCTGGAGTTGCATCCCCATCTGCCACAGTATTTTGAACAGTCATGTTGAAGACTCTTGCGGTTGATTCTGTTAGTTTGTTTGTTGAAGTTGGTGTGAGACCCCCAAATCCGGGTCCCAAATCACCACGGATCTGGTACAATCATTCTATAACTATTGCGGAAGATATAAACATAAATTATTTATACAATACACTTTACACATTACCCCAAGGTCGAAAACCTTCACTTAATACACAATACATAACTTATTTGACATACAACAACATTAATATATAATACTTATACAAATTTAACTACACACATAAACTTAAAGTTGGATCTGCCTTTAACCTTTCCTTGTGTCCGACGTATTTGCCTTAATCTGCAATGTTTTATCATGATATAGCAAAGGTGAGCATGAAGTTTTCCCAGCAAGTTTAAGTATATTTGAGGATATATCATGATTGAAAGAATTAGAATAATAAGCTAGCTATAATTCAACATTATAGTTGTGAATTTTGCACGAACAAACTTTTGACTGAACAAACATTGGACATGAACAAATATATATATATATCTGGACCGAATGGTAATGAAGGTGATCAACCTTTCATACCTGAAACATGCAGTACGCACAGAGTGCAATTTGATAATTCTTAAACATTGCAATCAGAAATGATTAACCACAAGCATAATTGAATAATACAACTCGAGGTCGAGTTAAAGAAAACTTGCATGTACCGTTGATTACCGCAATGCAATTTATATCGCTTTATCCGAAGACCTAATATTAGTAATATAGATCTCCAATATTACAATAATATCATCACAATATAATATATATATACATAGAATAACCTAAACACATAACACATAACCCTATCAGTCTACAACACACATAAGACTCGGTATCAAGTCAAACACTCAAATTTCGCCTTCAAAATTTCTTTATAATTTACTATATTTAAGAAACATCATATATACGAAAATAAAATTCATACGAATAATACCTAGAGTTCCATCCCTGGCTGCTATGGTATCTTGAACCGTCATGTTGAAGACTCTTGCGGTTGATTTTATTGAAGTTGGTCCTGTTATCGCCAGTGTTCCGCTGCCTTTCCCCGCATTCACGCTTTCTATATCCATTCTCCTTTTCAGACAGTCCTTTACCTTATGTTTTGTTGATCCACACAGAAAACACCCATTGCTCATCCTAGGATTGGGACAGTTAAGAGACATATGTCCCTCCTGCCCACACTTGTAGCACACAAACTTACCCTTAAGACACTTCACTTTGAATGATTCTTCCCACAATTCTTACCTTTGCCACTCGCTTCTTCACACCTTCACCTTTGACTGGATATTTCCAAAATTGTTCCCCTTTCTTTTTGCATTCCCACTACCACTACATGCTTCTACCTTCCCGGCTCCTTCACCCTTATTCTTTCTTTCCTTATTGTAGAGGCTCATTGAGACGCCCCCAAAATAGGTATACAACACCCATTCTAAGTCGCCAAATACATGAATACGAAAAGAAAACTACTACAACTTCGTTATTACAATTGTCATGCAAAATACAACAACACATACTGTGAGTTTAAATACAAATATTGTCTTCTAGACAATATCCACACTCAGATAAAGTCCTCATTACAATTATTGATACACTATTTTACAAAAATAGTGAGGAATTTACCAAAAACAATCATCTAGGACCATCACTCATACCCCGACTGGTTCTTGCTATATTCTTGATTCCTGAGAAGAAAAATGGAACAAAAAGAAAAAGGGTGAGCTCAACTAGCCCGAAGAAGAATATTATGACTAAGATAATATACAACAAATTATCCTTCGTCTTCAACGAGGAAAAATCTAATAAAATATAATGAAATAATAAGTTTTAGATCAACAATGCGGTGTAAACAATAATTCATTAGAAGAGTTAAGTAGAGAATAAAATCTATAATCATCTATGAATTTAAAAGTCCATCATCAATATTTTATCCCTGTAACATCAATCAATATACATCTTGCATCAAATATTCATCTTTTGCACTCTGAGGCGAAAGATATTCATTTGTATCACTAGTTGGTCATATTCATCTCAACACCTGTTCATCTTTGAACTACGGGCCAAAGATATTCATCAGGTAATCATTCATCTTTGCACTACATGTGACACCCCCAAATCTAGGTACTTCATTCCCACAAGATTTGGTGTTCACTTGATAAAAACATTCATATCTAACTACCTAATCATAATAAAATTGAATAATAAAACCTTCCTATTAAAGGATTATATTAATAAAAATCTCCCAGGTTGTCTAACCTTTAAATATAATCATTCAAATGCGGAATTTAAATAAGTTCATTACAATCATTAAAATAAAATCTGATAATAAAATATCAACATGTTACAAGTCTTCAAAATTTGTTCATCTTTCCTTTTCCTTTACTGGTGCTAGGTACATCGACCTTCTCATCCTTAGCTGTAATAGTTATATAAGCAAGAGTGAGCAACAAAGCTCACTTGAAACAACAATGAATAAAAAAAAATCTTTACAACAAGCTTTGCCAAATAAGAACTCAATAAAAATGAACAATATGTTACTATCAACATTACGAAATATATAATCGAGGGTCCAAAGACCACGAACTATGTCCATAGTTATAAGTAATCTTTCAACTTAAACTTTAATTGATCATAAGACTATAGGGACTCCTCGTACTTGGGGGATCGACCCTTTGTACAATGTATTGTGCATAAACATTTCAACATGAAAGCGTAAATTATCCCCTAATATTAGGGTTGTTTCATCTCAAGATTTAGAGTACAAGTCCGCACCAAAGTAAGTTTGGTTTGGATACATTTCAAGGTAATTTAGGTTTAACGAACATCAACTAAGGATTAGTTGAATAAAAATTTCAGAACTATTCATACTAAGGTCATGCTTTAGGGATAAGCTAAAAGCATAAACATTGAATAATTATAATGTACCTTGCTTGAACAATATTAAGCCAATGTTATTTAAAATTGAGTACGAAGTATGCATAACAAATAGTAAATTGAACGATAAAACTTGTTCAACATTTTTTTTTTCGCTAAGTTTGTTTGTATATTGAAAAGAAAAGAGATAAAACAATAATCATTAAGGCATACCCCGAAGCTTTTGATAGAACCACGTGGACACAAACCCCAAAATGGACAACAAGAGACTAACAACCAAGCGAAATGAAAGAACAAGCAGACATTACTAAGCGGAGACAATAGTAAAACAAGCATGAAAACCTTAAACAACTTAAACAACCAATCGATTAAAACCAAGCAACCAAATGAATGGAAATGAAGATAGGCCGGAATCGCTTCTGCGATGGCGAAGAGGATCTTTGAAGCATAGGAAGAACTACGAAAAGCCCGATGGAAGGGTCAACCATAGAAGCCGAACTCAAGCCGAAAACCCAAGATCCCCAGGCGTCCAAGACCGAATCTGAAGCTGCACTATAGTAGTAAGAAGAGGATCAGAAGCCTAGGAAGAACTACAGTGCCCGATGGGAAGGCCAACCATAGAAACCAACCCCAAGTACAAAACCAGCATTCCCAGTGACCAAGATCGAATCGAATCGCAAAAAGTGGCCAAGAGGATCTGAAGCCTAGGAAGAACTACAAGTGCCGGAAGGAGAGGGCCGACCGTAGAATCAGAACCGAAGTCGAAACCAAGATCCCGACATCCAAGACACGAGGTGAACCACGAAAGCGAACTAAGATGCTAAGCCCAGATGTCATTGATCCTTTCTTCGCCGAAAGCGAACCCATGTCGGACTAAAGATGCTTGAACCCATAACGAGCGAAATAATAAATTTGAACCAACTCATTGAAGAGGCCGAATCGCCATGGGAGCCGAATCATGAACCGTATGGAAGCTAAATTTCCAACACAAAAGAAGCCAAATCGATAATCTCATGCGAGTGCCAAGGAGCACATGACTACATCACTCCGCATTCAGTAGTCAGGCCGAAACAAAAAGCGGCAACAACAATTCTCAACAATTTCTACACTCCCATACATCCAAAACATCGGTCTATAGCCATACATTTGAGAGTAGGATTGCTGCGAAAGCGGTAAAAGGAATTTAGAAGACGAAGAAAGCCTTGATTTGATGTCATTCAAAATATCCACGACCACGACACTCAAGGGCTTTTGATCCGATCATGGACAAAGGAGTTCCTAGCTGCCTAAAGTTTGTACCGGTAGAAGCCAATGCAAGCTTTAGAATATTGGACCTAGTGTTACTTCCACTAAATTGGATAACGAAGTTAACGAGGTCATCCCACCTCATTGGAGCGTTATTCCATCCTCCAACAACCGTAAGCAGAGGAGAAAGCGGATGATGAATAGTTACATTCAAAAAATTGGGAAAAAAGTTTCATCATGAGTTCTTGCAAGAAGAAGGGCATTTTAGAGGGCGAAAACTCAAGTATGATAAAAATCTATCATTAGTAGGTAATCGCCCGCGTAAAGGCCGACCGAAAGGGTAAAAAAAATCTTAGAGGAATGTGAAGAGGTGCCATAAAGTTTGAGCCCAAGGTACCTTATGAAGCGGATGATCGAATAAATTCCAAATGATGGAGGCTTTAACTAATTTAATCTCACTTGAACCCCATAAAATTCTATCCTCGGATGACGACGGGCGGGGATAGAATCAAACCGAATCAAAAATTGCATAACCTCGTGGTGGTTGCTAGATGTTAATGACCAAGCACCCAATGTTGCAATATCGAAAATCTGAGGCATTCACCTAATTACGGTATTGTAGAAAGCGGCCTTGAGATGGGTTAATGGCTTGACCATTAAACCACGGATCATGCCATAGATGAAGGAATTTCCATTTCCAACCCGAGTAATGAAGGAAATTAAGAATGCGGTGGGACGTAATTTAAGATTCTTCACGCCAAATCCAAGAACAATTCGGTAGAATAGGGACATGCGAAAAATTATAACGAAAGAAGCACAGTAGAATTGACCCACTTAGCCCACAAGGAGGTTGGAGAAGGTGAAATAACCTTAAGAAGATGGAGAATGATGAGAGCCGAATTCCAATCGGTGAGATTTTGATGGCTAGGCAGCGCTTCATCGAAAGGGAGGGCTAAATCTTTCCAAGATACTTTATAACCATGGCTAAGAAGAAGAACCTTTCCATAGAAATCTACAAAGAATAGATTGAATAGCTCTCAAGACCAGATTTAGGAAGGATAAAATGGGTCTGCCCAATAAAGTGGATAGCAAAAAAGCACTACTCTCGATTAAAAAGCACTCTACCAAAGAAAGGAAAGGGATCGCGAGGTCCAAGAGGAAACCCGGCCTGTAATTCATTGAATCAAAGGCTGACAATCAAAGTGAGACAGACGAGAGGAGATAAGGGGGACCCCAAGAAACCTGATTGGCAAAACACCTATCGGAAATCACAAAATCTAGTAAATACTCTCCTTGGCATCATTTGGAACGTTGGCGAGAAAGCACATGCTTTTAAGAGCATTGGGAATAAGGCTTGAGTACAAGGAAAGGATTGAATCTGAGGTGGATAATAGAAATCGAAGTCGAGTCCATAGCAATGAAAAAAGAAGAAGCATCATCGATGAAAGCATACATGCATAATTTTACAAGGCTCGGTTTTCCGGTGAAATTTGAAATCCAGGCGATGAGAGTTTCCTTAGAGATGATCATGGATAATGCTTCCATTGCAAGGATAAGCAATTATGGAGATAAGGGATCACCTTGCCTAAGTCCTCTAGCACCCTTAAAATAGCCAACAAAGAGCACCATTAATTTTGACCGAGAACATAGGTGTAGTGATCAACCTTTAATCAAGTGGATAAAAATAGGAGGAAAGCTGGAGGAGGCTCAAAGAGATCCAAAAGAAATCCCAGTCAACGGTGTCAAAGGCTTTCACGGATATCAATTTTGAGAGCTGACGTCTGCAGAGGGCTGAGAGTCGGTGATAATTCCTAAAGAGTTCTGTCTTGAGAAGAATATTGTCACTAATACTTCTTCTGAGATGAAAGCAGATTGGGCGTGATCAATAAGAGAAGGCAAAACACACTTAAGCTATTGGAAAGGATTTTTGCTATACATTTATATATTGTATTCTTGCGAGGAGATTGGTCCGAAGTCCGGCATGCAGGAAGGGTTTTCGATCTTGAATCAAGGCAATGATAAGGCAGAGTTGACTCCACCCACGGAAGGTGCCCAAGATGAGGAAAAAAGGAATGAAACGACTTTAGAGAAATCATGACCTACCAAATCCCAACGATGAATGAAGAAGTTAACGTTGAAACCGTCGAGAAGTGGGACTTTTATTCTTCTTCATGATGAAGCACCTCGAGATTTCAAAGCGTCTAGAATAGGAGCGCGGAGCGGCAGGCACAGGCAAGGGAGATCCTTTTGGTAACAATATTCTTAATCTCATCTTTACGGTGGTAGGTACTAGGAGAAGTTCCCAATAAGTTACGAAAATAATCCACTTTACCTTCCTCAATACCCAACTGGTCTTCAATAAGGGCACCAGAGCTGTTGAAGCTATGATTCCAGTTGTTCCTAATAACATTAACAAAGAATTTCGAGTTCTTATCACCCTGGGCAAGCCAAACCATGTGAGATTTCAAGAAGAAGGAGAGATTCTTCAAGGGCGAAGGCATTCCAAAAGGACTTGGAGCATATAGATTCTTGGGATAACAAAAGGAGCATTAAGAGGATCGGCACAAAGAAATCCCGAATAGCGACCAATTGGTCTTATGCAAGTAGCTAACATTGTTCATGAGATTGCCATTCGAAGAGTTTAATGACACAAGGCCCTCTTGGTGAGACGCAGCGACTTCTCATTGAAGATAAAAAAGCATTCCTCGAACACTAGAATTCCAACATTAAAAAGCAATGAGAATTGAAACCATCCAATTCAAGCAAGAAATTAAAAATTGGAAAGGCTTCACAGAGTCTCCTTTTATGGAGGCCGTATTAAGAATGGCCGGCAATGGTGCGAAAGACCTCTGGGACCAAAAGGTGGCTTGTGAATCCGGCGTTGAGGAGAACCGGGAAGAGTTGCCCAAGGCCCTATCGAGTTTCACGTATATAGGATTATTGACTTGGCGGTTCCACCATGTGTGTTGAGGACCAATAGCTCTAATATCTTCTACCCCAATATTTTCCAAGCAATCGAAGAAGTCGGATATTCAATATTCGGGGATCGAGTCTCCCCTTCCGCTTCGAAATACTCTTGATAGTATTGAAGTCCCCATGATACACCAAGTGTCGGGAGAGGAAAAGGATTCGATTCGCCCATATAGTGCCTCCTTTCTCGACCACGAAATTTAAGCCATAAACAATAGAGACCAAGATTGAGTGCTACCATGGAAGGTAAAATCCTAAAATGGGACAGGTTAGGCGATTGGAAAAAGTATGCACTCTCCATATATTGGGATCCCAACCCACCCATATTACATCATTAGAATGATAGTCATAGTTATAGACCCAAACCCAATTCTGACAGATTGCCCTCGAGATTCTAGGAGCCTTGGGAGCTTTAACTCTAGTCTCAATAAGCCCCACAAAGAGATATGGTTGCTAGATAGAAAATTGCGAACAAAAGCACCTTGGGCTTCTTATTTAAACCCCGACATTATAGGAACAAAAATATGTCATTAACAAAAGGGAAAGCAAGCACAACTAAGGAGGAAGACCCCTTGGACCCTTATTCCTCTTCTTTGAATTACGAGAGGCTCTTTATCAAGCCCTAGCCTTATGTTTCAACTCCTTGCGCTCTATCTCATCAACTTGTTTTACCTTGTCCACGGGGTTTTATGCGGAATAGGGGACTCGGACTCTCTCTCGAGGGGCCAAAGTAAGCAATGGGAGAGAAGAAATTAAACTTTCACGACTAACAAGGCCTTGGCGGAAGAAAGGAAGGTGTTTTAGGTCCTTTAGAAGCGTGGTCCAAGCACCATCGACTTGGGGGAGCGAAGAAGAAGAGCCATGGCATCCTTGGGAATAATAACTCTGGAAGCACTATGGAGGCCTTGGGAACCTTTGCATATTTGAATTAGGGCACTTAGCAAGAGAATGTCCAAAGCATTTACAAAGCGAGCATGAAGGCGGCCTGCTCCGATGATACTCTACCTTACTCGCATGCAGTTTCTTCCACTCTGACATTGCCATCAAATACAAATGGCATTTATAGATCACGGGGAATGAAGATAAGGCTTCCATCTCAATACAAATCTGGGCATAACTCATAGGCTCCAGGTTTAGAGGTCATATCATCAACCAAGCGGGGCCTACCTACAAAGACTAGCAGGATAACTTAATCCTCTTTCGTCCAATAAAGAGAGTGGAATGTTACTTAACTTAACCCGGATGGGAACTTTCTTTGCAATCAGTTTAATGAAATTGACTCCTTCTTGCCACAGTGAAGGCATAGAAGCTTAGATGCAATATACCAAGGTCCGGATGCTGGGACATTATCCCTATCATCACGATGTCGAACTTAAAATAAAGTAGCCCTTATCATGCAAATACACTTTAGAAGCGACCCACAATGCCCCCATAATTTCTTAGCATCTTCAACCAACCTAAAAGGTAATTTGAGTGGTTGAAATGGCCAACAAGACTAGTAGACCATTTGTTAAGACCAAGCTTTAAGACTTCAACAGGAGGGCAAGCTGTTACACTCCCAACCGAGGAGATAGGAGGGAAGAAACTTAACTTGATTTTTCTCGGTGGCGAGTTAGTGACAACAGAGCTCAAGACTTAGGGGTGCGAAAATTCCAAGCAGCGACCTTTGGAGAAGGGGGAGTGGGAAAAGTCCAAGGCAACAGAGAAGGATGAGGAGGCTCCAAACCGCTCTGCTCAGTAAACTAGCAATCTGGGGAACAACGGAAGTCGAGGAAGGCTTAGGCTCTCTGACACGAGAAAGTTTGGACCAAAGGACTATCCACACCAGGTGCGTAAGCGAAATGGGAGGCTAAGAGCGGCCTTGGGAGAGGACTACACCAGAACATTGGCGAGAAGCGACCAGGAGTTCCAATGGAGGAAAGGTTGTTAACATCATCAAGAGGAAGACCAAGCGCGATGATGTAATCCATGAGCTTGGTATTTTTACAATCTCGAAGCGCTTCTTCTCGGCCTGCGATAGAGAAATAGTGAGCCGCTTTGAAAATATCTTGGGTAGCCGAAGAGGAGGTTGGACCTAAGTTTGCCCCAAGTTGAGACTCAATAGAAGAAGATTCATCAGAACTGATGGTGAAAATAGAAGGATTAGGCTCGGAGACTCAATCATAGCAACCGAAGTTAAGGGAGAGCAGGGGTTTGAAACAAGATTAAGAAAAAGGTCACGAGATTGGCTGCTCTCAGAGTTTCCATCCGAGAGATGATGATGGTCCACCATGGCATGCAGGAAGGGGCTGGAGGGGGTGAACAGAGACACTAGAAGGCCGAGAGAGAGAAAGAGGAGGGGAAGGCGGAAAGGGAAAGAAAGATTAGCGAAAAAAGAAGGAGGAGTGGGTAGCAGGGAGGGAAGGGCCTGGAGGACGATGTGGTGGAAATTGAGACGAGAAAACCAAAGAGTAAACAAAAAAGTTTGGTGAGGATGGAAGAGGTAGGTGAGGATGGGCGGGGACTGAAAGGGAAAAAAAATTAACGGTAAAAGGGAAAGAGCAGATGGATGGAGGAAAAGAGACCCGGACTAAAATCCTAAAATCCTAGAATCCTAGAGAGAAGGGAGAGCACATTTCTAGAGAGAGAAACTAACCCATGTATGTTGGGCACGATTCAACATTGGTATATTAGAATATATAAACTTGCATGCTAAATAACAAGTTAAAGACAAGAATAACTTGTTCAATATAAAAATAAGGTTTAGACAACTTGCATCATCATAAACAAATTAGATACAAGAACTTGCTCAATCGTAAGAATAAAATTGCACAATATAATAATAATAGAACTAGCTCAACAAAAGTGTAGAGTTAGAAAACTTACGTAATGTAATCGAATTAGAAACAATAATTTGCTCAATGAAACAATAGATTTAGAGCACTTGCAAAATCGTAAATAAACCAACTCAACAAAAGTGTGGAGATAGAAAACTTGCCTTGCTTGTAGGTTAAACCGTAACAACTCGAATCACAATACCCTATATATGTATGTCATCATGACATAATTAGTCACTACCACATTATATACATAACTAAGTACATTCATCATGTAAGATTTGATTTTTAATCACATAATCACATTACATTAGTAATAAAACTAGTTAATCGTTAATAACATGTTCATTCTTGGTATAGAAATATTGAAATCATAATTTAACAGTACTACTATTAACACATAACAATTTTTCAAACTTTGTGTAAATAAATCACACCTTTAATAGAAACTATTACGCTAACTTTCGCGTTCTGTACCATAGTTTACATCAGGTGGGTGGTTACATGATGAATGTCACACACCACTAAGAGACGTTATGCCAGGCGTGGCGGCTATTGGCTATGTATATATGTATTCTATGACGACGAGACGCAGAACTAACATTTGGCGCTTTAGCGGGACAATTACATCTTCTTTGATCAAGTGCTGCCGGAACTATGAACCTCGGCGACCCGACCTTCGTGATAGCATGAACAAAAGCCATTTTGGCCCTCTGAGCTACTTTCTAACAACCTAATTAACATATAATTCATACGGAGACTTCATATAAACATAATTCAAAGACTCTTAACATGATTTTACCCATAAAACAACATAAGCATCAATTTAAAACAATCAATTTCACTATTTTTTATAAACTTCACTTTTTGACATTTTAGTAAAAATCATCAACGTAGCTTTGTTTTCAAATAGAACAATTAATTCAAACTATTTTGGTTTAGTTTATTAATTACTTTTGAAATCATAGTCAATATATATATATATATATATATATATATATATATATATATATATATATAAAACAACTAATTAAACCTTAATTTTACTTTTAAAACTAAGCCATATTCATATATATTCATATAAACTCAACGTAATATAGTTTTCTTCACAAATTACATATATACATGAATTAATTCATCTATAAACTTATGAACATAACTTTATAACAAACAATTTATCATATAAAGCTATATACAACATACAATTCCACCTTCACAAAGTTTTTTTTTACAGAGAATTCTTGGAACAGAAAACTAAAACTTTAAAAATAAAAGAATTAAGATGATACCTTAGTTTTAGAAGATGATAACTTTCCCTTTGACCAACAATCTTTCTTTTCCCCAATTCTTCTCTCAAAGCTTCTCTAGAATTCTCTCAAGTTTTCTCTCAATTTTCTTCTTCTCTTCTTTTTCTTCTTCCGAGTCTTTCTTCTCTATTCTAATTTGCGTACTAAAATATAACGTATAATAATAATATAGGTATTAAGTATATAATATAATTATAACTTTAACTGACATCAGTTATATTTTTATTTGAAAATCAAAACCAATAAGGCTTGTTTGGCTAGCTAACTAAAAATAACCCATTAAATCTTACACATTGTTTGGTAAAACACATTTAAAATAAAGACTTAATATGCCTTAAGTCTTGTTTGGCAAAACTGAATTAAACTCCTTTAATTTATTTTAATAACTCCTTTATAGTAAGGTTATTTGTCACACTTTTATTTAATTAAATTTTTAATAATCAATTTAATTAATTCCAATAACAATTTATTAAATTACTTTAACATATAAATCAATACCACATAACTATAATTTTCTTTATAATTATAACTTTATTTAATCAACTAACACATCATTTTAATTACAAATTCAAATTAAAATATAATAATTCATTTAATCATTATAACTCTCTAACTTAATTATTAAATGAATTAATATATTATCTCATAATAATTAATTTTCTCAACTCCTTAATTATTTATTTAACAAATAATTCGCCAAAGTAAACCAAATCAATTTAAGCAAATATCTATTCAACGATAAACATATCCATTAAATATTTATATAATTTAATAAATATTTAAAATTATAATTTAAAATTCTGGATTGTTACACTACAGGCCAAAGATATTCATCAAGTATCACCATTAAACACTGAGGATGATAAAAAAACATTTTAGAGAACGAATCCAGTGAGATAAAAGGACAAAGATTAGATATTCGTACTTTAGATAATTCAAGTTCAAAAATACTCCATAATAAACCATAATGGAGAAAAATTCAAGAATGAAGATCAAAACATGGATACAATCAAAGATAGTAACCATACTAGACATCTGGGACGAAAAAGAGAAAATTTTATTTTTCGGTGAATAGCGTCGTATTTGTGAATAGTATCGTATCCGTGAATAGTAACACCGACACAAAAAGGTAGAAATTCCACAATAAACTTCATATCAATATTTTAGCATAATGATATTGAAGAAAATAATATCATTTACGAAGAAAATAACATCCCTTACCTCAAAATAACAGTATTTCTGATAGGAATATTCGGATGTAAAGCCGAAGGAAACTTGCACTGAATAGCAACACTCAAAGTATCTAAACACTCACAAAATACGCTCAATAATATAGAGAGGGAAAACTTGTTTCTGATGTGATTTTCAATTCTAATAAGCACCCTATTTATAGAAAAATGCTAGAACGCCAAAGGAGACTAAATAATAAAATAATATTATTTCTTTTTCTTTCTTCTACGCATGCTAAGTTGGACAATCAAGACCAGCCACCTTTGAACAAAATTTGCAGCCCGCATGTTTTTAACAAAAGTGGGTCCCACCCATAATTTTAATAAAAATATTTAATTTTTGAAACTTCAATAATTCATAATAAATAGCCCTTTTATAAGAAAAATACGAATTTATGTCCATTCCATAGAAAATCGAATTCTCTACAATTTTGCAGAAGAAAGTTTTTCCAAATTCCAAACAGAAAATGTCTGAAATTCACATAGGAATAATTTTTAATACCTCTATTCCGACAAAATACTGATAAAACACCTCAGCATTAATTCCTTCATTTATAATCACATAAAATAAACATTTCCCTATCCTTCATTTATATCCACATAAAATAAATATTTTCTTATCGTATAAATCAATAATTAATTATTCACAAATAATATTACAGAATCACAATTATGACAACCAGTCGTTCCCAGGAAAAAGGGGGCTTTCAGATAAGGATTTCTCCTTACTGGCGCGCAATTAGGTGACCAAATTCCTTTCCTAGACAGAACTTCCTTAGACATTGCCAATAATGTTATCTAATAATATTATTCAAATAATATGAATTATTGATTTGATAATGACAAATATTGTACAGTGACAATTATTGAAACAACAATAATATAAACTATCAATGCAGTAATTATTGAATCAATAAAATAAAATATTGAGCGAAGAATTCTTGTAATAATTATTATAGTGAGTAGCCTTCACGTAAGAATCAATAATTCAAAAATCTTTAATGCAATCTGGTGTCTTGCTTGGCATAACCACGCGTATTCATCGTATTTTAACCACGAAATAATCAACGATGTTAATTGGTAACAATTACGTCGTTATTTATAAAAATTCAAACTTGTCATTTTTTTATCCGACAGTTATTCTGTTATGAGGCCCACAAATGGTTGCGTCGTCATACGAATATTCTCCGATAGCAAGAATATTCCACGACCAAACGAATATTCCCCAACAAACATGAATATTTTATAACCACTCGCTTATTTTGTAAAATTTGCACATTTCACCCATAACCAAAGCATTATATCAAATTAACACCTTATTATTCAAAATAATAATTAGAAGAAATTCAATTTTATTTATAAAAAGTTGGGGTCCTACAACCTTCCCTCCTTATGAAATTTCATCCTCGAAATTGACGTACGTACCTGGTGTTTCGAAAAGGTGAGGGTACCTCGCTTTCATTTCCGATTCTAACTCCCAAGTCATTTCCTCAATAGCACGATTCCTCCACAAAACCTTAACTTGTGGTATAACATTTGTTCGTAGGATATTCTTTTTCCTATCCAAGATCTTAACAGGTACCTCCTCGTGCGTTAAATCTTCAAATTATCTCTGCCTGAGTTCTTGTAATAATGTGGTTTGGGTCTTTCACATATTCTGAAGAAAGATATATGAAAATATTATGAACATGAGACATGCTTGGGCGTAATGTGAGTCTATATAGCCATTTCTATTCGATCAAGAATCTCAAATGGACCAAAAAATCGTGGATTGAGCTTTCCTCTCTTCCCCAAATCTTGTAACTCCCTTCCATGGAGAAATACGTAAAGATACATGATCTCCAATATTAAATTCCGTCCTTTTCGATGAAGATTAACATAACTCTTTTGTCGATCTTGTGAGGTCTTTATATGTTGCCGGATCATTTAAATCTTTTCTGTAGTCATGCGTACTAATTCTGGTCCCAACAACGTTGCTTCACCCACCTCGTCCCAACATACTGGAGAACGACATGTTTCATCCAAACAACGCCTAGAATGGAGGGCCTATACTTGCTTGATAACTGTTGTTGTAGGAAAATTCCACCAATGGCAACTACTTATCCCAACTTCCTTTGAAATCTAGGACACGGAGTCTTAATAAATCTTCAAGAGTTTGAATAGTCCTCTCTGATTGCCCGTCCAATTGAGGATGGTATGCCAAACTAAATCGTAAATCCGTGCCCATATCTTTTTGCAAGCTAACCCAAAATCGTGAAGTGAATCTTGGGTCACGATCCGAAACTATGGATACTGGCATGCCATGCAATCGCACAATCTCATTTACGTACATACGAGCAAGAAGTTCAAGGGAATAAGTCTCACATATAGGCAAGAAATGGGAAGACTTGGTTAATCTATCAATAATAACCCAAATCACATCTATACCTTGAGAAACCTTGGGAAGACCTGTAACAAAATCCATAGTAATGTGTTCCCACTTCCATTTCGGAATCTCAAGTGGTTGCAATGGACCTTTTGGCACTTGATGCTCCGCCTTTACACGTTGACAACTTTGACAGGTTAAACACCTTGAGATAAACTTTTTTTTTTGCTAAGTTTGTTTATATATTGAAAAGAAAAGAGATAAAACAATCGCTAATGGCATACCCCAGAAGCTTTTGATAGAACCACATGGGACAAACCCCAGAATGGACAACAAAAGACTAACAACCAAGCCAAATGAAAGAACAAGGAGCATTACTAAGCAGGACAATAGTAAAAACAAGCATGAAACCTTAAACAACTTAAACAACCAATCAGTTAAAACCAAGCAGCCAAATGAATGAAGCCAAAATGAATCTAATCGATCTTCTTGATGGCGAGTGGATCTTTGAGCATAGGAAGAACTACGAGCCTTGATGGGAGAGAAGTGAACCATAGAAACCAAACCGAAGCCAAAACGGCATCCCCAACGTCCAAGATGAATCAACAAGACTACTGATGGCAAGAAGAGGATGCGAAGCATAAGAAGAACTCACAGTACTAGGAGAGAGAGGTGAACCATAAAACGAACCGAAGGCGAAAACAAAGATCCCCAACGTCCCAAGACAAGAGGTGAACCGGCCGAACCAAGATGCTGAGCCAAGTCACCATCCTTTCTCGGCCGAAAAATCGAACCCAAGTGTCGGATGAAGATGCTCTCGGACCCATAACGAATAAAGCAATAAATTGAACCAAACCATTGAGGCCGAATCGCGCATGGAAGTGAGAATCGCGAACGACCATGGAAGCTAAATTACCACCACGGGAAGAGTTTAATCTTAATGCGGAGTGCGAAAAGCACATAAGCGCATCACGCCGCACTTCTCAGAGTCGCTGGCCGAATCAAAGCGGCATTAACAAATCTCAACCGTATTATAACTCCCAAACATCCAAAACATCCCCGGACTACTGACTATACTCGAGAGGTAGGATTGCTCTCGAAAGCGGCTAAAGGAATTTAGAAGACTAAGAAAGCCTTGATTTGATGTCATTCAAAATATCCCCGACCCACGACACTCAACGGCTTTTTTGATCGATAATGGACAAAGGAGTTCTAGGCGCCCAAAGTTTGTACCTACGGTGAAGGCGATGCAAGCTTTAGAATATTGGACCTGAGTGTTACTTCCACTAAATTGGATAACGAAGTTAACGAGGTCATCCCACCTCATTGGAACGTTATTCCATCCTCCAACAACCGAGCAATGCAGGAGAAGGCGGATGATGAATAGTTACATTCAAAAACAAGTGGGAAAAAGTTTCATCATGAGTTGCTTGAGAAGGGCATTTTAGAGGACGAAAACTCAAGTATGATAAAAATCTATCATTAGTAGGTAATCGCCACGTAAGGCCGACCAAAGGGTAAAAGAGTACCGAGGAATGTGAAGAGGGTGCCATAGCAAATTGAGCCCAAGGTACCTTTCCTCGAGCGGATGATCGAATTGAATTCCAAATAATGGAGGCTTTAACTAATTTAATCTCACTAGAACCCCATAAAAATTCTATCCTCGAGGCCGAGGGAGCGGGATAGAATCAAACCGACTCAAAATTGCATAACCTCGTGGTGGTTGCTAGATGTTAATGACCAAGCACCCAAGTGTTGCAATATCGAAAATCTGAGCATTCACCCAATTACGGTATTGTAGAAAGCGGCCTTGAGATGGGTTAATGGCTTGACCATTAAACCCACTTGGATCATGCCATAGGCCCGAAGGAATTTCCATTTCCAAGCGAGTAATGAAGGAAATTAAAGCGGTGGGGCGTAATTTAAGATTCTTACGCCAAATCCAAAACGTTCGTGCAGGAATAGGGACATGCCGAAATTATGACAAGCAAGCCACGAGTAGAATTGACCCACTTAGCCCACAAGGAGGTTGGAGAAGGTGAAATAACCTTAAGAAGATGGAGAATGATGAGGCCGAATTCAATCGGTGAGATTTTTATGGCTAGATCGCTTCATCGAAAGGGGAGGGCTAAATCTTTCCAAGATACTTTAGAGCCATGGCTAAGAAGAGAAGAACCTTTCCAGAGAAATCTACAAAGAATAGATTGAATAGCTCTCATGACCGATTTAGGAAGGATAAAATGGGTTGCCCAATATGACTGGATAGCAAAAAGCACTACTCTGATTAAAAGCACTCTACCCGCAAAGGAAAGGGATCGCGAGGTCCAAGAGGAAACCCGGCCTGTAATTCTTTGAATCAAAGGCTGACAATCAGAGTGAGAGAGACGAGAGGAGATTAGAGGGACCCCAAGAAACCTGATTGGCAAAACACCTATCGGAAATCCTAAAATCTGGTAAATACTCTCCTTGGCATCATTTGGAACGTTGACGAGAAAACACATGCTTTTAAGAGCATTGGGAATAAGTCCTGAGAACGAGGAAAAGGATTGAATACAAGAGTGGATAATTGAAATCGAAGTCAAGTCCCCATGACAGAAAAGAAGAACATCATCAGCAAAGCATACATGCGTAATTTTACACGGCTCGGCTTTCCAGTGAAATTGGAAATCGGGCAGTAGAGTTTCCTTAGAGATAATCATGGATAATGCTTCCATTGCAAGGATAAACAGGTATGGAGATTAGGGATCACCTTGCCTAAGTCCTCTTTCACCCTTAAAATAGCCAGCAAGAGCACCATTAATTTTGACCGAGAAACATAGGTGTAGTGATACAACCTTTAATCCAATGGATAAAAATAGGAGGAAACTGGAGGAGGCTCGTGAGATCAAAAAGAAATCCCGGATCAATCAGTGTCAAAAGGCTTTACGGATATCAATTTTGAGAGCAGCTTGACGTCTGAGAGCACTGAGAGCTCGGTGATAATTCCTAAAGAGTTCTGTCTGAGAAGAATATTGTCACTAATACTTCTTCACGAGATGAAAGCAGATTGGGCATGATCAATAAGAGAAGGCAAAACACACTTAAGCCTATTGGAAAGGATTTTTGCTATACATTTATATATTGTATTAGTTAGGAGATTGGTCCAAGTCGGACAAGCGGGAAGGGTTTTCAGTCTTTGGAATCAAGAAATGGTGTGAGAGTTGACTCCACCGGGAAGGTGCCCAAGATGGAAAAAGGAATGAACGCCTTAGAAATCATGACCTACCAAATCCCAACAAAGAATGAAGAAGTTAACGTTGAAACCGTCGTATTGGGACTTTTATTCTTCTTCATGGATCAAGCACCTCGAGGATTTCAAAGGTTCTAGAATAGGAAGCGAGATGGAAGCAGAGGCCTCAGGCGAGGAGATCCTTTTAGTAACAATATTCTTAAGCTCATCTTTACCGTGGTAGGTACTAGGAGAGTTCCCAACAAGTCCTGAAAATAATCCACTTCCACCTTGAAATACCCAACCGGTCTTGATAAGGGCACCAAGAGTTGAAGATAGAAAGGATCTTAGTATGATTCCAGTTGTTCCTAATAACATTAGCAAAGAATTTCGAGTTCTTATCACCCTGGGCAAGTCAAACCGCAAGAGATTTCTGAAGAAGGAGAGATTCTTCAAGGGCCAAGGCATTCCAAAGGGACTTGGAGCATATAGATTCTTGGGATAGCAAAGGAGCATTAAGAGGATCGGCCTGAAGAGAAATCTGAATAGCAGCCAATTGGTCTTGCAAGTAGCTAACATTGTTCATGAGATTGCCATTCGAAGAGTTTAATGACACAAGGGCCCTCTTGGTGAGACGCAGTTTCTCATTGAAGATAAAAAAAAGCATTCCCTCGAACATTAGAATTCTAACATTCCGAAACAGCAAAATTGAACCCATCCAATTCAAGCAAGAAATTAAAAAATTGGAAAGGCTTCCTGAGTCTCCTACTATGGAGGCTAGTATTAAGAATAATGGGGCGGCGTTAGTGCAGAAAGACCTCTAGGACCAAAGGTGGCTTGAGAATCGGCATTGAGGAGAACCGGAAGAGTTGCCCAAGGCCCTATCGAGTTTCCTGTAAATGGGATTATTGACTTGGCAGTTCCACCATGTGTGTTGAGGACCAATAGCTCTAATATCTTCTACCCCCATATTTTCCAGGCAATCGAAGAAGTCGGATATTCCAATATTCGTGGACGAGTCTCCCCTTCCGCTTGAAAATACTCTTGATAGTATTAAGTCCCCGGGATACACCAAGTGTCGAGGAGAGGACAAGGATTCCGGTTCATATATATTCGCCTCCTTTTCGCATGTAATTTAAGCCATAAACAATAGAGACCAAGATTGAGTGCTCTGGGTGTGGAAGAGAAGCCTAAAATGGGACATTTGGGCAAATTGGAAAAAAGTATCGCTCTCCAAATATTAGGATCCCACCCACCCATATATTCCTCGCCATTCGAATGATAGTCATAGTTATGGACCCAAACCCAATTACGACAGATTGCCCTCGAGATTCTAGGGGCCTTAGAAGCTTTAACTCTGGTCTCAATAAGCCCCACAAAAGAGATATGGTTTCTAGATAGAAAGTTGCAAACAAAAGCCTTCTTAGGCTTCTTATTTAAACCCCTGACATTATAGGAACAAAAATATGTCATTAACAAAAAGGGGCAAGCACAATTAAAGAGGGGAAGACCCCCTTGGACCCTTATTCCTCTTCTTTGAATTCTGTGGAGGCTCTTTACCAAGCCTAGCCTTATGTTTCAACTCCTTGCGCTCTATCTCATCAACTTGCTTCACCTTGTCCACCAGGGGGTTGTACGGAATAGGGGACTCAGACTCCTCTCCAGGGGCTAAAGCGGAAGCAATGGGAGAGAAGAATTTGCTTCAAACTAACAGAGAGCTCTCGGCGGAAGAAAGGGAAGATGTTTTAGGTCCTTTAGAAGCTGTGGTCCAAGCACCTTCACTTTCCAGGGAGCGAAGGAAGAAGGAGCCATGGCATCCTTGGGAATAGTAGCTACGGAAGCACTAGCGGAGGCCTTGGGAACCCACTGCATATTGGAATTTGGGCACTTAGCAAGAGAATGTCCAAAACATTTACAAACAGAGCATGAAGGGGGCCTGCTCCAGTACTCTACCTTAACTGCAACAGTTTCTTCCACTACTGCATTGCTATCAAACACAACGGCATTTATTGATGCAGGGAATGTAGATAGGGCATCTATCTTAATACAAATACGGGCATAACTCATAGGCTCCAGTTTAGAGGTCATATCATCAACAAACAGGGGCCTACCTACAGCACTATCCAGATAACTTAATCCCTCTTTCGTCCAATAAGAGAGTGGAATGTTACTAAACTTAACCCAGATGGGAACATTGCTGCAATCAGATTTAATGAAGTTGACTCCTTCTTGCCACGGTGAAAACAAGCAAGCTTAGATGCAATATACCAAGGTCCAGATGCTAGGACATTATCCCTATCTGTCACAGTATGGAACTTAAAAATAAAGTAGCCCTTATCATGCAGATACACTTTAGACAACCCCTGGTGCCCCCATAATTTCTTTGCAGATGATTCAACCAACCTAAAAGGTAATTTCGAGTGGATGAAATGGTCCACAAGACTAGTAGACCATTTGTTAAGACCAAGCTTTAAGACTTCAACAGGAGGGGCAACTGTTACACTCCCAACCGAGGAGATAGGAGGGAAGAAACTTAACCCCAGATTTTTCTCAATGGCAGAGTTAGTGACAACAGAGCTCCAAGACTTTGGGGGTGCAAAAATTCAACACCGCCATGCTGGAGAAGGGAATGGGAAATGTCCAACGCAACGGAGAGAAGGATGAGGAGGCTCCAAACCAGCTCTGCTTGTAACCCTAACAATCTGAGGAACAACGTGAAGTCAAGGAAGGCTTAGGCGCTCACCACCAACCTGTAAAGTTTGGACCAAAGGGCTATCCATGCCAGTAAGCGGGAAATGGGAGGGCTAAGAGCGGCCTTGGGAGATGACCTACCGAATAGTGGGCAAGAATCTAGCACCTTACGGGCATTGGCGAGAAGCGACAAGAGTTCCGATGGAGGAAAGGTTGTTAACATCATCAAGAGGAAGACCAAGCACGCGATGATGTAATCCATGAGCTTGGCATTTTTCTGCTCCCGGCAGCGCTTCTTCTCGGCCAAATGATAGAGAAATAGTGAGCCGCTTTGAAAATATCTTGGGTAGCCAGAAGAGAGGTCGGGACCTAAATTTGCCCCAAGTTGAGACTCAATAGAAGAAGATTCATCAGCGCCGATGGTGAAATTAGAAGGATTAGGCTCGGACTCAGTCATAATCAGAAGTTTTGGGAGAGCCAGGTTTGAAACACCAATTCTAAAAAAAAGGTCACGAGATTGACTGCTCTCGGAGTTTCAGGTAGAGAGATGATGGTGGTCCACCATGGCATCTGAGGAAGGGCACGGAGGGGAGAACAAGACACTAGGCAATAGAGAGAGAGAGAGGAACAGGAAGGCCAAGGAAAGAAAGATTAATGAAAAGGAAGGTGGAGTGGAGTAGCAGGGAAGAGGGAAGGGAAAAAGTAGGAGGAAGGGTGTGAAAAGGCCTAGGGAGGGGGACGATGGCCTGAAACCGGAGACGTGGGGAAACCAAAAGAGTAAGCAGAAAAGTTTGGTGAGGATGGAAGAGGTAGGTGAGGATGGGCGGGAGACTGAAAGGGAAAGAAAATTAACGGTAAAAGGGAAGCAGATGGACGGAGGAAAAAAGACCCGGTCTAAAATCCTAAAATCCTAGAATCCTAGTGAGAAGGGAGAGCACATTTCTAGAGAGAGAAACTAACCCATGTTTCATTCTTTGAGATAAACTTTGCGATCTCTCTCTTCATATTGCTCCACCAAAATGTATGTCGAAGATCATGATACATTTTGGTACTCCCAGGATGGATTTCAAATGGTGTGTTGTGTGCCTCCATCATGATTCTATGCTTCAAGTCAGAATCGTTAGGAACGCAAAGTCTGGAGTTGACTTGAAGTATTCCTTCTTCATCGATTCTTTCTTCTGGAATAGCACCTTCTTGCACTTTCTTCTTCATACGCATCAGCTTCATGTCCATAGCTTGAGCAACTTTAACTTTATCGATTAAAGTCAGTTCTACTCGTATGTTTAATAGCATCATGTAAGTACTTGGAGCCTTTACCTCTATCTCCGTCCTTTACAAGTCATGCAAAATAGGCCTTTGTGTTAACAACATTGCACTCGTACTCGCATATGATCTTTTACTCAATGTGTTAGCTACAACGTTTGCTTTCAGAAGCTCGAGCCAACGTTGTTGCCGCATGTTGAGTTCCTTTTGGGTGAAGAAATATTTGAGGCTTTTATGATCCGTATAAATCTCCACTTTCTCCCCATACAGGTAATGTCTCCAGATTTTTAACACAAAAACGACTGCTGCCAACTCCAGATCATGAGTAGGATAATTCCTCTCATATTCTTTGAGTTGTCATGAGACATAGGCTATGACTTTCCCATGTTGCATGAGAACATATCCTAACCCTTTGCCTGAAGCATCGTTGTAGATAACAAATCCATCTGCACCATATGGTATTGTCAGAACAGGTGTCGAAATGAGTCTCCTCTTGAGCTCTTGGAAACTCTTCTCGCATTCCTCGCTCCATACAAATTTTGTATCTTTTTGATTCAGCTGAGTTAATGGAGTAGCAATTCAAGAAAATCCTTCCACGAATCTTCAATAATAACCAGCTAAGCCCAAAAAGCTATGCACTTCGGTCACCGACTTCGGTTGCTCCCAACTTTGTATTGCTTCAATCTTCGTCGGGTCAATAGATACTCCATGTTTTGACACCACATGCCCAAGGAATGCTACTTCCTTAAGCCAGAACTCGCATTTCATTAGCTTGGCATATAGCTTGTTGTCACGAAGTCTTTGAAGTACCAGCTTCAAATGGTGCTCATGATCTTCATGGCTTTTGGATTAGATGAGGATGTCATCAATAAAGATAACAACGAACTGATCCAAATATTTCTTAAATACACGGTTCATCATATCCATGAAAGTAGCAGGAGCATTAGTCAATCTAAAAGACATGACTAAGAATTCATAATGCCCGTCTCAGGTTCAAGGCGGGTCTTTGGAATATCCTCGGTTTAATCTTCATTTGATGATATCCGAACAAAAATCGATCTTTGAAAAGAATTGTGCTCTTTGCAAATCGCTCAAACAGTCATCAATGCGAGTGGCGAATACCTATTCTTGATGGTGACATGGTTTAATTCCCGTGAGTCAATACAAAATCGCATACTCCCCGTCTTTCTTTTTACAAATAGAGCAGAGCACCCCAAGGAGATGTACTAGGCGAGAATGAAACGATGTCTAACAATTTTTGTAGTTGGACTTTTAACTCCACGAAGTTCAATAGGAGCCATTCGATATGGGATTTTAGAAATGGGCTTTGTACGGTTCAAGATCAATAAAGAATTCAACTTCACGTTACGGGGTAGACCAGAAGTTCTTCAGAAATACGTCGGAAATTCACTAACAATGAAATATTATTCAAATCTGACGTGTTTTTGTTCAAGTCCATAACATGAGCTAAGAAAGCTTGACATCTGTTTTTTAATAAATGAATGGCTTTATGGCCTGATATGACAGTGATTAACTTTAGTGGCTTGGTCGCTTGAATTCGCATGATAGGTTGGTTAGGAATATGAAAACTAACAACCTTACGAAAACAATCAATTATGGCATGATGAGTAGTTAACCAATCAATCCCTAAAATCAAATCAAATGCAAGTATCTTTAAAGAGATAAGATCAAAAGGTAATGTGATGGTGCTAACTTGGATCAAGTAAGATTTATACACAGTGGATGTAATAAAAGTTTCTCCTAACGGAGTCTCCACAGATAAGTCAAAGTCCAATTTCTCTGGAGTCAAGTTTAAACGTTGAGCACAAACAGGAGAGATAAAAGAATGGGTAGAACCGGTATCTAGTAAGGTATAAACTTCACAAGAATTTAAGATTAGCTTACTCGTGATCACCTCATTCGGGTTTCTAGCATTTTGGCCAGTCACGACAAACGCCCTTCCTTGAACCACCGACTTTGTTTTGCCCGTAGTCGCCTTTGGTGCCACCGTCCCAATTGGACTTGACTTCGCTACCAGACAAAATCGGACTATATGACCGTCTTTCCCACAATTGAAACATACCTTGGAAGGCTGTGAACATTTTGGACTTATATGTCCCTCCCCTCCGCATCTGTAGCATCTAACTGGCGGTCGTTCTCCTCCCCTAGAATTTGTTGTTGGTGTTGGTGCTGCTGCTGATGTCTTCCCATCATTATTGAATCTCCTCTTTTTGAAATTTCCACTTGACTCACCTCTCCTATTATTATGGCCACGATGACCACCCGAGCGGTTACCGCTTTTGTCCGTATTTTTCCCTCCTATTTGGTTATCATCTGTTCGATGATGGCTTATCACCCAGATGTATGACCTAGTTGTGGTCCCTCGGTTGCACATACTCATTATCTCGCTCTAATAATTTAGCCATGTTGACAACATCTGAATACAAAAAAAATTTGTGAGAGATAAGGTATTGACGAATCTCGGGTTTTAGACCTCTCAGAAACATCCGCGTCATACGTTCCTCATTCTCTACCAAATAAGGTGCAAACCTGGATAACCCATGAACTTACGCCTCATCTTTGGGACACCGTCATGTTGTTCTGTTCCAATCTAATAAATTCTACCTCCTTCATATGATGAATACTTTCAAGAAAGTACTTGTCATTGAATAGTTTCTGAAATCTTTCCCAAGACATGTTGAGTGTGGTTGGCTGGGTACACTTCACAGATTCCCACCAGTAATCTGCCTCACCACAAAACATAAAGGTGGCGAATGGAACCTTTTGTTCTTCTGTGCATCCCAAGACATCGAATATCTTGATAATTTGCTTGACCCATGTTTCTGCCTTAATCGGATCCGACTTTCCCCAAAAATTTGGTGGTTCCAACACCTTGAACTGCTTGGCTGTGACAAATCGCGCATTGCTATCATTTCCACCCGTATTTTGTACACGAGTCTCCCTCGTTTGATTTTGCATGAACTGAAAAAAGCTTCTAAACATTCCATCATTCATTGTTTGCTCGGTAGTGTTGTTTACAGGAGGAATATTGCCTTCCTGTTGCACGTTCTCCTGGTTGGTGATTGAAGGTTGTTCCACGGTCTCATTTACTCCATTGTTAACGTTCTCAGCTGCCATTTTTAAAAACTGTCATAAAACAAGGGTTAATTAAACAGATTAACATATCACATAATATCCTTATATTATGACCGACCAACAAATAATATTAGGTAGGACACACTAGCGAAGGATTTACTCGTCTCTCCCCTCCTAGTTATTTACAATTATTCATCTAATAAATAATTTTATTTATCACATATATACATATACTTTACTTTGCACATATTCCAACCTTTATATATATATATATATATATATATAAATTATACGCAAAATTTCTTATTGAAAATATTGGGATATTACATCCACCCTCCCTTATAAGGATTTCGTCCCCGAAATCACCGCTTTAAAACTTATAGACACTAGAACAAATAGCATACATAGTCATTTCAAGTAGATCTCGATCAGATTCGATCGAACTGATCTTTAACTATTCAATATAAATATTATCTATCTGATTATATGAAAATCTGATTTCTAACATAACTCAAATTTCTCCTTCAAAATTTCTTTATAACATAATTTACTATATTAAAGAAACATCATATATACGAAAATAAAATTCATATGAATAATACCTGGAGTTCCATCCCCGGCTGCTACGGTATCTTGAACCGTCATGTTGAAGACTCTTGCGGTTGATTTTATTGAAGTTGGTCCCGTTATCGCCAGTGTTTCGCTGCCTTTCCCCGCATTCGCGCTTCCTATATCCATTCTCCTTTTCGGACAGTCATTTACCTTATGTTCAGTTGATCCACACAGAAAACACACATTGCTCATCCTAGGATTGGGACAATTAGGAGAGATATGTCCTTCCTGCCCACACTTGTAGCACACAAACTTACCCTTAAGACACTCACCTGAATGATTCTTCCCAAAATTCTTATTTGCCATGACTTTCTTCTCACACCTTCCGCTTGACCTGGATATTTCCAAAATTGTTCCCCTTTCTTTTTGCATTCCCACTACCACTACCTGCTTCTACCTTCCCGGCTCCTTCACCCTTATTCTTTCTTTCCTTATTGTAGAGGCTCATTGAGACGCCCCCAAAATAGGTATACAACACCCATTCTAAGTCGCCAAATACATGGTACAGAAAGAAAACTACAACTTCGTTATTACAATTGTCATGCAAAATACAACAACACATACTGTGAGTTTAAATACAAATATTGTCTTCTAGACAATATCCACACTCAGATAAAGTCCTCATTACAATTATTGATACACTATTTTACAAAAATAGTGAGGACTGCAAAAACAACTGTCTAGGACCATCACTCTATACCCCGACTGGTTCTTGCTATATTCTTGATTCCTGAGAAGAAAAATGGAACAAAAAGAAAAAGGGTGAGCTCAACTAGCCCAGTAAAGAATATTATCCTTGGTCTTCAACAGGGAAAAGTCTAATAGAATATAATAGACAATAAGTTTTAGATCAACAACTGCAGTGGAAACAATAATTCATTAGAAGAGTTAAGTAGAGAATGAAATCTACTATCATCTATGAATTTAAAAGTCCATCATCAATATTTTATCCCTATAACATCAATCAATATACATCTTGCATCAAATATTCATCTTTGCACTACGGGCCAAAGATATTCGTTTGTATCACTAGTTGGTCATGTTCATCTCAACACCTGTTCATCTTTGCACTACGGGCCAAAGATATTCATCAGGTAATCATTCATCTTTGCACTACATGTGACACCCCCAAATCCAGGTACTTCATTCCCACAAGATTTGGTGTTCACTTGATAAAACCATTCATATCTAACTACCCAATCATAATAAAATTGAATAATATAACCTTCCTATTAAAGGATTACATTAATAAAAATCTCCCAGGTTGTCTAACCTTTAAATATAATCATTCAAATGCGGAATTTAAATAAGTTCATTACAATCATTAAAATAAAATCTGATAATAAAATATCAACATGTTACAAGTCTTCAAAACTTCGTTTCATCTTTCCTTTTCCCTTACTAGTGCTAGGTACATCGACCTTCTCATCCTTAGCTGTAATAGTTATATAAGCAAGAGTGAGCAAACAAAGCTCAGTTGAAACAATAATGAATAAAAAAAAATCTTTACAACAACTGCCAAATAAGAGGCTCAATAAAATTGAACAATATGTTCTATCAACATTCTGAAATATATAACTGAGGGTCCTAAGACCACGAACTATGTCCATAGTTATAAGTAATCGTTCAACTTAAAATTTAACAAATCATAAGACTATAGGGACTCCTAAATGCGTGAGGGGATCACCTTCATACAATGTATTGTGCACAAATATTTCAACGAATCGTAAATTATCCCTAATATTAGGGTTGTTCATCTCAGATTATTTAGATGCAAGTCCGCTTTTAAAGTAAGTTTGGTGCGGATACATTTCAAGGTAATTTAGGTTTAACGAACATCAACTAAGGATTAGTTGAATAAAAAAATTTCATAATCGAATACTAAGGTCATGCTTTAGGGATAAGCTAAAAAGCATAAACATTGAATAATTATGATGTACCTTGGCAACAATATTAAGCCAATGTTATTTAAAATTGAGTACTAAGCATAATAAATAATAGTAAATTGAACGATAAAACTTGTTCAACATTGGTATATTAGAATATATAAACTTGCAGGCTAAATAACAAATTAAAGACAAGAATAACTTGTTCAATATAAAAATAAGATTTAGACAACTTGCATCATCATAAACAAATTAGATACAAGAACTTGCTCAATCGTAAGAATAAAATTGCACAATGTAATAATAATAGAACTAGCTCAACAAAAGTGTAGAGTTAGAAAACTTGCGTAATGTAATCGAATTAGAAACAATAATTTGCTCAACGAAACAATAGATTTAGAGCACTTGAAAAATCGTAAATAAACTAAATCAACGAAAGTGTGGAGATAGAAAACTTGCCTTGCTTGTAGGTTAAACTGTAACAACTCGAATCACAATACCCTATATATGTATGTCATCATGGCATAATAAGTCACTACCACATTATATACATAACTAAGTACATTCATCATGTAAGATTTGATTTTTAATCATATAATCAAATTACATTAGTAATAAAACTAGTTAATCGTTAATAACATGTTCATTCTTGGTATAGAAATACTGAAATCATAATTTAACATTCTAGGACCATCACTCTGTACCCCGACTGGTTCCTGCTATATTCTTGTTTCCTGAGAAGAAAAATGGAACAAAAAAGAAAAGGGTGAGCTCAACTAGCCCATGAAAGAATATTATGACTAAGATAATATACAACAAATTGTCCTTAGTCTTCAACAAGTTTTAGATCAACAACTGCAGCGGAAACAACAATTCATTAGAAGAGTTAAGTAGAGAATGAAATCTACTATCATCTATGAATTTAAAAGTCCATCATCAATATTTTATCCCTGTAACATCAATCAATATACATCTTGCATCAAATATTCATCTTTATCTTACTACTGGCGCGAAAGATATTCATTTGTATCACCAGTTGGTCATGTTCATCTCAACACATGTTCATCTTTGCACTACGGGCCAAAGATATTCATCAGGTAATCATTCATCTTTGCACTACAAGCCAAAGATATTCATCAAGTATCACCATTAATGACTGAGGATGATGAAAAACATTTTAAAGAACTAATCCAGTGAGATAAAAGGACAAAAATTAGATATTCATACTTTAGATAATTCAAGTTCAAAAATACTCCATAATAAACCATAATGGAGTAAAATTCAAGAATGAAGATCAAAACATAGATACAATTAAAGATAGTAACCATACTAGACATCTGGGACGAAAAAGAGAAAATTTCATTTTTCGGTGAATAGTGTCGTATTTGTGAACAGAGTCGTATACGTGAATAGTAATTCCGACCCAAAAAGGTAGAAATTCCACAATAAAATTCATATCAATATTTCAGCATGATGATATTGAAGAAAATAATATCATTTACGAAGAAAATAACATCCCTTACCTCAAAATAACAAAAGATTTAAGACCGGAATATCGGATGTAAAGCCAAGGAAACTTCAGACCAATAACAATACTTAAAAGTATCTAAATACTACAAAATACGCCGATAATATGTAGAGAGAAAACTTGTTTACAATGTGATTTTCAATTCTAACTAAGCACCCTATTTATAGGAAAATGCTAGAACGCCAAAGGAGACTAAATAATAAAATAATATTATTTCTTTTTCTTTCTTCTACGTATGCTAAGTTGGACAATCAAGACCAGCCACCTTTGAAAAATATTTGCAGCCCACATGTTTTTAACAAAAGTGGGTCCCACCCATAATTTTAATAAAAACATTTAATTTCCAAAACTTCAAAAATTCATAATAAATAGCCCTTTTATCAGAAAAATATGAATTTTATGTCCTTTCCATAGGAAATCAAATTCTCTACAACTTTGCAGAAGAATTTTTTTTCCAAATTCCAAACAAAAAATGTCCGAAATTCACATACGAAAGATTTTTAATTCCGATAAAATACTGATAAAACACCTCAGTATTAATTCCTTCATTTATAATCACAGAAAATAAATATTTCCCTATCCTTTATTTATATTCACATAAAATAAATATTTTTTTATCATATAAATTAATAATTAATTATTCACAAATAATATTACAGGATCACAATTATGACAACCAGATCGTTCTCAGGAAAGAGGGGGCTTTCCGATAAGGATTTCTCCTTACAAGCGCGCAATTAGGTGACCAATCCCCTTTCCTAGACAGAACTTCCTTAGGCATTGCCAATAATGCTATCTAATAATATTATTCAAATAATATGAATTATTGATCTGATAATGAGAAATACGGTGCAGTGACAATTATGGAAACAACAATAATATAAAATATTGAACAGTAATTAATATAACAATTATTGAGTAGTGCCTTCTTACGTAAGAATTAATAATTCAAAATTACTGTGCAATACCATGTGCTACTGTGCAACCACGCGTATTATTGTATTTTAACCACCAGGTAATCCAACAAGTTGTTAATACTTGAATAACAATTACTACCGTTATTTATAAAAACTCAAACTTGTCATTTTCTTCATCCGACAGTTATTCTATTATGGGGCCAACATATGGCTGCGCCGTCGTACGAATATTCCCCGATAACAAGAATATTTCACGACCAAACGAATATTCCCCAATAAACATGAATATTTTATAACCACTTGCTTATTTTGTAAAATTTGCACATTTCACCCATAACCAAAGCATTATATCAAATTAACACCTTATTATTCAAAATAATAATTAGAGAAAATTCAATTTTATTTATAAAAAGTTGGGGTCTTACACTCATGGCCTCACTTCCCCCTTCAGCTATGATAGCCTTTTCTAAGAGTCTTTGCAGTAAGTATTGATTTGTAACACCGCCACCTTATTGTAGAGCCAAGGTTTTAAGCCCACCAAACCTCTCGCCTTTTCTAGCCTCCGTGATCCACTTGGTGCGAGAATAACCTAGCTAATTCATTGAACTTTTATGACATACTCCAAGAATCACAAGTTCTCTTGCTTTAAATCCAAAAACTTCACCTTCATCCTAGCCTACACACTAGACAAGAAATAGTTTTCAAAGAATAGCGTCTTAAACCTAGTCCATGCTATCACTCCTTCTCCTGCCCTAGCTTGATTTGCCTCCCACCAAAAATTCGCCTCTCCTTTCATCACATAGGTGGCAAAAGATGTTTTTTGCCCCTCAGCTACCCTAGCAACTACAAATGCTTTTTCTATTTCCTTAACCCAAGTTTGGGCTTCTATCGGGTCAGTTGGTACCTTTTCTAATTTCAGCGGTCCTACTACCTTAAAATCTTTGAAGTTCACAAATCTATTGGTTCGGCCGATTTCATGCACTGCATTCCATTCTGTACGGTTTGAGCTACCATATTCGCAAAAATTTCGCAGAATCGGGTCCGTTGTTGTCCTCCAAATTGTTGGGATTCTTTCGCCCTTTGGTTTTGAGTTTGACGTCTTGGCGACATTATCTGGTTAAATAAAACATAATCTATAGTTTATTAACTTACATTCTAAACCTTAACGTATAAGTTTAATATATTAAATCTGTTTCATTAATCAAACATAGATTCATATTCATTTGACTAATTTATAGTACATAGCATAGCACATACTACTTTAAACATCCGATATCCCTTTATGACAACAAAATTCAGGATTCGCTGCTACAACTTATACAAAAAGTGAAAATATTACATTACACAGACATACTTATCATATATACCACACCGAACACACATATTCCTATAGTAATTATACTACTTATTCACTACGCCTTTTCCTGATCCTGGACAACCTTTCGCTCGATGACATTCCAATCCACAAATAAAACATGCACCTAGCTTAAAGTCGAGACAATGATGAGAGATATGTCCCTCATGTCCGCAAATGTAACATATCTTTTTCCTTTTCTGCATACGCCTTCATGTTTCTTGTCATAGTTTGTACACTTTTCTATTTTGTTAGTGTTCTCATGGTTATTATCGAAATTTCCTAAGTCGCGGTCTTTCATCTTTCTTTTCCCCTTCTTGCTTGAGTCGCATTATTTATATTTGTCTTTTGGCTCCCATCTGATCAATTTCGATTTTAAGCTTATCTTGTTCTTCCATCATTTCGATTAATGCCTTTCGCAATTGACTATTTAGTAGCTTTTCTATTTCCCACAACTTTTCTAGAGAAAAAAGATTGTTCCTCAGATTCTGCACTTCAGTTGATGCTTGATCAGCTCCAACTTCGGTGTCCGAATCACTATCTGTTAGTTCCACCATTTATGGGTCCTAAGATTATATTTTCCAAAATGATCACCTCATTAAGGTTATCTTCAACGTGAGCCTCTATTTCAATTATTGGCTTTAATATTGGCTCATTATGGAGATTGGCTCCTTCTTTACGATCCGAGGTATCCTAATCCTTTTCCTCCCGACATCTACACATAAATTTTTATCTAATTAGTATATAATATATAAACAAAAAAGTAAAAGTTTTATATAAGTTATCTTTTATTTGGTTTTACGATGAATTTATTCAATTCATCTCCTTTTAAACTCTATATGAGTTATTTGTATTTTCAACGTTTCCTCTCCTTCCTAAGGTTATAGCCTCAAGGTCTACCCCCACCTAAGGTTTCTAACCCTAAAGCTCCGATACCAACCTCAGGACGCCCCAAATTCAGGTGCTTGAAACCCGAATTCAGTGCTTCACGATACCATTTCTTTGAGCAGAATAATAATAATATTGTCATAAATATCAAACTTAATTTACATATCAGAGTTGTCTAAATCCCAAGTACGCGACCTTCAAAACATTTTATTACATGATAGATAATAAATATCATCATCTTATTTAAGTCTAACTATTACATAAGATAACACAAACTTATTATGTCAACTTTCCTTTCCCTTTGTTCTTGGCAGAGCCCTCTGGTTGATATTACTTAACCGAAAACATTTAAATTAAGCAAGAATGAGCATTTGATTGCCCAACAAGTAATAGCAAATAATAAATATTAATTAAAAGAATTAAATGTTTTCTTTGAATGTCACTTCTACAACGAATCAATAGTTGTGAAGTAAGCTCAAAAACAATTCTAATCAACATATCAATTCTATTTCAAATTTTTGAAACTACGTCTTGACTATAAATAGAGAGCAATGATGTACTATGAACATAGTTTTCAATTTTTCAAAAGGTTAAACAAAACTTCATCTAAAACGTCATAACTTAACTACGCACGGGGGTGATCAGCCCGTTATGCCCTGTATTGATCAATACTATATACCAGAATGATATTCTCGTTCATCTTATCTGCCTTGGGCGCACAAAAGTTTCCTAGATTCGGGATGTTCATACTTAGCCTAAATCCAAACCAAAATAATTTGGTTGGATATCAATAGGGTTCTATCATGTTCAACGATATTTTTAAATATGTGTCTAGTCGAGTCAAATAGCTTAGACGACTTTTAATTAAGGTATACATACTAGAAATCAACAAGTATGTATCAACATGTACAATAATTATCCAAGTGAGGACACTTGTATAACCATACTTAGAAATTAATATATATATATATATATATATATATATCTATATATATATATATATGTAATCGATAAACAATGATAAACAATGAGCGAATAAAGTTCAAGAACTTGTATGAATACAAAATATTTGGATACATAATCAATAATAATAGAGTTAATAATCCGCACAATGATAATATAATTCTAAAACTTTCTTACTCATGTCCATTGTATAAAGTAAATGCAAAGGTTAGGATACTTGCCTCTGATCTCGCCTTACACAACTTAGTTCTATCTTTAATTCAACGACCTATCATTCATAAGATTGTTTCTATCGATTAGAATAACATATCATAACACATCGTCTTCATTATTTATATCAACACATAACCTAATCACATTGTCACATACGCTTATCACCATTAGACACAAAACAGACACTTATCTTGTCAACCTATATAGGTTCGAAATCAATTTTAAAGTAACATTTTGGTGTACTAAAGCGACTTTATCGGGTAATTATCGAGTTTATTGTTAATAAAACTCTAATCAGTATCTTAAATATTATTCTGGATAATTTAAATATCAATCATATTATTTTTCCAATAACTTATAATAATTTTTAAATAATTATTATAATTTATCATGATTTTTCAAACTCTGAATCATTATTAAATGATTTAAATATTAAATAATTCTATTATCATTAATATTTAAATAATATTAAAATATTAATGAAACTATTGCCAAAATATTAAAGTTATTTATAATAACTCAAAATATTTTTAAAGTCTTAATATTACCCTTAAATGATTTTTAAAATCATTTAAAATTATTTTAAATAATTACCATTAATATTTAAATATTAAGGTATTATTCACTAAAATATTAAAAGTCATTTATAATAACTTAAAAATATTTTTAAACCATTTATATCCTTTTTAAATGATTTTTAAATCAATAAAATCATTTTAAACTATTTATTTAATATAATTATTAAATAAATCTAATATCATTAATATTAAATAATTAATAAAATTTACCTTAAAATATTAAAAGTTATATTTTATAACTTAGAATATCTTTAAACTCTTTATTTTCATTTAAAATGATTTTTATAATATTAAAATTATTTTTAAACTAATTTATTTAATATAATTATTAAATAAATCTAATATCATTAATATTAAATAATTAATGAAATTTGCTTTTAAATATTAAAAGTTATATTTTATAACTTAAAATATTTTTAAATACCTTATTATCATTTAAAATGATTTTAATATAATAAAATTATTTTTAATTAATTTATTTAATACATTTATTAAAAAAATTAAATATCAATAATATTCAAATAATTACTAATATTTATGGAAAATATGTCAAATTATTAAAAGTTAATTTTTATAACTTAAAATAATTTTTAAAACTGATTTTGTAATTTTTAGAATTTATTTTCTATTTTTAAATAATTTTTTGAAATTAATATAATTAAAATTAATAAATCTGTCGTTATAGCTTTTAGCGACATAAATCGTCGCCTAAAGTGTTCTTGTGCACCAAGAACATTCAAAGGCGATTATCAAGTGGCCTACTTTGACCAAGTGTAATTCATTGTAAATGTTTCAGGCAATCTATAACATCATGATCTTGTAGTACTAATGTAATACTACAATTATCAAACAACATCATGACGAAAAACATAAAAAGTTATTTATGGTTACGAAAATAGTCATCGAGTTGTTCTTCATTTTCTGGGTTACCCAGAAATGAAGAACAGTTCGTGAGGCCTACTTTGGGCTTCCACTACTTACTGTTCTTGTATCCTTTTGTGATCTAAAGGTTCTAGTTAGTAGCCAACATGTAAATGAATAGATCTATCACATAATATACATATAACAACATCGAAATCAACAGATCCGGTTCGGTCAAACCATGTTAGAAGACATGGTCATCAGTTTTCTGGGTTACCTAGAAAACTGATTTCATGATCGTTCTGCCTGGTTTGACCAACCATTACATTTAGCTTATTTGATGTTTGGAGATTCTAAAAGCATGGATCTAAAGTTAACATAATATACTACAACATGGTTGCAACAACAAACTCATATCACAAAACACCTGCAAGATCAGAGACTACAAATACGTTGTCAGACGCTTCTGGGCAGTTTTTGGGTTACCCAGAATTTCCCAGTCATGCTAGGTCAACCGAGTTTGACCAATAATAACATGAAATCTACACATCATCTGACCCTAATTCCAGTTCTAGAACACAGATCTCATAGCATACTACAAATATCAACCCTTAAAGAAACAAAAACATAAACATACTGAAATCTATGGGGTTTGACATTCATTGTCAAACAATATTTTCCAACTTTTTTAGATTTTTGAAAACTTCTATTTTGAGCATTTAAATGTCATGGATCTACTAACTAGCAACCCATGTCACTTAGTAACACTATATACAACATGTTAAAACACAAAAGCATAACTTCTAACATAGTATTTAAGATCAGATTTCTAGGGTTAGGTTTATACCTCTTTTGCACAAAGCTTGAATCTAGGGTTCTTGATCTGATCTTGTTGAGCTTGGAACTTGATATGGGACTGGTTTACTTAATTATTTCGGAGGTTTGGAGCTGAGAGAGTTTTGGTTAAGTGTTGTGATCAAATGAGGCTTGAATATGACATTTTCTCTCTCATAATCTATATATAATACTTGAATATAATGTATTTGTGATGCAAGATGGCTGAGATATTTGGTTTATAGGTACATGACTAGGTTGAGTTGGTCTCCAACTAAAGTTATGGCAACCTATACAAGTTATCTATTAAATAATACAAGAAGGGCAATTATGTCATTTGGCTTTTACTTTTAGTGGCAAATTTGGCAATTCATTCCAACCCTTAGGGTTTAACCCTTAAGATTTAACCATAAGTTCAACCCAAGGTTCATAAGTTCATTTTCTAGGATTTTGGGCTAGGGCTAAAATGAAATTTTAGTTTCTAAAATGTGAATTAGGGTTCCCTAATTAAATTAGGTTTCCTAATCACTTAGGACTTGTAAATTAGGCTTTATAATTTACTAATTACCATTAAGCTTGCTAAATTAATAATTAGGGTTTATAACTTAGCAATTAGGGTTCAAATTTAGTAATTAGGGTTTCTAAATATTAATTAGGGTTTACCTAATTAACATTAAATATAATAATGGTCATTAATTACATAACACACAACTTAACAAATCTTACAGTCATAATTGACTTCTGTACTATAGTTTATCAGTAATGTTAGGGTTTTGTACTGTTTTACTATAACTGATCCACAAATTAACATTACACGCATGCCATACATGTTTATAGCATTGAAATATAAATAATATTATATTATTATTCTCATTCCTTATTCAAAATCCAAAATTAGGGTTTTGAATCCATATCCGACATATCCTTCATATATACCATTATTAATTAAGTTAAAATAATTAACTTAACTAATATAATAAAATACATATCATAATAATCCTAATAATCATATCATATATATAATAATCATTTTTCATGGAAAATAAATAATAAATATTTTTATTACAAAATTAATTTATTATAAGAATATAATCTATAATGATCAATAATTCTTAAAAAGAAATTATTTACAATTATTCATGTAATAAATAAATTTATTTATCACATATATATATACTTTACTTTGCACATATTCCCACCTTTATATATATTCTAGTATGTAAGTAATATTATTTCGCTTTGCATTCTAATTCTATACTCATTTTGTTAAAGTTTTGGCTTCTATACTCAATGAAATTAGTAGAATATCCTTGATATTTGCGTTTCATCCAGTATCTTTTCATGAAAATATTATTCTGAGCATTCTTGATAAGTTTTAATTTTTTTATGCCGGAGTACTATTCACGGGGTTACTATTCTCAAAGTTACTATTCACAAGGTACTATTCACTCGGTTACTATTCACCCGAGGTACTATTCATGACAAAAATTGATTTCTTTTCGGTTCAAATCATTTTTGATACAATATTATTCTTGAATTTTACTCCACAAAGCAGTAGCATGTTGACAATTTGGACATTATTGAATTCTTGATAAATTAAATTATAAATCTTTAAAAATTTATCCTTTGCTTTCTTTTAATTGAATTCTTATATCATTGTCATCATCCTCATGCTTATATTATAATGAAAGTCATCTATGGCCCGTAGTGCATAGATGGACTTGGTATGATTATGACCAGGGATTATTCGATATAATCATGACCGTAATGTTATAAATGATGTGGTAAAAGTCCTCATTAGCCCGTAGTGCATTGATGGACAGTTGTTGACATGATCATGACCATTGATGAAAACACGTATATCCTTAGCCCGTAATGCATGGATAATTTATGGTCGTAATACTAATTTTTATTTCAGTAAATATGTATTGTATGTACGTATTGTTAATGGTTGGTCAATTATGGTGTATAATGCCAAAACCCTAATATTAATTCGTTAAACCCTAACTTGAAACTCAAACCGGAGTTTGCGATTGGTAAGAAATTGTGGTGCGTGATTAATGACAATTATTATATTATGTTAATTAGGTAAACCCTAATTATAAAATTAGAAACCCTAATTTCTAATTTAAAACCCTAATTGCTAAAGTGGAAACCCTAATTATTATTTTAGTAAATTATAATGTTAATTAGGAAACCCTAATTCATAATTTGGGGAACCCTAATAATATCAAGAAACCCTAAGTATTTTTGAAACCCTAATTTTAATTAGTAAGTTCTAATTAAAATTTTATTAAACTTTAAACTTAATTTTTCAAACCTTAGAAATTATTTGGGAAACTTTAAGGTTTAAAATCTAGTGATTAAACCGTAGCTTCAAGTACCATGGACAACAATACCATTAAAATTGCTAGCAAAATGACCACTATACCCTTTTTGTCCCATTCTTGAATTATTGCTAGCAAAATCTTTCTAAATCTTGGCAAGTCACCACCCTAGTCTAGCTAGGAGCTAAAGAACACTAGCTCTCAGCCATTACCCATCCAAATTCATTGCACATGAGTTTTACATATAAATCAAGAGAGAGAAAAAGTCACATTCATGCTTATTTGTTCATAACTCTCATCCAAGACTCTCTCTCTCTCTCTAAAACCTCCGAAATTCCTTTGCTAGATCAGTCACAAAGCAAGCCTCACTACTTCCATAAACAGATCAGGAGACTAAAATCAAGGATTTGATCAAATATGGTATAAACCCTAACTTAGATTCTAATCTTGATTGCTATGATAAAATTTGTGTGTAAGTATTAAAACATGTTGTATGTAGTGTATAATGATGATCTAGGTTAATAGATGTTAGATCCATAACATCTATAGGCTCGAATTTGATGATCTTCAAAATCTGGAAAAAGTTAAAAAAATGGTCTGACAGTCGAATGTTAGGGCTCATAGATCTCTCCGTGTTAAGTGTTTGTGGTGTTTGATGTTATAGATTTGTTCTTTGTTGTAAGGGCTTTGATCTGAAACTTGAATCAAGCCCAGATCATGAACAAATTGAAAGTTATGGCTGGTCAAACCTAGTTGACCGAATTACGACTTTCCAAATCTGAAAACCTAGAACTTGCCCGAAAAGTTCTCGGCAAAGTTCATGGGCCCAGATCTTGCTTGTTCTTGTTACTTTGATTCTGATGTTGTATCTAGATTGTTATATTGTTATATGTTATATGGACTACATGTTTATGCCTTAAAATCTCCTATATATCAAAAGGGTTGAAGTCGTCGGGTTGGTCAAAGGTGCCGATGATCACGGACCGAGTTTTTTGGGTAACCTGTAAAGCTTCAAGAACGTGATCTCCTAATGGGTTGACCAAAGATAGATCTTGTGATTTTGTTGTTGTTTTGTTTATGTTTTGTAATGGCTATCTTCAGTTACATGTTGGCTATACATTGGACTCAATAGATCACAAAAAGGTTACAAGCACAACAAGTTGTGGAAGCCCAAAGTAGGCCTCACGAACTGTTCTTCATTTCTAGGTAACCCAGAAAATGAAGAACAACTCTGACAGTCTTTTCAATGGCTTAGATCTTTCTAATTAATGATGTTTAGAATCATTAATCAGACCAATGGATGCAGGGAAGTAGGTTCCGTTGTCACCAATAGAACTTTATTGTATCCAACTAGATTGTTTTGGTTCGAATTCCTGACTAAGTATGAACATCCCGAACATGGAAAAACTTTTGTGCACCTAAAGTGGATAGAGTGAACGATAATATCGTTCTTGCATGTAGTATTGATCAATACAGGGCACATTGGGATGATCACCCTCGCGCCCGTAAGTTATGACGGTTTGCGGATGAAGTTCTGCTAAACCTTAGCGAAAATTAAAATAATGTTCATAATTTGTCGACTAATACTCATTTATAGTCAGTACGTAGTTTCAAAATTTTGATATAGAATTGATATGTTGTTATTATTGGTTCGGCTTACTTCACAACTGTTGATTCGTTATAGAAGTGTCATTCAAAGAAAATATTTAATCCTTTCAGCTACTATTTATTGTTGTTATTACTTGTTGGGCACTCAAATGCTCATCCTTGCTTAATTTAAATATTTTCAGCTAAGTGTGAACAACCAGAAGGTTCGGACAAGAACAAGGGAAAAGGAAAGTAAACAGAATAAGTGTTATGGTATTCTATGTAATAGTTGACTTTATTAAGACATTGCTATCTATTAATTATCATGTAATGAATGTAGTAAAGGTTGCATACTTGGGATTAGACTCTGATATATGTAAATTAAGTTTGGTATTAATATTATTGTTATTATTATTAGTATTATTTCCGCTCATAGAAATGGTATCGTAAAAACCGATACACGGTTTCAAGTACGAATTTGGAGGCGTTACAAACCCAGGACTAGTCGGGGAGCAGTGGCCCATCCGAGATGTTTACATTAGTAGTCCTCACTATTACGTGAAATAGTGTGATAATAAATGTATTGAGGACTTATTTTGAGTTTGAATCTTGTCTGAAGACAATATTTGTATTAAAACTCACACTCACGTCAGTATATTTAAGTTTATATTTATATTATGTACCATGTATTTGGCGACTCGAGAATGGGTGATGTATACCTATTTTGGGAAGCGTCACAATCAACTTCTCAAAGAGATCTTCTAAATAAATTTTTCTTGTTGGATTTGACTTGGAGTTAAAATTGTGGAAAAGTATAAATAGGAGGGCCAATTCCCTAAATCAAGAAATCAGCGAGGGAAACAAACAGCAACCCGCAAAATATGGAGCTCCTCACGAACAATTGAATGGAGAAGGAAGGTTAAGGGGTCTTTACTCTTTCCTTTCGCATGAATGCGGTTAGTCTGAAAAAGAGAATTTCTTCTTGTGGAAAAAGAAAAAAGTTGAATATGGAGAAAAATATTTAAACCCTTTTTAGTTTTTTCAAATTCTGTGGAAGTTATTTTGATCAAAATTAATATATAAATAGATTTGTGGGAGTTCTTTATTTTTTGTTCAAAGAACTTCCAGTACCCAAGAAAAATTTAAAATCATTTTGGTATTGGGATCTGAGAATTGAGCAAAAAATAGATTTAAATATAAAATTTAAATACGGATCCTTGAGATTTTAATTTCTTTGGGACTTTTTCAATCAGATTGATGTTTTTAAAAGATGTCTAGAAATAATAAATTGGTGGCAGTGGCGATAGACAAGGACAAAGGGAGCCAGGGTGCTATGAAGTGGGCTGTTGATTCTATTCTTAGCAAGGGCCAAACAGTGCTTTTGATACACATCAAGCTCAAATCAATTGGATCTGCAACTTCTGCACCATCTCTTTCACAAAGTAAACCTCTATCTCTATATATATATATATATATCGAAAAAAAGCTTGAAGAAGATAAACTTAAAAAGATAACGCTTTATATATATATATATATATATATATATATATATATATATAAAGCGAAACTTTTGTTAGTGGAGATTCTTACTTTAAAGTTTATAAATAATTTGGTTGTGCCAATTAATTAATTTTTTTTAATACTTTATACTTTTGGATCACACACACACACACATATATATATATATATATATATATATTACAATAAAAATATAATAAGTAATAATATATGATATATATACACTATATTAACTCATAATAGACTTTTTTAATAGAGTTTTATAAGTAAGTAATAAACGGTTCATAAGTAAGTAATTCATTATTTATTTTAAAAAAATAATATAAATTAGATTATTATTTAGTTTAAAATATTATAAAGAGATATACATATATTGAGGATATATGAGTCATATGTGGTTAAAATTTGATTAACAAAGTTATAAATTTTCAATTTGAACCCGAATAATAGAAATTTTATAAAATTTTAGTATTGGTCAATAATATATAATATTTAAAATTTACCTTAGATTATAAAACAATTTTTTTTTTCCAAAGGGGTGGATTGACCCCATTACAAGTATGTATTAGCTCATATATATATATATATATATATATATATATATATATATATATATATATAAAACACTATTATAAAAAAATTCTAGTTATAAAATATTAAACTTTTTTAGTTGTTTTAAGAAAAAAGCAAAAAAAAAGAGTCCGTATTTTAAGAAAGTTCCCTGATATTGGATCATATATATATATATATATATATATATATATATATATATATATATATATCACACTAGTGTAATTGGCTATTATGTGTTTGTTTGACTACTAGTATTTGGAGTGTTTGAAAGTTCCATATGCACCAAGGTAGTTTGAGAATCTTGTTTGTGTAACATCTTATTCCAAATGCGGCTTATTTAACCGTCCGAGTATCAAACACAGCGCATTGGAAATGGTACGGTGAATTTGAACATCCAAAAGTTGCCACTTTAAACGAACTAATCGCTAGTAACCGAACAAACCTTATGTTTGGCTTGTTTGAATTTGCTTACGATATTTCCTTTTTGTGGATTATTTCATTACTTCATGTACTCCACAAAAAAGTTTAGTTTGTCACGAAAAATTAATTAAAACAAAAAAGTATTCTTTTATGGGTATTACTATAAAATGACACAATAAAGAGTTTCATTTGTCATTTTTTTGTTTTACAAGAAGGGTACTCTTTTTATTGATATTAGTATAAAATCACGCAATCTGAATTTTACTTTTTTTATTTGAAACCCACTATTCGGACTAGTATTTGTGGCACACACTGTGTGTGTAATTAAACATAATAAATAAATATTGAATAAGAGTTGGAAAATATGGTTAATAAAATGTAAGAGAAGTCTTATGGATAAAAATTGGGTGATAGAAAGAGAGTTAGAAAAGTAACAAAGTTTAAAGAAGTCAGTTATTTTCCCTGCTCACCATTAATAATATAGATTGTATAAAGTCAATCAAAAGAAGCTCAGTGAATTTTTTCAATAGTTTGGAACCCTTGTTTTGCCCTTTCCTTCAGGACAGGCTCTGCGTCTAATAAATTTGAAGTCCCATAGCATTGTGTATCTGGTTAAATGAGTCAATAGTTTGGTCATGCATATACAATAACTATTGTGGTCATTAGTTACGTATTACTGTGAACTTTTACAATATTATGCAAAAGTGAGACAAAACAATGAAGAACATTGCATTCAAGTTATTCAACCATACACATGCTTTTGAGAGTTTTATTAAAAAAATTAAACAAAGGTCATACCGGAAAATAGAGAAAATATGATGCACTAATACCGTTAAGATTACAGAGATTACAACCTATGTTACACGAACTCGTCACTTTGCCCTAAAGTACCCGTGTCCAACACTTGACACTCGGACAAGAGTATGAGTACTGAACACTTCTTAGAGTAAAAATTGGCAAAATTGAAGAGTTCTCGTACCCGACTCTTCAAAATACTCTATCCAACTGGACACTTCATCCGTGTCCGTTTAACATAGATTACGACACAAAAATTGTAAAACAAAGATAAGAAGAAGCTCAATTCTTCACAAGCATAAAGTTTAACATTAACTAATATATGTTGGTGCATATTTTCTAATCAGTAAGCAAATGTTAAATTGTGAGACATCTCTTTCTTTTCTGAACCTCATATGATAAACCTCATGTGACAAATGTATATGAAACATAAATCGATGTTTCGATCTCCTCCAATATTCTCAAAAGAATAACTATTATGATTTTTGGAGCACGAGGATCAAGCCAGTTTACGATGTGAATGATGAAACTAGATTGCTATCTGGAGATGTTGATCCACAAACCTGCAGAAAATTGTTCCTACCTTTCCGTTACTTTTGTAGACGTAAAGATGTGGGTACTTCAACCACAACCTTGTTATAATCCATTTCAACTTTCAGTTGAAAAAATAAGCAGATAAATCATACTTTCTTTGTTCCAAATTATAAGATCATTATTAACTTTAGAAATTCAATTTGATAAGATTCATTAATAATTACGAAACAATAAATAGTATAATTAGTAATAATTTAATGTTAGTTTTCAATATTTATCATTATATTGACTAAAATCAAATGATTCTATGTCAATTTTGAGTTTGAAAATATATTGAGTTGAGTTTAAAAAGTTGATAATAATCTTATAATTTGAAACGGATGGAGTACTAAAACTAGATAATCTCTATGTGGCTTACACAATAAAGAGATCTAGAGTGACACCGAAAGAAAAAAAAAACTTCTTCATTTCTTTATACCAACTATAATTATCTTTATCTTTCTTCATATTCTTGCTTTCCTGCCATCTGACTTATAACCATTATATCAGATTCAATGTCAAGTTGTCATGCTAGAAGATACAGATGTCACCAAAGCGTTAATCCAATATGTTACAGAATCAGCAATAGAGGTTTTGGTTCTTGGTGCTGGCTCGAAAAGTTGTCTTCTTAGGTATGCATAGTAAAGTCGAGTTTCTTTTGATGCGAAGGGTAATGACCTTTCATTTTTGTTTAAGTTAACAAGTCCTATTAAGCACTCCATGTTACCTTAAAAAATGATAAATTTGGATGTCAATAACTATTCGTGAGATGAGAGTTTAATAGTTTACTTTCTCCTTTTGGGATGTCAATGCATGGCGAGAATCAGTGTCTTTTATAATTAATTATCAGATAAAACCCAATTATTATCTTGAAGTAAATTATGCTTTTGACCGTTGATTATTATATTAAAGTCGTTTTTTCTTAGAAATTCTGACTTTTAAAGTTGACTGTAATTTTAGGATGACAATCGTATTAGATTTTTGTTAATTAGTAATTCCAGCTTAATGAGGTCTTTCTTTTGAGATGTATTCTTGTTTCTAGTCTTACATCCTGCAGTGTCAAAACAAAGACTGATGAGCTTTTCTATGGGTTCTACCATTTAAATTACTGATGAGGTTTTATTAATTTTTTACCTCATCTTTTTTACTATTCGATACATGGGGTGATAATAGTGTTTGTAAACAACTTTGTAAACACTTAATGCACATATAATTACTCATTTATATTTCTCTTTTCTCTCTCCTTTCATAAGCAATAATTACACTCCTTTGCACTTTCCAAATCAAATTCATTGATTGCTTGAATGAAGCCTTACAGTTTAAGGCGCAAAATATTTCACAGATTCTCAAGTTCTAACTTCACTACTATTTCCTGGCAGATTCAAAGCAAAAGATATTCCAGGAAGTGTATTAAAAGGACTACCAGATTTTTTACTGTATATGTTATTCCAAAGGTAAGATTTCCACCACGTGATCTGCTTCACGGTCGGCCCCAGCCTCTGCACCTCTCCGTAACCAGATACTACATCAGGCCGGCTCCAAATCCGATTCGGAGGTAGCATTAGCCTTTAGCTCGAAAGGTTAGTGGTTAAACACAAGCATAAATAATCCCTCTTTCAATATCTTTTGCCTTTCCTATGCTAACTTTAAGTAAATCTATGTCTTTTCTATTAGGAGTTCCACGTCCACCATCTGAGCAATCTTTTAATAGCGTTCAAAATGATTCAAGCTTCAAGTAAGTTAAGATTCATCTTAACTTTCCAAGACATAAATTAAAAACTATTTTTAGTGGTTTATAAGGTTACTAGGGAACTCTTATTGGCATGCGTTTAGGGTACTATCGTGCTGAATCGTGGTACGAGAGCTTAGATGCCTTGCGCAGTCTACTATAGGTAGCATTTCTCATGCCCGATTTCATTCTGCGTATCCAGTCGATCAACGTTCATAGTAACCACAATTTGACTACAGTGCATGGAGACTAGTAGTGCAAAATGAAATCGAATTATTTTTATAGATTATAACACCTTAACTTCTAGCAGAAATTTCTTATTCTAAATTACATCACTGGAAACTGATCACCATTCTCTCATAGGAAAGGCCCAAATGGAAGATCATATGGAGATTTATCACAACCTGATAAAGACATATCATTTGTCAGTTCTGGTAGACCGAGCGTGGAGCGCATGCGTCCTTCCTTTGATAGTTTTGAGACGAGTTCAACCCAAGGTTTTCAAACTTCTCAAATATAGACAACCAAGGATTTGAGTCGTATCAATTTGGACGCAGATCAGTGGATTCGAACACACCTCATGAACTCTCTTATACTTCGTCTGACAGTGATTTTAATCCCTCTACATCACCACCAACGGTAAGGAAATTAATGTTAAATCTACCAGCATACATGTATAAATATGTAGGTATTCTAACTCTACATCCCCTCTGTAACAGTGGTATCTTTAGAATCCACATTACAATTTTAACGTTAATATCAAAGATAAACCACAATAACTGGAAAGAGTAATTCGAAGTGGACAAACTGTGTACAAACAATTGTACTCAAACACTATCATCCCGGTATTGAATAGTAAAAAGTGACGTAAAATTTAATAAACCTTATTAGTAATTTAAATGGTAGGACCCACATACTATTTTTTCTCTCTGTTTGTGCACACCTGTTTGTGCACATATAACTAGTCAATTGGAAAGTATGGTTTAAGATTGCTTTCAATCTGGCATATATATTAGTGTGTTAGTATTCAAAAAGGTCTTAACCCACCATGTTAAAACTATATAGTGGATTCAGATTCTGAGCTTTGATTTAAAAATCAGCTGTATTTGAGTTTCTACATTGCTTTGTGCATTTGCATAAAGATAAAATCCTATATATGCGAAGAAATATAGAATTTGTCTAACTTAACTAAAATGCGTGAAGATTGGGGAAAAATGAAAAGAAAAAAGGAGCAAACTACAAAGTCCAACTCCACATTAATACTCCTCCGTCCCCAAATGGTGTCAATAATTTCAAGAGAAATTGTCCATCAAAGGATATCTTAAAGTACACAAATATATATATATATATATATATTTTATACTCTCTCCTTGACTTTACTTTTCTTAAGTTGTGTGAAATGGTGTACTTTGGACGGAGGGAGTATTTGAGTCTAGAAAGATTTAACTTGTGACAGAACTAAAAAATATATGTATGTATGTATGTAACTTATGCCCCATTTGCATCTATGTCTTGTGTGAACCAAATGAAATTTACGAGCTAAGTCAATTTATGAGAATTTATTCAAGTGAAGTATGAGTCAATTGTCACTATGAAAGAATCAACTTACACAAACACAAATAGTAGAACAGTGTGAAGAAAAAAATTACGAGGAAAGGTTGCAGTGTGTAAAATATATTTATGAATTTGTGAAAATATTACGTCTTCAAGTGTAAATCATCGGAATCTGCTGGTGAAAATATAATCAACCGGAAACTGCGACACCTAAGACAAAAGGACACCTAAAGAAATATGTATATTCATGTGGATGCTCAAACTAACATATAATGAAAATTAGAAATATTACATTATCAAAAAAAAGAAGAAAAAAAAAGGAGCAACAGCTATAAATGAGTTGCCAATATATGATTGTGAGAACACATACTGTATGCGTTTGTTGTAGAAGAATTGTTTTTCTTTTAAAGTTTGTTGCGTATCAATACTTAATTCTATTGGAATATAGTTGTTATCGTAGTTACCAAAGTTGAAGATTGAGGTAACGGAAAGTTGAATCGATATTAAGCTTGGAGAAAAGGACAAGGCATTAATCCTTGCAAAATGGAGGTGTAGTTACTGTACAAGAGTCAAGGTCACTAACCAAGCCCCTCATGGCTCAATGGTAAAAAAGGTAAAAAAATTACTAACAAGGCTTTGGGTGCATGAGGAGGTCTTGGGATCCATTTTTGCTAAAGGCAAAAATATTAAACTTCAGTCGAATACAACAAAAAAGAAAAAGAAAAAAAAAGTCAAGGTCACCTGTGCATTGATAAACTGCAGTACATAAAAATATGATTCATTGACTTGCAGATAAAATGAGAAATGGAAATAAGTACTTGTTAAATACCTCATTTGTTCCAAATTATAAGATCAATATTGACTTTTTAAAAGTCAATAATAGAAATTTTTAAATTTAAAATTGACAGATTCATTTAAGTTTTGAAAACTATAAATCTTATAACTAGTACGTTTTAGGTATTTTATGATATTCATAATTGTATTGACATAAACTAAATGAATTCATGTCAATTTTGAGTTTGAAAATGTTATATATTGACTTATAAAAAGTCAATATTAATCTTATAATTTGGAACAAATGTAGTATCTTTGCTCTGCACGACAAGATTGCATGAGTAGCACAAGCAGCTTGTTATTGTTGGTTGTACATTTCAAATAATGAAAACCCCAAATATGTCATGTTTTTTCGATTGATTGGAAAATTAAGATTGGTCTGCACTATTATATTATTTTCAATGTAATTATTTTTTTTCCCTTTTTTTTGTTTGTTTGTTTTATTTTTATTGGATTAAGTAAGTTTTGCCTCGAGTTGGGCATTGTAACTAGGAACCCTGAGGTTTCTAACTTCAAGGTTTATACAAAATATTATTCTTATCGTCATTACATGTTAAAGGGAACTGCAAGTGAATCCGTAAAATATTGTATGGATATAATTAGAATATAAACTTTAAATTCCAATATTGATATTATTCTTTAACTTATAGGATGATGTGGAAGCAGAGATGAGAAGGCTTAAGCTGGAGCTCAAGCAAACAATGGACATGTACAGTACAGCCTGTAAAGAAGCACTTTCAGCCAAACAAAAGGTATATAAAGTTCCATCATCTTTTTACATTGTCACTGTGGTACATGGACTCTTCAGTTGAGGGTGAAGTATCCATATCACTATGAGTGGAGATGGTTGTGGATATGAGATCCGTGTCAGATCCTTCACTTGTTGATTAGACACTTCGACTCGTCGACTCACCAACAATTAATATTATATCCCATAAACTTGGTATTTGGAATTTGAAAGCATAAACTAAGTAGCTTCTTCACCAAACTTGTTATACTTACATCATCACTTAAATATGACACCATTAATTTTCTTTTGTTTTCAAATTAATACTAAATGTTTGATGTTCTTTCACTAAATCGCACATAGTATTAACTTTAAATAACATTTTGACTTGTGGTCTCCACGCACCCATATCTAAAAAATAGATCCTTTTATGGAAAGTCCCCGATGAACCCTATAATTTTGGAAATAGACAGTTATGACACCTTGACACTACCAACGCTCAATTCCCATACCTGAGTCCATGAAATATACACTGCCATGATTCCACAACATGCTCTGACATGATTATTTTTGTAGGCAATGGAGCTCCAGCGCTGGAAATTGGAAGAACAACAAAGGTTAGATGAGGCACGACTAGCTGAGGAAGCTGCATTAGCACTTGCAGAAAAGGAAAAGGCCAAGTCCAGGGCAGCTATAGAACATGCTGAAGCTGCTCAGAGGATTGCAAATATTGAAGCACAAAAGAGAATCAGTGCAGAAATGAAGGCGCTTAAAGAGTCAGAAGAGAAGAATAAGGCACTAAATTCCCTAGCAAAGTCAGATGTCAGGTACAGAAAGTACTCGATCGAGGAGATAGAAGCTGCAACCGAATTCTTTGCACAATCTCGTAAGATTGGAGAAGGAGGTTATGGGCCAGTATATAAATGTTATTTGGACCACACTCCTGTTGCTGTTAAGGTTCTACGGCCAGATGCAGCTCAAGGAAGATCACAGTTTCAGCAAGAGGTATGTATATGTGTCAATGAACAAATTAACATCGTCCATTGATTTTCTATAGTGAATAGGTATTTCCCTAACATGAACTGAAGTAGAAAGATTCTATGTACATCTTGAAAGAAGAGAAGGAAACAAGAGATAATGCATTTACAAACAAACCATGGAGTTTTACTTTAAACAACTGCAATGTAAGAAAATTATGTAGTTAAAGTGTACTACACCCAAGGATGGACCGTCCGGGGCGGCGGTTGTTAAGTGGGGTAACCAATTCTACTAGCTTTTTTCTTTCCTTCTTTGGTCTATGCTCACTTTTGTCCATTGGTTCCTCACTATGCCAGTGTTTGAAAGCTCAAACGAGATCTAGAAGGGGGGTTGAATCGAATCTTTTAAATTTTCTTTTTAAGTTAAGTTACCAAATAATTAATCAAGTTACTTAATTGATTTATGCACAAATGTAATATGTTTAAAACCCCTCACAAATTAAAGAAAGAAACGAAATATTTTTATTAATGAAGAATGATATTTTCACAACAAAATCGTCGCTATAGATCATATAGCGACGACTTTCACCGTCGTTATACACCTATAGCGATACTTTTGTTGTGAAAATATCAATTTCCTATAGAAAATCTTTGATTCTGAATTTAGGGACAAATGTAGAGCAAAACCACAAAATCATAGTGTACTAAAAAGTAAATGCATAAAGTAAAATAGTAAGTACAAGATACCTGAATTTTAAGAGGTTTAGAACACAAAAGTCTCTTAATCTTCTCTTCTACTCCAAGAGTGGGATGATCCACTAAGGATAGGGTGAGGTTACAAAAATCAAGTTCACTAGAACTTTACAACTGTGATTCACAAACAATCCTTCTAGCCCCAAAGGCTTGGTATACAAATATCACTAAGATCTGCACAAAATCACTAAAAACGAGTGTTTGTTTGAGTCGCTGCTAAGTAACAATGAAAGCTCATCTCGAATGACTTAGCAACAGTGAGATGTTCTTCTAATCAGACACTTGTTCTTGGGAGCGTTATAATTCAAATCTTCAGTAGTCGTCAGGTGTTGTAGTAGTGGTCGAACTTGATAGCTACTTTTCTCTGGGATCAACCTTATTCTTTATTTCAAACATTACAACTTATAGTTCTGCAAAATGGATCAACCTAATAAATTTGATACCCAACTAAGTCATTTTCCATATTAATTTCTCATATGGATTTTACGAAGCTACTGGTTTACAAATATACATTACTTTCTGTTTATCATCAAACCAAATAGGATGCATATAAATTTAAGTACTAACAATCTCTCCCTATTTGACGATGACAAAACTAGTAGTTCAATTCAATCATAAAGGCTAAATGCTTGAAAGTTAGAAATATAAACGTGTCCTAAGAATACACTGAGAAACTATATATTTTAGAGAAAGAGAATGAATATTATTTATTTGATTGGAATCAAAGTTAGAAAAGAGATAAAAAATATACTATACTTGTCTATCTTTTTCTTTTTATATATCGCCTAGAGGATTTCTCCTTTCTTCCTCAATTCTTCTTTCTTTCGCTCTTCTAGCTTCATTTGCTCTTCTTTTAATTTCTTACGCCGAGTCCCTAGGTCTGTGGTATGGCATATCAAGTTGTTGCTCTCCTCAATATGGATCCCATATATTTTTATTCATCAAGGCCGGATCATTTGAAGGAAGTCGAACTCCGCTGCAGATACCCCACCGACGATCCGTGAATTTGACGACTTAGAGGAATAGCTTCAGAGAATCGATCATGATCAATAAGAGGATAAAGTGGTTGAGATCTTCTCGCTATAGGTTTCTTCTCCCCTTTTTGTCAAGAATTTCTTGTAGTGCTACAAACTCTTCTGTCGGTTGTTGGATAGTCTTGACCATGGACTTGACTTGAGCAATTGATAGAGTGATGTCTCCTTTCAATTCATCATATGTCTCGTCCATGTCTTCTTTTTTGTTTATGGATTTAGATCCATTGTACTATCGATCCCGTAATGATGTCTCCAATAAATTCTTGGAACCCGATGAATGCTTGAACTCAGAATGATGACATTATTGCTTAGAGTCTTTATAGATGAAGAGCTAGTTTCTTGCAGTTTGTGGACAACTACTGTATGATCATCTAATTTCTTGAAATAGATGTCATCTCTTCTCAAGGAGTCAATGATGGATGAGAGAGATGTCACCTTATTTCCTATCTTGTTTGATACAATCGTGCATTTCTTGAGTTACATGATGTTGAGGAGGTGGAGAGTGAGAGAAAGATGGTAAATCGGAGATATGAGGAAGTTGTGTTAGCAACTAAACCAAATATATTCTAGATTATTCAAGAAATATCTTAATTAATATTAATACATGAATTGGTGATATCTAAGTACATGAATGTATTTGAATTGTCTTTGAACATGTAATGGTTAGGTTCATGTACATGAATGTGGTCATGTAGTAATTATTATCAGGATCTGTATGTCCTATGAGTCCTATAAATAGTCTTGTACTTGGATTATTTTAATCAAGTGAAATTAAAGTATTCTTAAGTGTTCTTCAAAGTTATATTTCACTTCTTTTATAATTTATCATCTTCCATAAATTTCCAACAAGTGATATCAAAGCTAAGGTTAATTCGAAGGTTAAACTAAAGTGGCTAAGGTAAAATCGACGACCCAAGAAAGGTGACTTAGTGCTATCAAAGTGTTTCGTTGGGTGATTGCAAAGTGTGCTAAGTATAGCTCAATCAATGTTCTAAAAGGCGCTAAAGGAAGGCGAGCGTAGAGGGGGTTTAAAGGGCCTAAGCGGTTTTTTTTATTTAAGCTAATTTTAATATTTTATCTTACATTTATCCAAACAAAACAATAATATAAAGCAAAACAATTTATAATTAAGATAATAAAGACATTTGCTTAAAGTTCAAACAGATATCCATATTGTTAATGTCAAAGTTCAAACACAAACATGCAATTTTTCAAAATTCAAAAATATTTTTAGCGTATTAGTTTTATTCATAAACAAGATTGTTATTAAATAATAAAATTTTAAATTTTAAAAATTTAATTCAATATTAAAACTTAAGAAACTAAACATAAATTTAAGAATTATATTAAATTAAACTAAATATTACAAATGTATCATCATTTATATAATTCGAAGTTGGTACAAGTTCAAAAAATTACAGCTATAATAAAATTATCCATTTTGACTTGATATTGTTTAGTTGTTGTGATTTGATATGCTACAACATGTATTATGAATATGGTAAATCATTTGAAAAATAAATATATTAAGATCTGGTTTGGGTAGTTATTAAAATAAAAAAATCTCTCCGCCTAGACCCCACCTAATTTTCTGGAAGGATTTTTTTTCCGCTTTGGGCTTAGGTGAGACACCAGGGGGCCTAGCGCCTAGGCGGGGCGCCAAGGGAGGGCCTAGCACCTAGGCGGGGCCTAGGCGGACCTAGGCGGGGATTTTTAGAATACTGCTCCGAATTGCAATCTAGCAAATGTGCTAGTTGAGAAAATTTTTGAAGAAGTTTGTGAGTCGAAGCACGTCACAAAAGTTGTCATATTGATAGCATTTTTGGTGAGGAAAATTATAAAAAATGATGTTTCCTAGGTTTGGTGCCAAATTAGTGTTCACAAATTATAATGTTTGGAGTATAAGGATTCGAGTATTTCTTGGAGAATGTAATTTATGGCAAGATGTCATTGCAAATCCAGAAAAATGTATTTTAGAAAAAGTTCGAGAAATAAAAGAAAAAAGAACAAGGAAGATTTTGCAAGGAGTAATGCATGAAGAAGTCTGGATGCGTGTTGCGAGTTTTGATTCTCTATCTCAGTTATGGAATGAGCTTGAATTGATTTTCAAGAATTATAAAGGTTCATCGTTACCTAAAGAGTCTTGATTTTTGGAAGAGGATGAGAAACTTGTAGAAGAAATTGATGAAGTTGAAGAAGAAGAAGAAGAAGAAGAAGAAGAAGAAAAGAAAAATGAAGACTTTGAAGACATATGTCGGGAAGCAAAAGAAATAGATCATGTCGAAAATAAAGAATTTGAAGACACAATAATTAAAGCATCTTTTGAGAAAGAAGAACCTGAGAGTGAAGCGATGGAAGAAGAGAATGAGACAAATTTGAATAATGAGCTGGAGGATAAGGATGTGGAAGAAAAGAGTGCACACTCGTGGTTATTAGTCAATTGACGCCATATCATCTAATCCTCGCAATAAGTCGAACTTTTACAAGGAAGAAGGTTGCCAAAAAGGTTCAAGTCACAAAAATTGCTAAAGAAACATCATATACAAAGTCCAAGTTGGAAGCAGAGTGCAAACCAAAGGTCGAAAATGCAAAGACCAAGAAAAAAGAAACTCAAGTTGTGGAAGGTATTGAATGGGTTAATATGGAGAAGTATTTTGATCAAAATGAGTTCAGAAATAATGAAATGGAGAAGAAATACAAGCATGTAAAATGTGAGAAGCTAGTTATAAGCAAGATCAGGAAGAACAAATGAAAACTTCAAGCATTTGTGTCATATACACATCAATGGAGATGACAAAAGAGTTTTCAAGGTTGAAGGAATCTCCAAGATCAAAATGTTTTACCACATTATAAAGAATAAATTTGGTTTACGGAGGCCTTGTTAGAATTAAACCAAATATATTCTAGATTATTCAAGAAATATCTTAATTAATATTAATACATGAATTGGTGATATCTAAGTACATGAATGTATTTGAATTGTCTTGGAACATGTAATGGTTAGGTTCATGTACATGAATGTGGTCATGTAGTAATTATTATCAGGATCTGTAAGTGTCCTATGAGTCCTATAAATAGTCTTGTACTTGGATTATTTTAATCAAGTGAAATTAAAGTATTCTTAAGTGTTCTTCAAAGTTATATTTCACTTCTTTTATAATTTATCATCTTCCATAAATTTCCAACAAGTTGTATAAAGGGTATATTAAAGTGTTTCTATCGAGTCCCGCCTGCCTCAAGTGTGAGAATTCTTTAATTCGAGTGGCTACTTGACAACCAAATAGTAAGTTTGCTTGAAAAAAGGGTCGAGTCCTACTGGGGATTAGTCCGATCATGGGTTGGGAAACCCCACATTATCAAAAAAAAATGTGGAATTTGGTAGTTTTATGTTTGGGGAACTAACTCGTTCTATGATAGGAGAACAACTGTGTTCTACGATAAGAGAGCAAACTGAAGTTGATTGAGTTTGGGTAGAATTAGATGGAGAAGTTTGTGTGAGGTTAAGAGGTGATGGAGTATATACATGTTCTGGAGTGGAGTTTGGTGAGTGTATGGGACTATCCAAATATTCTGGAGCTCCCACTTTCTGTTGCCAAAAGGGGTTCTCAGAGATATTCAATCAATCTTGACATGATTTCTTTGGAAGGGAGCAACTCTTGACAAGTATGGTGCAAAGGTTGCATGGTCCACTATTTCACTTCCCTCACGTTTGAAGGTGGTCTTCGCATCAAAAATCCGGTGGAATGGAATCGCTCTTATCCTCCAAAGACTTGGTTCGCATTATTCAACCCCATTCCAACTCTATATGGGTGAATTGGATCAAAGCAACTTCATTAAAACATACATCCTTTTGGCGGGTGTTCGCAACAAAAGAATATGTTCTTGGTCCGGAAACAAGTTTTAAAGTTTCACCACTTGCTTCTTCGACACCTTCACTATCATGTTGGTAATGGGCAGTGATACAAGCCTATGGTTCGACCCTTGGTTAAATGACACAAATATCAATCCTCCCCAATATTTTATGTCTTCCTCTCGGGTTACAACGATTCGCAATCATTAGCCACCTTATCAAGAATAACAGATGGGTCATGCCCCAAGGCAATTACCACGATATGATCATCCCGAGGAGAAAACTAGCCTCCTTCCCCTCCTTCTCAAAGAAATGGATAAGATACTTTGGGACTCTTGGGATACGGAAGAAAATAAAAGCCAACCAATTATGGGACTCTATTCGCATCGAGGCAAGTCGGTTTCTTGGTGCTCCATTGTTCGGAATAAATGCCATGTTCCAAGGTACTCTTTATTTTGTGGCTTGGCATTCTTAAAAAGCTCCCCACCAATGACGTAATGTTTGATTCTCTAATGAGATCCCGAACTATCCACTATGCAACCTTCATCCGAGACCTTTGATCATATGTTCTTCAACCCAGTATTCTCCAAATCGGTTCTTCTCGAATGCTATAAGCCTTGGAAATTGGACCGCTTTTCCCATGGATAACATTATGGAGTTTCACTTCTTATCAAGGTTCTAAATTGTCATGTAATATCCTAAGTTTGACGGTGGCAATTGCTGTTTTACAAAATTTGGGAAGCAAGAATAAAAAGCTTCATGATGATCAACTCCTCCACTCACCAGATCACACAGGATGTTATCCACATTATTAAGTCTAGGCTTTCCACTTGCAAATCATTTATCAAAGCCACAAATAACCAATATTTTTGTAATTGGCTATTAACTAGTTAGAGAAGTTTGCGTTCCCTTTTTGTGGCTTCGCGAATATTGGCAAGATCCTTTGAGTGGGGGCGTGAGCCGAGGCCATGTTATAGCGAACGAAGTCTTCCAGCGAGGACAATGAGGTGGGCTTGAGGCAGAGGGCTTGCTTGGGTGAGGTCCATTGACCAAAGTCCTTCTGCTTCGGGCTTGCGCCGGGCTTCGGCTTCAAGCCGGCCTCGGCTTGGCGAGTGTAACCCAAGTCTTCAAAGCGAGGTGTGCAAAGGAAATGTATCTTCTGATTCGAAGAGGTAGTGGTGCAGTCTCACGCCTTCTGCAAGTGGCGATCACGAGGTCCTTGTAATTCTCTTTCTAAGATAGAAATATTTAATGATTACAGAATAGGCCTATTACTAGCTAGTTTGGTTTCGTATAGTCCCTCAGATAATTTCCTCATCTTGGGCTTGTCCATAGATGATGTAGCTATACCGTGGGTATGCCCACTAGTCTATGTAATTTGGTTCTTTTCTATACAAACAAAATTTAGCAAAAAAAAAAGAGGAGAAAGTTGAAAAGTTTGTTCTACGACCGGAGAGTTTTGAGACTCTTCGATCGGTGGAGTTGAAAGTGTAGAAGTAAATAGAAAAGATAAATCAATAAAAAAAGGTTTGGATATATTGGGAGTTTGTGAAGATGAAGATTGCTCAATATTCATGGAAAGGGATCCTATGAATACTTCATCACTAGAAGAAGATAAAAGAAGGTTGATCACAGTTTCCTTGTTGTAGGTGTTTGATGACGATCCATCACCCTTGTTGTAGATGTTTTAAGACGATCCATCACCGGTGTGTGTAATCTTTCTTCTTGCAAATTTTCCACCACGAGGATAATGATGAGCAATGGTGAGAATGTCTGTGCATCTAGAAAATCCACGAAGTTATCCAAATTATAATCCATTTGAAATTGTGCTCGAATGAAGGGTAGAAGTGAGGGTATGCAGATAGAGAGCCTCATTTGGGGTTTTGTTATCGTAATCATCTCGCATTTTCGTGGATCATCTCCATCATTAGGCCCACTTTCATTCTCAAGCTCGCTTCTTATTCGTGTACACCTTCATTCTCGTGATTTGGAATTTCTTCAATGTCTTCTTCTTGCTCTTCTTCCTCCCCACAATCGGATGACCTTCTTGAATAGGAGAAGCAAGCCTAAATATCGGAGAATAGTGAAGACTTCCTTCAACATTTTCTCGCAAATCTCTAACCACTTCCTGCACTATCTTAGTGAGGGGAGTTGATGTTTCTTGCTTTCATTTGCTAGAGTTCTTGGTAAGTAGATTCATCTTCTTTTGAACTTCCCTCCCCTTAACAACAGATCCTTAGTTTGTTCACCGACTTCTTTGTTATTCTCCCCTTGATAACTTTCTTCGTTGTGACATGCTTCAATCTTCTCTTCTTCTTGTGTGGCTTAGGATTGGATACCTTCTCAGCCATTTTATGGGCTAAGGCACACCTGCCATCTCAGCCATTTCTTCTACAATGTGCTCAGGCGAGATTTCCTTCCTAGCTTTCTCAGTAACATTGAGTTCTTTCTCTATGGTTGGAGAGAAAGATCTTGCAATGGGAACTACATCTTCATCTATTTCTTCTTCAGGAATGGTTTGTGGAGGAGTTCTAATGAATCTTCTTCTTCTTCTTTTTGCTCTTCAGGTACATTCTCTTGTGAGTTCTTCTAGGGGAGGTTCAAACCCCTTAGGATCAACCTCAGAGTTGTCCTTTTCTCCTTCATTTTCCCTCTCCTACTTTGCTGCTGGTGTCTCTGGTGTGGCTGATACATGAGATTTAATGTACCTTCTTAAAACTTTTTTCGTGTTTCTCCATGTCCAAGAATTATTCTTTCACTACCTTTAAACTATTTTGACTTGTTGATTTCTACTAGATTTTTCTTCCAGTTGTCAAATAATCTTTTGGTGATTTTCTTATTCATATTCAGAGATTTACCATCCTTCTCCTTCAGGAGTTGACGGAGTTTATTCTTTAGCATAATCCTGATAAACCTTCCAAAATACATCTTTGAAAGAGGTTTGTTATCCTTCTTTCTTCTCTTTGCATGTTTGAACCATTTGGACAGCCATCTAAATATCACTTCACTATAATTGATCTTCAACTCCATTGTGATGGCTGACGTATTTTGAAGTTGGAGCTCGCTGATGGAGTAGTGAGCAGAGTCCTTGCACATAATACATTTGCCCACAATATCAGCAAGGAACTCGAAATCGTGAGGAAAATCCTTCTTTTTGAGTCCCTTTACATCTTGGTTCTTCTTCTTATATCCCATAAAGTCTAGTCCCTTCTGCTTATTCACTTTGCCGAAGTCAGAATCTTAATCTTATTGATTGTGTATACCTAGAAGTAGACCAAATTCTGTGGGACAGAAGGAGAGTACCGGCCCTTTAGCATTTGTGGTGATTTCCTCATTTTCAACTCTTCCATGAAGATAGAACTCTTCTACTTCCTTCGTGTTTTCAACTCTTCCATGAAGATAGAACTCTTCTACTTCCTTCGTGTAGATTGGATTATTTTCGCTGAGATAATCGGCGAAACCAAATTTCCTTACTAGGTTGAGAATTGTGATGAAGTGGGGCGCTAAACCTTCAAATCGATCAAAACATAATTGATTTCCTGAGATGATCTGCTTAGACGACATGATTCCAGGGATTGATTGTCTAAAACACAAAAAGATTTGATTAGGGCTTGAGGGTCGTAGAGTAAGTTGGGGGCTTTTTGAGAGAGAGAGAGAGAATACTCAGATAGCTTTAGAAACTGAAACTACGAAAAAATAAGAATGAAAATTTGAATAATACAAGCGCTTCCCTCTCATTTGGGTGAGTGGGACATGTGGCTAGATCTGATAGGAAGTTTTGTTTGAAAAATACAGCTTTAGCAATTACTTCCTATAGCTTGAGGCACTTTTATCTGCTGATCATTCTCACTCGCTTCAATTTTTTTTGACTTCCAAGGCAACATTGGGTAGTAGAGCCCTTACTCAACGATTTTGCTTTTACTTTTGTTTCACTCTACGATCTTTGTATAAAGTGACTCTGTTCTACGATTTTATTGCCTACAGTGTTAGTTCTTCCAAGGCAAACAAAAGCTTATACACTTAAATTTAACATGCCTAATTCACTTATTAGCTTATTAAATCTAGATTCTTCTAATGGTTTTGTGAGCACATCAGCCAGTTGATTTTCAGTAGGAATATAATGCAGTGAAATATTACCATTTTGAAAATGATCTCTAATAAAATGATGTCTTATTTCAATATGATTAGTTTTAGAATGCAAGACAGGATTGTGAGTAATTGCAATTGCACTACTATTATCACAGAAAATAGGAATAAACTTGAATTCAAACTCATAGTCAGCTAGTTGGTTCTTCATCCATAAGATTTGAGCACAACAACTACCAGAAACAATATATTCAACCTCTGCAGTACAAGTTAATATTGAGTTTTGCTTCTTACTGATGAGACCAATCGACTTCCAAGCAGTTCGACATGTTCCACTAGTATTTTTCGTGTCTATTTTACATCATGCAAAATCCGCATCTAAATATCTAATTAGATCAAAGGGAGACACCTTAGGATACCACAACCCCAAATTAGGAGTACCCTTGAGATATCTGAAAATCTTTTTAACCGACATTAAATAGGATTCCGTAGGATTAACTTGCACAAATGCATGTGACAAACATAATATCAGGTCTGTCAGTAAAGAAGAGAGCCAATCATACATCTATATTGGGTAATGTCAATATTTTTACCTTGTTCATCTTTATCTAGTTTAGTTGCAGTAGCCATAGGAGTCTTCATGGGGGTAGTTGATTCCATGCCAAATTTTTTAAGATTTTTGATGTATTTGGCTTGGTTGATAAAAATTCCTTATTCAGATTGTTTCACTTGTAATTCAAGGAAGAAGTTCAGCTCTCCCATCATGCTCATTTCAAATATTCTTTGCATAAGCTTGACAAATCATTCACATAACTTTTCATCAGTAGAACCAAATATAATATGTACATAAATTTTTACTAATAATGCTTTATATTTGTGCTTTCTATGAAATAGTGTTGTGTAACTCTACCCCTGGTGAAACTTTTTTCAATAAGAAAGTTAAAGTTTCATACCATATCTTAGGTGGTAGTTTTAAACCATATAATGTTTTGTCTAATCTATAAACTTAGTTATAGTGAGTAGGATTAACCAAACCTGGAGGTGGTTCTACATAATCCTTTTCTTGAAGTTCTCCATTGGGAAATGCACTCTTGACATCTATTTGAAATACTTTGAACTTTATGTGGGCAACATTGGCAAGAATATTTTGATAGCTTCAAGTCTTGTCACTGGTGCAAAGGTCTCATCATAGTCAATGTTTTGTTATTGAGAATAGCCTTTAGTTACTAGTCTTGCTTTTTTTTTTCTTGTGATCACACCATCTTCATCCATCTTGTTTCTGAAAATTCATTTGGTGCCAATAACTGATTGATCTCTTGGTCTTGGGACCAATCTCTAGACTTTTCTTCTTTCAAACCGTTTCAACTTTTCTTGCATTATTTCAATCCTACTTGAATCTTTAAGAACTTCATCAATCTGCTTAGGTTCCATTTGAGATAGAAAACTCAAATAGATACACTCATTCTGAGTTGCAGATTTGGTTCTGACTCTTTCTATTAGATCACCTATGATTAGATCTTGTATGTGATCTTTATCCCATCTTCTTCCAGTTAGAACATCAGTCCTTGTGCCTTCTTATCTGAGAACTTCAAGGTCTGGATCATCTTGCTCAAGTTCAGGAGGATCTTCCATTCCTAGAGTTCCCAACCCAGGAACTTCTAACTCTACGAATACTTGCTCTAGCTCTACGATTGTTGGTTCTTTGGTCGTAGGGTCCTCCTGTTCTACGTTTTCTTGATCCTGTTTTATGATTTCATCAAACATGGTAGCCTTACTTGACTTCTTGGAATCAGTTTTATCAAATGTAACATGAATTGATACTTTAACATTTAATAACGTTTTATTAAATATCGTATATGCTTTACTATCAGTAGAATAACCAAGAAAAATACATTCATCTTACTTGGCTTGAAATTTTGTCAGATAACTATTACCATTGTTAAGGATGTAAGATGCACAATTAAAGATATAAAAGTAACTGATATTAGGCTTCCTCCATTTCCAAAGCTCATAGTCAGCTAGCTGGTTCTTCATTCATAAGATTTGAGCACAACAACTACCAGAAACAATATACTCAACTTCTGCAGTAAAAGTTAATATTGAGTTTTGCTTCTTACTGATGAGACCAATCGACTTCCAAGCAGTTCGACATGTTCCACTAGTATTTTTCGTGTCTATTTTACATCATGCAAAATCCGCATCGAAATATCTAATTAGATCAAAGGGAGACACCTTAGGATACCACAACCCCAAATTAGGAGTACTCTTGAGATATCTGAAAATCTTTTTAACTGACATTAAATAGGATTCCTTAGGATTAACTTGCACAAATGCATGTGACAAACATAATATCCGGTCTGTCAGTAAAGAAGAGAGCCAATCATACATCTATATTGGGTAATGTCAATATTTTTACCTTGTTCATCTTTATCTAGTTTAGTTGCAGTAGCCATAGGAGTCTTCATGGGGGTAGTTGATTCCATGCCAAATTTTTTAAGATTTTTGATGTATTTGGCTTGGTTGATAAAAATTCCTTATTCAGTTTGTTTCACTTGTAATCCAAGGAAGAAGTTCAGCTCTCCCATCATGCTCATTTCAAATATTCTTTGCATAAGCTTGACAAATCATTCACATAACTTTTCATCAGTAGAACCAAATATAATATGTACATAAATTTTTACTAATAATGCTTTATATTTGTGTTTTCTAAGAAATAGTGTTGTGTAACTCTACCCCCTGGTGAAACTTTTTTCAATAAGAAAGTTAAAGTTTCATACCATATCTTAGGTGGTTGTTTTAAACCATATAATGTTTTGTCTAATCTATACACATAGTTATAGTGAGTAGGATTAACAAAACCTGGAGGTGGTTCTACATAATCCTTTTCTTGAAGTTCTCCATTGGAAAATGCACTCTTGACATCTATTTGAAATACTTTGAACTTTATGTGGGCAACATTGGCAAGAATATTCTGATAGCTTCAAGTCTTGTCACTGGTGCAAAGGTCTCGTCATAGTCAATGCCTTTTTATTGAGAATAACCTTTAGTTACTAATCTTGCTTTTTTTTTCTTGTGATCACACCATCTTCATCCATCTTATTTTTGAAAATTCATTTGGTGCCAATAACTGGATGATCTCTTGGTCTTGGGACCAGTCTCTAGACTTTGCTTCTTTCAAACTGTTTCAACTTTTCTTGCATTACTTCAATCCAACTCTAATCTTGAAGAACTTCATCAATCTGCTTAGGTTCCATTTGAGATAGAAAACTCAAATAGAAACACTCATTCTGAGTTGCAGATTTGGTTATGACTCTTTCTATTGGATCACCTATGATTAGATCTTGTGTGTGATCTTTAGCTCATATTCTTCCAGTTAGAACATCAGTCTTTGTGCCTTCTTATCTGAGAACTTCAAGGTCTGGATCATCTTGCTCAGGTTCAGGAGGATCTTCTATTCCTAGAGTTCCCAACCCAGGAACTTCTAACTCTACGACTTCTTGCTCTGGCTCTACGATTGTTGGCTCTTTGGTCGTAGGGTCCTCCTGTTTTACGTTTTCTTGATCCTGTTCTATGATTTCATCAAACATGGTAGTTGTTGGGCCATGATATTTTATGCATATTGGGCCGGACCTTTGGGCCAATTCCATTGGGTTATTTCTATTAGGTCCTGAAAGTATTGGGCCTAGTCATTGGGCCGAAACCAATGGGTAAATAATGTTTCCATTTGGGCTTTGAACGGGAATGATAACAAAGATAATGGTTGACTGTTATCCTGCATTGCATTAATGAGAATTAGACAGATTCGGCCGGCGGTGGACTATGGTGATCGGATCGCAGGTAAGCTACCTGCTGAGGGATTGTGTCAGGCGGGTCAGTGGCACACAAAACCGGAGTTGGAGTATATGAGGACCGGATACAACACAATTAGAGGTAACTGATATTTTATCTTATCAAAACACTAGAGCTATTATCCTCTGTTATAATCCTTGTATCTGCCGGTACTGACTCTCACGTCGAAGCTATCCCCAACGGTCCAAGCCGTCAAGCTTCTGGTATTGACATGTTGAACTGTGCAGGATTGGACGCGCTCTTACGTGATTGAGGCGCGTGGAAAGATCTTGGCGTTAACAGTAGTCTTACTTGACTTCTTGGAATCAGTTTTATCAAATGTAACATGAATTGATACTTTAACATTTAATAAAGTTTTATTAAATATCGTATATGCTTTACTATCAGTAGCATAACCAAGAAAAAAACATTCATCTTACTTAGCTTGAAATTTTGTCAGATAACTATTACCATTGTTGAGGATGTAATATGCACAATTAAAGATATGAAAGTAACTGATATTAGGCTTCCTCCATTTCCAAAGCTCATAGTCAGCTAGCTGGTTCTTCATCCATAAGATTTGAGCACAACAACTACCAGAAACAATATACTCAACTTCTTCAGTAAAAGTTAATATTAAGTTTTGCTTCTTACTGATGAGACTAATCGACTTCCAAGTAGTTCGACATGTTCCACTAGTATTTTTTCTGTCTATTTTACATCCTGCAAAATCAACATCTAAATATCCAATTATATCAAAGGGAGACACCTTAGGATACCACAACCCCAAATTAGGAGTACCCTTGAGATATCTGAAAATCTTTTTAACCGACATTAAATAGGATTCCTTAGGATTAACTTGCACAAATGCATGTGACAAACATAATATCATGTCTGTCAGTAAAGAAGAGAGCCAATCATACATCTATATTGGATAATGTTAATATTTTTACCTTGTTCATCTTTATCTAGTTTAGTTGCAGTAGCCATAGGAGTCTTCATGGGGGTAGCTGATTCCATGCCAAATTTTTTAAGATTTTTGATATATTTGGCTTGGTTGATAAATATTCCTTATTCAGTTTGTTTCACTTATAATCCAAGGAAGAAGTTCACCTCTTCCATCATGCTCATTTCAAATTTGTTTTGCATAAGCTTGGCAAATCTTTCACATAACTTTTCATCAGTAGAACTAAATATAATATGTACATAAATTTTTACTAATAATGCTTTATATTTGTGCTTTCTAAGAAATAGTGTTGTGTAACTCTACCCCTGGTGAAACTTTTTTCAATAAGAAAGTTAAAGTTTCATACCATATCTTAGGTGGTTGTTTTAAACCATATAATGTTTTGTCTAATCTATACACATAGTTATAGTGAGTAGGATTAACAAAACTTGGAGGTGGTTCTACATAATCCTTTTCTTAAAGTTCTCCATTGGGAAATGCACTCTTGACATCTATTTGAAATTCTTTGAACTTTATGTGGGCAACATTGGCAAGAATATTTTGATATCTTCAAGTCTTGTCACTGGTGCAAAGGTTTCATCATAGTCATAGTCAATGCCTTCTTATTGAGAATAACCTTTAGTTACTAGTCTTGCTTTTTTTTTTCTTGTGATCACACCATCTTCATCCATCTTGTTTCTAAAAATTCATTTGGTTCCAATAACTGGATGATCTCTTGGTCTTGGGACCAGTCTCTAGACTTTGCTTCTTTCAAACTGTTTCAACTTTTCTTGCATTACTTTAATCCAACTTAAATCTTGAAGAACTTCATCAATCTGCTTAGGTCCCATTTGAGATAGAAAACTCAAATAGAAACACTCATTCTGAGTTGCAGATTTGGTTATGACTCTTTCTATTGGATCACCTATGATTAGATCTTGTGTGTGATCTTTAGCCCATCTTCTTCAAATTAGAACATCAGTCCTTGTGCCTTCTTATATGAGAACTTCAAGGTTTAGATCATCTTGCTCAGGTTCAAGAGGATCTTCTATTCCTAGAGTTCCCAACCCAGGAATTTCTAACTCTACGACTTCTTGCTTTGGCTCTACGATTGTTGGCTCTTTGGTCGTAGGGTCCTCCTGTTCTACGTTTTCTTGATCCTGTTCAATGATTTCATCAAACATGGTAACCTTACTTGACTTCTTGGAATCAGTTTTATCAAATGTAACATGAATTGATACTTTAACATTTAATAACGTTTTATTAAATATCGTATATGCTTTACTATCAGTAGCATAATCAAGAAAAATACATTCATCTTACTTGGCTTGAAATTTTATCAGATAACTATTACCATTGTTAAGGATGTAATATGCACAATTAAAGATATGAAAGTAACTGATATTAGGCTTCCTCCATTTCCAAAGCTCATAGTCAGCTAACTGGTTCTTCATCCATAAGATTTGAGCACAACAACTACCAGAAACAATATACTCAACTTTTGCAGTAAAAGTTAATATTGAGTTTTGCTTCTTAATGATGAGACCAATCGACTTCCAAGCAGTTCGACATGTTCCACTAGTACTTTTCCTGTCTATTTTACTTCCTGCAAAATCAGCATCTAAATATCTAATTAGATCAAAGGGAAACTCCTTAGGATACCACAACCCCAAATTAGGAGTACCCTTGAGATATCTGAAAATCTTTTTAACTGACATTAAATAGGTTTCCTTATGATTAACTTGCACAAATGCATGTGACAAACATAATATCAGGTCTATCAGTAAAGAAGAGAGCCAATCATACATCTATATTGGGTAATGTCAATATTTTTACCATGTTTATCTTTATCTAGTTTAGTTGCAGTAGCCATAGGAGTCTTAATGGGGGTAGCTGATTCCATGCCAAAATTTTTAAGATTTTTGATGTATTTGGCTTGGTTGATAAAAATTCCTTATTCAGTTTGTTTCACTTGTAATCCATGGAAGAAGTTCAGCTCTCCCATCATGCTCATTTCAAATTTGCTTTGCATAAGCTTTGCAAATCTTTCACATAACTTTTCATCAGTAGAACCAAATATAATATGTACATAAATTTTTACTAATAATGATTTATATTTGTGCTTTCTAAGAAATAGTGTTGTGTAACTCTACCCGTGGTGAAACTTTTTTCAATAAGAAAGTTAAAGTTTCATACCATATCTTAGGTGGTTGTTTTAAACCATATAATGTTTTGTCTAATCTATACATATAGTTATAGTGAGTAGGATGAACAAAACCTGGAGGTGGTTCTACATAATTCTTTTCTTGAAGTTCTCCATTGGGAAATGCACTCTTGACATCTATTTGAAATACTTTGAACTTCATGTGGACAACATTGGCAAGAATATTCTGATAGCTTCAAGTCTTGTCACTGGTGCAAAGGTCTCATCATAGTCAATGTCTTCTTATTGAGAATAGCCTTTAGTTACTAGTCTTGCTTTTTTTTTCTTGTGATCACACCATCTTCATCCATTTGAAAATTAATTTGGTGCCAATAACTGGATGATCTCTTGGTCTTGGGACCAGTCTCTAGACTTTGCTTCTTTCAAACTGTTTCAACCTTTCTTGTATTACTTCAATCCAACTTGAATCTTGAAGAACTTCATTAATTTGATTAGGTTGCATTTGAGATAGAAAACTCAAATAGAAACACTCATTCTGAGTTGCAGATTTGGTTCTGACTCTTTCTATTGGATCACCTATGATTAGATCTTGTGTGTGATCTTTAGCCCATCTTCTTCTAGTTAGAACATCAGTCCTTGTGCCTTCTTATCTGAAAACTTCAAGGTCTGGATCATCTTGCTCAGGTTCAGGAGGATCTTCTATTCCTAGAGTTCCCAACCCAGGAACTTCCAACTCTATGACTTCTTGCTTTGGCTCTATGATTGTTGGCTCTTTGGTCGTAGGGTCCTCCTGTTCTATGTTTTCTTGATCTTGTACTATGATTTCATCAAATATGGTAGCCTTACTTGATTTCTTGGAATTAGTTTTATCAAATGTAACATGAATTGATATTTTAACATTTAATAACGTTTTATTAAATATCGGGTATGCTTTACTATCAGTAGTATAACCAAGAAAAATACATTCATCTTACTTGGCTTGAAATTTTTTCAGATAACTATTACCATTGTTGAGGATTTAATATGCACAATTAAAGATATGAAAGTAACTGATATTAGGCTTCCTCCATTTCCAATGCTAAAAGGATTTTTTCTTGAATGAAGAATGAATGAGTGATGTATCCTGAGTGTAGCAGTGTTGACAGCTTCAACCCAAAAATACTCGGGTAGCCTTGCCACAGCTAGAAGAGTCCTCCCTGCTTCTATAAGTATTCTGTTTTTCCTTCAAGCTACTCCATTCTGCTGAAGAGTTCATGGTGCTGAGAAGTTGTGATGAATGCCACTGTCTCCACAGAACTTATCTACTTTAGAAAAATCAAATTCTCTTCCATAATCACTCCTGATAGTTTTGATCTTTTCACCCTTCTCATTTTCAACTAGTTTGAAAAGTTTGATCAATTGAGAGCTAGTTTCATCCTTAGAAGCTAGAAAGAAGACCCAATTGACTCAAGTGTAGTCATCTACTACCACTAGTGTTTATCTTTTTCATCCAAGACTAACAGTAAGAATTGACCCAAATAAGTCCATATGAAGTTGTAATGGCCTATTATTGGAGTTGACTGTCTTGTTCTTGAATGAGAGTTTAGTTTGCTTCCCTAGCTGACAAGCTTTTCAAGGATTTTCCTTGACAAAGTTTATCTTGGGTAAACCCAAAACCATATCTTTGGAGGCAAGTTTGGACATATGTCTGAAATTCAAATGAGACATCCTTATGTGTCATAACCAGCTAACATCTTCTGAGGCTTTGACAAAGAAGCAAAGTAGATTCTGAGCTTTGATAAGATGACTACATAAACATTTCCTTCTCTGGTTCCAGTAAGCTTAACTGAATTTGTCTCTAGGTCTTTCACTTGGCTTTGATTGTTGAGGAAGATTACTTGGTGCCCTTTATCACATAGTTGACTAATGCTGAGAAGATTTTGCTTCAAGCCTTCGACAAATGCTACCTTGCTGAAGGAGATTACACCATTTCCTATTGTCATATCCTCTTGTTTTTTCAAAATTATTATCTCCAAAGACTACAGTAAGACTATCTTTCTCTTTGAAGTTTGATAGAAGAGCTTTGTTCTCTGTCATATGCCTTGATCATCCACTATCTAGATACCAAACTGAATTAGTAGAGCTGTTATCCTGCAAAAGAACTTAGATTTTACTTTGGTACCCAGATTTGCTTGGGTCCTGATAGGTTAGTGCTCTTAGGAACCCATACTCTAACTCTAGGCTTCCTATACACCGTGTAATCATAGAAATCACACATTACAGCAATATGAACATAATGATGACAATTATAACATTTAAATATTATGCATGCTTGTGTTTAGATTCCTTTTCTTCAAGGACACATGTGGAACAAAAACACCAATAACCGTTCTTTTTGGCTCAAACTCTTTCTGCTTCCACAATATTCTACGATTTTGAGAATTAGTAGAGTAGAAGTAGCTCTATGTTTCTTGTCAAGTTGGTTTGTAGAGCTAATTGGCTCTACGATCCTTTTTGACTTGAAGGTAGTTTTAGCTTTACTCTGCAATTTCTTAAATCCCAAACTAGTATGTGATTTAGTATTCTCAAGGATCATAATTTGATCTGCAGAAATTGTAGAACAATGAATAGTTGGCTGAGCAACCTGTGTAGATTTCACAAACACAATACTTCTGTGTGAACTAGAAGCATTGTTGTTGTTAGTCTCTATGATTGTATCCACACTGCCATCTGAGGACAAGTCCCCAAATCTTAAGCCCGATCTGTCATAACTTGATCTTTGATTAGTGATCAGGGAGTCCATAGAAGAGGATGACATGTTCCATGTAGAGATTCTCTTCTCTAATTCCATAATTCTGAAAACCAGAGTTGACTCTCTGTGTGCAGACAGGTTAATAGTGTTTTTCAAATTTTAATTCTCAGTTTTAAGTTTGGAGAATGAACTAGTATTTTCTTGAATTGTTTCCAACTCAAGTTGTACTATTTATTTCTCCTCTTGTAGTAAAGAATGATCCTTTGATAGCATCCTGATCCACTTTAAATATTTATACAATTCAAATGTTATATCTCATAAAGCAGTTCTTAAATTAGAAATATCAATATTAGGAGAGTCAAAATTAAATACCTCATTGATATCAATTTCTTGATGATCAGCGGTGTTGACCTCTAGAGCTTCAATGGCCATAAGGCAAAGACTGGCCATTTGAGGACTTTCGTCATCACTTAGTACGAATCGAATCATTTTCACCGTAACTCCAAGATTGCTCAAAGAACAAGGCCTTTATCTTTCTTGTTGTACTTCTTGTATATCACTTTCTCTTGTACTCCTTGTCCTTTTTGACTTCATCTCTCAGGGATTTGGTGCACTTAGCAATGCAGTAACCTAGCTTCTTTCAGTTGTAGCACAAGTCTTTGGAGGAGTCTCTTTTGTTGTTGTTGTTGTTTCTTCTGAAGTTTGAGCTTCCTTTTCTCATGAATTTTCTCAGTTTTCTGGCACGCTAAGTCTTCATCATCACCTTCTTCATCATAATCTTCTTTTATAGGAGCTTTTGAGGAGACTTCTGCTACTCTACATTTTAAACAGATAAATTATTTTGATATACACAGTGGAATTATATTTTTAAAGATGCCCCTTCAAAGATATAAACGAAATCTCAGTTCTAAATTTTATAAAATGTGAAAACAAATGATAAAAAAAAAGTAAAGTAAAGAGAAAATAGAATGCAAAAATATAAAAAGCAAACATTTTTAAGAGGTTCGGAGCACAAAAGTCTCATAAGCATCTCTTCTACTACGAGAGTAGGGATATTACACTAAGGAGGGGTAATCACTAAGATTACAGTTCACAAAAAACTGTTTTACAATTGATTCACTAAAAATCCCTCAAGTCACACAGATTTGCAATGATCACTAAGATCACAATTACAAAGGAATAAGATTGGTTTGAGGTGGTGCGAATTGACAATGAGCTTCTTGATCGAATAACTTAGCAGCAGGTGAACTTTCTCAGAATCGTAGCGTATAAAGCTTTTTGAACTTTTAGATTAGGCATCATTTTTTGGCTTGATTTGATACTTTTGATGTTTGAAGTTTGCTACCTTTTTATAGAGGTTCCTTGGGATCTTCCCGTTCTGATTTTTACCGTTGCTTTAATTTTGTCTAGACACCTATTGAATTCTTATTGTTGACTTTATATTGTTGTCTGCGCTAGGACCACCTCATGTCGTTATCCACAATATTATGCATTGTGCGATTGCGATACATGTTCTTATCCTTGTTTGGTATAGTCATATAAATAGCTCCAAGTTTCCTTGACCTTATCAAAAACCTTTGGAAGGATCAACCTTGATATAATCAAACCTTGGATTAGGACCTTATCATTATCTGACAATGATTGTCAGAATTTAGGTGCTAAACGATTTTATCCGATCGTAGAGTTACTTTCCCAAATATTAGAGTAACTTGTTTGCATTCTTGTTTCTACGCTTCTGAGTTCCATGTTCTGTGATGATAGGTACTCTACGAACTTGAAGTTACTTAGACTTGTTCTACGATCATCTTCTATGTCCTATAAACTTGATAACTACTTCTCTACGATCAACCTTATTCTTTATTTTAAAAACTACAACTTATAGTTCTGCGTAATGGATCAACCTAATAAATTTGATCCCTAACCAAGTCCTTTTACATATTAATTTCTCACAAGAACTTTACAAAGTTACTGATTTATAAATATACATTACTTGTCAGTTTATCATCAAATCATATAGGATGCACATAAATTTAAGTACTAACATAATCTAAAAACATGATTAGGATGAATTAGATCAACAAAACTTGGAGGTTGTTCAATATAAACCTCTTCTTGCAGTTCTCCATTCAGGAAAACACTGTTGACATCAATTTAAAAAACTTTAAACTTCATGTAGGCAGCATAAGCTAGGAACATTCTGATTGCTTGCGTTAAGTCTGACTACTGGTGCAAAAGTCTCATCATAGCTAATTCCATCCTCTTGAGAATATCCTTTAGCAATCAATCTGGCCTTGTTCCTTTTGATCACACCATCTTCATCCATATTGTTCCTAAAGACTCACTTGGTACCAATGACAAGATGATCCTTGGGTCTAGGAACCAATCTCCAAACTTTTCTTCTCTCAAACTGGTATAGTTCTTCTTGCATAGCTTCAATCTAGTTGAAGTCTTGTAGAGCCTCATCAATATACTTAGGTTTCATCTGAGATAGGAAACTTATATAAAAATATTCATTTTGTGTGGCAGATCTTGTTTTGACTCTTGCATTCGAAAATCCAATGATGAAGTCCTGAGTGTGATTTTTAGCCTATTTTCTTTCAATTGTAACATCAGTCCTTGTGTATTCTTGTCGAACCACTTCTAAATGAGGTTTTACAGGCTTTGAAGTAAGGGGATCATCAATTTATAGAGTCCCCAAGTCTGGCACTTGGTTTTGTATCTTTGGCTAGACGATCTCTTCATCTTGCTCTACGATCTCTACGTTGTTGATTGTAGGGTCTTTGATAAAATTGAATAGAATATTTCATTGAATGATTATTCTCTATTACATACGATGATATATATATATATATATATATATATATATATATATATAAGTATTCTAGTAACAATTATGGTAATTCCTAAATTACAGTAATGTGTACATACTGATTATGAAAACTACAATCACGGAATATCTTCTAACACTCCCCCTCAAGTTGGTATATAGATGTCTCGCATTCCCAACTTGAAACATAATGGATGAAACATCTTACTACTAAGACCCTTAGTCAAAATATCAGCAAGCTGATGTTCTATTTTGACGAAAGGTAAGGAAATAAGACCACAAGTTAACTTTTCTTTGATGAAGTGTTTGTCAATCTCAATATGCTTTGTTATATCGTGTTGTACTGGGTCGTTTGCAATATTAATGGTTGTCTTATTATCACAAAATAACTGCATAAGCCTTTTAGTTGTAACACCCAAATCTTTTAGCAAGGTTCGAAGCCACATTAGTTCACATATATCCAAGGCGATAGCTCGATATTCAGCTTAAGCATTGGATCTTGCCAACACAGACTGTTTCTTACTGTGTCAAGTAACAAGATTCCCTCCAACAAATGAACAATAACCTGACGTAGAACAACGATCCTTTATAGAGCCAACCCAATCTAAGTCGGAAAAAGCTTCAACTCTCATATGACCGTGTGGTGCGAAAAATAAATCTTTTCCAGGAGCATACTTGAGATACCTCAGAATTCTGTAAACAGTATCCATGTGACAATGTCGAGGGTCATGCATATACCGACTCACTATTTACACAACATAAGATATATCGGGTCTAGTATGAGAAAGGTATATCAATCGTCCCACCAAACGTTGATATCTTTCTTTATCACCGTAGGTCCTGTGACACCTACTAGATAATGATTAACTTCGATAGAAGAATCAGCAGGCTTACATCCCAACATGTCAGTTTATGTTAAAAGATCAAGTACATATTTCCTTTGAGATAGAAAAATTCCATTAGAAGATCTTGCAACTTCAATACCAAGGAAATATTCAAAGGATCAAGATCTTTGATCTCAAACTCTTTGGCCAGACTTGCTTTGAGATTAACTATCTCTTCTCTATCATCCCCTATCACCACAATGTCATCAACATAAACAATAAGAATGGTAGTATTACCTTTTATTTGTTTGACAAATAGAGTATGATCTGATCGACTCTGTTTGTACCCAAATCTTATCATTGCTTTATGAAATCTACCAAACCAGGTTCTGGGAGATTGCTTCAAACCATATAAAGCCTTTCGCAGTTTACACACCTTACCCTTGGTGACAGATATAGCAAAACTAGATGGTATTTCCATGTATACTTCCTCCTCCAAGTCACCATGAAGGAACGCATTTTTCATATCCAATTGCTGAATATCCCATCCAAAGTTTGGTGCACATGAGATTATGGTACGAATAGAGTTCATCTTCGCCACATAAGCAAATATCTTCTGGTACTCAATTCCATGACTTTGAGTATACCCTTTTGCAACTAGCCTGACTTTGAGTCTCTCAACTGTCCCATCTGACTTCTGTTTTACTGTATATACCCATTTGTAACCAACTAATTTTTTCCCGTAAGGAAGAGAAACTAGTTTCCATGTATCATTCTTTTTCAGGGCATTCATCTCCTCTATCATAGCTTGTTTCTAATTCTCATCACTAATTGCTTCTCTCCACCCGTGAGGTACAGATATCGAAGACAAGGAAGAAACAAAGAAGTGGTAGGATGCAGATAATTTATTATAGGCTAAAAAATTAGAGATAAGATGTTGAGTACAAGCTTTAACCATTTTTTTAAGAGCAATAGGAATATCAATATCATCAGAAGAACAAGTAGGATTAGGATTTTCATCATTTGTATTATCAAGACTATGTTCTGAGTAGGGTTGGTGTAGTGGTGCAGAAACGGTGACTTTATTCTTGACTCTTCGAACATAGGTTCTCAACTCAGGCTCATTTTGTCTAGCATACGACTCTTGTAACTGTAACTCCCCCTGTGTAGAATTATCAGAAACAACAGAAACAGGAGAAAATGGTATAATAGAACTTGTAATGCCAGCCTCAGGAGGAAACTTCTTGTGACACCCTCAAATCTGGGTACTTTATTCCCACAGGATTTGGTGCTCACTATCCAAAACAATCACATCCAACAACTCGTAATCAAGGATAAAGACATAAGCTAAATAACTTGAACAATAATCCTCCCCATTAAAGGGTTACATCAACTTAAAACAAATTCTAGGTAATCTAACTTTAAATTATTATAAGTTTGCGAAATACATCATATAAACAAATAAGTCTCATAACATAAATTATGTCAAATAAAATCAAACAAATCTTCATCACTTGGTTGCTTTGTCTTTGCCTTTACTAGTGCACGGCTTGTCTGATCTTTCAACTTTAGCTGCAATGTTTTATATGCAAGAGTGAGCAAACAAACTGCTCACAAATATAATGATGACAATAATAACATCATAAGAGTAGACAATGAATAGTGAATAATAAAGAACTCGACCTTTGAATCAAGATTAAAAAATTAGATCGAAATATATATCTGGGGGTCTAAAGACCATGAACTATGTCCCAGTATTTATATTTCAACTTTTAACAGTCGTTAGACTATATGGACCTTTCTTCTCGTACTTAGGGGGGTCAGCCATTCGTACCATGTATTGTGCACAAACATCTTAACGCTAACGCGTAAATAATCTCATATAATAGGGTTGTTCATCTCAATTTGACTTAGGAATCCGTACTAAAGAAAGTTTAGTTTGGATTAGCTTTAACAATGGTTCTAAAATTTTAGAACGCTCATCGACTATGGACTAATCGAATCAACCAAGGTCCACTAGTCATTCAAAGTTCGATACAATAACTTGATATTGAGTAACGATATTTAAATCAAAAATGGAATCATGACAATATACAATTGAATAAAACATTATATATTCAATATACTACCTTCAAAGGAATTAGAAAATCTCGTTCGAAATAATGACCAATTTAAGCTTTGAATTAATAAGAAAACAATGGTTAGAAACTCGCTCAATATAGATAAACAACTTGAAACATCATAATCAAAACAATAACAAGTTCAAGATTAGGAAACTTGCTCAACGAAAAGTAGGGTTTAAAAACTTGCGTAATAATAAACAGGATATGGATAAATAATTTGCCTCGTGCGTAAACTATTAAATTACAACTCACGTTCAACAAATACCCTACATATACCATTAGAATCGCAACACCAATTAGTTACACTAACATTAACCTCATAGGTTTAATTCTTATTTTAATTCAACTTGTTAACATAGTTCATCTTGCTATTTTAATTCATGCTCTGACAATTAACTCCATTCTCCAATCTGAAATCCCAAGTCTAATATGGCAACACAACTCTTAAAAGGCATCTCAAGACTTAAACAAATAACAAGTTAAAGTTTTTCACAACTTATTAACTTTACAATTTGAAATTATCATACACATGCGTACAATCTGTTATAAAACCTTATTACAGGTTTAACACGTTATCAAGAACATTAGCCTAGGTTAAACCAACACATCATGGATTGAAACATTAAAAAAAACTGTTTTTTGCTCAGGGGAGGGCCATGTCTTGGCATCGGCTTACAATGCCACCGGTGCTCAATTTCAAGAAAATTCATAGCGGTAGCACTGCTACTGCTTTTTGCTTTTCGATACCAACGCAAAATTGCGTATAGATCTGTGATGAAACTTATGCTTCGCTTCACGCTTCAACCCAAACATTTTTCCTAATTAAGCAGAAATTCAACAAAGCCAGAAGCTATAAACTTATTAACAACATCACCAAGCATGTATATTACACTTCTAACAACATAAACATCTAAAACAATCAATTTTAAAGGATTAAAATCATGTTTATGTTTAAAAATCTAAATTTTGACATGTTTAACGAATCACATCACTACAACTTCGTCAATTCACCAAATTAATCCATTTCAGTTGCACTCTTTTCGTAATTCAACATACCCACATATTTGACAATCAATTTACAGATTACCAAATAAATTAAACACCGATTTTGACTTCAAAATAATACATGTCATATATATATCACCAAAAAATTCAAGAACAACAAAAATCTCCATTCTAAAACATAACTTCATGAATTTTAACCCATGAAAATTATTTCTAAATGATAACCAATAGATTATATATATACCAACCCACACATACAATCCAATTCCTCAGAAATCAGCCATAGAAATTCAATTTTCCATGAAAACTCAAGAACACAATTAAAGTTTAAAATTGAGAATTTACCCTTTATTGGATTAGCTAGATGATGATCAAAAAGCTTGAAAAAACTTGATGGCTCCACCCTTTTTCTCTGATCATAAAATTTCTCTCTAAATCTCTCAATTTTTTTCTCTCTCTGTGTTTCTAGCTTAAGCTTAATACATATAATATAAACTGATAACATAATACGCTTAACATATCAGTTATACATACAAAAGGTTTTGTCAGTTTAATAAACCAAAGGTCATAAGACCATGTTTGGCAAACCAACTCAAACACTTCCTAAATTATTTTCATGTTTTTCTTATTATATAGTATACAAATGTCACACTTATTAAATTTAAATCATAATCTTTAATTATCCACATAATATTTATTTAGCCAACATAATTATTAATATTTATTTAATAAATATTAACCCTCTAAATTAATCATTCCTTTAATTCCATTAATCAATTAAATTAAAATAACACCATTACACAACATTGTAATTATTAAACAATTCATTTAATTTAATTATTTCATTAAATTAAATCTTCAATCTATAAAATTATTATACATTAATTTAATTAATATAACTCCCTAATTAAATTATTGCACAACAATTTCATCGAATATTTATTTAACTTAATAAATAAATCAACTTAAATATTTTTTAATTCAATAAATATTTAAAATTAAACACTTTAGGAGAAGGTGAGGAAGAATAAAAAGGTTCTAATTCCCAAAAGGTTACATCCCGAGTAACAAAGACTTTGTGTGAAGGAGGATAATAACATTTATAACTTTTTTGGGTTGGAGAATAACCAATGAAAACACACCGAAGGGACTTGAGATCTAATTTTTCTCGAGTGAGAGATTTATCATGAACATAGCACACAACCAAAAAACGTGAGGCGAAGGACTTGTCGTGTGTTGGAGAAAAGAGATTGGACTTTTGTTCCTAAGAATTCTAGAAGGAAGTCTATTTATCTGAAATGCAGCAGTCAGAACAGCATCTTCCCATAGAAATTTAGGGGTGTTCATAATGAACATAAGAATTTGAGCCAACTCAAGTAAGTGTCGATTTTTTCTTTCAGCTACATTTTTTTTTGAGTTTTGACACAGAAGGTTTCACTTGGCACTAATTGTTGAGGAAGATGACTTGATGACTTTATCACAAATCTTACTGATACTCAACAGGTTGTGTTTTAGACCTTCCACAACAACTACCTTGCTGAAAGAGACAACACCATTGGTGCCATATTCTCTGCTCCTTTTATCGCCAAAGATAGTACAGTAGAAGCCAGTTCTAGGATTCTTGTCTGGTTGGTTCGTTGCATCGACTCTACGACCCTTCAAGGCTTGAACATAAAGTTGGCCTTACCCTTCGATTTCTTAAATCACGTGAGGATTAGTTTGCACACTCTATATTGGTCTGGTCACTTTATTTAATGATTTACAATCTTTCCATAATTTTATGTCACCGTGTTTAGCATATAGTATTTATGTATATAATTATCCCTATATTATGTTAAATTTATATTATTATTTTTTCATATATATTGTACCAGACCCGCATGCCTAAATCATGCATCCGTCCCCGACTACACAAACATGTTTTCTGCGCTCTAGCCTCAGTGATAACCATATAAAATGTAAACTTCAGAAATAATAGCGAAACAAGTTCAAAGCAAATGGTATAAAAGTATTATTGCTAATTATGTCTATTCTTCTACCTAATATGTGAGGAGAAAAATTAGCATTTCAATGATTCCCCTCAAACTTATCCTCAAAACTTACAAATAGAAAAATAAAGAAAAGAAAAACAATTAAAGCTTTGTGTGCCGTGGTGTTCCCCTTCGTAAGTATGAGCCACTTTGAAGTTTCAAGCTACGATATCCTCTATACAAAATATGATTTCGTTTTAACTTTATTTGGTTTTATACATCACTTATGAAGATAATATATGAAGTTTATATATTGAACAACACTTCAGTGTTCCTAAATCTTTTTTATTTTACTTTATACTTTCATCACCTAATATTTTTTTGTTACTCCATTATAAATTATTGTTCGTATATATCGGTTAGGATGTATGTTCTTACTCTATGAATTGTTTGGTAACCATTCCCAGGTTGAAATACTGAGCTGCATACGGCATCCTAACATGGTTCTCCTCCTCGGAGCCTGCCCTGAGTATGGGTGCTTAGTTTACGAGTATATGTCAAATGGAAGTTTAGAGGACCGTCTCCTCCAGCGAGGAAACTCAAGACCGCTCTCTTGGCAGCATAGGTTTCGGATTGCAGCTGAAATTGGAACCGGGCTCCTATTCCTTCACCAAACAAAACCCGAACCACTAGTGCATCGCGACCTAAAACCAGGAAATATCTTGCTGGACCGCAATTTTGTCAGCAAGATTAGTGATGTTGGATTAGCAAGGCTTGTCCCTCCATCTATTGCAGATACAGTTACTCAGTACCATATGACATCCACAGCTGGAACTTTCTGCTATATAGATCCCGAGTATCAACAAACAGGCATGCTTGGTATAAAGTCTGACATATATTCGCTAGGTATCATGTTTTTGCAAATATTAACTGCCAAGCCACCTATGGGCTTGACTCACCATGTTGAAAGGGCTATTGAAAGAGGGACTTTTCACGAGATTTTGGATCAGTCTGTGCCTGATTGGCCAGTCGAAGAGGCGTTGGGTTTTGCCAAGATGTCTCTCAGGTGTGCTGAGCTAAGACGAAAAGATAGACCGGATCTTGGCAACGTTGTCATGCCAGAAGTCGAGAGATTGAGAGCACTCACAGAAGACAATATGTCCGACTCAATGTTGTACAGTGCAAGTCCCTCACCAAACAACAGTCGAGCTTCTATGTCACAAGTGAGACTACACAAACTCAAAACTACAAATTTATGAACTGCATAACACAACTAAGTGCTTGAGACTTTTAAAATATTTTATTTTTTTAAATGTCACTTGCAAACTAACTTTTTTTCCTCTCTGACTTGCCCCTTTTTATTTTCCACGCCATTTCTTTAATTTTGTTGTTTTTCTTTTTACACAGCCATGAAGGAAAAAGATAACATCCGTCCAATAACTTTAAAGAAATGGTATAATTTCATAATTTTTATAAGTTTAATCTGATAATTACAAATTTTAAATTTTTAGTGGGCTATCGCATAAAATGTGTCAAGTATAGTGGATTAAATGTTAGTTAATTAACTCGCAAATGCAGCGTTTTGGATCAAAACACGTGAGTTTGGTGTGCACCAAATTCTACCACTGCAAAAGCCAAAAGCTGCAAGCGAGAGTAACCAAACAAACTCTAACGTGTGCGATCAGCTCAAGGGTAGGTTTGGAACTTGGAAAACTTAAGGGAAAATGAAAGAACAAGATTTATCTTCATTAAAATACCTTTTTCTCCCCTTTGTTTTAACCTTTTCCTTTCTTTTCATCCATAGTTTCCAAGTTGCAAACGTACCTTTAATTGGTAAAAGAAATGCTAGGTTATGAAAATAGCAAATCAAGTTTTTATAAGGCTTTTATAAACTATAGAGACAGCTTTGAATCCCTTTCTAACATGGTAGTTACAAACCAAAAAGTCTTGGCCACTTATATCAAACTGATTATGCTCATGGGCAAATGAAGGGCATTAGCCAAAAGTACATAATATAAGTATACAAGTGCCACTCATTTAGTCTTTATATCTCCGGCTTTCAAAAACTTAAAAATGTGGATACATTTTGCTTTATCATGTAGTAAATTGAACACAATTTATAAATTACATATGGCGACTTGAAAACTTAAAAATATTCCTATGTTACAATATCAAAAACAATTATATAGAATTAAAATTTTAAATAGGAAAAGATTCAGTGGTTCAATTGTTGTAGGAGACGCACAAATCAGAATTTTTAATTTCCACGGAATGGTACATATTACCTTTATGCATCATTCGAGTATATAGATCATGAGAATTCTGATATTAGCTTACTCTTTTGAAATCATAACAGGCTTCTGAATCAAACCTGAGTGAGTCAATCCGGCACAGAGGCTTGATAGATCAGCATGCAAAGCTATAAACAAGGAAAAAGATTCCAACAGTGAGAATATAAGCTTACAATTTTTCTAGTTGACAAAGCAGTTATTTGTCAATATTTGTGGTGCCATCTCTTTCCACCCTTTACACACTATAAAAGCCGAGGTGTAAAAAACAATTTTTCAGTATAACAATACATCTTATTTTCCTTTTCTTTTTGGCCTTGTAAATAGCAACTTATCCTTCTATCACTACCAACTTTATTAACATTTCTCACTGTAAGACCAGAAGGTGGTGTTTGATAAAATTGAGTGTTAAGACATGAACAGTTTAGACAGTTGAATAATATAGTCTCTATCCAAAATTGTGTCTGAATGAAAAAATGTTGTTTGATAATTAATTTTTCTAAAATGTCTAAATAATAGTATTTTATCATTTTAACCTTCTGAACAGTTTAAGCAAAACTTGTTTGATAATAAGAAAGGTCTTAATAGTTTTTTAAACCCAACACCAAAATTTTCACAACCAGATAATAGATTTTTAACAAAAAATACTCACATTTCATGGATCAAATTCTCTCTCTCACACACACACAAAACTCTATTATTTACTCCGATTTACCATTTGCATACCATAATGCAGCATCAAACAACACCTCTTGATTATAAATTCAAACCATTACCAAACCACCAAAAATACCCACCTCAAAACCCTGAAATAGAACTACCGACTCAGACTCAAAAGACACTCAAATTAGGACTAAAATCAGAGACTATAGACTCAAACTCGAAAGACACTGAAATTAGACCTTAAAATCAACCAGAGATCACAATTGATTTCACGTCAGGCTTCTTAACCTCCTCTTTCGGCACAGTCATAGTCAGCACTCCGTTATGCATCGCCGCCTTCACTTGATCCACCTTCGCATTCTCCGGCAACTTGAACCTCCTCATGAACCTGCCGCCTCCACCCGGTGCCACGAGTCTCCCTTCTCCTACTGCTCACGGCTTCTCTCTCCGCTGATCTACAACACTCGATCTTCCTCCACTTCCACCTTCACCTCCTCCTCCTTCAGCCTCGGCACGTCCGCCTTGAAAACGTGGGCAGTAGGAGTCTCCTTCCGGTCGATGGTCGCGTGAAGGAAGAGAAAATCAGTAGGTTAAAATTGTATGGGGGATAAAAGAGGATTTTGTAATATTGTTGAGGTTATTTTTGTCCAAAAAAGACAAAACTCGACTCAGATGCTTCTCTGAATGGTATAGAATTATTTTTGAATTTTATCGATTAAAAGGCTTAAATTTTTTTACCAAATAAGTTGTGCCTCTGACCGAATCAAAGGCACACCTATTAAAAGTCATTAAAACCCAAACAAATACCACCTAAGTGAGAGCCATTAAGACCTAAACAAACACTACCTTTTTAGCCTTGTAAATAGCAACTTATCCTTCTATCACTACCAATTTTATTAACATTTCTCACTGTAAAACCAAAAGTGAGAGCGTGGTTTTCTGTGGATGTGGATGCAGATGCGGATTCAATTGTGGTTTCTGTTCCGCCCTAGATAAATATCATTTTATTTTCTTTCATTTAACAAGGAAACTAGTCCAAGTATAAACTAGGTTGAAAGAAGTAACAAAATATTCGTTACTTATTTAGTTGCATGTACTGCTAGCCTTCTAAAGAGTACTCGAATTTAAATTTCTCACTAAATTGCCACCGGTGATATTGTCTGCCACCAGTCGAGAATCTCAATCAAGTTATTAATAAAACAAGGCCTAATGTATTATCTTAATAATATTTTATTAGGTTATCTTAGTACATAATTTTTTGAAGTTTTAGAGATAGTAGGTTTAAGGGGTGATTTTGGAAAAGGTCGACTTACGTCAACGAGTTTCGAAAGTTTTGATTTTAAAGTTGGCCAATTAGATAGTCGTCACTTAGTAAGATTTAAATGAATGTACCAACTCATTTAAATTTTATAGTTTTGATAATTGATTCATTATGTGATTTCGTAAAATTAATTCGAAATCGAAATTCATAGACTTTGGGGGTTTGCTTAAGCGAGAGAAATATGTTAGGCTTTCCTTCGACTTCCGTGAAGCATTTCTTAATGTTTTTTCCTTAAATATTTAAATGAATTCTTTCAAGAAACGTGAGGTGAGTACATTGTGTTTTGTGCTTAGGTGAATTGTGTCATTTGGAAAATCTAGGGTATATCGTCTCCTAGAGTTGAGTCGAATGGTAATACAAAAAACATAAGATATCGTTTTCTATACTATTTTGGTGAAAATTTACGGTATCGTCTCCTAGAGTTGAATCGAAAATATAATCTAGTGATTCGTTTCCTAAACCGTATAAGTCGTCTAAGGTTTCATCTCCTAGGGTCGTCAAAGTTTTGGTGAGTATATTATCTTGAAAGCAACTTTGAGCCTCTTTGAACCTTTGCACGAAGGATTTGATTCGAAAGAAAAGTTTCGTTTCAGTTCCACTTGATGAGAAATTTAAGATGTTGTTTAGGGAAAATGTCATTTGCAAACCCTTTGTGAAATATGAATCAAGACTCTACTTACTTCTAATTTTAGATTAAACTTAATCTAATAAACCTAATTTGATTTTGGCAATTTTATTTGAAATCGTTGTCTTGGGTTGTCAAATAAACCCAAGCATTGAAAATAGAGTTGGGGCTACCCGTGGGCATGTAAGTCATCTAAATAACTCTAAGCATCTCAAAATAATAAAATTCACTATCAAGGGGCCTTAAACCCAATATTTTGTGGGTGTGAAAACCCTCGAAATTGTTACAAGACTCGAATTACATTTACAATTATCGAATCACATAATTACAACCATCGTCTACGTCCAATATCCTTTGATTCCCGTTAAACACGATGTTTAAGAGCCTTGAATTCATTCTTAGGTTCACATTATTCATAATCACACCCAACAAAGTGTCAAGATCAATAAACGGAGTTTAGAGTTTAGGGAAGAACTTCCATAAAACCTACATTCATTGATCGCACAACATATCAACAATATTGCAATTATACCGTTAACTTATTGTAGGAATGGAATTATATCATCAAAATAGTATCGATATCGCAAGGTTCTATCATATACCGATCAAATCTATCAAGGGAATTTAGAATCTAGGGAGTGAGACCCATAGATCCAAGATTCCATATATCTAGAAATAACAATAATAAAATCGAGTAAAATATATCTCAAATCAGTTAGAGGGAGATTCTATTTGAGAAAATCTCTTGGTGGCCAAAAATAGGATCCAAACACCACTACAGATACTTTAGGATTGTAATGTTCCGAATTCTTTTAAGACTTGTAAAATGATCTTATGTGATTAATACAGATTGATTTTATGATCTAATATATGTCTTATGTAATTGAAAATAAGTGTTGTTGTTTCATATAAGAAAAATATTTTTTCACGAAAAAACACTATTCATGCAAAAAATGCTTTTCATTTTTACGACATTTCGTATTACGCCATAGTATTTATATGAGGTATAAATATGTATTCACTATTTAAAAGTATGAAAAGTCTTAACATTTTCACCAAACTAACCTAGTTGTAAATGAACTAGAAGACTAACTAGTTTAAATTGAAAGTAAACTAGGAAAGCAAACTAAGTTACTTTAGAATTTAGTTAGGAAAGTAAACGCTAAGTTGGAGTAACTATGGTTTGAGGAACTAAACTATGAGTTAACCAAGTGGGAACCGGTTATGATGTAGAGAAAGGAGGACCATTATGGCCATTTAGGAAAGCTTGTATGCATATAACTTATGTATGTATAGGTTTTTCTTTGGTTGGTTAGTTGGCAAGTGAGACTTTGCTTCCTTGATGTGTTGTAAGGTTTTGTGTGGTGTGTTGTGGCATAGTTGGTGACATATGTAACGTCCGAGAAAATCGAATTTTTATGAGAATTAAATTTTTATTTGATTATGTGGATTAAATAAAAATAATTGATTATTTATGTGAGTAAGCTATGTGAAGGTCGTTCTATGACCTAGAATGTGCGAATGTGGTTAGGATTTTGGCCACATGATAGAATTAAAGTGTTTGAATTTCCAAGACGAAAATAAAAGTTTTTCGAGAAATTTTCGTAAAAACACTATTCATTGATTTCTGCTCGGGAATTATTTTTGAACTTCCGAGAAACGCGTAATGATAGAATTTTAAGATGAAATGGAATATCCAATAATATTTTAGTTATGGCAAACGAAGTTTTTCACTTACGGACTTAAAACCTAACAGTTAGGGAAAGTGATTTTCGAGAAGGAATTTAAATGTGTATAATGAATTAAAGAAATGATCGTATAATACGTAGGTATTGTACGAGGTAATGAATACGAGGTATTATACGAGTATGTATGAATGATGGTATGTCGTATATGAATAAGTATACGAGTTGGAATATGAGATTAATACGTAGATTATACGTTATAAGGCTTTAAGCCAAATGTAATGGACTTGTAGGATTGTGTAGGAAATTGTAATATCCAATTGGAATTATGATAAAGCCCAAATGTAGGAATGGTTAAGTCCAATTGGAATTAAAGTTTAAGGTCCAAGGTGAATTAAATGCAAGCCCAAAGTATAAGTTAAGTTAATTAAGCTAATTGAATATAGAGCCCAACTGGGAATGATCTGGTTGTTAAATATTGTGAGTTATAATATTTGATGAATAAGTTTATGTTAATTAAAGATGAAATTGATAATTTCATTATGTTGGGATTATTAGTGTTATTGAAACTCGACATCTATTTCGATAATAATTGATGTCTGGAGGTTATATTGACCAATCGGGTAATTAATCGGATAAATGAGCAATTAATTGCTATTAATTCACATGTTTGTAACTATTTGTTCACATATGTGTACTATTGATTCACATGCATGTACTATTACGGGAGGTGGTGCAAGATTGATAATACTTGCATGATTAAATTAAAAATAGAGGTATAGATGAAGGTATTATATTGTAATTATTATTTTCACATGTAATTTATATATATATATATATATATATATATAAAGGTGGGAATATGTGAAAAGTAAATTATATGTATATATGTGATAAATAAAATTATTTATTACATGAATAATTGTAATTAAATTCTTTTTAAGAATTATTGATCATTATAGATTATATTCTTATAATAAATTAATTTTGTAATAAAATATTTATTATTTATTTTCCATGAAAATATGATTATGGTATATATGATAGGATTATTAGGATTATTATGATATGTATTTTATTATATTAGTTAAGTTAATTATTTTAACCTAATTAATAAAGGTATATATGAAGGATATGTCGGATATGGATTCAAAACTCTAATTCTGGATTTTGAATAAGGAATGAGAATAATAATATAATATTATTTATATTTCAATGCTATAAACAAGCATGATATGTGTGTAATGTAATTTGTGAAATAGTTATGGTGAAACAGTGCAAAACCCTAGCATTTCTGATAAAGTATAGTACATAAGTCAACTATGACTGTAAGATTTGTTAAGTTATGTATTATATAATTAATGACCATTATTGTGTTTAATGTTAATTAGGTAAACCCTAATTAGTATTTAGAAACCCTAATTACTAAATTAGAACCCTAATTGCTAAGTTATAGACCCTAATTATTAATTTAGCAATGTTAATGGTAATTAGTATATTATAAAGGCTAATTTACAAGTCCTAAGTGATTGAGAAACCTAATTTAATTAGGGAACTCTAATTCACATTTGTAGAGACTAAGATTTCTATTTTTGCCCTAATTACACAATCCTAGATAGTTTAACTTGATAAGTGTTTGTTTGTGATTCAATGACTGTTAAATCTATATGACAATGTGCTTAGGTTATGTGCTGACTGCAAATAGCTGTACTGTGTGATGATATGTTATTCTAATCGATAGTATGATCTTATTAATGATAGGTCAGTATAAAAGATAAAACTAAGTTGCGTATTGTAAGCAGCAGAACAGGCAAGTTCCCTAAACCTACTCTAATTATTATTGAGCAAGTTTCCTAAACTTGCTCCAATTATTATTGAGCAAGTATCTGAACTATCATTTACGTTGTGCAAGTATCTTTACCCCTTGCATTTACTTTATGCAATGAACATGAGTAAGAAAGTTTCAGAATTATATTATCGTTGTGCCAGATTATTCACTATTGTTATCGATTATGTATCCAATCATTTGTATTCATGCAAGTTCTCGAACTTTATTCGTTCATTGTTTATCAGTACAATATTATTGTATAATCTAGATATTTATTCTGTTCGTTAATCTCTAAATAGGGTTATACAAGTGTCCCCACTTGAATAATCATTGTATTTAATCACATGTTAATACATACCTATTGATTTTCGGTATGTATATATTAAAAGTCGTCTAAGCTATTTGACTCGGCTAGACACAGATTTAAAAATATCGTTGAACATGATAGACGTGAGACCCCAGATTTTATGAATAAAGATTTAAATTTCTCGTAATATTTTTTTTGAATATTATGGTGTGAATTTGATATAATATTATAGTCACTACTACAAAACAGTAAATAGACAAAGCGAAAAAAATGTTGTGATTTCAATCACAAAAACGTCATGGTTAAATGTGTCATCTATTTGACACTCTTACACAACGTTTTTAAAACGTTATAATTAAGCTCAATACACAACGTTTTTTAAGAAAAAACGTTATAGATTTATTCTTCAAAAATTAACAGATGCTTAAAAACGTTGTAAAAGGAATAATTCCACGACGTTTTTTAGATAAAAATGTTGTTTAGTATATCAGACAACGTTTTTTAAATGTTGTAGATAAAAAAAAAGAAAAAAAAAAGTTGTGGTTCACCAAAAATATTGTTATTCAGTATATCAGACAACGTTTTTTAAATGTTGTAGATAAAAAAAAAAGAAAAAAAAAAGATGTGGTTCACCTATATTACCAATGCACCTGCAATATGCTAATGTCATGATATATAGCCAAAATGTATCAACCATTCAAAATACATCCCAATAATATCATTCGTTTACAGTTTCAAATTACTACATCCACAAAATATATACCAAACTATCCATATATACATCTCAAATTCACTTTTCAATATAAATGACACTGAAGAAGCAAATAGACTATGTGCACTGAAGGATGATGACTCCACTCACCGACGTGTAATTGTAAGTCCCAATGTACGTATTACATTGACCCATAGAGTTGGCTAGCATTGCACTCACACCAAAATCTGTAATTTTTACTTCCCCTTTACGATTTGCAAGCAGGTTTGATGGCTTTATGTCCCTATGGATAACATGTCTTTCATTGTGCAAGTACACCAGACCCTGTAAAACCTGCAATAAAGTTAAGGCACTAATGTGCTAAAATATATATTTCCTGAAACTTGACATTTGCAGTTCAACTATGTACGAAATTAGTATGAAAAAACTCATAAACCTGTTAACAGACAACCGCAAGATATGGTTCAAGATATGGTTTACTAACATAGTAGTTGTATCCAATGTGATTTAAAAGTTAGTACACATACCAACTTGTTCTCCACAAAAACCAACGCATGACAAGATAAGATGCTAGAATTTCCAGAGTGCGAGCTGGCACTTTAAGTCATTTATGTTTCTAATTCCAAACTTTCTGTCAACCCAACTCCAAAAAACTCCTGCCAATTGAAGCACCACATACAATCATGTAATTAGACATGATATATAAAACAATTAAAATAAATACAAGTTATAACTGACATACCATGTCATCAGATGTTAGTGTCCCAGTTTTATCGAAACAACATATATCAACCTGCAGAAGGAACAGTGACAAAAAAACATGTAAAATACGAAGAGACGCGAGATCAATAAATTGCCACATATTTACACTCACATCAGTCATATTTATAAAGCTTGGAAGTCATGAGATCTAGTCATTTCTGTTTTATCATGTATATATTATCTAAAATAAAGAAGGCTCAAGTTGAAAACAAGAAACCCAAAACAACACAAGCATAACAAGGATGATTATCCTAAAGATACTGCATATAGCAAAAAAAAATTATGGATACATGCATTGTGATATTAAGAGAGGTTTTGCTTTTGCGGGAAAAACTTATTTCCTTAATTCCTGCCATAGATATCACCAAGAACAAGACAACATGACATGAATACCATGGTATCAGTTAATGTTAGCCTACTATTTTCTATTGATTATTTTCTATAAAGCTGACCACATTGCCTATATTATGTATAGGATTTAGTGATGACAATTTATATATAACCAATCCTAGAAATCAGAAAAAGCAAATTCTTTAAACAATTAATTTATAGGAAGTATTATCTAAACTATATAGAACCTGAGCAAGAGACTGGTAAGCATCCGCATCAAGAGCTGCCACAGTTGCAACATCTTTCAAAACAGTAGCCGCCTTCTCCCATGTGGGTGTCAGAGCTTTACAATGACCACACCATGGTGCAAAAAATTCAACTAATACAATCCCATTTGAATTCAGAACCTACCACCATTTGAAGAAAAAATAAGTTCAGTTACTTAAAATAGCATGTTATAAACCTTGTCTGTCCATCTGGAAATATCAATACAGTTACAAAAGGCTAATTAACAGAAATATATAATCACTTGGAAATAGTATTTCTTCCGCTTTTCTTTATAAAATCTGTGCATTGCGAAGACCTGGAAAAAGTACAAGGCTTTCCAGAGAAAAAATTATAGAAAGTCAAGTAAAGAAGAGAATAAAGAAAGAATTCCAAGATTTTGTACTCTTGCCCTATTGATTGGATTTTATAAAACATACATAGCTTTATTATCAGTCATTCATCCATCATTTAAAAACAGAGCTTTGCGGAAAATAAGATGACTAAAAATAAAAAGCTAATCACCAGCCGTAACTTGTAATAGTATAACAAATTCTCTTAACCAGCAATTCAACACATACAAACTCCAAAAAGAAACAGTGCCCTGTTACATATTTGTAGAACCCATCTCAAATTCTAAAATGAAATAGCATCTCAAATTCTGAATCCAGAACGTGCTAAAAGAACACAACGAACAGTGACAAAGAATATCACTTGCTACAGACCATAAAGAATGAGATCTCTCAAGTTTATCATACGTGAGGAATTGGGAACTTCTAACTATCAGACAAATGAACTGAATTATCTAAAATTATCAAAATTGATGCACTGAGTAGGAAATTAAACAGTGGATCAATGATATACTTTACAACAATGAACAATCTAAGGACCAAAATAATTTGAGGAACTGGAAGAGAAACCCACCGTAAGCTGAGAGAATTTTAGCTTTTGGGAAAAATTTGAGGGTATCTTTGAGAAGCTCAACTGAAAGACTCCCACCTCCATTTAAAATCTTCTTTACTGTTACTAATCCTTTCCATGTTTCCTTCATCCTGTATAAGAGGATGTGTTAATGCATGGACCAAGTTTATTACTGTATAAGAGGATGTCAGCTGAAATCCCTCGATCGAAGTTACTATGGCATTGTCAAAAGCACTTGAGCAACCTGCAATAAATATGATCAAAAATAGTCAAAATGAATCGAATCCATATTTTGGGACAAAACGGAAATGGAAATGGAAAATGGAAAAAATCCTGAAATGGATATTTGTATGTTTTTGAGTTTTTTTGACATACTTGATTGGAAGCACAACTGAACCAAGCATCCCAAGCAGAACCGCCATGCCACAGGAAGCTCTTGACACTGAGAATGGAGTGATCTTCTGATTCCTTAACTTCTTCCCTTGTTCCTTCATGTTCTGTTTCATTGAAGTTGGAGACAATTGCTTCCTCTGCTTGCTTTTGAGCCAACATTGTATTCGATATGGACTAAACAGAATTGTTTAAAAATTTGGGAAAATCTGTAAAAACATAAAAAAGACACTAAATGAGACAAGAAATACTATAACCCAAACACTAACAAAAGCCAACGAGTCCTCTCAAGCCCCAGATCCAAAGAAAACAAACAAAGGAAATCAAGAAAATGAAACTAAAAGTACCATGAACAAAAACAAAGAAGAAAACCCACCACTCTACTTTCTAATATACCTTGTTTGAGATGTCTCTTTCTTTAGCCCAGATCTCAGTGGGGAGAAGATAGTGTTTGATTTATGACTTTTTGGAATTTGGGGTTTGTTTTCAAAAGCAAAGTGTTTTATAATTAAGTAATGCTGCTGAAAACAGAGGAAGGAAGGAGACAATTGACGCAGAGAGTTTTAAGAATTCGTCATTCCAAGAATTAACACAACTGGGGAAAAAATTAGACTTTTAAATGCTTTTTCCAGTCATAATTGCAAAAGCAGCAGCAGCAGCAATAATATCAGCGGCCACAAAATCTCTGAAAAAACCAACTAATTAGCTAGCTAGACCAACTTAAATGCGCTTCATCTTCCCAAATTTTCTACAGTGGAATTGAAAGATTGGTGGCTGAGAGGCCTGAAAAGCAGCAAAATCTCAGAACGTTTTCTTAATGGTTATTATGTTCCACAGCTACTGCACTAAAGCTCTATAGAGTGAGTAATGAGTAATAATAACAAAGAAAAAAGAAGCCTTTTTGCTCTCTTATTCAACTACACATATTTATAAACAAACATCTAGATATCTATCTGTATATATAATACTATGTTTGTAACTTTTCTCTTTCTTTAGCTTTAAAATTAATGACTATATTTCTCTCTCTAGGACTAGGTGGGAGATGAACTCCCAATTCACTGTATTCCACTTTATGATTCGATTCTTGAGTTGGGTCTTCGATCGAGAGATTTCAGCTGACATAATAAACTTGGTCCTCATCAGTCAATTCACTGTATTCCACTTTATGTTACTAAATGCAAGGCATAATTCCTCTGATAAATAAGAGGATGTGTTAATGCATGAATTTGCTTGTTTTTTCAAAATGGTGAATACCTAAACCAGCCCCTAGTAAATGACATAGCTCAGTGGAATCAGTGTTGGTAGTGAAATAGACTTAAAGCACTAAATAAATGTATATTTTGGCTCACTTTTCTGTAATCCATTTGTAATATTATAAGATATAAAAATTAAATTAAATTTCCAAATACTTCAAATTTCCTCATATATATTTGTTTATAGTTTGAAAATGAATCAAGTATTATATTATAACCTGTTTAAGGAGATTATATTGGCCAGCATTGCAGGGACAGTGATAAGAGAAGTTACATGATGTTGCTCCGTGGCTTCGAGAGCTGACTTAGCTTCAAACTTGGGCATCACAACATGGCAACCTCCTACCATTAGCATGGCCATGGCTGAAGATAACCCACCAATGTGGCACAATGGAGCAGTATGCAAATATACCTGCATAATATAAACATAACTAAACAACAAGTCTCATTTTTTTTGTGCTAAATCAACAGTACAACAGTGCTTGATCTTGAAAATCAATCCTTGCTATAACTATGTTTATCTTTGTTGTTCTCTTTGCTTATAATTACATCTCTGTGATTTAAAATGTGGTAAAGAAATTGAATTAATGAAGATATGCATACATCATCCTCACCGTAGCCTACAGTTGCTATTTTTGCCAGGGATTGTACAATAAAAGCCGAATGGCTCAAGGTAACTCCCTTTGGCCTTCCAGTGGTTCCTATAGACAAGAAAAACATTAAAAGAGATGGAAGTGGGAGCTAATCCTTTTAGATTTGTTTGGTGAACACCCTAATAAATCCCCCGCCCCCCACAAAAAAAAAGAGCGAGAGAAACATTAAAAAGAACATCTATTAGGAAACTCTGTACCTGAAGTGAAGCATATAATAGCAGCGCCTTCTGGTCCCCAAATGTAGTTTAGCCACTGAGATTTCGGCTTTTTAAGCATTTCAGTCGTTAGTACTGGCAATAAGGCAACAATCATCTTAAACGCGCAAGTAAAAGGCTTGAACACTACATACCACATTTCAAGTTTTCAGTAATTTGATGTTTAGGTTGAATTGAACTACATACCATTTTCCGTGATGTCAAATCCTATTGGGTTATTCATGAAGACATGCCACTTCAGGGAAGAAACTGAATTAGCTTGAAACTTTGAGTGCCAATAACTAGTACTTGTGTCCGTCACCAATAATATTGGTCTCACAACCTCCATTGCCGATCTTGCCTCTTCCAAGCTCTGCAAGCTGATATAGCTTATTACCATACGGTAGCAAGTAGTGTGCAACATGAAAGAAAAACCCCAGATTTGTAGTCAAAATGCACTCACCTGGTGAGAAACATCTTCGATCTAATGAGAACTTAAAAATCTGCAGGAAAAAGCCCAAGACGAAGATAAACATGATTAAACTAACTGAATTTCAGAGTTCAATTCGTGGAATCAAAACAGTTATATGAAACTGTATTGAATTTGTATGAGGAGAAAAAGCTCACTTCACAGTGAATAGATGTTTTGTTTATATGTATGAGGAGAAAAAACTCAGATCGGTAGATCTCATGAGAAACATACCTTCCATGGGGGTAGTACGGCATCTCTCATAAGCATCTTCGAAGGAATCCCTTGTTCTTTCGTAAGCATCGCCGATGTGGTAGGTCCTCAGGTAGGTCGAGAGAAGGATAGTACCCTTCTTTCTGAAGGCCCGAGAGATGGATCCCATGTCCGGTTACTGTATCTTCTCTCCCTAACTCTTACTCTCTCTAAAACACAGAGGAAGAAACAAAACTACGCTTGATTTAATTGCGTTTTTCTCACCGTGTTTTAATTTTAATTTTAAGTTTGCTCCGTGATTTTACGTATAGCCAACCTTATTTTAAAAAAACGTTATCTAATTAAAATAAAAAAAAATACTCTTTTAAATAGATAACATTTTTGCATATATATCTACAACGTTTTATTTTAAAACGTTGTGAAAAAAAATACCACAATGTTTTTATAAAAATATTATCTTTTAAGCGTTGTCTATTTATTGTTTTGTAGTAAGTAGTGAGTTGTGGGTAATATTTATAAATTTTGCAAAGTATGCAAGTTGTTATATAATATTCGATTGGTTTTAAATATTCTTTTTTTTGGAATATCCGTGCGACGTCACAATCATTAGTGGACGCCCACAACTTGAAGTATTATCGTGAGTAAGAAATGATGTAATTATCTTTTATTAAAATAATTGGCCAAGTATTACTGCTAAAAACATTGTTGAACTAATCAAGTAAAAAGTACGATGTCTACAGTGTAGTTGTATAGTAGCACTGCACGGTATTGATTATTGATGCTTACGTGAGAAGTCACTCAGTTATACTCAATTATTGCTACGATAATTCTTCGCATCATATCTCTCATATTATTGATTCGATTATTGTCACGTTATCATCCGCATAATATGATATATTATTAAATCAATAATTGAGATGACAAAGTTATTCATATTATTAAATTGCAATATTTATAATGTCTAGAAGTTACGCCGAGGAGAGGTTTGGTCATCTAATTCTTGTGCTAATAAGGAGAAATCCTTATCGGAAAGCCCCCTCTTTCCGGGGAGCGAATGGTTGTTAAATATTGTGAGTTATAATATTAATGATGAATAAGTTCGTGTTGATTAAAGATGAAATTGATAGTTCCATTGTGTTTGAATTATTAGTGTTAGTGGAAATCGACATTTTTATTTCAATATTAATTGATGTCCGGAAGTTATAATTGATCGATCCGGGTAATTAATCGGATAAATGAGCAATTAATTGCTATTAATTCACATGATTATAACTATTGATTCACATGATTGAACTATTGATTCACATTATTTACTATTAGGGGAGGTGGTGCAAGTTTGATAATACTTGCAGGACTAAATTAAAATGAAAAAAAGTTGGAGGTATTGTCAGATCACAATATTTTGAGTCCCAAAGCGTGCAATTATCGAAACTATATTTTCCTATAAATAGAAGCTCATTCTTCTTTCATTTCTCACCAATTCACTAAAGCTTTAGAGCAATTATTATAGAGAGAAATTATAGAGAGAAAGAAAAAGAGAAGTCTGCTACTTCACTATTCCAAAAGATCCAGCTTTTTTTTGAGGTAAAGTGGGTATTATTTCTTTATCAGATTCATGAAGAGAGAAATTATTATTCCATTCCTTATTATTCTGTTGGAATAACTTTTGTATACGACCACTCGAGTATACATGGTGAAATTCTTTTGTTATTCCATTCTTTATTATTATGTTGGAATAACTCCCTCACGCTAAGTACCGCATACATGGTGAAATTCTTCTCGTTATTTCATTCTTTATTATTCTCATAGAATATCGGTCTAAATGCGTATTACGCACACACTGGTTCCATTATTTATTATTCTGTTTGGAATAACACATGCATGCTTGCCTATCGCATGCTCGTGAATTCTGTTGTTATTCCATTCTTTATTATTACGCTGGAATATCCCGTCATGCATGCGGATTACGCGTGACTGGTTCCATTCTTTATTATTACATTGGAATATCATGTCTCTGCGATTACGCATGACCAGGTTCCATTCTTTATTATTATGTTGGAATAACTCATACATGCCAAGTCTGCGTGATACATGGTAAAATTCTTCATTATTCCATTCTTTATTATTACATTTGGAATAACATTGTCTATGTGGATTTACCACATGCATGGTGAGTGATCCTTCGTATTCATTCCTTATTAAATTATGGAAATAATCTGTCTACGTGGATTACCGCATGGCGGGCGAAAATCCATTTGCAATTCATATATTCTATTATACTCAGTTGGTTAAAATTTTGGCTTCTATACTCCATGAAATTAGTGGAATATCCTTGATATTTGTGCTTCATCAAATATCTTTTTATGAAAATATTCTTCTGAGCATTCTTAAATTTTACTTTACAAAGCAGTATCATGTTGACAATTTGAACGTTATTGATTTCTGGATAAATTAAATTATAAATGTTTAAAATTTATCCTTGAACTTGTTTTATTGAATTATTATGTCATTGTCATCATCCTTATGCTTATATTGTGATGAAAGTCATCTTTGGCTTACGTGCATAGATGGACTTGGTATGATTATGAACAAGGATTATTCGGTATAATCATGACCGTAATGTGACGAATGATGTGGTGAAAGTCCTCAGTGGTCTGTAGTGCATTGATGTACAATTTTTGGTAGGATTATGACCAGGAATTATTCGGTATAGTCATGACCATTGATGTTTTAATGATTATCCTTGGCCCGTAGTGCAGGAAAGATTCAATGATATGGTTTATTTATTAATCTGAGTCTCAGCGATAAAAAAAATTGATGAAAACATTTTTCAAGATAGTAGATATCATGCTCTACTTGACTCTTCTAATGGATTTCTTATTTCGCTACAGTTAAACTTGATGTCTATTGTATTTTATCAGTTTAACATTGTTGAAGGCTAATGATAATTTATTACGCATTATCTTAGTCATAATATTTCTTCTTGGGCTAGTTGAGCTCACCATTTCCTTCACTTGTTCTCTTGAAAATGAGAATATAGGCGGGACTTAGTCGAGAAGCAGAGTGATGGTCCAGGATGATAGTATTAGTAGTCCTCACTATTCCTTGTTAAATAGTGTGACAATAAATGTAGTGAGGACTCCTTTGAATGTGGATATTGTCTAGATGACAATATTCTTATTAAAACTCTCAGTTTATGTTTTGTCGTATTTTACACGACAATTGTATTATTAAGTTGTATTTGAATTTATGTACCATGTATTTATCCTTCAATGGGTGAGATCCTTTTTTGGGCTAAGATGTGAGACAAGAACTAGGAGGGAGAGAATTAGCAGAATTCCTTCTTGCTAGTATGACCTACTTAAGTTTATTTGGTATTTAATTGGTGATGCTAGAGTATAAGGATAATATGTGATATGTCAATAAACCCTTGTTTTGTGATGGTGTTTAAAAAATGACATCTAAAAATGTTGAGATCGTGAATGAAGCACATGAGGCCGTTGAGTCACTGACGATCAATACTCGTGATAATGTGCAATGCGGGAAGACAATAATCCTCGTGTAAATAACAACACCGATCAGATGATGAACGATGGGATGTTCAGAGGCTTTATGCAATTCATACAACATCAGATGAGAGAGACTCTTGTTCATAATGCAGGTGGAAACAATGGCAACCCACGGTGATCAACTGCTAAGCGATTCAAGGAGGCTGATCATTGGAGTTTTTGGAAAGCCGAACCACTTAAGGCGAGAGGCGTGATTAAGCGGATCACCAAGATATTTGATGTCTTGGGATGCTCGAAGGAGCAAAAGGTTCCCTTTGCCACCTTTATGTTGCGTGAAGAGGCGATTCTTGGTGCGAGATCAGTAAAATGTAGCCATCTGATGCACTTCAAGATGTCTTGGGAGAAGTTCCAAGAGTTGTTCAACGACAAGTACTTTCTCGAAAGTATTAAATCACATGAATGAGGTGGAGTTTATCAAGTTGGAGCAAAATAATATGACCGTGTCGCAATACGAGGCTAAATTTGTGGAATTATCCTGGTTTGCATCCCATTTGGTCGATAATGAGGAGCGAATGACTCGAATGTTTCTAAGAGGTTTGAAACCCGATATACGTCAATACCTCATTTCTCACAAACTCTGTTTATATTCAGATGTTATGAATAGGGCTCAGTTATTGGAGCGCGATAATGAGTCAGCACAACCAAAAGGTAACGAGCCACAACACGATAATAATCGTACTGGTGGCAACGGCCATCGAAACAATGATAACCATCGTGGGGAAAATTATTATGCCAAGAATGGTAACCACTTCGGTGGTAATCATGGCCAAGATAATAGGAGTGGAAATTTCAAGAAGAGAAGGTTCAACAACGAGGGAAAGACGTCAGCACCAGCACTTGTTGTTAAGGAAGGAGAACGACCATCGGTCGTATGTTACAAATGTGGTGGGGAAGGACACATAAGTCCAAACTGCACAATGCAGACCAAAGCATATTACAATTGTGGAAAAGAAGGTTACCTAGCCCGATTTTGTCGTGCACCAAAGTCAAGTCCAATTTGGGGCGGTGGCATCAAAGCGCGATATCTGGACAAAACAAAGTCGGTGGTTTTTAGGAAGAGCGTTTTTGACTTATCAAAAAGCGAGTAACCAGAACGAAGTTAGCACGGGTTAGTTAATTATAAATTCTTGCGAAGTCTATACCTTATTAGATACCAGTTCTACCCATTATTTTATTTCTCTTGCTTGCGTTCAACGTTTAAATTTCACTCCGGAGAAATTAGACTTTGACTTATCGGTTGAAACTCCATTAGGAGAAACCTTCATTTCATGTGCTATCCAAGTCTTGGATGAGAGTCATAGTTTTGAATGATATTTCTATTGTTAATAAATTTCCTGACGTATTCTTGAAGACTTCTTAGCCTACCCCCTAGAGTGTGAAATCGAATTTTGTATTGACCCCAGTACAAAACCCATTTCTAAAACCCTTAAGTATTTCTTCAACCAAAACGAACGTATAATGCGCTGGCTCGAGCTATTGAAGATTACGACCATACCATTCAATATCATCGTGGAAGAGCGAACGTGGTAGCTGACGCGTTGAGTAGAAGATCGTATGTGAGTATGATGTTGTTAACATAAAAACCCATTTCGTATAACTTACAAATGATGAAGATAGAGTTAAAGACTCTAGGGACCCACGTGAAGATAGCGAATATACGAGTAGAATCGACTTTAATCGATAAAGTTAAAGTTAACTCAAACTACACACCGAATCGATGAATGTGAAGAAGAAGGTTCAAAGAAGGCGTTATCTCAACCCTCGATTTAATTGGCCCATTTGAAATCCTCGATCGATTAGGAACTGTGACCTATAGACTCGTTTTACCACCAAGTATGTCGCGTGTTCATAACATTTTTCACGTATTGTTGTTATTAAAAACTTAGTCTTGGGGGACTTTGGAGCCAAATTTTAGAATAATTAATAAATCTGAAAAATTATGAAATCATGAGGGTTTTATAGAGTATGTTACAAGCTTTCCATAGCCTCGAAAATGGACTAATTACGATAACGGATGAAGAAGTTATGAAGATTTGTGTGCGTCAAAAGTTGCAAAATCTGGAAAATTGGAGTTAAGTGTCAAGGGTCGAGCGCCTAGGCACTTAGATTCTGTTCTTGGGCGCCTAGGCGCTTGCCCAATGCCAATTTTGGGCGCCTAGGCGCTGGTCAAGTGTTAAGCCGAAATTTGTCCGAACGTCCTTTAGTAAATTGGGCATAACGTTTTCATACGAACTCCGATTGAGGTGATTCAGGATGATTTGGAAAGATAACGAGTAGACCTAAAACTTTAATTCTTTATATTTTGAGATTTGAGGTCAGTATCAAGGCCTAAAATGGCTATTTTAGGGACTGATGTGCATTCAGAGGCAATCGGAGGACATCGGGCATGCACATATGCAATGCGTAATGTTTTCGACGATAAAGGTATTCAAGATATCCTCACCTCTTTGGCATGTCAGGTACGTACGTAAATTTCGAGGGCAAAATTTCATAAGGAGGGGAGATTGTGAGACCCCGGATTTTATGAATAAAGATTTAAATTTCTCAAAATATTTTTTTGGAATATTATGGTGTGGATTTGATATAATGTTATAGTTGTGGGTAATATTTATAAATTTTTCAAGGTATGCAAGTTGTTATATAATATTCGATTGGTCGGAGAATATTCTTTTTGTCGAAAATATCCGAAATGCGACGACCTGATCATTGGTGGACGCCCTGAGCGGAAAGTATTATCGTAGTAAGAAAATGACAAATTATCTTTTATAAAAATAACGATGGAAGTGTTACCGTTAAAAATTGTTGAACTACTCGGTAGTAAAAATGTACATTAATCTGGCGTGGTTGCATAGTAGCTGCACGGTATTGATTATTGATCTTCGTAAGAAGTCACTCGGTTATACTCGATTATTCTTCACGATAATTGCGCATCATATCTCTCATATTATTGATTCGATTATTGTCACATTATCATCTGCATAATATGATATATTATTAAATCAATAATTGAGATGACAAAAGTTATTCATATTATTAAATTGCAATATTTATAATGTCTAAGTTACATCGAGGAGAGGTTTGGTCATCTAATTGCTGCTTAATAAGGAGAAATCCTTATCGGAAAGCCCCCTCTTTCCTAGGAACGAACTGGTTGTTAAATATTGTGAGTTATAATATTAATGATGAATAAGTTCGTGTTGATTAAAGATGAAATTGATAGTTCCATTGTGTTGGAATTATTAGTGTTAGTGGAAATCGACATTTATTTCGATATTAATTGATGTCTGAAAGTTATACTGACCAGTCGGGTAATTAATCGGATAAATGAGCAATTAATTGCTATTAATTCACATAATTATAACTATTGATTCACATGATTGAACTATTGATTCACATTATTTACTATTAGGGGAGGTGGTGCAAGTTTGATAATACTTGCAGGACTAAATTAAAAATGAAAGAAAAGTTGGAGGTATTGTCTTTGTAATATTTTGAGCCCCAAAATTGCGTGCGATTATCGAAACTATATTTTCCTATAAATAAAGCTCATTCTTTCTTCATTTCTCACCAATTCACTAAAGTTTTAGAGCAATTATTATAGAGAAAATTATAGAGAGAAAGAAGAAGAAGTCTCTTTACCTCACTTATTCCGATTATCCAGTTTTTTGAGGTAAGGGGTATTATTTCTTTTCGTATTCATGAAGAGAGAAATTGTTATTCCATTCCTTATTATTACATTGGAATAACTTTATCATCACAGACTCACCGTATACATGGTGAAATTCTTTTGTTATTCCATTCTTTATTATTATGTTGGAATAACTTTATGTACTGCGAAGTACCGCATACATGGTGAAATTCTTACATTATTCCATTCTTTATTATTACATTTGGAATATACGTGGTATGCGTGTATTACATGACTTTACTCGTTCCATTATTTATTATTACTGTTGGAATATCCTCATGCATGCGGATTACGCATGACGATTCCATTCTTTATTATTACATTGGAATATCCACATCTCTCTTGATTCACGCATGACACAGTTCCATTCTTTATTATTATGTTGGAATAAACTGTCTATGCAAAGTACCGCATACATGGTGAAATTCTTCTATTATTCCATTCTTTATTATTCTGTTGGAATAACCTATCTATGTGGATTTACCACATGCATGGTGAATGATCCTTCGTATTCATTCCTTATTAAATTGTGGAAATAATCTGTCTACGTGGATTACCGCATGGCGGGCGAAAATCCATTTTCAATTCATAAATTCTATTATACTTAGTTGGTTAAAGTTTTGGCTTCTATACTCCATGAAATTAGTGGAATATCCTTGATATTTGCGCTTCATCCAGTATCTTTTCATGGAAATATTCTTCTGAACATTCTTGAATTTTACTCTACAAAGCAGTATCATGTTAACAATTTGGACGTTATTGATTTCTGGATAAATTAAATTATAAATCTTTAAAATTTATCCTTGAACTTGTTTTATTAAATTATTATGTCATTGTCATCATCCTCATGCTTATATTGTGATGAAAGTCATCTTTGGCTTACGTGCATAGATGGACTTGGTATGATTATTACCAGGGATTATTCGGTATAATCATGACCGTAATGTGATGAATGATGTGGTGAAAGTCCTCAGTGGCCTGTAGTGCATTGATGGACAGTTTTTGGTATGATTATGACCAGGGATTATTCGGTATAGTCATGACCATTGATGATTTAATGAATATCCTTGGCCCGTAGTGCAAGGAAGATTCGATGATATGATTTATTTAGTAAGCTGAGTCTCAGCGATAAAAAAAAATTGATGAAAATATTTTTCAAGATAGTAGATATCATGCTCTACTTGACTCTTCTAATGGATTTCTTATTTCGCTACAGTTAAACTTGATGTCTATTGTATTTTATCAGTTTAACATTGTTGAAGGCTAATGATGATTTATTCTGCATTATCTTAGTCATAATATTTCTTACTAGGCTAGTTGAGCTCACCCTTTCTTTCACTGTTCTCTTTAGGAAATGAGAATATAGTTGGGACGAGTCGGGGAACGGAGTGACGGTCCAGATGATAGCATTAGTAGTCCTAACTATTCTGTTAAATAGTGTGACAATAAATGTAATGAGAACTCCTTTGAGTGTGGATATTGTCTAGATGACAATATTCTTATTAAAACTTTTATGTTTTGTTGTATTTTATATGACAATTGTATTATTAAGTTGTTTTTGAATTTATGTACCATTTATCTGGCGACTCAAGATGGGTGATGTATAGCTATTTTGGGGGCGTCACAATAGAACTTTATTGTATCCAACCGAATTGTTTTGGTTTAGATTCTCGACTAAGTATGAACATCCCGTATCTAGGAAACTTTTATGCGCCTAAGGTGGATGTGTTGAACGAAAATATCGTTCTTGTATGTAGTATTGATCAATCTGAGGGCACATTGGTGAGATCACCCTTGTGCCCGTAAGTTATGACGGTTTATGCGGATGAAGTTACGCTAAACCTTAGCGAAAATGAAAAATAATGTTCATAAGTCTGTCAACCCGATCTTCATTTTATAGTCGAAGATGTAGTTTCAAAATTTGAAATAGAATTGTTATGTTTGTTTAGTGTTGCTTGATTTACTTCCAACCATTGTTTCGTTGTAGAAGTGTTATCCAAAGAAAACATTTAATCCTTTCAGCTAATGTTTATTGTTTACTATTACTTGCTGGGCACTCAAATGCTCATTCTTGCTTAATTTAAATATTTTCAGTTAAGTATGATCAGCTAGAGGGCTCTGCCATGAACAAAGGGAAAGGGAAGCTGACAGTATAAGTTTGTGTTATCTGATGTAATAGCTAGACATAAATAAGATAATGATATTTATTATCTATCATGTAATGAAATGTTTTGAAGGTCGCGTACTTGGGATTTAGACAACTCTGATATGTAAATTAAGTTTGATATTTATGACAATATTATTATTATTCCGCTCAAAGAAATGGTATCGTGAAGCACTGAATTCGGGTTTCAAGTACCTGAATTTGGGGACGTCACAAGAAGTGTAATAGCTTTTGGCTATGGAGACAAATTGTAAATAGTTTTAAACTATGAAGAAGCATATGAATATAATGAAGTTTTCATTTAATATGCTTTGTTATGGTATGAGTTGTTTTTTGGCGAATAATAACTAAGTAAGTAAATATATAATAATGAAATTTTATTTATTTAATCGGAAAATGCCATACGGAGAAAACAGCATGTCGGAGAGGTGAGTCGAATAATGATAAACCAAGGGGTCAAACAACCCTATGCAAGAGTTCGTTAATTTATTTACGCTACATTTAACCAAACCGGGGTTGAGCACCATGGACCTAGGTAGCCGTAACAACTACCTTTAAAGAATTTAAAAGCAGGTCCGTAGAAGTTCAAAGGAACGCGGACCCAATAGAGGCCTGAACATGGGTAAAAGAAATAAAGAAGCGTTTGTTATTACAAGCGAGATGAAAGCATAAAGACTTCTTTTGCGACTTACATGATGAAAGGGGAAGCCAACTTTTGGTGGGAGGCTCACCAGGGTGGGGCTAGAACATATGTGGTAACGTGGGAACAGTTCAAGAAGGTTTTATTCGAGAACTATTTCCCTACAAGCATGCAAGGGAGGATGGAGATTAAGTTTTTAGAATTTAAACAAGGGGACATGACAGTTCCCCAGTACGCGACCAAATTCAATGAATTGGCAAGATTTGCTCTTCACCAAGTGGACACTGAGAAAACGAAGGCTCGTAGGTTTGAGCAGGGCCTAAAACCCTGTCTCTATAGTAGAATTTCTGCGTTCTAGAGTGCTTCCTATGGGACCATTCTAGAAACGGCAATTATAGCAGAAGGTGGTAGTGAGGCATTGATCCAATGCCACAAAGAGAGAAAGAATAAGAGCAAGGGAGAGGGAGGAACCAAGGTACAGAGTGCCAGTGGTAGTGGTAGTATGCCAAAAGGAATAATTTTAACTCAGGAATCTTTGAGTGGGACAAGGGGATCCTAGCGTGGGATCAAGCATGTAAGACATGTGGAAAGACTCATCTAGAGTGCATTCCGAAGTGGAAATCAATTTGTTATAAATGTGGACAGAGGTATCATATATCACCAATTGTCTAATCTAAGAAAATCATGGTTGTTTTGTTTGTGGGTCGATGGACCACATGGCAAGAAATTGCCCAAAGAAGGGGTCGAAGGAAAGTAAGGGTGTTAGTAGTGGTAAATTAGCCATTACTGGACCACCATCGTCGGGTAGACCTATGGCCCGTACTTTTAATATGATACGATCTGAGATGCGGTTGAATCGTGAGATGTAATGCTTGGTATCATTCAATCAATACAATAATGCTTATGTGTTGTTTGATTGGAGTGCTATTTGTTCTTTTATAGCATGTGAATGTGCTAAGTGATTAAGTTCATTCCTGAGAGGATTATAAATACCTTTAAACGTTAAGGTATAGAATGAGGAAATAACTCTCGTTGAATATATTCATTGGGACTGTTTCATGGATAATAGAAGTAATAAAGTATTGGTAGATAAGTACCGATAAAGTTGAGAGAATTTGAAGTAATTCTCGGTATGAATGGGTTAATTAACCATAGAACTTTAATAAATTGTCATAAGAACAGGTAAACCTTTGGTTTCTAAGGAACCCAAGGTAGTATTTTACGGTAATAAATCACCGGGACGGGACGCAAGTTAGGAGGATGTTAAGGAAGAGGATGAGTCGTTATGTTTGCGTATCGACTATCGTAAGAGGAGTAAGATAATAATTAAGAGTAAATACACATTGCCCAGGATCGATGATCTATTTGATCAGTTGAAAGGGGCAAAGTATTTTTTTTAGATAAAGTCATTTACGGGGTATTGTCGGTTGAAAGTAAGGATAAAGGATGTACTTAAGATGACGTTCAGAACTCGTTATGGTTATTACAAGTGTCTGGTTATATCATTTGGGTTGACTAATGTACTGAAGTTAGACTTCTCGTAAGGGGCGCCGAGCAAGTCGGTGGTAAGCTGATAAGTACTCTGGTGAGGTGCTATGGTTGAAAGTACCATTAGCATCACAGAGTGTTCAAATAATATTTGGACGAGTGTGTCATAATGATCATTTGTGACGCCCCCAAAATTAGTATACATCACCCATCTTGAGTCGCCAAATACATGGTATATAAATTAAATATAACTTAATTATACAACTGTCGTGTAAAATACGACAAAACATAAACTAAGAGTTTAAACAAGAATATTGCTTTCTAGACAATATCCACTCTCAATGGAGTCCTCATAGATAGTATACAAACTCAAATTCAGTCCTCATTACATTTATTATCACACTATTTAACAGAATAGTGAGAACTACTAATGCTATCATCTGGACTATCAATGGTTCTCGACTGCGTCCCGATTATATTCTCATTTCTGAAGAGAACGGTGAAGGAAAGGTGAGCTCAACTAGCCCAAGATGAAATATTATGACTAAGATAATGCGAGAATAAATTATCATTAGTCTTCAATGATGTTAAAATGATAAAATACTGATAGACATCAAGTTTAAGCTGCGGTGAACAAGCAATCCATTAAAAGAGTAGAGTAGAGAATAAAATCTACTATCTTTTATGATTTAAAAAGGTTTTCATCATTTTTATCATTTGAGACTCGACAATAAATAATCCACATCATCCTCACTTCTACGTCCAAGGATATTCATTAGTATCACGACCACAAATTATCCATGCACTCACGGGCGAGGATATTTGTGTATTCATCGATAGTCACGATCATGCCATAAAACAATTCATATTTGCACCCTTGGCCGAAGAAAATCCATAGCCATAATCATACCAAAAAGCGGTCCATCAATGCACTTCTACGGGCGATGAGGACTTTTTCCACATCATTTGTAACATTACGGTCGTGATTATCTGAATAATCCTCAGTCATAATCATACCAAGTCCATCTATGCACTTCTGAAAGCCATAGATGACTTTCAACATAATATAAACATGAGGATGATGACAATGACATAATAATTCAATAAAACAAGTTCAAGAATTAATTTATCCGAGGAACTAAAAAGCGTCCAAATTGTCAACATGATACTTTCTTTGTAGAGTAAAATTCAAGAATGCTCGAAAGAATATTTCCATGAAAAGATCTTTGGATGAAGCGCCAAATATCAAGGATATTCCACTAATTTCATGGAGTATAAAGTCAAAACTTTAACCAATGGTATAATAAAGAATGGAATAACAAAAGAAATCACCGGCATGCGATAGACCACACAGACGGGTTATTCAACATGAATAATAAATAACGAAACCGAATTCAAATGCGTATAAGCGTACATACAAGATATTCCAGCGAGAATAATAAATAACGGAACCACGTCGAATTGAAATTTGCAAACGGTTGATGTTCCAGCGAGAATAATAAATAACGGAACCGGTCATGCGTAAAAGCCTTGTGAGACGGATGTTCCAAATGAATAATAAAGAATGGAATAACGAGAAGAATTTCACCATGTATGCAGATTAGACAGACGAGTTATTCAACATAATAATAAAAATGGAATAACGAAGAATTTCACCATGTATACGGTACTTCGCATAAACATGTTATTCCAACATAATAATAAAGAATGGAATAACAAAAGAATTTCACCATGTATGCAGTATTTTGCATAGACAGGTTATTCCAACATAATAATAAAGAATGGAATAAGAGAAGAATTTCACTAAGTATAGGGTAGTCGGCATTATACGAGTTTATTCCAATGATTAATAAAAATAGAATAACAGAAGTTCTCTTCATGAATAAGAAAGAAATAATACCCTTACTAGAGTCTGACAAATAATATCCCTTACCTTAGAACAAAACTGGATATAGGAGTAGTGAAGAAGCGAGAATACTTATCTTCTTTTTCTCTATAGTTTCTCTCTAGAGTTTGAAGTGAATTAAATAAGAAATAATGAATGAATGAACTTCTATTTTAGGAGAATGGACCTTGAATAGTAACTAATTCTGAGCAGTCCAGATTGATTTACTTTTAAGCAGACGGTCCGGATTGGTTTACTATAAAATATTCTAATAAAACAAAATCTTTTAAATAAAATATAATATATTCTATTTATAATCTAATAAAACGAATAACTTTATAAAAGTATTCATTTTTTATATAAAAAGATTTTCTATCTGCAAATACTATATGCGTAATATGCATAATAAAATATAATATATTCTAATTATTGTCTAATAAAATAAATAACTTTATAAAAATATTCATTTTTATATAAAAAGATTTTACTATGCAAAAACACTATGCATAATAGAATATAATATATTCTAATTATTGTTTAATAAAACAAATAACTTTATAAAAGTATTACATTTTATATAAAAAGATTTTACTATGAAAAATACTATACCTAATAGAATATAATATATTCTATTTATAGTCTAATAAAGCGAATAACTTTATAAAAAGTATTACATTTTATATAAAAAAGCTTTTACATTTTATTACATTAATAATACTAATAAAACAAAACTTCATCATCATTATTATAATTCACACTATTAATCGACCAGTGTCGTTCCGGAAGAAGGGGGCTTTCCAATAAGTTTCTCCTATTGGTAGCGTGATTAGGTGACGAAACCTCTCTTTGGCGAACTTACTAGACATCGTTAATATTACAAATAATAATATTAATAACTCTATCATCTCAATTATTGATTTAATAATATATAAAATATCGACAATAATTAAATCAAATAGCATGAGATCTTGTGCAACAATTCTTTGAAGCAATAATTGAACAAAGCTGAGTGACTTCTCACGTAAGCATCGATAATCAATACCATGTGCTACTATGCAAACTACGCGTGTATTCGCATTGTACTTTTACTACGAGTAGTTCAACGATTATAATTGTAACACTTCAGTTATTTTCATAAAAATATTTTTATTACAGCGTTTCTCGATCCGATAATAATTCCATTGTAGGGTCCACTAATGATTGTCTTGAGTATCGTCGAATATTCCTGTTAAAACGAATATTCCCAGACCAATCAAATATTATATAACAACTTTCATACTTTGCAAAATTTATAAATACTACCCACAACTATAACATTATCTCAAATTCACACCATAATATTCAAAAAAATATTTTGAGAATTTAAATCTTATTCGTAAAATTTGGGATTTTACAATCTCCCCTCCTTACGAAATTTCGCCCTTGAAATTTACGTACGTACCTGGTATGCCGAACAGATGAGGATACCTCATTAGATTCTAACTCTTGAGGTATAACCTTTGAGTGTCGAATATGATCCTTCTTATCCAAGATTTTAACAGGTACATCTTCATATGTTAAATTATCCATTATCTCAATGGGTTCTAAATTAATAATGTGGTTGAATTGAGTCCATATATTTCACGTAACATTGATATGTTAAAAATGTTATGAACACTACGACATACTTGGTATAAAAAGCAGTCTATAAGCCCGCGTTCCTACTTAATCGAGGTTTTTTCAAATGGACCAATTAAATCGAGGGTTGACATTTCCTCTCTTCGCAATTCTTGCTTCTAGAATAACACCCCTCTTGAACCTTCTTTTTCACATTCATCGACCGAGTGTGTAGTTTGGCGACTTTAACTTTATCGATTAAAGTCGATTCTACTCGTATATTCATTATCTTCCATAGGTTCATATATTCACACTCATAAACAGCGTCGATGTTACTACTTTCGATAAATCGCCTACCACGTTCATTTTCCACGATGATATTGAATGAAATGCGATCATAATCTTCAACATTTCAGTCAGCGTCTTTGGCGTATGTTACGTTCATTTTAGTTGAAGATATATTTAAGGGTTTTAGAAATGGGGTTTTGTCTTGGGGTTCGATACAAAATTCGATTTCAACGCTTCTGAGGTAGGCTAAGAAGTCTTGAAATCGTCGAGAAATTTATTAACGATAGAAATATCATTCAAAGCTGTGACTCTCATCGAAGACTTGGATAGCCGTCACATTGATACCCATCGACTTGCCACAGAATTATTCACGGCCCCTACGGATAGTGCGGCTTTGGTGCGTTCCACACTAGAAATCGACAAACGAAAGGATCGGGAGCTCTTTCTTTATGATTGATATAACTTGTGATTGACTTTAGTGGTTTGGTTGCTTGAATTATATAACGGGTTGGTTAGGAATATAAAAAGCTAAAAACCTTACGAAAAGCATGATGAGTAGTTAACGATCGATTCCAAAATCACATCAAAATGTATTTTCAAAGAGATAAGATCGACAGTAGCATTGAAAGTGTCGATATGAATCAAACAAGATTTATAAATAATGGATGTAACGAAGGTTTCTCTAACGAGTTTTAACAGAGATAAGTCGAAGTCTAATTTCTCAATAGCCAAGTTCAAACATTGAACCTGACTAGGTGAAATACAAGAGTGGGTAGAAGCGGTATCAAATAAGGTATAGACTTACGTGGCGTTTATGATTAACTTACATTGACAACTTCATTCGGATTCCTCGACAAACACTCTCACTTAAACTCTGGCTTTGACATGCAGGACATCCTTTGGCGTCACCATCGGTGGACTTGACTTCACTACACGACAAAATCGAGCTAGGTGACCTTCTGCTTACATGAATTGAAACACGCTTTGGAATTTGCTAGCGTGTCGGTTTGAGCGGATGTGTCCCTCTGTCCAGCATTTGAAACATATATGACAGGTGGTCGTTCTTCTTCCTTTGAAACGCAGGTCTTTGATCTTGTTGTCTTTCCATCATTATTGAACCTTCTCTTCTTGAAATTTCCACTTTTATTATCTTGGCCATGATTACCACAGAAGTGGTTACCATTCTTGGCATGATAATTTCCCCCACGATGGTTATCATTGTTCCGATGGCCGTTGCCACTAGTACAATTATTATCGTGTTGTTGGTTGTTGCCTTTTGGTTGTGCTGATTCATTATCGCGCTCCAATAACTGAATCATAATGCATTTTTATAAGGTTATTTTCTTCTTGTATTTCTTTGACTCCTCTTAAGGTTATGACTTAAGGTTTTAATCCCCCCCTTAAGTTTTATAACCTAATGCTTTGATACCAACTTGGACGCCCCCAAATCAGTGTCTCTTCCAACCCAGAGCAGGATGGTGCTACACAGTCTTTTACCATTCATTCATTCATTCAATTGAATAGTCTCAAAGGACTAATATAACTTCTATATATCCAAAATAATATTACATTCCCTCGTGTTCTTTGTAACCCATTCGTTTGTTCTTGTCGTAATATCAAATATATTACAAATCGTTCAACTATTACATTACATAAGCAATCTAAGGTTCGTCTTACGCCTTGCCCTTGTCCTTTGCACGAGCCTTCGGTTCTAAAAATTATATACTCTATGCGTTCATGCAAGAATTTTATCTATTTGACTTCGTTTGCTAAATTTCACTATGAGTTCATTTTAGCGAAAAGCGATAAGCGTTCGTGAGCGTTCGGCGCTCGTTCTTTGTTACAAAATGGAATTGATCATTTTCAAGTCCCATGACTCTATAATGCCAAATATGACTTGTCTCCATCGAAAACCAACGTTTGGACTTCAAACACAAAATCGACTTCCATTCCGAGGGATTTTATGAATTGACGATAATGGCGAATCAATCGTGTGAATTAAAGCAAAACTACATTCTTAATGATTCTAAATGGATTTCAACCATCGTATGATCATTACAAATTACTTATTACACCAACTTATAATCAAAGTAGGTTTTGATTTATTCTCATAAGTCGATGACTTATTTAACTTATGAACTATAATTCCTCATGCTTATGACTTTCTATGAACTTAAGTCCATCGATCAATGTTCTCATGCTATAATCAACATATTAACATCATATGACAACATATGATAAGTTCTTCGTGATTCTAACAACTTATTAGAGTTCAAGTTGCTTATTCACTTATTACGAACAAGTTCATTCCTTAATGACTTATTACATGTTATTATCAAAGCAATCCCCCTTCTCTATCAATCCTATCATAGAATAGATAAAGATAAAGATATGAGTCTTACCCTTGAAGACTATGACTTGAATTCACTTTGGAAAATCTAACAAAGGTTGAAGTGGCTTATAAATGTTAAGTGGCTTATTCTCTCTACGAAATAAGTAGCTTATCTTGAGAGGAGTTGGATGAAATTTGATCAAAACAACAAAATGAAATGAAGCTTGGTGTTTATAGGCCACTCAAAGCTAGGGTAAAATGGTCATTTACACCATCCCACCTCCTTATTCCACCTCCTCATTCCACCTCCTTAATCCTCCACCTCCTTCTTATTCATTCCTTGCTTCATCCACATCACTTGGTCACCACACATATTATTTGCCCATCAAGACTACCCACTTTACACTTGGATTGCCCCATGGATCATGGCTTAACATTGGGCTTGCTAATTAATTTCTTATTGGGCTTGTCTTTACCATAGTTTGGACTCATAACTTATCAAACACTTGGGCTTGATTGTCACATTCTATTGGACTCCTTTATAAGGCTAATAATCCTACAAGTCCATTACCTCTTATTTAAACAACTTAACATATATACCCCACATATAATCTTCGATATGCTAGCTTTCGTATATTAATTCTTAATATCGTTATCTCATCTTCATACATAATAGTGTACAATCGTCGTATTATACTTACATTTCTTACCTTAATATAATGAATACACATTATCGATCACAACTTTCTTCCTTTAGCAGCTTAATAAACCTAACGTTCCCAAATTAAGTTCGCATATGAAATATTACATTTTCCATACTTAGATTATTATTACCTAATCGATATCACCTTGATATTATAACGTTACGTATTTATCGAAAGTTCGAAAAATAATTTCGAGCGTCGATGAATAGTATTTTTCTAAAAATTTCTCAGAAAGCTTTTATTTTCATCTTAGAAATTCAAACACCTTAATTCACTCACGTAGTTAAAATACTACGACATTCCTACGTTTCTAGGTTATAGAACGACATTCATTCTGGGGCGTTACATTCTCTCCCCCTTATAAGGTGCGTCCCCGGAATCTGCGCTATATATAAAAAAATTACACAAATAATTGAGGTAATTCTTTTCATCATTTCTTCTAACTCCCGTTGCTTCTTACGCATCGTGGTTCTTCCACTTTACCTTCACGGAAGATATGACTTTATTCCAAGATACATTTCTTTTCTATCGATAATTTGAATCGACGTTTCCTCGTACGTTAAGTCCTTCTCGATATAAATAGGCTCATATTCTATCACGTGCTTTTAATCTAGCTTATAAGGACGTAACACGGATACGTGAAATACATTATGTATCCGTTACTAGAGTGCAGGTAATCTTTATCATATAAGCTACCTCACCTACTGTTTTAATACCTCAAAAGGTCCTATAAACCTCGGACTTAACTTTTCCTTCTTTCCAAAGCGTATCTTTCCTTTCCGGGAGATACTTTTAGGAATCGTCTGAACCTACTTCCAACTCCCGATTCTCTATGCGGATCAAGTAAACTTCTTACATGCATCTTGGTAAATTGCTAGAAGGCGCATTTGTATCTTCTTGACAATATCCGGCTATGCATTTGCACCAATTACGGTCCCAACATTGGGCGTTCTCTACCTCATCCCAATACGGTGGCGTTCTATTTTCCTCCCATACAAAGCTTAAATGAAGCGGCATACCTATGCTTGCATGATAACTATTTTTATCATAAAACTCCACTTTAATGGTAGATGATAATCCAAACTACCCTTGAAATCCATGATGCAAGATCTTAGCATATCTTCTAACGTCTGAATTGTCCTCTCGCTCTGTCCATCCGTTTTGTGGATGATATCTTTGTCTTTCAAATTCAAGCTGCGTTCCTAAGCTTGCTCTTGTAGACTCCTCCAAAAGTTCGATGTGAATCGTGGCTCGCGATCGACCTGATCGATCTTGGTACTCCATGTCTGGAGATTATTTCCTTAATATAAAGTCTAGCTAATTGGTCTAAGTTATACTTGACCTAATTGGCAAAAAGTGAGCCGACTTTGTCAACCGGGTCCACTATTACCCAAATCGCATCATACCCCTTACGGTAGTCGGAAGTCCCACCATAAAATCCATAAATCGTATTCTCCCATTTCCACTCAAAATTTCTAATGAGCTGTAGCAAGCCACTTGGAGCGTTGATGTTAGGCCTTAACTCTCTGACAAGTCAAGCACCTACTCACATATTGGCGATCTCTCTCTTCATGTTAATATACGAAAACTTCTGTCGAAGATCTTGATACATCTTAGTGCTACCGGGATGAATCGAAAACCTCGAACTATGAGCCTCTTGCAACACTGCTCCTTTAATTTCGTCTCATTCAGACCCAAATTCTTCCTTCAAATCTCAATAATCCCTCATTATCAAAGCGTACTTAGTATCTTTTTCATTGGCTTCATTGGCTCCTTTACCCGATCGCACTCATCCGTTTTTGAGTTGTACCTCTTTAACTCTCTCTACGATGGTAGATTGCATCTCCGTCATGCAACAACATTTGTCCTCCTTCACTTGGCGACTTCACTTCCAACTCCATCTGCCATCTGTTATCGGTAACTCGGTTTGAGCGTCGATAAAGACAACTTTTCCCGACCCTTCTAGTTAAAGGCGTTGACAACTACATTGGCTTTTCGGGGTGATCTGAGGATTTCCAGGTAGTAATCCTTTATCAACTCCGACCATCTCCTCTGCCTCATATTCAACTCCTTCTGTGTGAAGATATATTTTAGACTTTTGTGGTCCGTGTATATCTCACATTTTTCTCCATAAAGATAATGTCTCCATATCTTTAGAGCAAAACTACTGCGACCAGTTCCAGATCATGAGTAGGGTAAACTTTCTCATAATCCTTCAACTGCCTAGATGCATACATAATGACATTGCCATGCTGCATGAGCACACAACCAAGTCCTCTATGCGAAGCATCGCTATAAACTACAAAATTTCCCGTGTCATCAGGCAATGACAAAACAGGCGCTTCACTAAATCTCTTCTTTAGTTCTTGAAAACTGTCCTCGCACTTGTCAGTCCAAGCGTATTTCACCGTCTTCTTCGTCAAGTTAGTCAACGGAGTAGCTATCTTTGAAAAGTCCTGGATGAATCTTCGATAGTAACCCACTAACCACAAAACTCAGCACCTCGATTAGGCGTTTTTAATTTGTTCCCAATTCATCACGGCTTCCACCTTAATGGATCTCTTTGAAATTCCTCATAGTCGATGACATGACCTAAAAATTGCACCTTTTCAAACCAAAATTCACACTTAGTGAACTTCATATTTTCTCCTTCTTGAGTGTCTCCGACACTAATCTTAGGGTGTTCAACCATGATCTTCCTGCGTCTTAGAATGAACTAGAATATCATCTATAAACACCATGATGAACTTTTCAAATATTGTTTGAACACTCTGTTCATCATATCCATAAATCTGATTTGGTGCATTTATCAATCCCAAAGCGACATCACCGAAACTTCGTAATGACCATACTTGAGTCACGAATCTTTATCTTTGGCACATCCTCCTTCTAACCTTCAATCGATGATACCCCTTTCTTAAATCTATTTTTGAAAATACTTAGCCCCTTTCAAGTGATCAAAGAGATCATCGATCCACGGGCAATGGGTATTTATTCTTTATCGTTAACTTGTTCAACTCTCGATAGTTGATACACAGTCTTAACGATTCATCCTTCTTCTTGATAAAGCGATCTAGGGTGCTCTCCCGGGCCCGAAACACTTTCGAGTTGAATGTACTTCTGTCTAGCCGATTCTTGCAAGCTGCACCATCAACTCCTTCATCTCCACTTTGGCGCCCATACGATACGGTGCCACAGAAGCTGAGTGCGCTCTCAGCACAATGTCTATCACAAACTACTGTCTCCCTATCCGTGGAAGACAAGGCAATTCACTCCCGGAAATACATTGGCGAATTCTCTCACTATAGGTATTTGTTCCATGGTTTGCTACCACTCTGCAGGTATCAACAACATGACACGAGATAACCCCTCGCATCCCTTTCTCAATAATTTCCTAGTTTGTGTCATGGTTGAACAACATGAATATCCGGCGATCTATTTTAGTAAATACTACGAGGTTGTTCTAACGTCTTAATGTTCACACATTTATTTTGACAATCTATAATTTCCCCATGGTTTACTAACCAATCCATTAAAGAATTACATCGAATTCTCCTAACTTTCGGTAACAAATCATCTTGATAATTTACATTACGATATATCTACATAACTTTTATGAACATCTTCAACATGAATTATCTCTTCATTTGCTACCTTAATATTTAAAAGGTATAGGCAACTTTTGGGGAAGTAATCTAATCGTCTAGCAAAATCACATCTTATAAGCGAACAAGTAGCACCCGAATCAAACAAAGACGTCTTGCATTGATATTGTTGATCGGAATAATACATGTGATGAAGTTCCCTGATGCAACTGCACTTGGACTGTCATGTTAAAGGTACGGCCAATTAGCCTACCTGGCTGTGCTGGCCCACTAATAGCTAACTTACCGTTATTAGCGCCCCAATTCCCGTCCGTCCCCTTCTTCGGCCAGTTCTTTTCCATATGGTCAGTTGACCCACACATAAAGCATCTATGATTCTTCTTTGGACTTTCATTAATTAGGTAGCCTTGATGTGCCCTCATCATCCATTAATTATAACAGACGGCCTTCCCCTTGAAACAGACTCCTAAGTGAGTCTTCCCACAGGTCTAGCAGGCCTCCATTCTTTTCTTAGGATCTCCTTACTTCACTCCGGTATACCCAGAGCTAAATACCTTCCTTTTACGACCTCGCCACTACCACCGGCTCCTCGATCTTTACTCCCCATCTACCTTACCCTTATTTTCTCTTTTCTTTTTGGTATTGCTCAACGCCTCACTACCACCTTCAAGGCTGATTATCGCCTTTCTAAAAGCAGTCCCCAAAGAAGTACTTTGGAACAACGATATGAGGTTATAGAGCCGGGGTTTCAAGCCTGCTCAACTCATCGCGCCTTCCTCACCTCAAGATCCACTTGATGTGGGCGAACCTTGCCAGTTCATTAAACTTGGCAGTAGTGTTGGGAACCGTCCATGTCCCTTGTTTAAACTCCAAAACCGCATCTCCATCCTCCCTCGCATGCTCATGGGAAAGTAGTTCTCGAAGAATATCTCCTTGAACCTATCCCACGTCGATTTGCTATCCCAACCCTAAGCGTGATTGGCTTCCCACCAAAAGTTGGCCTCTCCTTCATCATATAGGTGTAAAGGCAACCTTTTGGGCCTCGTCGACATTCTTATTATAAATGTCTTCTATCTCCTTAACCCACGTTTGGGCTTCAATAGGTCCGTAGTTCCTTTGAACTCCGTGAGACCCAAAGCTCTTGAAATCCTTAAAGGTAGTAGCTACGTACTACTCCCACGGATTCTGAGTGGATATTAGGCCTGTTTCTATTAAAAGCAAAATTGTAATATGATTAACAAACTCCTGCATCGGGTTAACTGGACCCCCCTCCGGTTGATTTATGCTCGCACCTTGATTACGTTGCACTCTTCTTGGCGGTATTTTGCTGATACAATAAACACATTTAGTTATTATTCCTTTCTTTATAGTTATCATTAATATTAACCATAATTCCAACATCCATAACTTATTGCTTTCTATAAAAAGGACTTATATTCATTCTTCGTAGTATAAAACTACATTGGTTACATACACAGCCTAAGCTGATTACATTACTTTCCCGCTATTGCTTTCCAAAAATTGGGATTTACAAAAGACTACCCTTTACTATACAAAAAGGGCTTTACGTCACTACTACTTACACAATATTTACATATTAATCTATCTACCACTAGTCTACATCTGCCTCAAGGCATTATCGAAATCTGCCTTGGTAAGACTGGAAATAATATCACGGCTAATAGTATACCGTGTTTGCCCCACCTCCACCGGATATCCAGCTACCTGCTGCTGAAAATCCGTGTAAGAACTCCTATAGATATAGGACATTCTCCCTATCTTCTGTACCTTTGTCTTTAGCTCCTCCTTGAGCTCAAAGACCTCGTGCTTTAAATCCTGGACTTTGTCCTTAGCCAAAATCCTCTCGTCATGTTCCTGCTCCCACATGGACTCGACATCAGTCTTGTCCTCTATAACCATCTGGAGCTCTGCCTTCAACTCCTTGACTTCCTGACAGTAATTGTTATTTCTATCCAACACTGACATGAAAAGAGACATCATCGACCCCCCAGGAGCTATCTCTGCTGCTATAGCCATCGGGTTAAAGGAAACTGTCTCTACCTCCTCCTCTATCATCCCGTCAAATACTGACATGTAGTCAGCTTCCTCTGAGTCTCTAGACTCAATAATCACTACATTTGGCTCTACTTCTATAGGGTTCGGTATAACCACTACTTGGTTTACCGATTCTTCACTAATGGTTTGCTCATCTACAAACAATCCGTTTACTCCCGACATCTACACAAAACAATTAAGTTGATTAGTACACGTCAGTAGAATAATAAAAACACATAACATAATCATAATGCATTTTTATAAGGTTATTTTCTTCTTGTATTTCTTTGACTCCTCTTAAGGTTATGACTTAAGGTTTTTAATCCCCCCCTTAAGTTTTATAACCTAATGCTTTGATACCAACCTGTGATGCCCCCAAATCCGGGTCTCTTCCAACCCGACAGATGGTGCTACATGGTACTACCATTCATTCAATTGAATAGTCTCAAAAGGACTAATATAACTTCTATATATCTAAAATAATATTACATTCCCCAGGTTCTTTGTAACCCATTCGTTTGTTCTTGTCATAATATCAAATATATTACAAATCGTTCAACTATTCTATTACATAAGCAATCTAAGGGTTCGTCTTCGCCTTGCCCTTGTCCTTGCCTGAGCCTTCGGTTCACAAATTACATACTCTATGCGTTCATGCAAGAATTTTATCTATTTGACTTCGTTTGCTAAAATTTCACCTATGAGTTCATTTTTAACGAAAACGATAAACGTTCGTGAACGTTCAACGCTCGTTTCTTTGTTCTAAGTTGGAATTACGGTCATTTTCGAGTCCGCAACTCTATAATGCCAAATATGACTTTGTCTCCATCGAAAACCAACGTTTGACTTCAAACACAAAATCGACTTCCATTCAGAAATTTTACGAATTCGACGATAATCGTCCAATCGTGTGATTCCGTAAGAAACTACATTCTTAATGATTCTAAATGGATTTCAACCATCATATTAGTCATTACAAATTACTTATTACACCAACTTATAATCAAAGTAGGTTTTGATTTATTCTCATAAGTCAATGACTTATTTAACTTATGAACTACAATTCCTCATACTTATGACTTTCTATGAACTTAAGTCCATCGATCAATGTTCTCATGCTATAATCAACATATTAACATCATATGACAACATATGATAAGTTCTTCATGATTCTAACAACTTATTAGAGTTCAAGTTGCTTATTCACTTATTGGCTTAAGTTCGTTCCTTAATGACTTATTACATGTTATTATCAAACAATCCCCTTCTCTATCAATCCTATCATAGAATAGATAAAGATAAAAGATATGAGTCTTACCGCCGAAGACTATGACTTCAATTCACTTTGGAAAATCTAACAAAGGTTGAAGTGGCTTATAAGTGCTTAAGTGGCTTATTCTCTCTACCAAATAAGTAGTTTATCTTGAGAGGAGTTTAGATGAAATTTGATCGAAGCAACAAAATGAAATGAAGCTTGGTGTTTATAGGCCACTCAAAGCTAGGGTAAAATGGCATTACACCATCCCACCTCCTTATTCCACCTCCTCATTCCACCTCCTTAATCCTCCACCTCCTTACTATTCATTCCTTGCTCATCACATCACTTGGTCACCACACATATTATTTGCCCATCAAGACTACCCACTTTACACTTGGATTGCCCCATGGATCATGGCTTAACATTGGGCTTGCTAATTAATTTCTTATTGGGCTTGTACTACCATAGTTTGGACTCATAACTTATCAAACACTTGGGCAGGTTATCACATTCTATTGGACTCCCTTTATAAGGCTAATAATCCTACAAGTCCATTACCTCTTTATTTAAACAACTTAACATATATATCTACATATAATCTTCAGATAGCTAGCTCGTATATTAATTCTTAATATACGTTATCTCATTCTTCATACATAATAGTACAATACGTCGTATTATACTTACATTTCTTACCTTAATATAATGAATACACATTATACGATCACAACTTTCTTCCTTTAACGCTTAATAAACCTAACGTTCCCAAATTAAGTTCGCATGTGAAATATTACATTTTCCATACTTAGATTATTATTACCTAATCGATATCACCTTGATATTATAACGTTACGTATTTATCGGAAGTTCAAAAATAATTTCCGAGCAGAAATCGATGAATAGTATTTTTCTAAAAATTTCTCAGAAAGCTTTTATTTTCATCTTAGAAATTCAAACACCTTAATTCACTCACGTAGTTAAAATACTACGACATTCCTACGTTTCTAGGTTATAGAACGACATTCATTCTGGGGCGTTACATTCTCTCCCCCTTATAAGGAGTCTGTCCCCAGAATCTCGCTATATATAAAAAAAATTACACAAATAATTGAGGGTAATTCTTTTTCATCATTTCTTCTAACTCCCACGTTGCTTCTTCGCGCCGTGGTTCTTCCATAACACCTTCACTAAGAAGATATGACTTTATTCACGAACATGTTCTTTTCTGTCGATAATTTGAATCGACGTTTCCTCGTGACGTTAAGTCCTTCTCGATATAAATAGGCTCATATTCTATCAATGCTTTTTTAATCTAGCTTATAAGGACGTAACACGGATCGTGAAATACATTATGTATCCGGTTTCTAGGAGTGCAGGTAATGCTTTATCATATAAGCTACCTCACCTACCTTTTAATACCTCAAAAGGTCCTATAAACCCCGGACTTAACTTTTCCTTCTTTCCAAAACGATCTTTCCTTTCCGGGGAGATACTTTTTGGAATCACGTCTGAACCTACTTCCAACTCCCGATTCTCTCTATGCAGATCCGTAAACTTCTTCCAATACATCTTGAGCCGCTAGAAGACGCATTTGTATCTTCTTGACAATATCCACTTGCTCTGTTGCACCAATTCGGTCCCAACATTCCTAAGGCGTTCTCCTACCTCATATCCAAATACAGGTGGCGTTCAGATTTCCTCCCATACAAAGCTTCAGTATGAGTGCGATACCTATGCTTGCATGATAACTATTTTATCACATGAAACTCCACTAATGGTAGATGATAATCCCAACTACCCTTGAAATCCATGATGCGAAGATCTTAGCATATCTTCTAACGTCTTGAATTGTCCTCTCACTCGTCCATCCGTTTGTGGATGATATGCACGTGCTCAAATTCAAGCTGCTTCCTAATCGCTTCTGTAGACTCCTCCAAAAGTTCGATGTGAATCGTGGCTCACGATCCACCTACAATCGATCTTTGGTACTCCATGTCCGGAGATTATTTCCTTAATATAAAGTCTAGCTAATTGGTCTAAGTTATACTTGACCTAATTGGCAAAAAAAGTGAGCCGACTTTGTCAACCGGTCCATTATTACCCAAATCGCATCATACCCCTTCCGGTAGTCGGAGTCCCACCATAAAATCCATCGTCATATTCTCCCATTTCCACTCCAAATTTCTAATATTTGTAGCAAGCCAACTGGTCGTTGATGTTCGTGCCTTAACTCTCTCGACAAGTCAAGACCTACTCACGTATTCTATGATCTCTCTCTTCATGTTCGTACCACCAAAACTCATTGGCGAAGATCTTGATACATCTTAGTGCTACTGGGATGAATCGAAAACCTCAACTATGAGCCTCTTGCGACACTTTTGCTCCTTTAATTCCGTCCTCATTCGAACCCAAATTCTTCCTTCAAATCTCAATAATCCTCATTATCAAAGCTCGCAGACTTAGTATCTTTTTCATTGGCTAGCCGCTCCTTTACCCGATCGCACTCATCCGTTTTGAGTTGTACCTCTTTAACTCTCTCTACGATGGTAGATTGCATCTCCGTCGCAAACAAAGATTTGTCCTCCTTCACTTGGCGACTTCTACTTGAACTCCATCCTAGCCATCTACATTATCAACTTTCGGTTTGAGCCATCGATAAAGACAACTTTTCCAGGACCTTCCTAGTTAAGGCGTTGATAACTACATTGGCTTTTCCAGGTGATCTGAGTTTCTGATGGTAATCCTTTATCAACTCAAGCCATCTCCTCCGCCTCATATTCAACTCATACGTGTGAAGATATATTTTAGACTTTTGTGGTCCGTGTATATCTCACATTTTTCTCCATAAAGATAATGTCTCCATATCTTTAGAGCAAAACTATCTATGACCGGGTTCGGATCATGAGTAGGGTAAACTTTCTCATAATCCTTCAATGCCTAGATCATACATAATGACATTGCCATGTCTGCGTTGGAGCACACAACTAAGTCCTCTGTCTTAAGCATCGCTATAAACTATAAAATTTCCGTGTCATCGTGACATGACAAAGCAGCTTCACTAAATCTCTTCTTTAGTTCTTGAAATCGCCTCGCACTTATCGGTCAAGCGTATTTCCACCTCTTCTTCGTCAAGTTAATCAATCTGAGTAGCTATCTTTGAAAAGTCTGGATGAATCTTCGATAGTAACCACATAACCCTAGGAAACTCCGCACTCGGTGAGGCGTTTTTGGTATTCCCAATTCATCACGGCTTCCTTCACTGGATCTCTTTGAAATTCCCTCATGGTCAATGACGGACCTAAAAATTGCACCTTTTCCAACCAAAATTCACACTTAGTGAACTTCACATACAATTTCTCCTTCTTAAGTGTCTCCAACACTAATCTTAGGTGTTCAGCATGATCTTCCTGCGTCTTAGAATAGACTAGAATATCATCTATAAACACCATGATGAACTTTTCCAAATATTGTTTGAACACTCTGTTCATCATATCCATAAATCTGGTGGTGCATTTAACCCAAACGACATCACCGTAAACTTCGTAATGACCATAACGAGTCACGAATCTTTGTCTTTGGCACATCCTCCTTCTAACCTTCAACTCGATGATACCCTTTCTTAAATCTATTTTGAAAATACTTAGCCCCTTTCAGTGATCGAAAGAGATCATCGATCACTGGGCAATGGGTATTTATTCTTTATCGTTAACTTGTTCAACTCTCGATAGTTGATACGGTCTTAACGATTCATCCTTCTTCTTGATAAGCGATCTTAGAATTGCTCCCACGGTGAAACACTTACGGAATGTACTTCACATCTACTTGATTCTTGCAAGCTGTACCATCAACTCCTTCATCTCCACTTGGCGCCATACGATCGGTGCCACAGAACCGGTGTGCCGCTCACGCACAATGTCTATCACAAACTCTGTCTCCTGTCCGTGGAAGACCCGCAATTCACTCGGAAATACATTGGCGAATTCTCTCACTATAGGTATTTGTTCCATGGTTCTTACCACTCTGGGTATCAACAACACGCCATGAATAACTTACGCATCCCTTTCTCAATAATTTCCTAGTTTGTGTCATGGTTAGACAACATGAATGTCCGTGATCTATTTTACGTAAAATACTACGAGGTTGTTCTAACGTCTTAATGTTCACACATTTATTTTGACAATCTATAATTTCCCCATGGTTTACTAACTAATCCATTGAAAAATTACATCGAATTCTCTAACTTTATCGATAACAAATCTCATCGATAATTTACGACCACGTATATCTACATAACTTTTATGAACATCTTGAATATGAATTATCTCTTCATTTGCTACCTTAATATTTAAAGGTATAGGCAACTTTTTTGGAAGTAATCCTATATCGTCTAGCAAAATCACATCTTTATATAAGCAAACAAGTAGCACTCAATCAAACAAAGACGTCGCATTGATATTGTTGATCGGAATAATACATGTGATGAAGTTCCACGATGCAATTGCACTTGAACATCATGTTAAAGATGCAACCAATTAGCCTACTCATTTGTCTTTGGCCCACTAATAGCTAACTTAACTTTATTAAGCGCCCCAATTCCGTCAAGTCCCCTTCTTGACCCAAGATTCTTTTTCCATATGGTCGGTTGACCCACACATAAAGCATCTATGATTCTTCTTTGGACTTGCGGACAATTAGTAAATAATGTGCCCCTCACATCCCACAATTATAATAGACGGCCTTCCCCTTGAAACAGACTCCTAAGTGAGTCTTCCCACAGGTCTAGCAGGCCTCCATTCTTTTCTTAGGATCTCCTTACTTCACTCCGGTATACCCAGAGCTAAATACCTTCCTTTTCTGACCCTCGCCACTACCACTGGCTCCCTCGATCTTTACTCCCCCATCTACCTTACTCTATAATGCCAAATATGACTTGTCTCCATCGAAAACCAACGTTTCCGACTTCAAACACAAAATACGACTTCCATTCCGAGAATTTTATGAATTAGAAATCGATAATAAATCGATCGTGTGAATTCAAGAAAACTACATTCTTAATGATTCTAAATGGATTTCAACCATCATATGATCATTACAAATTACTTATTACACCAACTTATAATCAAAGTAGGTTTTGATTTATTCTCATAAGTCAATGACTTATTTAACTTATGAACTACTGATTCCTCATGCTTATGACTTTCTATGAACTTAAGTCCATCAATCAATGTTCTCATATGCTATAATCAACATATTAACATCATATGACAACATATGATAAGTTCTTCATTGATTCTAACAACTTATTAGAGTTCAAGTTGCTTATTCACTTATTAGAAGCAAGTTCATTCCTTAATGACTTATTACATGTTATTATCAAACAGTCCCCTTCTCTATCAATCCTATCATAGAATAGATAAAGATAAAAGATATGAGTCTTACCCTTGAAGACTATGACTTCAATTCACTTTGGAAAATCTAACAAAGGTTGAAGTGGCTTATAAGTGCTTAAGTGGCTTATTCTCTCTACCAAATAAGTAGCTTATCTTGAGAGGAGTTGGATGAAATTTGATCAAGCAACAAAATGAAATGAAGCTTGGTGTTTATAGGCCACTCAAAGCTAGGGTAAAATGGTCATTACACCATCCCACCTCCTTATTCCACCTCCTCATTCCACCTCCTTAATCCTCCACCTCCTTACTATTCATTCCTTGCTCATCACATCACTTGGTCACCACACATATTATTTGCCCATCAAGACTACCCACTTTACACTTGGATTGCCCCATGGATCATGGCTTAACATTGGGCTTGCTAATTAATTTCTTATTGGGCTTGTACTACCATAGTTTGGACTCATAACTTATCAAACACTTGGGCTTGATTGTCACATTCTATTGGACTCCCTTTATAAGGCTAATAATCCTACAAGTCCATTACCTCTTATTTAAACAACTTAACATATATACCCCCACATATAATCTTGAGTATGCTAGGCAGTATATTAATTCTTAATATCGTTATCTCATTCTTCATACATAATAGTACAATCGTGCATTATTACTTTTACATTCCTTACCTTCATATAATGAATACACATTATCTGATCACAACTTTCTTCCTTTGACGCTTAATAAACCTAACGTTCCCAAATTAAGTCCGCATGCGAAATATTACGTTTTCCATACTTAGATTATTATTACCTAATCGATATCACCTTGATATTATAACGTTATGTTTTTCTCGGAAGTTCAAAAATAATTCCCGAGCAGAAATCGATGAATAGTGTTTTTCATAAAATTTCTCGGAAAGCTTTTATTTTCGTCTTAGAAATTCAAACACCTTAATTCACTCACGTAGTTAAAATACTACTACATTCCTACGTTTCTAGGTTATATAACGACATTCATCTTCTCAACACGTAATAATAATAAATAATATTATTTTATTCATTATTAAAAGTATTTACAATTGTTTGATTTTCTGGGGCATTACAGTCTGTATAGTCTACATGACTGTTAAGGTTGAGGTAATAATACCTAATTACCGAGGACATAGTTCGTGGTCTTAAGACCCTCACATATTAAATTCGAACTTGTTTTCTATTTTTGATTTGTAGAACAAGTTCACCATTATTCAGTATTCGTTGTTCAAACTCGTGTTGTTATTATTATTACTCTTTATATCAGTGAGCAATTGTTTGCTCACTCTTGCATTTAATACTACAGCTAAAGTTCAGAAATCTGATGACCCATCTTCCAGCAAAGGCAATGGCAAAATGTCCAAGTGTTGAAGGGCTATTTAGTTTATTTACTGAACTTATGTTATAAAACTTAATTTAATTTGTGATGTATTCCGCAGACTTATGTAATAATTTAAGGTTGGATTACCTGAGATTGTTTAAAGTTGATGTAACCTTTTAATGGGAAAGATTATTGTTTAAGTTATTTAAATTATGACTTTATCCTTTATTATGGGTAGTTAGATGTAATAGTTGTGGATAGTGAGCACCAAATCGTGTGGGAATGAAGTACCTGGATTTGGGGGTGTCACAAGGGCTCTCAAGATTTCTTCTTGCTCTCTTATTCTTTTTCTCTAACACTTAGCCAATTTTTTTCAAAAATGAAAGAGATGATACTTGGTTTTGCTTATATAAAAGCTACTTTCCTTTTCATATAAGTTGGTCACCCAACTTAAGTCTTCTAATGTCTTTCCCCTCATCTTTCCAATATTACAAACTACCCCCTAAGTTAACCTACCATATTTCAAGTTAACCTAACCAAAACTAACCACCATAGTTAGTTAGTGGAGAATTTTAATTCAAAATGATAAGTGTTAGGACAATTTGGTCGTATGTAAAGAGTTAGAGCTAACTAAGTCATTATGCAAGGTGAGTCACCACATGTTTATCGCACATGAGAGAAACACCAACATGTCAAACTTTGGCTCCAAGTTTGCTATAGTGATGGCTCTAAGCCATATGCCATTGCTCAACCCTAGACAAGCCACTATAACATATCTTATCCTTGGGCTCAACCCCAACCAAACTCTCTAAACCCTAGGCTCAACCCTAGCCTAGACATTTCAAACCGTAGGATCAATTAGTTCAAAATTAATTTAATTTCTCATTTTCTTTTTAGTTAGATTCTCTAACTTTATTGATTACATTTCTTAACCCGCTCGGTTAGCTAAAAAATTGACTTTCAATTTTCGAAAATCCGATTTTACCACCATTACTGTCACGCCCCGAAATCCATATGTTTACTTGGTCAGACTTCGTGTTAACTTGTACAATCTTATTCATAAATATTCCATAATATATAATTTCTATCTCTCCAAGGTTAACAATATCACATAACAGATAGTAGTTCTCATAAGAATAATTATTGTGTTTGAATACCCTCACTTGGATGAATAGGTTTGTATCTCATGGATATCTTTTTCATATCAATAGTTCCTATCTATCTGATATTCGCAGTATTAAGATTGTTCTTAGAACTGAGGGGCTCATCCTCAGTGCTTACAGAACTCCTAAAATCATTCAATACCCTCATTTAGATGTATAGTTCATATTGATATTGTACTAAATCAATATTGCTTCTAAATTATCTAAAAATATAAGTATAACACAATTGGTGTAATAAAAGATGATAATATATTTCATAACTTTAAGTTCGGTTGCATAGATTCCAAGATCGTAATGTTATTATATCAGAGTCTGAGCAGACTTAAGTGAATACAAGCAAAAGTATTTAAAGCTAATCTAGCGGGGTCTCTATCCATTGAGGTGTGTATTGGAACATCCAGGATTCTCATTCAACGTTGCAAAGGAAAATAGTATTTGCAAGGATGAGCTACAAAAGGCTCAGTAAATTTTAAACAAGTTATACTTTATACTCATAATGTGTTTGAATTGAATGAACATATAGTTCAAAGATTTTCCACTTATAAACTGAGATTTGTTTGTCAAACCCCCACATTATTTTGGTTTCTGTTAATCATAAAGACTTAGAAACCAGAGGTTGATCTGTTCAACCGGACTTAGTAATCATTCCTAGAGGTTATATAGATGTAGGGTCATTAGTTCAGATATTTAATAGGGGATGTGACATCCCCAAATCTAGGTACTTCATTCCCACAAGACTTGGTGTTCACTTTCCATACATTCATACTATCTACCCAAAATAAATTAACATTTAAACCACAAATCCTCCCTATAAAAGGGTTACATAATTAAATCCAAAATATCCCAGGTTGTCTAACCTTAAACATCATACAAGTGCGAAAATAAAATTATTACATCACATCATTAGTTAAAAGTCTATCATCATAACAATAAATGAAATTGCAAGTCTTCATCACTTGTACATTTTTCCCTTTCCTCTGCTAGTTGTAGGTACGTCGACCTTCTCAACTTTGGCTGCAATAATTATTTTTATGCAAGAGTGAGCAAAAAAAATACTCACTAGATATAGCAATGAATCAACAAGAATATAATAAGCGCTTGATGAATAGGCTCATCAAAAGCCTAATAGTACTCTATGATGATAACCAAAAGCTGGAATCGAAATAAGTAATATATCACGAGGGTCATAAGACCACGAACTATATCCACCAGTTACAAGTAATCTTTCAACTTTAACATATGAGACTATCTTGTAGGGGACTTCTCGTCTTGAGGGGATCAACCCTTCGTACCATGTATTGTGCACAAACATCTAAGCAGCATGGCGTATCCTATAATAGGGTTGTTCTTCTCGGTTTTTATACAATCGAAATGAAGTTCTTTGAACATACATTAGCGATAACAAGTTGGAGATGAAACACGCCAATATGGTAATAACATGCGAGGTAATAAAACATCTCAATATTAGAGGCGAGAGTTCAATAAGTTACATTCATTATAAAGGAATAGAATGTAAGAAACTTGTCTAACTATAAACAAGGTAGAGTGAATCAATTATAATTTGAGTTCCAATAAAGTTAGAGTTAAAGCATGCTCAAATGAAATTTAGGAACAAAGGACTTGCTCAATAAAAGTTTAATGTAGGAAACTTGATCAATGTAAAGAGATAAGGTTTTGGAAACTTGCATCATCATAAACAACATCCAAGGAAAGTTTTTCAGTTCTATTATGTTTGTGGATTACATGTGATTATGTGGTGACTTACATACCATGCTTTATGAATTGTTAGTCAAAATATGACCAAGTTAATTGGGTTATGGAACTCAATTTATATGTGATATGTGATAGCACATGCATGTTGTATAATGTAACTCGATAAATTAGAAATGTATAATGCATGAATTGTGTGCTATGTAAAACATGATAGAGTGTTAAATTTGCTGGGCTGTCGAGCTCAACCTTGCAAATAACCACTTTTGCACGTTCAAGATTCAAGGTAAAGTTATGTGTTACTTGAAAGACATGAATCAGATGTGATACTTGAAGATTTATATACTTTGGTTGTGTTATTATTATTTGAACCATGTTTAAGGTTTCGAATAATGTATTAATATTGAATTGTAATATCATTTTGTGAATGTAAACTTTTATAGTATTAAAATGATTTTGTGATATTTAGATGTAAATGTTGAAGGTTTTGGGAACGAGGATAGTTTGTAATAGAAAATTTTAATTATTCCATAAATTTTAATGGTTGTATTATCGTTTAATGATGTAAAATTAGAGGTTGAATGTATTATTAACGACCGAAGTTGAGAATTAAAGTGTATGAATTTTTGGAGTCGTTACAATATGAGAAATACAAATACTGCAATTATTTTTTTCTACTATTTGAACGAAATTAGCATACAATTCTTGTTTAAATGCAAACTCTAACATCACCAACACATATAATCACAATTAACCCATTATATAGAAATAATTCAACAAATTTGAAATTCACAGAATATATAACATTTTTGCCATAAACTCATATATGCATATTCATATATATATATATATATATATATATATATGGAGATTATGGAAAATACCTTTTGTTGCTTTAAAATCCTTGCTAACACCACTGAATTTTCTTTGAAAACTCAGAACTTCCTCTCAATTCTCTCAAGCTCTCTCTCAAGTTCTCTCTCAATTCTCTGTATTCTCTAGGCTTAGCAAATAAGGCGTAAGACCAACTGATAACCAAATGCATAAAAATAAAAACAGATAAACCTTAATATGCAGACTAATCATAATGTCAGTTACTACATCTAACGTATATGTTATAAATATATTATATTTATTATTTTATTTATTTTATTTAAAAATTCAAAATTTAAAAATCCAAAAGCCATAAGGGGCCATTTGGCAAAACCCTTTAAAATTTAAAGACTTAATATTTTAAACCTTGTTTGGCAAAAACTAAATTAAACTCCTTTAATTTATTCTAATAAACAATTTAGTTTATCATTTATAATCACATATTATTTATTTAGATTTCCATATCCAATATTAATCAAATAAATTAATTACAAATACTATATTCCAAATAAATATTACACTTAAACAAATATCACAAATTATAATCTCATTATAATTTTATTTAATAATTTAACATGTCAACTTAAATTATTAAATCAAAACAACAATATAACATCTCATGTTATATTACAACTCTCTAAATTACAAATTCAATTAATTTAGAATATTATCTAATAAATTTAATTCATAAACATTACCAATAATATCCACATCAATAAAATATTTATTTCATCAATTTTAACAATAAACACATCAAATAAATATTTATATAATTCAATAAATATTTAAAATTACAATTTGAAATTCTGGATTATTACATTCTTCCCTCCTTACAAAGATTCTGTCCCCAGAATCACAACTCAAACAATCAAATCGTCACATTCTTCCCTTCTTATAAGGATTCTATCCCCAGAATCGAAGACAAGCCTCTTCGACGTTGTGGTTCCTCCATATCACTTTCACAAAAGGTACCACTTTATTCTTGAGCACTTATTCTTTCCTGTCGACTATCTGGATAGGAATCTCTTCATAAGACAAATCTTTCTTGGCTCGCAACGGTTCATACTCGATCACATGCTTTGTAATCTGGTTTTATAAGGTCGTGCTGCAAACACATGAAAATGTTGTGCACATGTTACAATGCGGAGGTAAAGCTACTTAAGTAAGCCACCTCTCCCACTCTTCGCAAATGTTTGAAGGTCCAATAAACCTTGGGCTTAGCTCTCCTTTTTGCCAAAATGAATTTTCCCCTTCCAAGGAGAAACTTTCAAGAACACGAAATTTCCTACTTCAAATTCGCGATTCTGCCTGTGTTGATCAGAATACTTCTTCTATCGATCTTGAGCAGCTACTAGTCTTGCTCTGATGATTTTGATAACTTCAGCAGTCTGCTGCACCAGTTCTGGTCCTAGCAGTTGACGTTCACCAACTTCATCCCAACATAGTGGAGTTCTACATTTCCTGCTGTATAATGCCTCGTATGGCGGCATACCAATGCTTGCATGGAAACTATTTTTGTATGAAAATTCCACCAATGGTAGATGATCATCCCAGTTTCCTTTGAAATCCATTATGCATGCTCTAAGCATATCTTCTAGCGTCTAGAATGTTCGTTCGCTTTGCCCATCAGTTTGTGGATGATATGATGTACTCATCTTCAGTTGCGTTCCCATGCATTCCTGTAGTCTCTTCTAGAAATTTGATGTGAATCTCGAATCTTTGTCTAACATAATTGACACTGGAACTCCATGTCTTGAGACGATCTCCTTAACATATAGCTTCGCCAGTTAATCAAGATTAAATCTAATCTTTATTGGCAAAAAGTGTGCAAATTTTGTCAGTCTGTCCACTATCACCCATATTGCATCTTATCCTTTCTGAGTTATTGGAAGACCTACCACAAAATCCATTATGATATGCTCCCATTTCCATTCCGGTATTTCCAATGGTTGAAGTAACCCGCTTGGTCTTTGATGTTCTGCCTTCACCCTTTGACATGTCAAACACTTTGCAACGCATTCTATAATGTCTCTTTTCATATTTGGTCACCAAAAATGTCACCGTAAATCTTGATACATTTTCATACTTCCTGGATGAATCGAGTATCTTGAATTATGAGCTTCTGTCAAGATTTCTTCTTTAATATCCTGTACTGTTGGAACCCAAATTCGCGTCATTCGAATCTTAGCATTCCCTCAGTATCAAGCTTATACTTCACTTCTTTACCCTCGACCATGCTTTCCTTTATTTTTTCTGCATTCTTTATCCTATAGTTGAGCGTTCTTCACACTGTCCACCAAAGTTGGACTAACTTCCATCTGCTACAATCTTTCGTCAGCTTCTTTTGGAAGTTTGATTTCCAACTCTAGCCTTGCCATTGCTGAATTAAGTTCCTCCTTATCGATTAACAACATCAACTTTTCTCTGCCTTTCTTACTCAAGGCATCTACAACCACTTTTGATTTGACTGGATCATAAAAGATCTCACAATCATAATCTTTTATTAATTTCATCCATCTCCTTTGATGCATATTTAGGTCCTTCTGAGTGAAAATATACTTCAGACTCTTATGGTCTGTGTATATCTCACATTTTTCTCCATAGAGATAGTGTCTCTATATCTTCAGAGCAAATACTACTGCCGCCAACTCTAAATCATGAGTCAGATACCCTTTTTTCAATTGCCTTGATGCATACGCAATGACTTTGCCGTTTTGCATAAGGACACATCCTAATCCCTTGTGTGAAGCATCACTATACACCACAAAATTTCCTGTATTATCTGGTAATGACAATACAGGTGCCACACTTGGCCTCTTTTTTAATTCTTGGAAACTTTCTTCACACTTCTCCGTCCAAGCAAATTTTACAAATTTTCTCGTCAAATTTGTCAACGGAGTGGCAATCTTGGAAAAGTCCTGGATGAATCGTCTGTAATAGCCTGCCAATCCCAAGAAACTTCGCGCTTGATGGAGTTCTTGGTTGTTCCCCAATTATCACGACTTACGACTTTTGATGGATCCACTGAAATTCCATCCTTATCAATTACATGCCCAAGAAATTGTTAACGTTCCAACCAAAATTCACATTTAGAGAATTTCGCGTAAAACTTTTCTTTTCTTAGCATTTCCATCGTCAGACGTAAGTGTTCCACGTGTTCTTCTTGAGATTTGGAGTACACCAAAATATCATCGATAAATACCACCACAAACTTGTCTAAAAATGGTTTAAACACCTTGTTCATCAAATCCATGAACGCTGTAGGGGCGTTTGTCAAACCAAAAGACATTACCAAAAATTCGTAATGTCCTTACCGAGTTCGGAATGTCATCTTTGGTACATCCTCTTTCCTTACTTTCAGTTGGTGATACTCACTCCTCAAATCTATTTTTGAGAAATATCTAACACCCTTCAATTGATCAAACAAGTCATTTATTCTTGGCAACGGATACTTATTTTTAATAGTGACTTTGTTTAATTCCCTATAATCAATGCAAAGACGCATTGACCAATCTTTCTTCTTCACAAATAACACCAGTGCTCCCCACGGTGACACACTTGGCTGAATGTACTTCTTGTCTAATAGCTCTTGCAATTGTACCATCAGTTCCTTCATCTCTACCGGAGCCATTCTGTACGGGGCCTTCGATATTGGAGCGGTTCCTGGCGCTAAGTCGATCACGAATTCAATCTCTTGATCCGGCAGAAGTCTTGGCAAAGCTTCTGAAAACACATCTACGAATTCCCTAACCACTGGTATTTCTTCCAGTTTCAATCCCTTCTCTTTTTGAGTATCGACTATGTAGGCTAAGTACCCTACATAACCTTGACTCAATAACTTCTTGGCCTGCATAATCGTCAGACATCTCATTTGTCTAAGCGATTTGCTACCATAAAAAACTACCTTTGACGGAGTAATAAGGTTTACACACTTCTTTTGGCAATCAATTACCACTCCGTAATTGAATAACCAATCCATTCCCAATATAACGTCAAACTCTCCAAGTTTTATTGGGATTAAATCCACTGTCATAATATTCCCCTTTATATTCACCCTACAGTTCTTGTATACGAACCTAACAGGAATTACCTCTCTATTCGCAATTTCTATATTTAAAGGAAAATTCAACTCTTCTCTAGGTAATCCTAACCTCTTAGCAAATTCATCAGATATAAATGAGCAAGTAGCATCCGAATCAAATTATACATATGCATTTATATCATTGATTGGGATAATACCTGACACAACATCTTTTGATTGCATTAAATCTCTGCTTGTCATGTTGAAGGTTCTTCTTTGTGGCTTGTTGATGACGTTGGCCCATCAATAGTCAGTACACCTCCACTAGCATTTCCCTTGCTTCCATTTGTCTCGATTTTTCTTCTTTGGACACTTTCATGAAGCAAAATGATCCTTCGACCACATGGTGTGTGCAAACATTCTTCTTGGGTTGATTTCAATTTAGGGCAATGTGACCCTCCTGACCACAGTTAAAGCATACCCGCTTCCCCCTTAATCACATACCTGTGTGAAACTTTTCGCATGTAGCACATGCGTCAATCTTCTTCTTCTGCTGGTTACCTTGCTGATTTCCAGCTCCCACATTTGCATTCCACTTCCTTTTCAAATTGTTGTTGCCATTTCCACCATTACCCCCACCACTAATTTTAGTTTCACCTTCATTCTTCTTCTTCCTCTGTTCTTGGTTTGCTTTATTCTGACCTCGCCTCCCTTTCTTGCAGAGAATCGCCTTCTTAACTATCTTCATAAATGTCTTTAATCGAAATAAGGTGACTGTCATTGTACAACTGGGCTTGATCCACTGCTCGAATCTTCTTGCCTTATGTTCATCCGTATTCACCTGATATGGCGCAAACCTTGCCAACTCGTTGAATTTCACGGCATACTCCGACACTGTCATTGTGCCCTATTTTAGTTCTAGAAACTGCACTTCCATCTGATTCTTTGAGCTTTTTGGAAAATAGGTCTCAAAGACCTATCCCATGCCATCACCCCTTGACCTCCTCGGGTTTTATTGGCTTGCCACCAATAACAAGCCTCTGCTTTCAACATGAATGTTGCAAAAGTAGTCTTCTTATTATCCCCTACCCTAGCAACATCAAAAACTTTCTCTATCTCCATGATCAAGGTATGTGCCTCAACTGGATTAGCCTCAGCATTGTTGTTATTCTCAGGGGTCCTTTGTTGTGGTTGACGTCTTGGAGGCATTTTCTGTTAAAATACACTCATTAGATTTTATTCAACCTTTTAAGTATTATATATTCAACTTGCACATCGCAAAAATTACCACATAACACATAATATCTTGAATAAATAGTAACTTTTATTTATTCATAATATTTTAAAACATAATAAAGATAGCATTCATACTATCTACATCACTTTCCCGAACCACAAAAGTGTCAGGACAACTACATCATCATCACATCCCATTGGTTATATAATACTCGGGATTTACATCTTATTTACTCACTAGTCACATAATAATTACATTTATTACGTCCCATTAAAATGCTGCATAGCCTTACGACGCTCCTCTTCCATAATGCGAAACATTGTTCGGCGATCTAAAATGTACGATGGCAACATGTTGAACTGAATTGGATAACACATGACCCGATCTTGAGCTTGATTAATCACGGTGTTGAATACGTTATTCATCTCCACCATCTTCATCCTCTTTGCTTGTGCGTCTCTCTTTGCTATTCCGGCTAGCTGATAAGCTTCATTGTACGCGTCTTTGGCTCTTGCCCTCTTCGTAGATTCCTCTTTCAACTTGTTCTTCAGCTCTACAATCTCCACTGTCAGTTGCTCTTTCTCTTCTTCAATGTGGACCAGTTTCTCTTCAACATTATTTAGACGTTCCTCTCGATCCTAGATCTCGTCGTTCTTCTGTACCATCGAGGTCTGTTGTTTAGCTACTATCTCTTGCAACTCCTCGACGATATCTTGAAGTTCCACATTATGGTTGTATACTTCGTCGTACATACGGGCAGCTATCGAGTTAAGTGGAATCTCTTCCTCCTCGTCCTCCTCATCCGACTATGGCAGCTCAACGGGGTCCTCCTCGTCCGTCTCTATCTCATCATCCTCTTCATGTATTCTCTCCTGCTCAACTAATGTGACCAATAGAGTTATTTCCCGTGGCAGTAGTTGTTCCCAAACCACCTGAATATCTCGAGGCTCCTCCTCTCTAGGCTTCTAAGATCCTTCCTCCCTAGCCTGACTGGATTCTCCTACATTAGCCATCCTATCAATCAAATTTTAAGTTTTAATTACTGATCATTACTATTCGACACTCACGAGCACATAGGTTGTAATCACATAAGCACATAAGTGTTTTATTACTTAAAACTCGATAAGAGTTTACCACCACTATCTTTTCAAAGGTTACTTCCTAACATTTTTCCCCACCTAAGGTTCATAAACTAAAGCTTTGATACCAACCTGTGACACCCCCAAATCTAGGTACTTCATTCCCGCAAGACTTGGTGTTCACTTTCCATACTTTCATACTATCTACCCAAAATAAATTAACATTTAAACCATAAATCCTCCCTATAAAAGGGTTACATAATTAAATCCAAAATATCCCAGGTTGTCTAACCTTAAACATCATACAAGTGCGGAAATAAAATTATTACATCACATCATTAATTAAAAGTCTATCATCATAACAATAAATGAAATTACAAGTCTTCATCACTTGTACATTTTTTCCTTTCCTTTGCTAGTTGTAGGTTCGTCGACCTTCTCAACTTTGGTTGCAACAATTATATTTATGTAAGAGTGAGAAAAAAAAATGCTCACTAAATATAGCAATGAATCAACAATAATATAATAACTGCCAATGAATAGGCTCATCAAAACTGAATAGTACTCTAACAATGATAACCAAAAACTGGAATCGAAATAAGTAATATATTTGAGGGTCATAAGACCACGAACTATGTCCACGGTTACAAGTAATCTTTTAACTTTAACCTTAACAATTATACTGTAGGGACTTCTCGTACTTTGGGGGATCAGCCCTTCGTACCATGTATTGTGCACAAACATCTAAACGCATAGTGTATCCCCTATAATAGGGTTGTTCTTCTCAGTTTTAGAGTACAAGTACGCACTAAAGAAAGTTTGGTTTGGATAAGCTTTCAAGGGTAATTTAAAGTTCAACGATCATCAACTAGGGGACTAGTTGAATCAACAAAGTTTGATAACACCACAGTTGATTAGTAACAATAAAGTGTGGAACAATAAATAATTGTAGATGAACTAACTACTTATTCAACTTATGCTTGGAAACTAACAACATAAGTATTGAGTGACATAGTAAACCTTGCTTGAATAATATTAAGCTAGGGCTATGATATTATACAATTAGAAATGAAGTTACTGAATATACATTAACTGATAACAAGTTGGAGATGAAACATGCTCAATATGGTAATAACTTGTACAAGGTAATAAAACATCTCAATATTAGAGACGAGAGTTCAATAAGTTACATTCATTATAAAGGAATAGAATGTAAGAAACTTGTCTAACTATAAACAAGTGAGAGTGAATTAATTATAGTTAGAGTTCCAATAAAGTTAAAGTTAAAGCATGCTCAAATGAAATTTAGGAACAGAGGACTTGCTCAATAAAAGTTTAATGTAGGAAACTTGCTCAATGTAAAGAGATAAGGTTTTTGAAACTTGCATCATCATAAACAAACTAGATACAAGAAACTTGCTCAACGAAAATGTAGAGTTAGAAAACTTGCCTCGAGCTTAAGTTATAATATTAAAACTCACGTTCACCTATACATAGTATTAAAACCACAACATCTATTAGACATACTAATATTCACTTTCCAATATAACACATGTTTCTAATTAGACTTGTTAATTTAGCACAAGTCTTACGTTATCATATACATTTCAGAATTCATAAGTGTTAGCTTCACAACACCTAGTTACCATTCAATGTATACACTAAGTTCCAACATATCACGTTCATAACTTACTAATTATTTTTACAACTTTGAATTTATCAATTACACATCACGGTTTTGTTTTAACCTCCTTACTACATGTTTGTTACTTTAACATATCATTAAACTCCATTACTATGGCATCCAAGATCTGCAGTAGCAGCAGAACTCACCATCTCAGAACAGGGTATGGCGCAGCTGCGCTATACACAAGCCTAGGACCGGCCTTAACTCTGCCTTGTTTCGGCTTTGGCACAAATAGCTTGCTACTGGTTGCAGTCTGAAACAGGCGAGAGACAACAATAAGCGATGGCCAGAGCTTTAGCCCAACAAACACGAATTTCACCCACCAAACAGTAGTATTAACACATATAATTGGTATAGAATTATTACAAACATGTTTGCTAACATATTCCTCAACATAAAATAATTTAACAACAATTATACTAGTTTAATTTCCTCAAATTCCATATTTTTATATAAAAACTTCATTTTTGAGTTCCTTCACAAAAATCATCACCGTGATTTCAATTCTTCACCAAATCACTTCTTTCAAACTACGTTCCCTTCGTTTCTTAACGAGCTAGCATAAACAAGACTTAATTTACATTTTAGCATACGAATTGACCACTAAAATTGGTACTTTCATAAGCTATATGAGAAATACAAACACTGCCATTATTTGTTTCTACTGTTTGAACGAAATTAGCATAAAATTCTTGTTTAAATGCAAACTCTAACATCACTAACACGTATAATCACAATTAACCCATTGTATAGCAACAATTCAACAAATTTGAAATTCACAGAATATATAACATTTTTGCCGTAAACTCATATATGCATATATATATATATATATATATATATATATATATATATATATATATGGAGATTATGGAAAATACCTTTTGTTGCTTTAAAATCCTTGCTAACACCAATGAATTTGCTTTGAAAACTCAGAACTTCCTCTCAATTTTCTCAAGCTCTCTCTCAAGTTTTCTCTCAATTCTCATGATACATAAAGCTTAGAAATAAAGGCGTAAGACCAACTGATAACCAAATGCGTAAAAATAAAAACTGATAACCCTTAATACGCACACTAATCATAATGTCAGTTATTACATCTAACGTATATGTTATAAATATATTATATTTATTATTCAATTTATTTTATTTAAAAATTCAAAAATCAAAAATCCAAAAGCCATAAGGCTCTGTTTGGCAAAACCCTTTAAAATTTAAAGACTTAATATTTTAAGCCTTGGTTGGCAAAAGCTAAATTAAACTCCTTTAATTTATTCTAATAAACAATTTAGTTTATCATTTATAATCACATATTATTTATTTGGATTTTCATATCCAATATTAATCAAATAAATTAATTACACATACTATATTTCAAATAAATATTACACTTAAACAAATATCACAAATTATAATCTCATTATAATTTTATTTAATAATTAACATATCAATTTAAATTATTAAATCAAAACAACAATATAACATCTCATGTTATATTACAACTCTCTAAATTACAAATTCAATTAATTTAGAATATTATCTAATAAATTTAATTCATAAACATTACTAATAATATCCACATCAATAAAATATTTATTTCATCAATTTCAACAATAAACACATCAAATAAATTTTATATAATTCAATAAATATTTAAAATTACGATTTGAAATTCCGGATTGTTACAGGGGATCAACCTATTTATATTCTAGGAGTATGCATATCATCCTACCACTAGTGTCTTAGACACAAAAAGGTCAGTTTATTTATGCCTATAAACCACGGTCAATATAGCTCTGGCTGGTCATCACTCTTATAAAGAGGCAAATAGTTCAGTATATATATCTCTTACCAAATATGATTGGTTTCTACTAAGTTTATGCTTTGATATCAAATCAAATTTATGCAAATAATAGTTCATTTTCTTAAGTTATGTTTGAACAAAAAGCAATAACTTCCCAATAATAAATAACACGAACAAAATATTTGAACAAGTTCGTACAATAGATGTACAAGGAATAAAAGACTTACATAAAATAACTATCTTCTCATATTTATTAAGAATTACATTTCTAGGACTCAACTCATCCAAATCAAATACATATGTGAAAAGAATCACCTTCTCGACATATATATAGGAACAACAAAACACAAGTGTTCAACAGTTATCAATGTAGTGAACTGAGTGGCTCCCCACCTAAGAACTAATGAAGTAGTTCCCCGTCTCATTAATACTTCTACCAATGTCCCAATAAATGTGCATTGGTCTTTCTGACAACCACACTGAATTGTCCACATTGATGGTACCTATAGTATAGTTAGATCGGTTTCATAACTCATCTTAAACCTTTGCCCATACAAAGGAGTTGTTATACCCAATTACTACACGTCAACGGTTAAAAAGCATGTGACTATATTCACAACTTAAACGTAGTTAACACTATAACATTTAACTATTCAAAATTATTAATATCGACTCACTTCTTCCAATCATTCTCTATTCCGTGAAATTTAGTATCTTCAAAAGTTCCATTTCTTAGAACTTTTCTTAAGTCTACATATAAGTGTGAATACTGGTTAAATACAATCTTACGTATAACAACCAACAACAATTCTATTGCACGGAGTTCAATCTTAACCCTAACTGCTAATCTAGCATATATATCAAATATAGTAATATCTTGCTCCTATAAAACACATTCTTGCACGAAGTGCAATATAACACTGTACTATACCCAAATATTTGATTGGAACAAATAATTTATTTTATTTACTAGAATTATCAACTAATAATTCCTCCAACGACATGTATCAATCTTATCTCTAATTGTTCATCTAGCATACTTAACCAATATAACAAATATTTTGCCCATAACACACATTCTTGCACGGAGTGCAAGAGTTACTAACATAAGCCAAATATCTAAGTGACACAAACAATGTATCTTACTTCATAAAGTTATCACCAAAAATTTCTCCAGCAAAGTGTATTCTATTCAGAATAGTTCAATAAATGAGTTAAGCCGAATCAAATGGCTAATAACTCTTTTTCTACAAATCATATAATAAATTTCATATAGCAAATGGAATTCCAAAATTTAAATTTACGCCTTGCACATAAAAATAATATGTACAAGAATCATACAATATTTGCACAACATATAAGTTATACATCACACAGGAAACTTGGCCAAATATACAAAGTTGTGTAATTTAGAAGACTTGCTCAAAGTTCAAAGGAATAGAATACTTGCACACAATAGTAATTGTACAAGGTTAGAAAAGTTGCTCAAATAAATCAGAGTAAGTTCAGAAAACTTGCAACCGAAACAAAAATCAAGGATACTTACTCAAATAAAAAATTAAACAAGAGTTAAAAAACTTGCTCAAATAAATCAGAGAAAGTTCAGAAAAATGGCATAACATTGTATCATGTAAGTTTAGAAAACTTGCATAAAAATAGTTAGTTTCCACATAGTGCGAAAAACTTGCTTGATTCGCCTCTACCGTTTACGTTAATTTTTGCGTCTTTTGATCAATCTATACAATTATAAGTTCATGTATATTAATTAATCGTTTAAAGATAAAAAAATTTAAATTTTATTTTGGGTATTATAACAGCTTATAAATAAGACTCCTTGTACTATACATGAAATAATTTTAGCATTATAATCGCTTATAAAAAGAATATTCATCAACTATATTTAAAATAAATTTAGCATTATAATTGCTTATAAAATGAATATTAAGCTATTATATTTGAAATAATTTCAGCATTATAATTACTTATAAAAGTATATTTTCTTCTTTATAAGTGAAATAAATTGGACAAACAGATTGTAAATAGGACTTTTGTACTATATACTTAAAATAATTTGGGCATTATAACTGCTTGTATATGCGATTTATGATATTTTAAACTTGAAATAACATAAACTTAATTAATAATTGATTTGCTCAAGAACTCATGAAGGACACGGAGAACGACTAGTATATATGGCCATAACTTATGCTCTTGAGCTTATAGACTATAATATGGACGAAAAACAAATATAATAATGACTAGGAATTTTACCTCTTGAAGTTGTTGTAACAATCTAAAATTTTAAATTATAATTTTAAATATTTATTGAATTATATAAATATTTAATTAATGTATTTATTGTTGAATAAATATTTGTTTAATTTGATTTGATTTGATTATTTATTTGTTAAATAAATAATTAATGAGTGAAGGAAATTAATTATTATGAGATTATATTCTAATTTAATTTAATAATATTTGTTTAAAGAGTTTTTGCCAAACAAAGCCTTATGACTTTTGAATTTTGAATTTTAAATAATATAAATAAAATAAACCAAATAAAATATAAAATATAATTATAATTGATATACGTTATTACTTTGTAACTGCTAAATTAATAACTAGGCGTATTATGGAGCTAACCATTTTATTTTACGCTTGGTGTTAGTGTCTTAAGCCTAAGGAGAGAACAGAGAAGTTGTCAGAAAAGGTTACAGAGAATTTGAGAGACTAGAGAGAGTTTGAGAGGAGAGAAAGGTTACATCGATTTCAAGCAAGCACTTTGTCTTCTAACAAGAATTAAGCAAGCAAGAGAAGGTATTTTACATAACCTTTATATATATATATATATATATATATATATATATATATATATATATATATTTTTTTGCTGGCATAATTCCTAAAGTTTCTATGTTCTTGAGTTTCTTACAAAATTATACAGAATCCAAATTTTTATGATTGGTTAATAAACTATGTGTAAATGTAATTGTAATTATATAACTAAACATATATATATATATATATATATATATATATATATGTGTGTGTGTGTGTGTGTGTGTGTGTGTGTGTGTGTGTGATTTTATGTTAATTTACGTTCAAAAAGAAAGAAAGTGGTTTTACGGTGAATATATGTATATGAACATGGCTTGTAGGAGTACCAAAATTAATATTTAATTGTGAACTAATGGATAAATTGAACCTTGAATATGTTAATATATTAAGAAATGAAGAGAACGTAGTTCGAATGAATTAATTTGGTGTATAATTATGGTTACAGTGTTAATTTTGTCAAACAATGTCAAAAATGGAATTTTGGTTTAAAACATGGCATTCAAGGATTTAATTTTTCTGAAATTGTGGTTTAGTTGTTTTGAAATCAGTAAATATATGATGAGTAACATTTATGTGTAATTTATGTAAGTTATAGGTGTTAATTTAGGTGCTAGAAGTTATTAAACAGTCAAAATTAGCTTTGTTTATGTTCTTCGTGCTCAACATCGTAATTAAACCTTGTATTGAGCCTCCTCATCATGGCCAAAATTCGCTTCCTACAACGCCAACCTCACACCACTACTACGGCTCGTGACTCATGCCATGTTGAAGATTGCAGCGTCATTGGCCTTGACCATCTGTCTGTCTGTGGTCTGTTGTGCCATTTAGAAGAATGGCTTAAAATTATTTTCTTTTACATAAAGTCTGTAATTGTTGATACAGTGCAGTATTATAACTATTAGAATGTGACTTTTGTTAATTGTTGTATCATAGTACTAAGAATGAGCATATAATTAACACTTAACGAGTTTTGATTACTAATGTAACATGACTATGTGGTTAAAAATCAAACCATACATGAAATAGATACTTATTTAAATATAGAGTATTTGTAGCGACTAATTATGTCATGATGATATGTGTATAGGATATTATGAATCGAATTATTACATTTAGCTTACACGCAAGGCAATTTTTCTAACCCTAAACTTTCTTTGTGCAAGTTTCTTAGCCCTAATTATATTGTGCAAGCTCCTAAACCTTACCTCTTGATATTAAGCCAGTTTTTCCAATCTTTAACTTGTTATTTAGCATGCAAGTTTCTAAATTCTGATACACTAATGTTGAACAAGTTTTATCGTTCAATTTACTATTTGTTATGCATGCTCAATACTCAATTCTAAATAAGATTTTAACCTTAGCATAATATTGTTCAAGCAAGGTATGTTATATTATTCAATTCTTATGCTTTTAGTTCATTCCTAAAGCATGACCTTACTATGCAATGTTGATTCATTTATGACTTATTACATAGCGCATTGTTACTACATTTTATTCAACTAATCCTTAGTTGATGTTCGTTAAACTCTAAATTACCTTAAAACTTATCCAAACCAAACTTACTTTGGTGCGGACTTGTATTCTAAATACTAAGATGAACAACCCTATTACATGGGATAATTTACGCATAGTGTTGAAATGTTTGTGCACAATACATTGTACTAAGGGCTGATCCCCTTAAGTACGAGGAGTCCCTATAGTCTTATGACTGTTAAAGTTTAAGTTGAAAGAATACTTATAACTATGGACATAGTTCGTGGTCTTTTGACCCTCAATTATATATTTCAAATTCTGTTCCTGATTATTATTGATGAAGCACACTATGCATTTCAATTGAGCCTAGTCATTTGGCAGTTGATATGATGTTTATTCATTGTCATTTCAAGTGAGCATTGTTTGCTCACTCTTGCTTATATAAATATTACAGCTAAAGTCGAGAAGGTCGATAAACCTACAACCAGTAAATGAAAAGGGAAGATAAGCAAGTATTGAAGACTTGTAAACCTGTTGACTTTTATATTTAGACTTTATTTTAAATATTGTGATGTAGTTATTTTATTTCCGCACTTGATGTTTGTATTTAAAGGTTAGATAACCTGGGAGATTTTATTGAACTTGTTGATGTAATCCTTTAATGGGAAGGTTAATTATTAAATTTTATTATGTTTGGGTAGTTAGACATGAATGTTTTTATCAAGTGAACACCAAATCTGGTGGAAATGAAGTACCCGAATTTGGGGGTGTCACAGTTGCAAACTTTTACTAATCATTTGCTATTTGAGATTAATCTAACTCACAAGAACTCTCTCTTTCTAATTCTAGATTATAACTTTGCTTACTTGAAATGTAATAATCCGAACCCTAATCATAATTGTTAAAGAGATTATGAATATTAATATAGGGGTAATGATGCGGTTAAAGATCAAGTATGTCAGTTTATGGAAAGATTTGAAAGAAGATTTGATCTGGTTTATGAAAAGATTTGAAAGATTTGGTCTAGTGACAATTTGGTAATTTCTGCCAAGTTTGGAGTGTCGGATTTTGGTATTTTTGGAGACTCTACAAATACTTACTCTATATTTAAATAAGTGTGTGTTTGGGCCTTTAGCAACGATTTTTTGGGCAACGACTTTATAAGTCGTTGCTAAAAGTATATGTTTAGCAACGAAATTTGTCCTTCGTTCTTGATTGTATCGAACTTTCACTTTTTGCAACGAAATTCATAAGTCTTTGCAAAATTTCGTTGCTAATTCATTGGCGGGAAAAAATTTCGTTAGAAATTCGTTGCAAAATTTTCGACCACTTGCTTTCCTATCATCGTGGGCAACAAAAGCTTTTTTGTTGTTAAAAATGGGACTTTAGCAACGATTTTTCAGGCAACGACTTTATAAGTCGTTGCTAAAAGTGTATGTTTAGCAACGAAACTTGTCCTTCGTTGCAGATTGTGTCAGGCTTTCACTTTTTGCAATGAAATTAATAAGTAGTTGCAAAATTTGGAAACAAAATTCGTTAGAAATTCGTTGCAAAATTTCTAACCACTTGATTTCTCCTCATCGTGGGCAACGAAAGTTTTTTGTTCTTTATATTTAGTTCTTTAATATGGACCACATTCATTGGCAACAATTTTTATTTTCGTTGCATATTTTATATAACTTTTTGCAACGACTATTAAAATGGTGCCTTAAATAATAATAATAATAATATGAGCCAATATTTCAATGTGTAATGTTTTACAATGACTATTAAAATGTTTTGCAACGACTATTAAAATGGCATCTTAGCTACATTTAACTTTCAGACCGCATATTTTGCTAATGCAATCTATGATTCTACTCCTATGATATATCATATGAGCCCACTATCATGGATCAATCATATAAATAGAGTTGAATTGTACTTTATGCCAAAGTGAACAATAAATGTAAAAAATAATAATAAAAACAATCAAACTTAAAGGGGATTAGTTATCACAATGATTCCTAGCAAATAACTCAAAATTAAATCTTGTATTGTTGTAAAAATAAAATCTTGCTGATGAATATAACATTATCAGTCTTCTGAAGAACCATTTATATCGTTTCCAAGGAAGAATTTTCAACCAATACAAAATATTATAAATATCATAACGGAATAATTAGTACTACTAAGATAAGAGTGAGTGTTTTCAATAACTCTTTTTTTATATTACATGAAAACTTTTTAAATTGAGAAAACTATATTAGTAATTAAAATAAAGTTGAAAGAGCTTTTTCAATGTATCTACCATACCTGAGAACCAACTAAAACAATAGATTAACTTAATTTTAACTTTCCATCATATTTAACCAAAATAATCTATAGGCCAAAAAAAAGCTATAGGCCAAAACACCGTCCCATATTTATTCAACAAACACAAATACGATATAAAATAAAATATAAAAAATATTATATACATCATTTAAAATCATTCACGTTACAACATTACAATATAATAGTCGGATAATTCATCCCCTAAAATATGTCGATCATTTTTATACCAAAATCCTTGCAAATACATTGGCAAAGGCAAACTACCGTTATTTGTGGCTGGAGAAGGATGCAATGAAACCCATGACCCTGAACTCCCACTAGGCTGATATAAGGGCACACTGCTTTACGGTGCCAACTCAGGGGTCCAACCTGCGCAATGTAGGAACTAAGATCTCGTTAAGATCTAGTTTCAGTAAAAGGCAAGCTCATAGATGTTGCTGCATCTTCTGGATAGTGAGACTGCAGACATATTAAGTTACTGTTAGTGAAGTTTAACTAATTAGGTAACACCTAACATAAAATTCATAAAGCAATCTAGGAAAGCAGATTGTTAAGTATCTTAAAAATTAGTAAAATGGAATCAAACTCAAGTTGATTCTCAATTTCATCAGATTACATATATTGCAAAGTTGATGGAAACCTTATTTCAAGACTACACTGTCATACATTGATTATAAATTTAAGGGACTAATTAAGCCCATATATTCTTATATTGCAGAATGGTCCATATATGAACTATTAAGATAAATGTTTTTACCTGTATGATAGTAGGATCATTATATATAGGTGTTGTAGTCTGAACAAGAGGCGAAGATTTGACCTTTAAATCCTGGGAACAAAATGCACAGAAATATATGTTAAGTGAATCAATCACATAATAATAATAATAATAATAATAATAATAATAATAATAATAATAATAATAATAATAATAATAATAAAAAATCACATAAATTTCATAGAATATAATGATGATAAAAAAGACATGATTCTTAATATCTAGTAAGTACATACTGCACAATCTACAAAAATAGATTTGCTATTTGAAAAAAAAGAAGAACATGACATGATGAATACATAAGCTTTGTTTCCCTTCCACATTCCATTTCACTATGCAGTGGCATTCTTGATTTCAATGTGATTTCAACACATTGAAATGAAAGGAACTAGTTATTACAAAACTGACTTAAGATTACATTATTTGAAACCTCTGATAAAAGACAAACAAGAAAAACAAACTACCTTCATCATACAGGAGAGGAGGGGGGGTTTGTATGTCTAACTAAGTTCAGGTATAGGAGGAGGCCTTGTGTTGTCATTTCTTATTTACTCCAAAATTTGAATACTAAAAAGATGATAACAGTAAAAATATATTTAGATTCATAATGTTATTAGCAATAATACTTTCTGCAAACACCATGATTGTTATCTATTACTTGCAATACAAAAACAGATTAAGAGAGTAATATTTCACGGAATTTTCTTATTCTGCCAAATGAAGCAGTAAATTTCTTATAGTCACATACCCCTACTCCCTTGTATCAGAAGAAGGGGTTCAAGGGCGGATTGGGTTTTTGAAAAATCCAGAAATCAAAATGAAAATTTTGTCTATCTCATTGACACAATTGAACAATAAATAAAGAGTTGATAATAAATCACTAAAATAGAACTCTAGTGTCATATTCTTTCAATCTTTCTAATAATGAGTATATGATGTAACTTTTTCTTTCATAGATATGTCAAGATGTTGCAACTAAAGAAAAAGTGTTTAGTGACTTATTTGAATAAGATTTACAATATATTACATCTGCCTTTACAATGCAACAGTAACAAAGCACTGCAGCTTCATCATCCAGAAGTGGATCTATCACCCACCATCATTATTTCTTTTGAAGATATGTCAGGACATCGTAACTAAATTAGAAGGCATGCATAAAGTCTTCAAAAATGAAATACCAAAAGTAAAAGTTACAAAGGCAGAAAAAAAAATTCACTCTTAAGCACAAGAGAAAATTAGAAAGAGAGAAATAGCATACACTTTTCCATAACCTATTGGCTACCACATCTCAAAGATTTTTTCACCAGCTTTATATGAAACAAGTAAGTGATTTGCCAAGCTTGTAACATAACTGTCAGATTTCGAAAACAAGTACAAGGATTTTTAACTCATGGTCACTAGCAAACTTGCCACTGGTGGAGATTTCTAACATAGGTTCCATAGTAGTCTTGTATCAACTAAGCAATCACTCTGTCTTTTATTTTTCTAAAGGACAGTACAGTCTTTTGGGCTTAATAGCTTGGTAGTTTTAGAGAATGTCACATTTTGAAATTTCTTAAAAAGGAAAGCATGGCATTTAAAGAGAAATGGTGAGAGTACTACTCTCAACTGACATAGTACTCTTACAACATTCGTAGTACTTAACTGATTTTATTTGAAGAAATAAAACAATTGTTTGATTTCCCGAGAATTACTTAGTTGGTGCATGGTTTAAGTAATCAAAAGGTTATTAGTATGTCAATTTATACAGTATTAGTGTTTTCTATGTTGGACAGAGGTAAGGAGGTTTTCCACCAGCTTAGTATAGTTTTTTATTTATAAGCCTTAGAATTTGAGGTTAGAATTTCCTATAGTTTCTTTCAAGGTGTTTTTTAGTGGACGATTAATACATTTGTGGTATTCTCCAGTAACTGAAGTTGTATGGGAGGGTGATGAGGGAGAGGGAGAGGCAAAGGCTAATAGTAATGCAATGAAGAAGGACAGCAATAATACAATAATCACCGATAACACATAATTACATTAGCACCTTCGTTGACCGTTGATTATATAATTTTTCTTTCTAGAACTGCTATTTCACACCTAAATTGTATATTAGGTCATAAATGATGATTCAAAAAATTAGTTATTGCTTACAGTAGATCTGTAAATGAACTTCACGTACAAGGATAGAAATTTGCTCTACTATATCAGATTGCATTGTTTTTATCGCCTTCACATTGCTTGAAGTTAGATTCTTGGCTGATATTGTCGTTCAAATTATCCTTGTTAAGGAGAGAGATGTTTTCTGGTTTCTATAATCCATGAGCTAGGTATTATTCACCTCCTTTCGCTGAAAATGGTTACATAACTGAATTTTAATTTACATCATATCAAAGATTCACAATAATACCAACCTTTAACTTACATCTTTTTGGCAAAGTCTCAAATGGTAAAAACATTTATGAATCAATAAAAGACGGTACAAAAACTGCATTGAACGGTCAAAACATATGTATACATGTCTAAGTGAGTTTATTATATATTCTTGATGCAAGTGTGGTGAAACTTGCTCTGGTGCAACATCATTAACAAGTTGCAAACAAACAAACCCCTAGAAAATCCTAATTAACTCAAAACAAAACACAATGAAAAATAAAAACAAAACCCAAAATAAAAAGAGAAAAGGAGCATTTGGGGACAGAAATAGTGAAATACTAGATTGATTCTTGCTGAAACTCATCAGAAATTTCTTTCTTGCTGAATTCTTCCTTGTATTTCCTCAATCTCTCATTCCACTTTGCCTGAAAATAATTAGAAACACTAAAATCAGTGAAATTAGTATTAATAATGCTTAATAATCAGAAAAAATGGAGGGATTTTGAAATTATAAAATTAGATAACCTTGTAGCTAATTAAATTCAAGGCGATGCATCACATAGAAGCCAAGAACTCCCCCGAGAATTGTCCCTGTCATTATTCTCATATACCCCATGCTATCGGTGACACCATTTTCTCTCTCTTCTCTCTCTATATCAAAGTGAGCGAAATGATTTGGGAGTTCCCAATTTGATGGATTGAGGCGGTTAAGGGAAAGAGATGTAATTTAACCAAAATAGAAGAAGGCCAAAATGAACTTTATATTTGCTCGAAATAACTTATTAGAAGCGACTTATAAGTTATTTTTAAATAAGTACTAATTGTGGGTTATTTATTTTGACTTATAAATCAACTTATAAGTTAAAAAATAAGTCATTATCAAACACTTTAACAGTAACAAATGACTTATAAGTTAGTTTAACCAATTTATAAGTCAGTGTCAAACACCCCTTTAGGCCTGTTCGTGACAACTTATAAGTTGGTCAAACCAACTTATAAGTTATTTTTCACTATTAAGGTGTTTGACAACTACTTATTTTTTGACTTGTAAGTTGAGTTTCAAGTCAAAAAAAAGTAATTATTTGTGACTTATAAGTCATTTTAAATAAGCTAGTTTAACTAAATGTAATATCTATTTTGCTCCTATTCTATTTTATTCCTCTTTTTATTAATGTCATTTTTAGTAATCTTTACATTTGATTTTAACTTATAGCTCATTATGAGTCAAACACCTTCTTTTTACTTATAAGTCAAATTGATGTCGAACGTTTTTACTTAAAAGTCACAATTTAAAATAAATTATAAGTTAACTTATATTTAAACTTATAAGTCATTTTAAAACAAGTCATTCACGAATAGGCTCTTGGTGAGCGTGTGCTCGATGGTAGATCGATTATGAAATTAAAATGGAATTGATTTTTAAAATCTCATGATTAGTCATGGTAATTATTTTATAATATTGGGAATTTGGGATGTTTGGTGTTGGAATTCAATACTAATTCTATTTGTTGGTCTCTACCTCTAAGAATTAATTTTAAAGATGACAAATAGGTTATTAAGAAAATGAAAATAGAAAAATTTAGTATCATCTCTATAGGATTTTTTTTATAAATATATATTTTAAAATTATTTATTTTCTTATTTTGACCAGTTTTTTTAAACTATTGAAGTAGTGTCATTTCATTTAATTATTCACTTCCGCTAGAGACGTACATGTTATTTAGATGAGATGATTTGCAACTTAGCTTAAGTGTTTAACCAGTAACGACGTCGTCTTAGCTTAAGTGCAACAACAGTGTGTTCTTTTATGAGTTGGCAATTAAAAATTATTTTTTTTAAAAAATTCTACTATTAAGTTAATTGGTTAATCAAATAGTAGAATTTTCCTATCCAAAACCGAATCTAAAAACCAGAAATAAAATTCGGTTATAATCGAAATTATCCAAATAATTGATTTTTTTTGACATTATAATTGTTTTAACATATAATTTACTAGTTTGGTAGCCACATACAATTATATGGGCCCCAAGTATTTTCTGGCATGTACACGTGGATAATTGAATTTTTTTTTATTTTTTTGTCGTTAAAAGTAAATTAATTTGGATGAAGTTTGTGACGATTTGTTAGAGTTATATTTAAACTAATTTGCTTAAATATATATAATCTTTTATCATTTTTTTATTTTTTGATCTAGTTAGATTGGGTTGTAGGCATATTGGGTATTTAAACTTGTCGTGTTAGAGGATGAATACTTCAGTGATTAAAAATCAAAGATTGCAAATGTAATTTTTTGTTTTATAATAATTTGTAGAAATAATTTATAGCTGACGTGTTATATACTCCTTCATTTCCAACGCCGATGACAAAGAATAAACATAAAAAAATATTGATGTTTGTAAACAAGTACAAGAGATCAAAGAAATTAAAAAAAAAAGATTCCAACGTCAGTTAAAGTGTTGTTACATTTTACTCATCTTTTTTACAAATTTGCTTTATAAAAAAATTTAAAACAAATTACAATGCCGGTTAGTTTGGCATTGGATCACATTTTTATTTTTTTTAAAAAATAAAATCATTTTAAAAAAAAGTAAGATAATTTTTTAAATTCGTTTTAAAAAAAATATTTTTTAAAGTAGCGTTGGTTGCTTTTCTGATTTTTAGCCAAAATAAAAATATCCAAAAATTCAACGCCATATGAAAATTTGCAAAGAAAAATATTACTCGCTATATATTATTTGTGAGAGATAAAATTAGTCACTATTTTATTAATTTTTTTTAAAAAGTAATTATAATAAATATAAATTATATTATATATAAAATAATTAAATTTTTTACAATAACAAATTTACTTTTAATAACACTTTTTTAAGTATCGTGTTCCTCACTAGCTAAGCCCTCTCCCGTCCTTTCTCTACTTTCTAACCCTTTTAGTCTCCCCTCTCCCCACCTCAAAACTTAAATCCTCTAATCTCTCTCATTAGCTACTCTAAATTGCCAAAACCTAAATCTTCTTAGCTGAATCACACCCTAAGTAGACGGTCACTCTCAATCGAAGGTCAATCGAATCAAGGGTTGCTAAGCGAAACGAATTAGCGAGGGAAGAGAAGAGGTTGTGTAAAGAATTACTCCATCCGAACCAAAGTTAAGCCATAAATTTTTAAAACTTGCTTGGTTCGGTAAGAGAAGAGGTTGTGTAAAGAATCTGGAATTACAAGTGAGTGGGAAGCTATAATTGGCGTAAAGAATGGACTGAATCATTATCAACGAGCTTAAATTTCAAAGGAATAAAGAGGTAAGCCATGAATTTGGTTATGTTGAAAAGAAATTGAAAGCATACATAATGATTATTGTTTTGAAATTGTTGTGCTTGGTTGGGATATTATGAATTAAGTGTTATACAGGTTATTAAGGATGAAAAATTTGTTTAGAAGCATATTTAAAAGCTTATGAAATCTGGGAATGTAAGACATGCACATAACATGTTTGATAAAATGTCTTAAAGAGATTTGTATGATAAAATATGAAAATTAGCTAATGTTCAGGACAAGAGAGTACATATACATAAGTTTTGCAATGATTCAAGTTATTTAGGTATATCCCACTGTGATTTGAAAGACCAGTTTGGGGATTTCCACATTACCACCATTTGATGAAGCAAGAGCACTATTGGTAATATTTAGTTTGATTTATCTTATCTACTAGCTTTTCTTTCCATTTTCTTGAGTGCTCAAATTATAGGTTTTTGTTACTGGAGGTTATCCCTGGTTTCCAATTATGTTATTACCTATTCCTTGTTGGTTATTATTATTTCGTATGTCATATGTCATATTATTATATCTGTTGAGGGGGAACAATCAGATGAACAACTAGGCTTGTAGAAGCTTGAAAAAAATAGATGTTTTTAAATTAAAGTCATCATGTGTTGATCTTCCGTTGAAGCTTGAATTTCTATTATTTGTTTTCCATTTTTGGTGGTATTCCATTATTTAGAAGTTAATTTTATTTTATTTCTCTGTTTTGAATGTTTTTGGTGATAGTAGTTGATGAATGTGGGAATTGTGGTGGGGTTGGCCTATTTTTGAGTTGGGTTCTTAACCACTTTGTTGACATTGTTGTTCAGAAGAACTTGACTGGGTCTGTGGTCGAAATAAATCTCCATGGAAAAGTTAATGGATGCAGTTAAAACACGTAGAGCTTTCACCGTTTCGACAAGTATCTAAATTTCTCAAATCCTCTTATTGCACGGAATTTTGATCCAAATGCATGCGGTTGGGCATATTGTGAGACCCCAAATTTTATGAAATAAAAGTATTCAATTTTGCTATTTTGGTGAATAGTTAAATTGATAAAAGTTTAAAGTTAATGGTGACATTTGAAAAATTTTCAAAGTAAGTGATGATGAAGTTTTGTTTTATTAGCTCAATTATTGCTACAGTAATTGCTGCATCATATCTCTCATATTATTGATTCGATTATTGTCACAGTATCATCTGCATTATATGATATACATCAATAATTGAGATGATAAAGTTATTCATATTATTAAATTACAATATTTACAATGTCTAGAAGTTCTGTCAAGGAGATATTTGGTCACCTAATTGCGCGCCAATAGGGAGAAATCCTTATTGAAAAGTTCCCTCTTTCCTGGGAACAACCTGGTTGTTAAATATTGTGAGTTATAATATTAATGATAAATAAGTTCGTGTTGATTAAAGATGAATTTGATAGTTCCATTGTGTTAGGATTATTAGTGTTAGTAGAAATTGATATCTATTTCGATGATAATTGATGTCTGGGGGCTATATTGATAAATCGGGGAATTTATCGGATAAATGAGCAATTAATTGCTACTAATTTACATTCTTATATAACTATTTGTTTACATGTGTGTACTATTGAATCACATTCTTATACTATTAGGGGAGTTGGTGCAAGATTGATAATACTTCCATGATTAAATTAAAGATGGAGGTATAGATGGAGGTACTATACCGTAATTCGTATTTTCACATGATTATAACTATTGATTCACATGATTGAACTATTGAATCACATGATTTACTATTAAGAGAAGTGGTGCAAGTTTGATAATACTTACAGGACTAAATTAAAAATGAAAGAAAAGTTGGGAGGTATTGTACTATAATTTTTCGAGTCCCAAAATGTGCAATTATCGAAATTATATTTTCCTATAAATAGAAGCTCATTCTTCCTTCATTTCTCACTAATTCACTAAAGCTATAGAGCAATTATTATAGAGAGAAATTATAGAGAGAAAGAAGAAGAGAAGTCTGCTACCTCTCTATTTCAGTATCCAGCTTTATTCTAAGGTAAGTGATATTATTTGTTGTACTTGTAAGAGGTATTATTTCTTTCGTATTCATAAAAAGAGCTATTGTTATTCCATTTCTTATTATTATGTTGGAATAACCTGTATATGCAAAGTACCGCATACATAGTGAAATTCTTCTATTATTCCATTCTTTACTATTCTGTTGGAATATCCTGTTTGTGCGTTTTACGTCGGACCTGGTTTCGTCTTTATTATTCTGTTAGAATATCATGTCTGTGCATTTTACACCGGACCTGGTTCTGTCTTTAGTATTCTGTTGGAATATCTTGTCTGTGCGGATTACGCATGAATGTTGCCTCTTTTATAGTTCTTATAAAAGAGCTCTAACTCATACAAGCATACACATGTTAACAAGTAATACAGAGTAAGTAGAGTATCGATCCCACAGAGAAAGTTGTTAATTTTAAACTATTATGCATTAATTAAATCACTATACTTATATGCTTAGACTGATGACTAAATTGTTGACTTAAACTAAGTATGATTACCAACTGCAAATGTAAATACAAATGAACTAAATATAATATGGAAATAATGGGACCCTAACTTCATTTAATATTTCATCTAATCGCCACTATTATGCAAAGCAAAGTTGTTCACATATTACAGTGAAAATAGCCAAGAGCACGAAGAGAGTTATAACCATTTTTCAATGCACTATAACCCACTTTACACAAAGATCTACTGAGATGTTACTCTATGTAATCACCAATACAATCACAATCACCATATGTACTATGCGAAATTGCAATCCTATTGATTTTAAGCACAAGCCCTTACTCTAGCTCATACGGTGAAACAAAGATATGTCTATCCGGTTCACAAAATCATAAAGCCATATACAATGAAATTTCATATTCGCATGCTATTATGATTACAATCCATATTTATATGTTCATTGTCAATTCCATACAAATACTGAAACGAATGGTGATCAAGCATTCATACATATAAAACAACCATGACAGATATCCCATATGATATGCAAAACAATCCTAGCATTTAGTGTACAACCAAACTACATATTAAAATCCGTTAGAATCCCATAATGGAGTTTAGTTCATGACTGAACCAAAAGCCATTATGGGATCAATGCTAAACATGATCAATAAACAAACAATTGAAGTAGGAAAGATAGAACAATCAAACCCAATCGCTGAATAGAAACCAATGATCAACTATTAAATCCTCATAAAAATCCAATAGATAATAATTAAAATCCACGATGACAGAGAATTCCAAGAAGAAATAAAGAAGTAGATGTTTCGGCTTCGTTCTACGTTGGAATCTCTCCCCCAAAGTGTAAACCCTAGTTTCTATGATGAAAATATGTAAAAATTATCCCCCTCCCTTCCTGACACACGTCAGAATCATTTTAAACCATTACACATCATTTAATTAAGAATTAAAAATAAAATGTAATTACAAAGATCAAGATCGTGCGCTTGCGCTTCACGCTTCTATAGCTTCTCAGTCTCACGGCCGCGAGACTTACAGAATGTTTGCTCTTTTCCAGTCAGCTTCTCTCTGCGGCGCCTTACTACCTCAAGAAGCAAGAACTTGCAGATAGGTCATTCTGGTCAGATCCGAATTTCATAGCAGCGCCTTGTGCGCTCCCAGAGCTTTTTCTACCACGCCAGCACTCTCTGAGCTCGGCTTTGGATTTGCTTCTGTTCTGCTGCTGCTGCTATTTGTTCTTTCATTGCTTGATCTCCTTGCTCCATTTCACCTCCATGCTTCATTGTACTTCCATGCCATGCACATCCTCACTTGTCACTCGCCTTCACGATCCGTTAGCCTCTAATTCCACAAAAATTAAGTCGATTCCTATACTTATTCACCAAAAGGAGTTTTAAGTACATGCAATGCAAAATAACGTGAAATGCAACTCAAACACAATAAAATGTACTTGATCTGGGCTCAATTCGCATGAATTGGTATGCAATAAGTAGGTAAAAATACCACTTATCAATGACCTGGTTCCATTCTTTATTATTCTGTTGGAATAACTTTATGCATGCGGGTTTATTGCATGCACGTGAATTTGTTGTTATTCCATTCTTTATTATTCGTTGGAATATCCGTCATGCATGCGGATTACGCATGACCGCTTCGTTCTTTATTATTATGTTGGAATAACTCTTTCTGCATGCGATTATCGCATACATGGTGATTTCTGTTGTTATTCCATTCTTTATTATTTTGTTGAAATATCCTGTCGGTGCGTATTACGCCTGACCTGGTTCCATTATGTATTATTCTGTTGGAATAACCTGTCTATGTGGATTATTACATGCATGGTGAATGATCCTTCGTATTCATTCCTTATTAAATTATGAAAATGATCTGTTTACGTGGATTACCGCATGGCGGGTTAAAATCCATTTGCAGTTTCGTAATTTTTCGGACATTTAAAAATTTTGGAAAAATTTGGGAGGATATTCTGATAAATTTTCTAACATCTCCAAGTGGTATCACTGAAAGAGGAGTTGTAGATTTTTGTATGGACTATTGTTAACAAAGCATGAAAAAGTGAAAAAAAGAGAAAAAGCTACTGCACAAGAATTTTTGTAAGAAATTTGTTTGGCCCTTAATTTGTGAAAACAATTTCACCTTTTGGGACATGGAAATATATGGTATAAAGTACCTCTGTCCAAAAATGAGCTCATTCCGACTTAAAATGAGCAAGTTATGACTATTTCAATATTTAGGTTTTTTCGACGAAAAATGCTATAACTGGAGTTCTATAACTCCGATGAGCATGAAATTTAAACTGGAAGCTCACGTTAACATGTGTAAGATCCTGCCAAGATTTGAGAATTTCTGGAGTTAAACTTGAGGTAGCAAATTTCTTAAGGAATTAATAATTAATTTTTGAAAAATACTTAAGGGAGTTGAAAAATTATAAAAAAATACTTGTTGTGTATGAAATATATGTATATATGTTTGGAAAAAGGATAAAAAAATGATAAGTTGATTTGGTAATTTTTCATGAAAATGATCTAGTTATGAGTAAATGAGTTAAATATGTTATGTGAAGTAACAAAGTTGGAAAATAGAATTTTATGACTTGGAAATCCTATATAGGGTATATGCAAATATTTTTGATAAATGATTTGATCATTGGTGATGAAATCTTATGAGTATGGCATTTTTGAATAATTAAATGCATTATTTGGTAAAATGTAAACAATTAAAATAAATTATTTATACGTTTAAGAAGTGATTAAAATATTATTATAATATTAATAATATTTGATTATGAGTTTATTAAGTGATTGATAATATTTGGATAAATTTAAAGTCTTTAATATTTATCCTTATTTTCGCTTGATTAATACTTATATCATTGTCATCATCTTCATGTATATATTATGTTGAAAGTCATCCGTATTCAGTAGTGCATAGATGGACTTGGTATGATTATGACCGAGGATTATTCTTAGATAATCATGACCAGTAATGTTACAAATGATGTGGAAAAAGTCCTCATTGGTAGTAGTGCATTGATGGACGCTTTTGGTATGATTATGACTATGGATTCTCTTGACCAAGGGTGCAAAGATGAATTATTTTATGGCATGATCGATCATGCAGATTGATGAAAAACACGATTATATTTAACTTAAGTAGTGCATGGATAATTCGTGGTCGTGATACTAAAAGAATATCCTTGGCCTATAGTCTGGGATGAATTGATGATGTGGATTAATTATTGAAATTTGAGTCTCGTGATGAAATATTAATTCAAGGATGTGATAATAATGAATATCCTTGGTAGTAGTGCATGGATAATTCATGGATGTGATATTAACGAATATCCTTAAGCAGTAGTGTAGGGGTGATTCGATGATGTGGATTATTTATTAAGATGAGCCTCGGCGATAAAATATTGATAATAAACTTTTAAATTACGTAGAAGATAGTAGATATCATGCTCTCTACTCGACTCTTCTAAAATACGGTTGTATGTCTTTTGGCACATGGTGCAAAGATGAATTGTTAATGAATATCTTTGGCCGTAGTGCAAAGATGAATTTATTAGTATAATTATGAGCAGGGATTGTGATTTGGTATAACCATAATTTTTGATATTTCAGGTGAAGATAGGTGATGAAACTTATCTTCGTCCTGTGTGCGAAAAGGAATTCAGAATCACAATTATGATTATGAGTTATTCATATGATTGTGGACATGAATTGATGATTGATGTTACAGGGATAAAATATTATTGGTGGACTTTTAACATGGAAAAGATAATAGACATGATGGTCTATTTGACTCTTTTAATGGATTGCTCGTTCCGCTGCAACTATGGTTGAAAAGTTTTATCATCTACCATATGTTCTAAATCTCTGATTTATTATTGATAAAATATATCTATAATTTAATTATCTTTAGTTATGATATTCTTTACTAGGCTAGTTGTGCTCACCCTTTTGCTTCACAATTCCTTTAAGGTAATAAGAGTGTATGTTTGGGTCGAAGGGGATAACGAGGGGAATAGAACGATTGGTCTATAGTTTGAGTAAGGTTCTACCTAAATAGTATGGAAATAATTTTATTGAGAACTTTAGATAAGTGTAATATCGTATTGTATCGTCATTTGATATTTAATTTTGGTGAAGCGAATAGGGTGAGGCGAACCCAACTTTGAAAGGGTGTTTTGTCACTATCATTCAAGATGTCTAATGACATACAACCTTGTGTTATCATAAGACAGGGGTGTGCACATCTACTTGCTGAGTATATCTACGAGCACTACCTATATGATCTTAGGGTTTATTTGAAATATAATTTTCACTTAGAGACAATGAATATAGTTATATGTCAAGAGAAGACTCACCATTGGAAGGAACATGATAGTAATCTTCTCATTTTTCTTTGGGGTTTATTGGGTCAACCAAGGATAATTCTCCGGACATATGATATCTATCATAACTTAGATTCATGGTCTCCCATGTACGAAAGGTTTCCTTGAGCACTTTCAAAGATTTTAATTTCTAAAAAGCAGCTTTTTTTGTATTCCTTTATGTAAGGTGTAATTGTGACATGAGTCGGGAGTAGGTATATGTATTTATATTTAAACTCACAAGATACATGTATTCATGATTTTGCCTGACGAGTTGTATAAATGAAGTTGTAAATGATTTTTATAGTGTATTTTTACCGCGACTCAAGATGAGTGATGTATACCTATTTTGGGCGCCACATTTGGTATATCGAGCTTAGGATATGGTCATTTGGCGAGAGATATGAGTCTAGAACTAGGAGGGGAGGACGAGTAATATACTTCATAGTGTGTGACTTACCTAAGTGAAATTGTTTACTTAATAAGTTGATAAATTATGATATGTCAATTAACATTTGTTTTGAAGTATATTCTAGAATGATATTTAAAACACAGGAGATGAGCAATGGGAAAATCATGATACAGAAGAAATAACCGGGAAGGTACAATCCAAAAAGAAAGCCAGATATGTACGTAAATTTCGAGGGCAAAATTTCATAAGGAGGGGAGATTGCGAGACCCCGAATTTTATGAAATAAAAGTATTCAATTTTGCTATTTTGGTGAATAGTTAAATTGATAAAAGTTTAAAGTTAAGGGTGACATTTGAAATTTTTTCAAAGTGATGATGAAGTATTGTTTTATTAGCTCAATTATTGTTACAGTAATTGCTGCATCATATCTCTCATATTATTGATTCGATTATTGTCACAGTATCATCTGCATTATATGATATAAATCAATAATTGAGACGATAAAGTTATTCATATTATTAAATTGCAATAAATACAATGTCTAGAAGTTCTGCCAAGGAGAGGTTTGGTCACCTAATTGCGCGCCAATAGGGAGAAATCCTTATTGGAAAGTCCCCTCTTTCCTGGGAACGACCTAGTTGTTAAATATTGCGAGTTATAATATTAATGATGAATAAGTTCGTGTTGGTTAAAGATGAATTTGATAGTTCCATTATGTTGGGATTATTAGTGTTAGTAGAAATCGACATCTATTCCGATGATAATTGATGTCTGGGGGTTATATTGATAAATCGGAGAATTTATCGGATAAATGAGCAATTAATTGCTACTAATTCACATGCTTATATAACTATTTGTTCACATGTGTGTACTATTGAATCACATTCTTATACTATTAGGGGAGTTGGTGCAAGATTGATAATACTTCCATGATTAAATTAAAGATGGAGGTATAGATGGAGGTACTATACCGTAATTCGTATTTTCACATGATTATAACTATTGATTCACATGATTGAACTATTGAATCACATGATTTACTATTAGGGGAGGTGGTGCAAGTTTGATAATACTTGCAAGATTAAATTAAAAATGAAAGAAAAGTTTGAGGTATTGTACTGTAATTTTTTGAGCCCCAAAATGTGCAATTATCGAAACTATATTTTTCTATAAATAGAAGCTCATTCATCCTTCATTTCTCAACAATTCACTAGAGCTATAGAGCAATTATTATAGAGAGAAATTATAGAGAGAAAGAAGAAGAGAGCTCTGCTACCTCTCTATTTCAGTATCCAGCTTTATTCTAAGGTAAGGGATATTATTTGTTGTACTCGTAAGGGGTATTATTTCTTTCGTATTCATGAAGAGAGCATTTGTTATTCCATTCCTTATTATTATGTTGGAATAACCTGTATATGCAAAGTACCGCATACATGGTGAAATTCTTCTATTATTCCATTCTTTACTATTCTATTGGAATATCCTCATTCGCATGCGCTTTACTGCCGGACCGGTTTCATCTTTATTATCCTCATCTGCATGCGTTTTATGCGGACACGGTTCTGTCTTTATTATTACATTGGAATATCTTATCTGCATGCGGATTCGGCATGACCGGTTCCATTCTTTATTATTCATTGGAATAACCACATGCATGCGATTACATCGCATGCATGGTGATTTTGTTGTTATTCCATTCTTTATTATTCATTGGAATATCCATGCTTTGGTAGTATGTATTACGCCTTTGACACAGTTCCATTATTTATTATTCGTTGAATAACTTTTTTGTATGTGGATTACCACATGCATGATGAATGATCCTTTATATTTATTTCTTATTAAATTATGAAAATGATGCATTTACGTGGATTACCGCATGGTAGGTTAAAATCCATTTGCAGTTTCGTAATTTTTCGGACATTCAAAAATTCTGGAAAAATTTGGGAGGATATTATGATAAGTTTTCTAACATCTCCAAGTGGAATCACTGAAAGAGGAGTTGTAGATTTTTGTATGGACTATTTTTAACAAAGCATGAAAAAGTGAAAAAAAGAGAAAAAGCTATGCCCATAATTTGTAAGGGTTGTTTCGGCCACTTAATTTGTGAGAAAAATTTTAGCCTTTTGGGACATGGAAATATATGGTATAAAGTACCTCCTGTCCAAAAATGAGCTCATTCCGACTTAAAATGAGCAAGTTATGACTATTTCAATATTTAGGTTTTTCCGACGAAAAACGCTATAATCGAAGTTCTATAACTCCGATGAGCATGAAATTTAAATCGAAGCTCACGTTAACATGTGTAGATCCATCCTTAAAGATTTGAGAATTTACGGAGTTAAACTTGAGGTAGCAAATTTCTTAAGGAATTAATTAGAAATTAATTTTTGAAAAATACTTAAGGGAGTTGAAAAATTATAAAAAAAATACTTGTCGTGTATGAAATATATGTATATATGTTTGGACAAAGGATAGAAAAATGATAAGTTGATTTGGTAATTTTTCATGAAAATGATCTAGTTATGAGTAAATGAGTTAAATATGTTATGTGAAGTAACAAAGTTGGAAAATAGGATTTTTTGGCTTGGGAATCCTATATAGGGTATATGCAGATATTTTTGATAAAGGATTTGATCATTGATGATGAAATCTTATGAGTATGACATTTTTGAATAATTAAATGCATTATTTGGTAAAGTGTAAACAATTAAAATAAATTATTTATACGTTTAAGAAGTGATTAAAATATTATTATAATATTAATAATATTTGATCATGAGTTTATTAAGTGATTGAAAATATTTGAATAAATTTAAAGTCTTTAATATTTATCCTTATTTTCGCTTGATTAATACTTATATCATTGTCATCATCCTCATGTATATATTATGTTGAAAGTCATCTGTGGCCTGTAGTGCATAACTTCATTTCTTATGATTTATTCATCGTTTTAATGGATTCAATCCATCATATTAACATCTTGACATACATAATTTATTAACTTATAAACATGATAAGTTATTACTTGTTCTTTGTGAGTTTATAACTTATAAAAGTATAAACTACTTATGACTTCCTTTCTCATGACTTATTATAGATTAAGTCTTTTAACCACCATTCTTGCTTCTTATTATCATACAATCTTATCAAAGTACACATATGAGTATTTCATATAAGCTCTTCATAAATTCATTGCTTAATTAAGTTTGAATTACTTATGCATGAATTATACGGCTTAAGTCCATTGATTAATCATTCTTATCATTCCTTAACATACATGTTCTACCTCTACCCACTTCTCTAACAAGGGGAGAGAAAGATATTCATGGTTTAAGTTCTTACCCTTGATAATCACTTGGTTAATCTTTACTCTCCTTCTTGCTTCTTGAATTCTCAAAGGCTAACTTGTTCTAGCTTTTGTAGCTTATTTTCACTTATTCTCTCTAACCAATAAGCTATAAGTTATTGGATGAAAATCTAACAACTAACAAATGGACTAGCAAGCTTCTTATTTATAGGAAATCCTAATTGAGGGCTTAATGGTCAATAAGCCATTCCACCTCCTTAATAAACCTCCATACTATTCATTACCTAGCTATTAAGTAAACTTGGCCACCACACTTACTTAGCTACTAAGTTAACTTGTTAATCACATAGCTTATCCTTTGCTTGTTCATCACATAAAAACACTTTGCTTGCTCATCACACATAAGCACTTTACTTAGCCTTTAATTTACTTAACTTATTCTTTGCTTAACCCTTAAGCCTACTTGCTCATCACACAAAGTTCTTGGTCACCAATTCACCCATGTGATCATGGGTTTCCCCATGGATCACCCTAATCCATTGGATTAATAGTTTGGGCTTAAGGTTTAATTAATCCTAACTTATACATTGGGCTTGCATTAAAAATTCTTTGGGCTTTACCATTAGCTTGCATTGGGCTTACACATTAATCCCTATTGGACTTACCCATTTCTACACTTGGGCCTTATCAATATCTCATTGGATTTTACAATTTCTTACTCAATCCTACAAGTCCATTACATTTGGCTTAAAGCCTTATAACGTATAATTTACGTATTAATCTCGTATTCTAACTCGTATACTTATTCATGTATGACATACCATCAATCATACATACTTGTATAATACCTCGTATTATACTCGTATTCATTACCTCGTATAATACCTACGTATTATACGAACATCGCTTTAATTCATTATACACATTCCCTTTTCCTTCTTGGAAATCACTTTCCCTAATCGTTAGGTTTTAAGTCCGCAGGCGAAAAACTGCGTTTGCCATAACTGAAATATTATTAGATATTCCATCTCACCTCGATATTCTATCATTACGTATTTCTCAGAAGTTCAAAAATAATTCCTGAGCAGAAATGCGTGAATAGTATTTTTCGGAAAATTTTTATTTTCATCTTGGAATTTCAAACACTTTAATTCTATCACGTAGCCAAAATACTACGATGTTCTGACATATCTAGGTCATAGAACGACCTTCAATTAGCTTACTACCATAAATAATTAATTAAATTCATTTAATCCACATAATTAAATAAAAAATTTAATTCTCAAAATCCAAATTTTCTGGGGCGTTACAATTTGTTATTAATTAAAGAATAATTAATTGAATAATTAATTCACTTTATAAGATTAATAAGAAAGAATAATTAAAGACTTATGAAGTGAATTAATTATTTATTATTCAAGGATAAATAAATAAATAATTATTATTTAATTAATTAATATTAAATAATAAATAAGGACAAATGTTAATTAAGTGTTCATTTATTAATAGTAAAGAATAATTAAAGACTAATGAAGAAAATAAATCAATTATTATTATTCAAGGATAAATGATTAATTAATTATTATTTAATTAATATTAAATAATAATTAAAGACAAATAATGTTAATAATTTAATTTTTCATTGTTTAATTAACATTAAAGTAGATGCAATTAATTGTTATTTATTATTAAATAATAACTATAGGTAATTAATTAATTACTACTTAACTAATATTAAATGGTAATTAAATGAAGATAAAGTTAATAAATGAAGAGAATTTAAACAACTCATTAATTAAACAATTATAATAAATTGTTTAAGGATATAATAAGTGTTTATTACTTAAGAAAAACCTTATAAATTTATTAAATCATTAACCTAAGAGTTATTAAATATCTTATAGGATTAATGATGGTACATTATATTATGTGTACCTTGCGATTGAATTATTTGCTAGATATTAGCATAAGTAAGTGTATAGACGTACAATTATACGCATTACTAATTAATAAACCAACATTGTCAATGCTAGGTCATTCAAAGAGTTTTAATTAAAGCTAGTTAGCCGCAACTTGTCAAACAGGCAAGTTTCCTAACTCAAACTCAAGTTATTATTTTCGAAGCATGTTAGCGAATAATTATTGTTGATTATTTACATCTATACTGATTATTGAGATTCGTACCTTGTGCAATTGAATTCCTGTTCTATTATTACTGAAATGTGAATTAATTTAAAGTTCTTTCATTCATGGACTATTTATGAGATAGATCTATGCTAATTGTATCAGCTAGATCAAGTGTGTCTAAATTTGTTAAATCAAATATATTTTAAAAGTTGTTCTTATTAAATTGATATGGTAAGAACTCTTGGCTGAGAAAAGGACGAATTTGATTAAAGCATGATATCAATGCTGGATTATTAAGTGTTTATGCATAAATCACGGGATATGAAAGGTTGATCCCCTTGATTACCAAAACTTATTAAAAGGTATAATTTAAATGCTGAGAACCTTAGCAAATGTTTATGGTTATTTCAAAACCACTCAGTACCTGTTATTCAATTATTCGAATATTCAGCTGTTGACTATTAATTCATGTTCCTTCACAATTTTATATTGTTGTTGAACATTGAAAGATAAACTTCTTTCTAATCATGATATATCTCCCTTGTGTATAAAATTGCTAAGCAAATTAATTGCTTACCGTTGCTATATCATGATATTTATTTCAGCTAAGTCGGAAACATCTAAAGGGGACAAAGGAAAAATGAAGGTTCAAGAGTAGATGTTTGAGAAGGCTTATGTACTAGTTTATTTTAAATGCTATTTTGTTATATAAACTCTTTATAGTATTAAGAGTACGTTTTAAGTTAAGGTTAAAGAACCTTGAGACTATGATTGTAAGACTTTATTACTATTATGATAAATAATGTATGTTTATTATTCCGCATTAGTTAGAAAGTATGCTTGTTGTTGAGTATCGTGAACACCGAATTCAAGGTTAGGAAACCCGGATTTGGGGGTGTCACAGTTCTTTTTGACAATCACACTAAATTGTCCACATTGGTGGTAGTATAGTTAGATCGATTTCCTAAGTCATCTTAAACCTCTGCCCATACAAAGGAGTTTTTCTACCCAATTACTACACGTCAACAACCAAAAAGCTTGTGACTGTACTCATAACCTAAACTTAGTTAACACTATAACATTTAACTATTCAAAATTATTAATATCGACTCACTTCTTCCAATCATTCGTTATTATGTGAAATTTAGAATCTTCAACAGTTCCATTTCTTAGAACTTATCATCTTAAGTCTACATATATGTGTCGACACTGGTTAAATACGATCTTGCATATAACCATAAACAACCATTCAATTGCATGAAGTGCAATCTTAACCCTAATTCATCTAGTATACATATCAGATATATCAATATCTTGCTCCTATAAAACACATTCTTGCACAAAGTGCAATATAACACTATCTTATGTCCAAATATTTGATTGGCACAAATAATCTATCTTATTTACTAGAATTATCAACTAATAAATAACATGCATCCATCTTATCTCTAATTGCTCATCTAGCATACTTAACCAATATAGCAAATATTTTGCTCATAACACACATTCTTGCACGGAGTGCATGATAACACTAACATATGCCAAATATTTTATTGACACAAGCAATCTATCATACTTCCTAGAATTATCACCAAAAATTTCTCCAACAACGTGTATTCTATTCAGAATTGTTCAACAAATGAGTTAAGCCGAATCAAATGGCTAATAACTCTTTTTCTATAAATCATATAATAAATTCCATATAGAAAATGGAATTCCAACATTTAAATATATGCCATGCACAGAAAAAGAATATGTACAAGAATCATACAATATTTGCATAACACAGAAGTTATACATCATACAGGAAACTTGCACAAATATATAAAGTTGTGTAAGTTAGAAGAGTTGCTCAAAGTTAAAAGGAATAAAATACTTGCACACAATAGTAATCGTACAAGGTTAGAAAAGTTTTTCAAATAAATAAGAGTAATTCAGAAAACTTGCAAACGATACAAAAATTAAATGAAATTAGGATACTTACTCAATTAAAAAATTAAACAAGAGTTAGAAAATTTGCTCAAATAAATCAGAGTAAGTTTAGAAACTTGCATAACATAGTATCATTTAAGTTTAGAAAACTTGCATAAAAATAGAAAGTTTGCACTGCGTGCGAAAAACTTGTCTGATTCGTCTCTCGATCAATCTATACAATTATAAGTTCATGCAAACTAATTAAGCGTTTTATAAAATCTTTTAAATTTTATTTTGAGTATTATAACTGCTTATAAATAAGACTCCTTGCACTATACATGAAATAATTTCAGCATTATAATTGCTTATAAAATGAATATTCATCAACTATATTTAAAATAAATTTAGCATTATAATTGCTTATAAAATGAATATTCGGCTATTATATTTGAAATAATTTCAGCATTATAACTGCTTATAAAAGTATATTTTCTACTTTATAAGTGAAATAAATCGGACATTATAACTGCTTGTAAATAAGACTTTTGTACTATATACTTAAAATAATTTAGGCATTATAACTGCTTGTATATGCGATTTATGATATTTTAAACTTGGAATAACATGAACTTAATTAATAATTTTATTTGCTCAAGAACTTATGAAGGACACGGAGAACGACTAGCGTACATGGCCACAACTGATGCTCTTGAGCTTATAGACTATAATATGAACAAAAAAGGAACATAATAAAGACTAGGAATTTTATCTCTTGAAGTTACATGTTTTAACTAATCATTTGCTATTTGAGATTAATCTAACTCACAAGAACTCTCTCTTTCTAATTCTAGATTATAACTTTGCTTACTTGAAATTTTCTTTGTAAATTGGTGAAGAACTAATGAACTTAACTTTCTATTTATAAGAAAACATAATTTCACTAATTACACGTTAGGGGCTCGTCTTATTACAGTTTGTACACGGCCTATTACACTTTGGTACTGGGTTAATTACACTTTAGTACCTGATTTATTGCACCTTAGTCCTTTAAAATATCTAAAAGTCATCATTACTACTTTAAAATATCTTCCACTAGGTGACATTTTCATGATGACATCATCTTTATGTTTCTTTGAGGATGATGTCATATTTACATCATTCTTGCCTCATCTTTTCTCTGATCGGTCGATTTAAGTTGACATAGATTGATTTTATTTAGTTAGATTAACTAGGTTTTCTTTCTCTAGTTTGGTTATACTAACTTAGTTACACATAACCTAGTTTGATTCCAACTAATTAGTTAACTGTTTAGTTTCTTTTCGTCTTTTCTCTATTTCATCTTATTCTTGTGAATAGTGTTTTTTTTTTGCAAATTTTCTAAAAAAAAATTATTTTTGTCTTCAAAATTCTTACTCTTTTATTCGTGCATGTAACCAAAATCCTAACGTTTAATAATCATCCTATGTCATATAACAACTAATAAAAACATAACACATAATATTATCAATAAAAATTTATTTTAACTCAATTTAGGTCATAATTCAACTTTTAGTCACATACGATACATCAAACTTTAGTTTAGATCATAATCTTAATCTCTAATCATATAAAATCATATTTATAAGCCACATAAATTTTTGAGATATTACAGTTACCCATTTTCTGAAGAAACGATATGTTGTAATTCAAAATTTCGAAATAACAAGTTTGTATTTTTAGCGTGAATAATGTTTTTATGAATTTTTCTCGAAAAACTTGTATTAGAGATTTCATCTTGCTTCCTCAAATAAACACTATGACATAATTCAAAATTCTTGAAAAAGTATGTTTATTAGCATTTTTTGCATTTTCATGAATAGTAACTTTTTTGCCTGTTTTCTTGGAAATTTTTTATTTCCTTATACAATCTTAAAACTCAAAAATTCCATCACAAAAACACGTTTCACCATAAAAATTCAACTTTTAACCCATAAAATGGAATAATATTCATAAAATCTCATTTTATTCAATAATATTTCAAAATATTAAATTTACAAACTAAGTAGAATTTCTGAGTCATCACATTCTTCCCTCCTTTATAAGGATTCCGTCCTTGGAATCACTTTTATAAAATTACATCATAATATTATGACTTTCTATTACTACCTCCATCCAAGGTATAATTTACATATTCACAAATTTAGCAAGTGTTAAAGTACCACTACTTTTTTCTACCGGTCCTTTTCTTTAGGCAATCCTTTGCTTCGTGATCCACTTATCCACAAGTAAAACATACACCTTTCTTTGGGTTGGGACAATTAGGAAAGATATGTCCCTTTTGCCCACAGTTATAGCACATCTTTTCTTTAATTCTCTTTGGGTCTCCTTGCCCTTCTTTAGAATGGATACTCCATTTTTGTTTACAGCTTCCTTCAACTTAATCCTTCTTTATCTTTCCTTTGCAATAGAGTTGATCTAACTCTTTGCTTACTCCCTCAGCTATCATAGCCTTTTACAATATCGTCCCAAATGAGTCGATTTGCAACATTAATAATTTATTATAGAGAGAAGGTTTTAAACCTTGCTCAAACCTACACACCTTTTTCTCTTCAATGTCCACTTGATATGGAGAAAACCTTGCTAGTTCATTAAATTTGACAGCGTATTGGGAAACCGACATGTCTCATTACTTCAGCTCGAGAAATTTTATCTCCATTTGACCTTGCATGCCCTTGGGAAAGTAGTTCTCGAAGAACAACTCCTTGAACCATTCCCAAGTCACTATATCCTCACCAGCTCTGTTCTGATTGACCTCCCACTAGAAATTAGCTTCACCTTTCATCATATAGGTAGAAACTTAATCCATGCCTGAGCCTTTATAGGCTCAGTGGTCCCCTTAAACTTAGGTGATCCTACACTCTTAAAATCCTTAAATTTTGCCACTAGCAAAGTTTGATGATTATTTACTCCGACGGGGTTTCTATTTATAACCCCTGTTAATGGCTCCACAAACTATTGCATAATGTCTGCTTGATCTCTATTCTCATCCTCTACCTCGGATTGATCATACTGATCTCTTTTTGGCGGCATTATTCTATATAATAAAATATATATTAATTTCTCATTCTTTATTTTAAAGCATTTATTATTAGTGCTAAAAATTTACTCACCGCATAGCATATAATACATATATTTATATTAATATGCATCTCCAAGCATACCATACTTTTCATTTTATAGCTTTCTGCTATTTCATACGCAATCCTTTTATTGCTCTAAAAAGTCTTATAATCTTCGGACTTAATCTTTTGCTCTTACAACTTTAAGGTCAACTTTCTTATCTCCTATAACTTGAGTATTCCCTATCAATTATCTGATCAGGAAATCTCTTATCCAACCCTACATTCTTAAACAACTATACACATTTTGTTTTGATATAAACTTATATCTACTATACACCAACTTGTATTTTAATTGACACCAACTTCTGTTTATTTAATACCAACTTGTATTAACTTGAAACCAAATTGTGTTAATTTTGATACCAACTTGTATCAATTAATGCTGACACCAACTTGTGTCCATTTGATACCAACTTAAATCAACTTAACACCAACTTGTGTCCATTTGATACCAACTTGTATCAACATGACACCAATGTGACAACCCGAAAATTCAGATTGTCCAGAATTTAAGTTTAAATAATTAGTTATTAATAAAATAAATTTTTATTAATAATATTCTATGCTGTGTGTTTATTAATCGTTCTAGAACCTAGTATAATTATAAACAGGGAGGATTCTGGCTACGACCTAGATTGAACGAATAAGATTTTTCAAGACGAAAATAAAATTTTTCCGGGAACAAAATATTTCCAGAGAAAAAGACGAAATATGCATTATTTACCCGATGAAACCCTAAGGGTTAGGGTTTAAATAACCTAAGCCGTTTCGAGAGTTCGGTATGTTAAAATGATATTCTATTGAAAGATTTGACGATAATATATCATGACAAGTTAAGTAAGCCGATAAAAGTTTTTCTCGAAAAACGTGCAGAAATCGGACGAAATAAAAATGACGAAAAGTACTGTTATGTACTTTTCATTCGTTTAGCTATGTTAGGGGAAAACGTGAAGGAAAACGCGTAACACCAAATAGTGTTTTTCAGTTTTTCGGATATCCGAAGAATACGTAAAAGTTAATCGGTAAAGGAAAGATGAAATATTCAAAAATATTTGGATTCCGAGAATCACAGTTTTTAAAACTATTGGACGAAACCCGAAAGACGGAACCACGAAACTTCCAAGGGAAGCTACGTGAATAGTAAGGAGGTGGGAATAGTAAGGAGGTGTGAATAGTAAGGTGGTTTAGCCAAATGACCAAAATGTCCCTAGCCTTGAAAATCTATAAAAGGAAAGCTTAATTCATTTGAATGGGATTTTGAAAATCCTACAACATGAGAGAGAGAGAGAGAGTCGGATGGGAGAAAGAAGAGGAAAAGGAGGAGGAAAAGTTGCTCGTGAGCAAACTTTGTCCGACGGAAGGAGATTAAAGAAGGAAGGTAACCCGAAACCTAACTTCTATATAGTTTTCTAGTTTTATATGTTAAAAATATAACTTATTTAGAATAAGAGTAAAGAATGTTAGGAATGATTTCATATGGTTGGAATCGTAAGAAAATGAAGAAAATAAGAATTTGAAGTTTATGTAAAGAATTTCTGAAGGAAGTGTAAGATTCGTAATGAATTAGAACGATCTGAGTGAATCATATGAATGATACGGTGAAATAAGTAAGGAATGGTTTTTTTATAACATTGAATTCCAATAAAAAGTAAAATCGTAATCAAAATATCGATTAAAAATGAAGAACGAAAGAAGAGCACGCGAAGAACACGAAGAACGTTGTTGATGGACAAGTTTAAAACCATCGCGTATAAGTTAGATGCTTATTTCCTGGTTAGGAATGGTAGAAACGTTCATGAAGAACGAATTAAAACTGAGCTATAACGAAGTTATGGCAAAAATTTTATAAAAGACGAACGAGAATTAGAAAGTTAGTAAATGAACCTAAACGTATAGGGTTTCATTAGAATGTAAGAGAACGTAGAAAATGTGAGTCATGGACTCAAGAACGGACAAATTTCGAGTTCAGATGACCGAATTATGGACGAACAAACGAATAATGTTAAAAACGTAAAACAAACGAAGAACGGAGATTAAGCCAATCGAATGATATGTTAATGGATTCAGAATGAAGTTCTATCTAAGGGGGATTGAAGTACGTAAGATAAGGAAGAGAATGGCTTTGGAACGCCCTCGTTCCGAGTTATAACTAGTAAGTTATGAGATCAGGAAGTAAGCGTCTCAGAACGATTAAAGACTTAATTTTTTTTTTTCAAGAATTAGGGCTTGGCGCCGCAATGCCAGCCATGCCTTGTAAGGTGGTCTTTGCGGTAGCGGACCACGGTGAGAGTCGGATCGAAACTCACGCCGTAGCGTAAGTCATAGTCACGGGAGTGACGCCAATTACACCAATGACGCCTTCTGTGACGATGTAAAAGGGAAACCGGCGCCATGGCCAGCAGGTCAGTGAGCAAAGCCCAAAGAATGAGCTTTAATTGATCAAAACCTAGGGGAATTGTAACGAAAGCTAATGAACGTGTACTTCATCGAATGTAACACTTAAACAAGTAATTTAAAACGTTAGTAAAGGTTGAACGAAATGATTAAAAGAGATTAAAAGACAAAGAAGGTAATGAACGTAAACGTAATGCAGTTGTGAGCGGTCTTATCATACAACGAACAATATGGCTTTGACATTATGAAATAATAATGAACATGGGGTTCATGGGATGGGTAACGATTGAAAGAGATTAAAACCTCGAGAAAAGGTTGAACGAGAGATTAAGAGACGAGCAACATAAATTGTAAGACCCCAACTTATTATAAATAAAATTGAATTTTTTCTCTATTCATTATTCTAAATTAATAAGGTGTTAATTTGATATAATGCTTTGGTTATGGGTGAAATGTGTAAATTTTGCAAAATAAGCAAGTGATTATAAAATATTCATTTCTGTCGGGGAATATTCATTTGGTCGGGGAATATTCTTTTTGTCGGGGAATATTCGTACAACGGCGCAACCATTTGTGGGCCCCATAACGGAAAACGGTTGGATGAAGGAAAAGCGACAAAGTATGAGTTTTATAAATAATTGGCGTAGTTATTCTTAATTAACAATTGTTGGAATACACGTGGTTAAAATACGAATGCGTGTGGTTGCACAAAGATGACACGGTATTGCATGAGATTGTTGAATTATTGATTAGCTCGTAAGAAGGCACTACTTTCAATAATTGTTACGATGAGTTCTTGCTTCAATATTTTATTTTATTGATTCAATAATTGTTGCGTTGATAGTTTATATTATTGTTGTTTCAATAATTGTCACTACTACGTGATGTTCCCATTATCGGATCAATAATTCATATTATTTGAATAATATTATTAGATAGCATTATTGGCAATGTCTAGAAAGTTCTGTCAAGGAGATGTTTGGTCACCTAATTGCGCGCCAGTAAGGAGAAATCCTTATTGGAAAGCCCCCTCTTTCCTGGGAACTGCCTGGTTGTCATAATTGTGATTTTGTAATAATTAATTATTGATTATATGATAAGGAAATATTTATTTGATGTGGATATAAATGATGGATTTATTTATGTGGTTATAAATGAAGGAATTCTTTGAGGTGTTTTATCGAAGATTTTGTCTGAATGGAGGTATTAAAATCACCTGGTTTGTGGATTTGGATATTTTTGTTTGGAATTTGGAAAACTCAAAGCTTACAAAGTTGTAGAGAATTCGATTTCGTGTGGAATGGACATAAAATTCGTATTTTTTTGATAAACGGGCTATTTTCTATGAATTACTGAAGTTTTAGAAAATAAAATGATTTTTATTAAATTATGGGTGGGACCCACTTATGTTTTAACACATGTGAGTCATTTCAATTTTCTTCCAAGATGGCTTTAAAATTCAACAAAGCATGTGTAGGAATTTTGAATAATAATAATATTATTTTATTATTTAGTCTCCTATGACGTTCTAGCATTTTCCTATAAATAGTCACTTAGGTTAGAATTGAATATCACACCAGAAACAAGTTTTCTTTCTCTCTAGATTATTGAGCGTATTTTTGTGAGTATTTTGATACTTTGAGAGTTGCTATTATTCAGATAAGTTTCCTTCGACTTTCTATCCGATATTCCAGGTCGGAAGTCTGCCGAATTATTTTGAGGTAAGGGGATGCTATTTTCTTTTTAAATGATATTATTTTCTTCAATATCATTATGCCGAAATATTGGTTTGAACTTTTTAATCAAATTTGGAACTTTTGTGTCGGGGTTACTATTCACGTATACGACACTATTCACGAATATGACACTATTCACCAAAAAATAAAAATTTTCCTTTTTATCCAAGATGTCTATTATGGTTACTATCTTTGATTGTATCCATGTTTTGATCTTTATTTTTGAATTCTGCTTCACAATTGGTTATTATGAAGTATTATTGATCTTGGATAAACTGTAATACGAATCCCTGATATTTATTCTTCTGTCTCACTGGATTCGTTCTCTAAAATATTTTTCATCATCCTCAGTCCTTAATGGTAATACTTGATGAATATCTTTGGCCTGTAGTGCAAAGATGAATGATTAACTGATGAATATCTTTGGCCCGTATATAGTGCAAAGATGAATAGGTGTTGAGATGAACATGACCAACTGGTGATACAAATGAATATCTTTGGCCTGTAGTGCAAAGATGAATATTTGATTAAAGATGTATATTAATTGTTGTTACAGGCATAAAATATTAATGATGGACTTTTAAATCTTAGAAGATAGTAGAACTCATTCTCTACTTAACTCTTAATAATGGATTGTTGCTTCTGTTTGCGATTTGTTGATCTAAACTTGTTGTCTCATTATATTTTATCGATTTTTTTCCTGTTGAAGACTAATGATAATTTGTTTTATATTATCTTAGTCATAATATTCTTTATGGGCTAGTTGAGCTCACCCTTTTCCTTTTGTTCCATTTTTTCTTCTTAGGAGGTGAGAACATAGCAAGGATCTAGTCGGGGTATGGGTGATGGTTCTAGAAAGATGTTTTAGCGATCCTCACTATTTCAAAATAGTGTATGAATAATTGTAATGAGGACTTATTTGAGTGTGGATATTGTCTAGAAGACAATATTTGTATTTAAACTCACAGTATGTGTTGTTGTATTTTACACGACATTTGTATTATTGAAGTTGTGGTTTGCTTTCTGTACCATGTACTTGGCGACTCAGAATGGGTGTTGTATACCTATTTTGGGGGCGTCACAGTTGGTATCAAAGCTTAGGGATATGGTCTTTGGCGGAGATCGGGGAATAGAACTGGGAGGGGAGAGATGAGTAAATCCTTCGCTAGTGTGTTCTATCTAAGCTTATTTGTTGGTCGGTCATAATATAGGGATATTATGTGATATGTTAATTTGTTTAATTAACTCTTGTTTTATGGCAGTATTTAAGAATGGCTACTGAGAACGTTAACAATGGAGTGTATGAGATTGTGGAACAACCTTTAGTCAAAAACCAGGAGAACGTGCAACAAAAAGGCAATATTCCTCCTGTAAACAACACTACCGAGCAAATGATGAATGATGGAATGTTTAGGAGCTTTTTGCAGTTCATGCAAAATCAGATGAGGGAGACTCGTGTACAAAATACGGGTGGAAGTGATGGCAATCTGCGATGCATCACAACCAAGCGATTCAAAGGAGTTGGGACCACCGATTGGGAAAGCCCGATCCGATTAAAGAAGCGAAACATGGGTCAAGCAAATTACCAAGATATTCGATGTCTTGGGATGCGGAGGAACGAAAGTTCCATTCGCCACCTTTATGTTCCGTGGAGAGGCAGATTACTGGTGGTAATCCGTGAAGTGTACCCAGCCAGCCGCACTCACCATGTCTTAGGAAAGATTTCAGAAACTGTTCAATGACAAGTACTTTCCTGAAAGTATTCGTCATATGAAGGAGGTAGATTTTATTAGATCGAGCAGAACAACATAATCTGTGAGTGTCTCGAAGACGAGGCTAAGTTCATGAGTTATCTAGGTTTGCACCTCATTTGGTGGAGAATGAGGAACGATGACGCAGATGTTTCCGAGAGGTCAAAAACCCGAGATTCGTCCAATACCTTATCTCTCATAAATTTTCTCTATATTCAGATGTTGTCAATAGGGCTCAATTATTACAATGAGATAATGAGTATACTCAACCGAGGGATCACAACCGTGGTCACATAGTGACAAGCCAGATCCTCGGAAAGCGATGATAACCAAATGAGGAGGGCGAATCACGGACAAAACGGTAACCACTTTCGGGAGGTAATCGTGGCCATGATAATAGAAGAGGTGAGTCTAGTGGAAATTTCAAAAGAGGAGATTCAACAATGACGGGAAGACATCGTGAACACCAAAGCATCAACTGCTTGCTAGGGGAGGAGAACGACCACCGATCATGTGTTACAAATCGAAAAAGAGGGACATATATCATTAAACGCCCACAACAATCCAAGGTATGTTATAAGCATGGAAAGGAGGGTCATATAGCAGAGTGTTCTCAGAGCAAAACCAAGTTCGGGGGGATGGTGACCCCAAAGGTTGTCCTGGATAAGTCGAAATCAGCGGTTCCTGGAAGAGCGTTTGTCGTGACTGTCCAAAATGTGAGGAACCCAAATGAGGTGATCACAGGTAAGCTAATCTTGAATTCTTGTGAAGTTTATACCTTACTAGATATCGGTTCTACCCATTCTTTTATCTCTCCTGCTTATGCTCAACGTTTAAACTTGACTTCGGAGAAATTGGACTTTAACTTATCTATTAAAACTCCGTTGGGTGAAACCTTGGTTACATCTACAGTTTATAAATCTTGCTTAATCCAAGTTGGCACTATCACATTACCTGTTGATCTTATCTCTTTAAAGATACTTACTTTTGATGTGATTTTAAGGATTGATTGGTTAACCACTCATCATGCCAAAATTGATTGTTTTCGTAAGGTTGTTAGTTTTCATATTCCTTACCAACCTGTTATACGAATTCAAACAACTAAACCACTAAAATCAATCACTGTCATATCAAGCCACAAAGCTATTCGTTTATTGAAAAATGGATGCCATGCTTTCTTAGCCCATGTTATGGATTTGAATAAAGACAAGTCAGATTTGAATAATATTTCTGTGGTTAGAAAATTTCCTGATGTATTTCTTGAAGAACTCCCCGGTCTATTCCCAGAACGTGATGTTGAATTCTTTATTGACCTTGAACCGGGTACAAAACCCATTTCTAAAACCCCATATCTAATGGCTCCTATTGAACTTCAGGAGTTAAAAGTCCAACTACAGGAGTTATTAAACATCGGTTTCATTCGTCCTAGTACATCTCCTTGGGGTGCTCCTGATTTATTCGTAAAGAAGAAAGACGGGAGTATGCGACTTTGTATTGACTTCCGAGAATTGAACCATGTCACCATCAAGAATGGGTATCCGCTACCTCGCATTGATGACCCGTTCGACCAGTTACAAGGAGCACAATTCTTTTCAAAGATCGATCTTCGTTCTGGATATCATCAGCTGAAGATTAAAACTAAGGATACTCCAAAGACTGCCTTTAGAACTCGGTACGGGCATTATGAATTCTTAGTCATGTCTTTTGGATTGACTAATGCTCCTACTGCTTTTATGGATATGATGAACCGTGTATTCAAGGAATACTTGGATCAGTTCGTTGTTGTCTTTATTGATGACATCCTCATCCATTCCAAAAGCCGTGAAGATCATGAGCACCATTTGAAGCTGATACTTGAAAGGCTTCGTGAAAACAAGCTTTATGCCAAGTTGAAGAAATGCGAGTTCTGGCTTGAGGAAGTAACATTCCTTGGGCACGTGGTGTCAAAACATGGAGTATCTGTTGACCCGGCGAAGATTGAAGCAATACAAAGTTGGGAGCAATCGAAGTCGGTGACCAAAGTACGCAACTTTCTGGGCTTAGCTGTTTATTATCGGAGATTCGTGGAAGGATTTTCTTGAATCGCTACTCCGTTAACTCAGCTGACTCAGAAAGATACAAAATTCGTATGGAGCGAGGAATGCGAGAAGAGTTTCCAAGAGCTCAAGAGGAGACTCATTTCGGCACCTGTTCTGGCAATACCATCTGGTTCAGATGGATTTATTATCTACAACGATGCTTCAGGCAAAGGGTTTGGACGTGTTCTCATGCAACATGGAAAAGTCATAGCTTATGCCTAGCGACAACTCAAAGAATATGAGAGGAATTATCCTACTCATGATCTAGAGTTGGCAGCAGTCGTTTTCGCGTTGAAAATCTGGAGACACTACCTATATGGGGAGAAAGTGGAGATCTATACGGATCATAAAAGCCTCAAATATTTCTTCACCCAAAAAGAACTTAACATCCGACAACGACGTTGGCTTGAGCTGTTGAAAGATTATGATCACACTATTCAATATCATCCTGAAAAAGCGAACGTAGTAATTGACGCGAAAGGTAAGATCATATGCGAGAGTACGAAAAGCGATATTGTCAACGCATAAGGCCCATTTTGTATGACTTGCAAAGGATGGAGATAGAATTAAAGACTCTAGGGACCCATATGATGATGGCAAATATACGAGTAGAACCGACTTTAATCGATAAAGTTAAAGTTTGCTCAAGTGCATGGACACAGATGCGATGCGTATGAAGAAGAAAGTGCAAGAAGGTGCTATCCCAGAAGCAAGAATCGATGAAGAAGGAATACTTCAAGTCAACTCTAGACTTTGCGTTCCTAATGATTCTGACTTGAAGCATAGAATCATGATGGAGGCACACAACACCCCGTTTGCAATCCATCCTGGGAGTACCAAAATGTATCATGATCTTCGACATATATTTTGGTGGAACAATATGAAGAGAGAGATCGCGGAGTTTATCTTGAGGTGTTTAACTTGTCAACGTGTAAAGGTGGAGCATCAAGTACCAAAAGGTCCATTGCAACCACTTGAGATTCCGGAATGGAAGTGGGAACATATTACTATGGATTTCGTTATGGGTCTTCCCAAGGTTTCTCAAGGTATAGATGCGATTTGGGTTATTGTTGATAGATTAACCAAGTCTGCTCATTTCTTGCCTATACGTGAAACTTATTCCCTTGAACATCTTGCTCGTATGTACGTGAACGAGATTGTGAGATTGCATGACATGCCAGTATCCATAGTTTCGGATCGTGACCCAAAATTCACTTCACGATTTTGGGTTAGCTTGCAGAAAGCTAGGGGCACGGATTTACGATTCAGTTCAGCATACCATCCTCAAACGGACGGGCAATCAGAAAGGACTATTTAAACCCTTGAAGATCTATTAAGACTCTGTGTCCTAGATTTCAAAGGAAGTTGTGATAAGTACTTTCCACTGGTGGAATTCTCCTATAACAACAGTTATCAAGCAAGTATAGGCATGGCTCCATTTGAGGTGTTGTATGGACGAAAGTTTCGTTCTCCAGTATGCTAGGACGAGGTAGGAGAAGCAACGTTGTTGGGACCAGAATTAGTACGCATGACTACAGAAAAGATCCAAATGATTTGACAACGTATTCAAACCTCACAAGATCGACAAAAGAGTTATGCGGATCTTCATCGAAAGGACGTGAAATTTAATATTGGGGATCATGTATTGTTACGTGTTGCTCCATGGAAGGGAGTTACAAGATTTGGAAAGAAAGGAAAGCTCAATCCAAGATTTTTTGATCCATTTGAGATTCTTAACCGAATAGAAAATGTGGCCTATAGACTCGCATTACCTCCAAGCATGTCTCGTGTTCATAATATTTTTCATATATCTATGCTTCGTAAATATGTGAAAGACCCGAACCACATTACTGCGTTAGAACCAGATGAGATAGCCGAAGATTTAACGTACGAGGAGGTACTTGTTAAGATCTTGGATAGGAAAGAGCATGTTCTACGCACCAAGGTTATACCACAAGTTAAACTTTTGTGGAGAAACCATGCTATTGAGGAAATGACCTGGGAGTTGGAATCATAAATGAAAGCGAGGTACCCTCACCTTTTTGAAACACCAGGTACATACGTCAATTTCAAGGACAAAATTTTGTAAGGAGGGGAGGTTGTAAGACCCCAACTTATTATAAATAAAATTGAATTTTTCCTTTATTCATTATTCTAAATTAATAAGGTGTTAATTTGATATAATGTTTTTGTTATGGGTGAAATGTGCAAATTTTGCAAAATAAGCAAGTGGTTATAAAATATTCATTTCTGTCGGAGAATATTCGTTTGGTCGTGGAATATTCTTTTTGTCGGGGAATATTCATACGAACTCATTCTCTACTTAACTCTTCTAATGGATTGCTGTTTCCACTGCATTTGTTGATCTAAAACTTGTTGTCTATTATATTTTATCAGATTTTCCCTGTTGAAGACTAATGATAATTTGTTGTATATTATCTTAGTCATAATATTCTTTACTGGGCTAGTTGAGCTCACCCTTTTCCTTTTTGTTCCATTTTTCTTCTCAGGAGGTGAGAACATAGCAGGATCTAGTCGGGGTATGGAGTGATAGATCTAGAAAGATATTTTAGTAGTTCTCACTATTTCTGTAAAATAGTGTATGAATAATTGTAATGAGGACTTATTTGAGTGTGGATATTGTCTAGAAGACAATATTTGTATTTAAACTCACAGTATGTGTTGTCGTATTTTACACGACATTTGTATTATTAAAGTTGTAGTTTGCTTTCTGTACCATGTATTTGGTGACTCAGAACTGGTGTTGTTTACCTATTTTGGGGGTGTCACATAAAGGCTGAATACGTAAATGATTCTCATGAGTCGTATTTGCGTTGGACGAACGTTCTAAGTGTACAATGGTTGTATGACATAGACATTAATAAAAGTATTAAGTAAGATATGAACTATCAATAAAGCCGTAGCGAACAATATTAAGATCAATAAAGCCGAATGTGAGTCAGATAAGAAATGAATTGTGATAACCTGGAAAATCGGATTGTCCAGAATTTAAGATTTAAAGAATTAGTTATTTATAAAATGAATTTTTATTAATACTATTCTGTGTTCTGTGTTTATTAATCGTTCTAGAACCTAGAATGATTATAAATCGGGAGGATTCTGGCTATGAGCTAGACTGAACGAGTAGGAATTTTCAAGACAAAAATAAAATTTTTCTGGGAACAAAATATTTTCGGGAAAAAAGACGAAATATGCACTATTCACCCGACAAAACCCTAAGGGTTAGAGTTTGAATAACCTAAGCCTTTCCGAGAGTTCGGTATGTCGAAATGACATTTCGTCGAAAGATTTGACAATAATATATCGTGAAAAGTTAAGTAAAAGATAAAGTTTTCTCAAAAACGCGTCAAATCAGACGGAATAAAAACAATGAAAAGTACTGTTATGTGCTTTTCATTCGTTTAGCTACGTTAGGGGAAAACGTGAAGGAAAACGCTTAATACCAAAAAGTATTTTTCATTTTTTCGGAGATCCAAAGAATACGTAAAAGTTAATCGGTAAAGGAAAGACGAAATATCGAAAAATATTTAGATTCCGAGAATCGCAATTTTTGAACTGTCGGACGAATTTCGCAAGACGGAAGCGCGAAGCTTCGTGAATAGTAAGGAGGTGGAAGTTGTGACACCCCCAAAATCTGGGTACTTCATTCCCCTAAGACTTGGTGTTCACTTCTCATACATTCATACTATCTACCCAAATAAAATAACATTTAAACCATAAATTCTCCCTAAAAAAGGGTTACATCATTAAATCCAAAATATCCCAGGTTGTCTAACCTTTAAATACTATCATTCAAATGCGAAAATAAATAAACTTTATTACAATCATTCAAACTAAAGTCTGATAATAAAATATCAACATGATTACAAGTCTTCAATCCTTGTTCATCCCCTTTCCTTTTACGGGTGCTAGGTACATCGACCTTCTCAACTTTAGCTGTAAGGTTTATATAAGCAAGAGTGAGAAAACAAAGCTCACTTGAAATAAAATGAATAAACTTTGAAACAATTGCAAAATAATAAACTCAATAGAACATAACAATAGGTTCTATCAACATTCTGAAATATATATGTGACGCCCCCAAAATTGGTAAACATCACCCATCTTGAGTCACCAAATACATGATACATAAATCAAATACAACTTAATTATACAACTGTCGTGTAAAATACGAAAACACATAAACTGAGAGTTTAAACAAGAATATTGCTTTCTAGACAATATCCACTCTCAATGGAGTCCTCATAGACAATATACAAACTCAAATTCAGTCCTTATTACAATTATTATCACACTATTTAACAGAATAGTGAGGACTACTAATGCTATCATCTCGACAAATCAATAATTGCTCCCAACTCATCCCAAATATATTCTCATTTCACAAGAGAACGGTGAAGGAAAGGGTGAGCTCAACTAGCGTAGTAAGAAATATTATGACTAAGATAATGCAAAATAAATTATCATTAGTCTTCAACAATGTTAAACTGATAAAATACAATAGACATCAAGTTTAACTGCAGCGAAACAAGCAATCCATTAAAAGAGTCAATTAGAGAATAAAATCTACTATCTTTTATGATTTAAAAAGGTTTTTCATCATTTTTATCACTGAGACTCAGCTTAATAAATAATCCACATCATCCCTGCACTACGGCCAAGGATATTCATTAGTATCACGATCACAAATTATCCATGAACTATGGGCCAAGGATATTCGTGTATTCATCAATGGTCACGATCATGCCATAAAAAAATTCATCTTTGCACCCTTGGCCTAAGAGAATCCATAGCCATAATCATACCAAAAACTGTCCATCAATGCACTACGGGCCAATGAGGACTTTTTTCATATCATTTGTAACATTACGGTCATGATTATACCGAATAATCCCTGGTCATAATCATACCAAGTCCATCTATGCACTACAAGCCACAGATGACTTTCAACATAATATAAACATGAGGATGAAGACAATGATATAAGAATTCAATAAAACAAGTTCAAGAATTAATTTATCCAGGAACTAATAACGTCCAAATTGTAAACATGATACTTCTTTGTAGAGTAAAATTCAAGAATGCTCAGAAGAATATTTTTATGGAAAGATACTGGATGAAGCGCAAATATCAAGGATATTCTTCTAATTTCATGGAGTATAGAAGTCAAAACTTTAATCAACTGAGTATAATAAAGAATGGAGTAACAAAAGAAATCACCGTGCATGAATGAGCCTATTGCATGCATGTGTTATTCCAACGAGTAATAATAAATAACGGAACTGTGTCATGCGTAAATGCATGCATATGATATTCCAATGTAATAATAAATAACGGAACCGTGTCGTGCAAAATTAACCGGCGGGATGTTCCAACAAAATAATAAATAACGGAACCAGTCATGCATAAACGCATGCATGTGATGTTCCAAATGTAATAATAAATAATGGAATAATGTAAGAATTTTACCATGTATGCGGTACTTACATGATGACAAAGTTATTCCAACATAATAATAAAGAATGGAATAATGTAAGAATTTCACCATGTATGCGGTACTTGGCATGATGACAAAGTTATTCAACATAATAATAAAGAATGGAATAATAGAAGAATTTCACCATGTATGTGGTATTTCGCATAGACATGTTATTCCAACATAATAATAAACAATGGAATAACAAAAGAATTTCACCAAGTATAGTAGTAGTCACAGATATCTTGGGTTATTCCAATAGAATAATAAAGAATGGAATAACAGAAGTTCTCTTCATGAATACGAAAGAAATAATACCCTCTTACGAGTACATCAAATAATATCCCTTACCTTAGAACAAACTAGATATAGGAGTAGTGAAGTAGCATAATACATTTCTTCTTTCTCTCTATAGTTTCTCTCTCTAGAGTTTCAATTGAATTAAGTAAGAAATAATGAAGGAATGAGCTTCTATTTATAGGAGAATGGACTGAATAGTAACTAATTCCTGAACGGTCCAGATTGATTTACTTTTAAACGGATGGTCCAGATTGGTTTACTATAAAATATTATAATAAAACAAAATTTTTTAAATAAAATATAATATATTCTATTTATAATCTAGTAAAACGAATAACTTTATAAAAGTATTCTGCTTTTATATAAATAGATTTTACTATGCAAATACTATCGGTACTACTATGAAAATACTATACATAATAAAATATAATATATTCTAATTATTGTCTAATAAAACAAATAACTTTATAAAAGTATTCTGTTTTATATAAAAAGATTTTACTATGCAAAACACTATGCATAATAGAATATAATATATTCTATTTATAGTCCAATAAAACGAATAACTTTATAAAAGTATTCTGTTTTAAATAAAAAGCTTTTCTGTTTTATTATATTAATAATACTAATAAAACAAAACTTCATCATCATTATTATAATTTACACTATTAATCGATTAGGTCATTCCCAGGAAAGAGGGGGCTTTCCAATAAGGATTTCTCCCTATTGGCGCGCAATTAGGTAACCAAACCTCTCCTTGGTAGAACTTCTAGACATCGTTAATATTGCAAATAATAATATTAATAACTCTGTCATCTCAATTATTGATTTAATAATATATAAAATATCGAAAATAATTGAATCAAATAACGTGAGATACTATGCAATAATTACTGAAGCAATAATTAAACAAAACTGAGTGACTTCTCACGTAATCATCAATAATCAATACCATGTGCTACTATGCAATCACGCGTATTACTGTACTTTTACTACCGAGTAGTTCAACAGTATTAACGGTAAAACTTCCGCCGTTATTTTCATAAAAATATTTTTGTCGTTTTCTCAATCCGATAATAATTACATTGGGGGTCCACTTGATGATTGTCTTGAGTCAGTCACGAATATTCCCTGTTAAAACGAATATTCCCCGACCAATCGAATATTATATAACAACTTGCATATTTTGAAAAATTTATAAATACTACCCACAGCTATAACATTATCTCAAATTCACACCATAATATTCAAAAAAATATTTTGAGAATTTAAAATCTTTATTCATAAAATTTGGGATTTTACAAAATAACTGAGGGTCCTAAGACCACGAACTATGTCCATAGTTATAAGTAATCTTTAAACTTAAACTTTAACAGTTATAAGACTATAGGGACTTCTCGTACTTAGGGGGATCAGTCCTTCGTACAATGTATTATGCACAAATATTTCAACACTAAGCGTAAATTATCCCCTAATAATAGGGTTGTTCATCTCAGTATTTAGAGTACAAGTCCTCACCAAAGTAAGTTTGGTTTGGATACATTTCAAGGGTAATTTAGAGTTCAACGGTCATCAACTAAGGATTAGTTGAATACAATATTGATAACGTCATGCTATGGAATAATCATAACTAAAGTGACATTGTAAATTAAGATCATGCCTTAGGAATAAACTAATAGCATAACATCGAATAATCATAACGGACTTTGCTTGAACAATGTTAAGCCAAGGTTATTTAGAATCGAGTACTAAGCATGCATTACAAATAGTAATTTAAACGATAAAACTTGTTCATCAGAATGAAGATTATTGCATGCTAGAATAACCAATTTAGGTTTAGAAAAACTTGCATAATGTAATGGCAGAACTAACTCAAGGAAAGTGTAGAGTTAGAAAACTTGCAAAATAATAATCAAGGTAGAGTAAGAAACTTGCCTTAAGTGTAGGCTAAACCGTAACAATTCAATTCAAAATATCCTAATCATACACCATTAGGACACAATTAGCGACTACTCATAATACATATCTATTTCATGTATGGTTTGATGTTTAATCACATAATCAAGTTACATCGATTAAAATAATAACAACACTCGTTAAATGTTAATTGTATGCTCATTAATAGTACTATAACAAATTTACATGTTAAACAATCATCATATTGCATTCCATTAACAACTACAGACTTTTGTGTATAAGAAAATAATTTTTACGGGCTATTACAGTAAGCGGTGACTGTACGCCATGGATTGAGCTAAGATTGGTATTTGTATGCCATGGATTGAAACTAAGATTGGGCTAGCGCTGTATAGCTGAGCTTAAGTATTTCTTGATGCGAAGAGTGGGGTCATGCGACTCGATTTTAATGTTGAGGCGCCGAATTACAGAACCAACCACACAAAGAACAGAACAAAGTTAACTTTGTTGTTGTATCTTAATTTCTAACAACAATTTATAATGTATAACTTACATAAATTACACATAAACTTTACCAAGCATACATATACTAATTTAGCACAACTTAAACCACAATTTTAGAAAATTAAATCCTTGAAGCCATATTTTAAAACCAAAACTCCATGTTTGACATTGTTATACATCAAATTAATTCCTTTGAACTACGTTCTCTGTATTACTTAACAAATTAATATATTCAGAGTTCAATTTCACTATTAGTTCACAATCATATATATATATATATATTTATACATATATTCAAACCATGTTCATACATATATTCACTGTAAAAACCAATTTCTCTTCTTGCAGACTTAATTTAGCATACAATCTTATCTATATGTTAACCATACAATCATATATATATAAGCTAGTATAACAATTACAATTACAAATACACACAATTTCCTAACCAATTATAAAAATATGGTTTTATAGAAAGTTTGTAAAGAACTTTATATTACAGTCAAATTCAGAAACACAAAGACTTAGAAATTATGGCGTAAAACATATATGTTAAGGTTATGTAACGTACCTTTTGTTGCTTAAGAAATCCTTGTTAATCACTGAGAAAAGCTTGACGAACTCAAAGCTTTCTCTCAAAATTCTTTTCTTTTATTTCTTTCAGTATTAGACTAGGCTACTAACAGTAAGCGTAAACTAAAACCCAACTGATAACCAAATGCGTAAAATAAAAACGGATATGGCCATAATAAGCCTAATAATTAACATCAGTTACCAAAATATAACGTATAGATTATAAATATATTTTATTTATTATTTTAATTTATTTTATTTATATTATTATAATTCAAAATTCAAAAATGCAAAAGCCATAAGGCTCTGTTTGGTAAAACCCATTAAAATTAAAGATTTAATATATTTAAGCCTTGTTTGGCAAAAATAAATTAAACTCCTTTAATTTATTTTAATAACCCCATTATATCATAGTTATTTGCCACACTTTATTTAATTAAGTTTCCATACTTAATTTAATTAATTCTAATAACAATTTATTGAATAAATCATTTAATCATTATACACTCTCTAACTTAATTATTAAATTAAATTAGAATATTATCTCAGAATAATTAATTTCCTTAACTCATTAATTATTTATTAAACAAATAAATAACCAATCAAATCAACTAAAATTAAACAAGTATTTATTCAATGATAAACACATCCATTAAATATTTATATAATTCAATAAATATTTAAAAAAATTATAATTAAAATTCTGGATTGTTACAGAAGTAAGGAGGTGTGAATAGTAACTGGAGGGGCAAAATGACTATTTTGCCCCTAGCCTTGATTTTCTATAAATAGGAAGTTTAATTCATTTGTTTAGGATTTTAAAAAATTCTATAACACTTGAGAGGGAGAGAGGGAGAGAGAGAGAGAGAGAGAGAGAGAGAGGAGGAAAGCTTGCTTTCATGAGCAAACTTTGTTCGACGGAAAGAGATTAAAGAAGAAAGGTAATCTGAAAACCTAATTTCTAGATAATTTTCTTTAAGTTTTATATGTTTAAAATATACCTTAATGAGAATAAGAAGTAATAGATGTTAAGAATGATTTCATATGGTTGAAATCATGAGAAAAGAAGAAATAAGAAATTAGAAGTTTAGTTTATAAATTTCTTAAGGAGGTATAAGATTCGTAATGAATTAGAGCGATCTGAATGAATCATATGAACTATTCAGTGAAATAAGTAAGGAATGGTGTTCTATAACATAAAATTCCAAGAAAAAGTAAAATCGTAATCAAAATATCGATTAAAAATAAAGAACGAACGAAGAACACGAAGAATACGCGATGAACGTTGTTGATGGATAAATTTAAAACCATCGTAGTGTAATTGTTATTGATGGATAAGTTTAAAACCATCGCGTATAAGTTAGATGCTTATTGTTTGGTTAGGAACGGTAGAAGCGTTCACGAAGAACGGATTAAAACTGAGCTATAACAAAGTTATGGCAAAAATTTCGTATAAGACGATCGAGAATTAGTAAGTTAGTAAATGAACCCGAACGTGTAGGTTTTCATAAGAATGTAAGAGAACACAGAAAATGTGAGTTGTAGACTCAAGAACGAACAAATTCTGAGTTCGGATGACCGAATTACGGACGAACGAATGAAGAACGTTAAAAACATAAAATGAACGAAGGGAGAAGATTAAGCTAATCGAATGGCATGTTAACGGATTCAAAATGAAGTTTAGTCTAAGGGGGATTGAAGTAAGTATGATAAGGAAGAGAATGGCTTTGAAACAACCTCGTTCCGAGTTATAACGAATAAGTTATGAGATCACGAAGTAAGCGTCTCAAAATGAAGTTAACACATAGAAAATTTTTCTAAGATTAGGGCTTGGCGCCGCAGAACTAGCCATGCCTTGTAAGGTGGCAAATCGCAGCGCTGCATCGGGGAGTTACATATTAGAAACTTCATGCCTCGGTAGAAGCTATAATGAAGAGAGTGAAGCCGCGACGCCAGTGGCGCTGCAGCACGAGCATGAGCAAGGAGGGTGGAGCCGCAGCGCTAACCTAGGTTGTCCAACACTACAGAGTGGTGCTGCAGTGCGATTTGTAAAGGGGATCGGTGCCGTAGCGCCGATGCAGGGCAAAGCCTTGTAATGAGTTTTTAACTGCCCAAAACCCGGGGGAAGTGTACCGAAAGCTAATAAACGTGTACTTCATCGAATGTAACACTTAATCAAGTGTTTTAAACCTTTAATAAAGGTTGAACAGAAATATTAAATGAGATTAAAAGACAAAGAATGTGAACGCGGGTTACAAAACCGATATCCGGGAACCGTAGTCGCGATAAACAAACGTGGGGGATTTCTATGATTGTGATTCCTTAGACGTTGAGTGACGAGGGTAATGAATAAAATTTTGATGTTATGTTGTGGTAGTGAGAGATAAGTGTAAAGCGTATAGACACTGTGAACGCAATGCAGTTGCGTTAAATGATCGGTCTTAGCATACAACGAACCATATGGCTTCGACATTAAGGAAAACTAATGAATGGTATTAATAAACCCGTAGCGAACGGTAAGAAGATTAATGAAAGCCGAATGTGGGTTGGATGGTGAATGTTAGAATGAAATGTAAGCGTTAAACACTTTAACCGATGTGAAGGTTGAGTGTACACGAATATTAAATGGGCAGTGATAATGAAGATAAATGATAACCTGTGAACGGTGAAGAAGCTGAATTAAAGACAAGTACGTATAACGTAAAGAAGCCGAGTTAATGTTTATAACTTGAAAAACATTTTGAGTCATTTGGATCAGACATTGTAAGATAAGAAAAAGATAATGTAAAATGGTTAACACTATAAATACATAGAATGAATATTGAATGATCGTTCTGAGTATACAAAAGACTGTATGACTTGGACGATAAGAATAAATTCTGAGGTATAACATTTAGTTGCCAGAAAGCCATAAGGAATAAGAAATTAACTTAACGAATGTTATAGTTTAATGGTTTGGATAAATTAAAATACGTTTGGTTGTGGTTCAATAGTAACCATTGATGGTTGACATATGGGAGCTGGGCTAAACAATTCCTTCAGAGAGCGAAGGTATATATAAAACTGGCAACCGATCTAACTCACATTTATGGGCAGTGTTGATGAGACGGGAACTTGTTTGTTGGTTGTTTATGGGAAACCACTCAGCGTACCATATGGACTACTAGTAGAGACACGATGTGTGCTGAGTTCTAGGAGAGTATAAGAAGAATATAAGAATTTAAATCATCAAAGATGATTGACGTATTGAGTAAGACATCTCCGTATGTCATAAAGCCAGAAACTGGTAATGAAAGTTGGTCACGTAAACTTAGGTTTCAAGAACTTGAATCCTAAGAAGTAAAGTTAAGTAAACCAACTCATAAGTCAAGTATATGACTAATTGGTGTATGTGTTTTCCTTATGTGCTACATAGGAATTGGAATGAACAGTTCAGCATAAGTTGTCGCTGTGCGTAAGGCACGTTTCCTAACTTCATTCATATTCTAAATAAATGTTAGTTTCTTAAACTTCTCAGATGTTGAACTTGAGAAGTTGTAACGCCCCCATATCTATACTCCCACAGTATCTGATATGGTGTTTATAGAAAATCAATATAATGCTTTTAAATCTATACACCCATGGTATCTGATTATAAGATTACATTAAATAGAGGGACTATCAGATATAATTCTCATAGATTCAAGATTCACAGTATCCCATAACAATTGGTAATTCTCAAGAGAACTATTACTGTGTTTGGATACCCTCACTTGAATATATGAACTGCATCTGTGACTAGAGTCTATCTATCCGAAAATTGATACCGATAATAACATGAATAAAATCCATATTACTAATACCCTCACCCAGATGTATAGTTTAAGCCAACAAATTTATACTATCGTATCGATAGTAACTACTTATCTGAAATCCAGAGTATTAATAACAACATGAATAGTCCATGCCATTAATACCCTCACTCAGCTAAATAGTTCCCAAGGATCTCAACTAGATTTGAAGAAGTCTAATTTTACATCTATATATGTAAGAAAACACGGTTGCAGAAATAAAAGATGTTATATATATCATAATATTAAGATTCGATTACATGATTCTCATAACGAGTTCTTATTACAAGGTATTCCAAAAAAACAAGAATATAATCTACTCTATTGTAGGGACGCTTCCCTTTATCTACTCCAGAAGTTCCAGGATTACCATCTAAAACTGCAAAGGGAATAATTTGCAAGGGTGAGCTACGACATGCTCAACAAGTTGTATATTTATAACAATATAGGATTTGAAGAATTATAACAATTCAAATTTCAACTGATAGTTGTTACCATTTCTGGATTTTTAACTTCACCATTTCTGGAATTTTTTCTTATTTCTGTCAGTCACAAAGACTTAGAAATTTTGTTTAGATGTGAGATAGGGGATCAGCCTATTCAACATCCTAGGAGTATGCATATCACCTATAGTGCTCGAGATACACTAAAACTACTGTCAATATATGAATTGACTAAACTTCGCTCCCTTACGGGATACTCAACTTCAGTATAAGATTGTCTTACCAAAATAATTTGGTTTGACACAACAGTTTATGCCCAATAAACAATATCATATGGATAAACAATTCATTTCTTAGTTATGCTGGAACTATAGCAATAACTTTTCAATAATAAGGTAATTCAATTGTAGGTGTATTATATCAACAACATATCAAGATAAAAATCTTGTCCAATAAATAAGCAGGGTTTAAGAAATTTGCTTTATAAGAGATTTAAGGATAGAGAACTTGTGAAAGTAATAACTTGGGTATAGGAAACTTGCCTGAGCGTAGATTAGTTAAGTTATGTTATTCAAACGTTAATAAGTACCTACGATATTCATATAAATAAATCTAACACGTTAATATTGATAACAATATTCAATTATAACATTTATTTAATACCGGGTTAGATTTGAATAGGGTTTAGTATTTAATACCCCTATCATAAGGACTAAATTTTATTTATAAAATTTATTTATCCATTATAATACCTTTTTTAGAAATTTTAAAGTATTTAAAATACTTATTTATCCCTTAAATGATTTTTTTAATCATTTATTTCTATTTATAAGTAATTAATATTTACCTAAAATTTTACAAAAACATTGAGTATTATTATTAAATAATTTATATTCACTTAATATAATTTTATATCATTAATAATATTTTTCCATAATTATTTAGTATTTATAAATAATTATTCTAATTTCTTTATTAATAAGTAAATTCTTAATAATAATAAAATAATATAAAATAATTATTAAATTTATGTAAAAATATTAGAATTTAATTATAATAAATTAATATAATTTTTACTATATTGTTTTTATATTTATTTATTAATTATTTCTAATTTTTATAATTTATTTTTAAAGAAAATAATTTACGTATTATCCGCTAAAGCTCTATAGTGACGAGAAAATTGTCATTATATAGGTGTTCTTGAGTTTACAAGGCGTTGATTTGGTGGTGGTTACGGTGATCACTTTGACCATTCAATAACTAAATACTTGGTAATGATTTTCGGTTTGGTAAAGTGTTGGTGTTATAGTATTCTTACGATGGTACAATATCAAACAAATCTTAGACTCTAACTTACACATAACAAGATGTTATAGAAGCTCAAAGTCATTGTCAGAGCTGTTCTTGGGTTTTTGGGTAACCCAGAATAGAAGTCATGGCCGGTCAACGGTTTTGTGGTTTAAATATCTTCGATTCTGTGTATTAGATGTGTATTTTGTTTGTTGTAATATGTAGTATATATGTTAGGGTACATATATATAACATTAACTGGAACGGATCATAACTCTAAGGTCTCTAAATTGGTTGGTCAAAGTACAGCCTAGATCTTTGTTCTTCAGTGTTCTTGATTTTACGGAAAACCCGAAAAAACTTCGGTCAAATTTTTCGATCTGCCAGATTTTGACCAACAATTCCAGTAATCCTATGAGTTGTTTATTTGATTGAAGATCATAGATATGTAGTATGTATAACAGGGTACTAATTTATAACAAAAACATAAATAATTAACAATCAGTAGACGATTAAACAGGTCGGTTAAAGTAGACGGTTCGACTGTTCTTGAGTTTTCTGGGCAAACCCAGAAAACCAACATCCGTGAACGGTTAACCCACTTTGACTTCTTATAACTTGAAATCTACGGTTCAAATGAACCTGATTTCTTTTCCATATTGAAGACCTACTAACAAGCTACAAATACCAATCGATTAACAAACCAAAACATGAACACACACGAATCTACAAGCCCTGACATTCGACTGTCAGACCAAGTTTTACAAAATTCCCAGATTTCATAAAACGCTTAATTAAGGTATCTAGATGTTATGAAAACGTGTTCTACCAATCTAAAATACTTTCTAACATCCTAATACAATATTCTAAACATCTAAACAATAAATCTAACATAAGATCATAGTGAAATTTATGAACTAGGGTTTGCACCTTTGCTTGAGCAATTTGTGATTCTAGCTTCTGATGTTGTTGTTGCTATCAACCAGGCTTGATATGGTAGGTTTATAAGTGTATCTAGGCTTTGAGAATTTGTGAGTTTGCTCAGCCCTAAGGTTCCTATTTATAGAATTCTTTAACTTGGCTTTTTGGTCATTTTTCCACCTACTTGCCTCTATAAAGATCTGATTTGTGACTCTTCTGCTGCTTGGGAGTTTGGAAGCATGTCATGTGATGTTTTGGAACTTGAAATGTCGACTCCCAACCTACTTGTGAGCTAGTTGATCAAATTAGTAGCTTAATTAGGCTTAAATCTTTACTAATCTTGATTAGGATTTTGTTTCTAATGATTAGGAATGTTAAGTAATGTTAATTAGTACCTAATTAAAGTTTACTAACCATGATTAGGTATTAACATAAGCTAATTAGGGTTAGATTAGCTAATTAGGGTTTAATTTATAAACTAGGGTTAGGGTTTTGCTAATTAGGGTTAGGGTTTATTAACCTAGGTTTACTAACCTAAATTTCTCACTAATACAAGCACGACAAAGCATTTTGTCAGTGTAAGCACGACAAAGCATTTTGTCAGTGTAAGCACGACAAAGCAACTTGTCAAAATAATTTTACCGAAAAGTCTGATTATAGAAAAAAAAATTAAGCATGAGGTGTCAAGCACGACATTTTTCGGATAAAATTTTTATTTGGTCAATTTTGTCAAACCAAGTATATAATAACACAACACATTCAGAACAGAGAAATTTTATTTATATTATGGGATTTATACATACGAGTCTTATTAGGGTTTTGGGTTTTTACTGAGGTTCTGTCTATGTGCGAATGTGTGATATTGGTACAAAGTGGTAGAACGTACGAGGCCTTGTGCCACAATATGAACACTTCGGTGTTTCTATGAGATGAACTGTTCAATAAGAAAATGTTTTGTTTATACATGAACCGTTATTGTTAAGTCTGTGCTATTGATTCTAGCCAGACCAGAAGTGTATGAAAGAGAGTAGAGAATGAAAGTATTTCAAAGTAAATGTGACTAATGTTTTAAAATGATAGGAATCAAGATTATTCCTATTATTCAAGCTGCTTCATAACCATTATTCGGTTATTGAAGTCTTAAAAGAATGTTTAAATTTTTGAAGTTGTTTGTTCAACTGCTAAGACTTGCCGAGCAATTGAATGCTTACACTTACTTTAAATAAAAATATTTTTAGCGAATGATGTTAGAAAGAACTTAAGGATCCCGTAAAGATCAAGCTGATCGGTATCCAGAAGAAGTTTCATTCGTTATATGAATGAGCGGGAAGATCAAGCGAAGACTTGTAATATAGAATGATAGAATTAAACTATAGAATAGTTTAATGAATGATTATGTATCCTTGGTGGTGGATGAAAGTCACTTGTGTAAGATGTAATCAATAATGTAATTATCATTATTTGTAATGAAATAGGTTATAAGGTATTAGAACCTGGGATTTGAGAATGTATGTTGTTATATTTAGCTATATAATGATGTATGTTTGGAAGAAGATGGGATCGTGACGTACAAAATTTGGATGTAAAAATAGACCGAATTTTGGGGCATTACAGATTAGTATCAGAGCTGATAGGTTATAAATCTTAAGTATGAGTACCTAAGACTATAATCGTAGAGACAAGGATTAGAAGATCACCACGTGATCATAGTAAATCGTAGTAACAGATGAGCTGTTAAACGATGGATGATTTGTAGTTAATGATATAAATGAATGGTACTACGAATTAGTACGGGAAGAAGAACTCAGATTGAGTTGTAAAGAATAGCATATAAATTAAAGAAAATTCGTATTAAGTAAAGAGAAAGTTAGAAGTTGTAAAATTTCAATTGAGGACTCATGTGATAGCTGAGTTGTATGAATCATTGTTATGGCAGAGGTTTGTGCTTTGGTGTAACAACCACTCAATTTATTACAATGATAATATTTGCAATTGGTCGCGCTATCAAGATGTATATGACGGGAAGGTGAATCTTTTGTCATGTATATACTTGATAGGTAGAGAAAGATAAGGTAGGTACGAGTTCTTGAAACTCATACTTATGGTAAGTTCGTGACTCATAATTATATGTTATGTTTTTGAACTTCTCGTGAATGGGCGCTTTATAGTGCATGCCCGGGATAGTTCTTAAACTCATATTATTGTGGAAAGTTTCTGAACTCATAATGTGTGGTAAGTTGATGGACTGTACTAAGGTATAGTGATGTTTAGAATGAAAATGAGTTATTTTCAATAGAATTAGCATTGAAGGTGCTAAAGAAGATTATGTATTGTCACAAGTAAGACAATGAAGGAAGATTGAGAATAGGATATTCCAAGTCATCTAGCTATGCTAGATTTTGAAGTTTATTGAAATCTTGCTTATGTGTGTGCGTTTTGAAAATAAAAGAATTGGTTCAACTTTTGGAACCAATAGATTTTAAAAGAACTATTCTTGATATGTCTATGCTAGTTGATTCAGCTAGACAGAAATTGATTTGAAATATCAAAATGAATTTTACATCATCAGTGCATTTGATGCAAAGATGGTAAAAGGATGGAGTTGTTAATGCAATTGAACCTAGTATTGGATGTGATCTTATGATCAACAACCAGCTATGGTATGATGTATAATGACGAAGTCATAAACTGACGACGACCTCAACGTACTGTGAAAAGTACAGTATCATGATGTCATAAAATGTTTTGATGTATTGCGAAAGAATTTAAAGAAGTAGTCGATGTCAATTGATTTTACTAGACGAATGTTTCAAGTTGATGTCCAATTTATTGGTATGGTCTAAGCTACTTGATTTGGCTAAGATGAATGGTATGTCATGATTAAAAGAAAATCGAGCTTTCTTTGAAGAGTTATACCAAACCAAATTATTTTGGTGCGGAATCTAATGATTAAGTCTGAGGTGAGCATACCCTGAAATGGGGTTATACGATGGGTTGATCGCCTACGTATGGAAGATGTAGTTTACCTTTTTTGTGATTGTAAACTGACCGTGAAAGAAGGGTTTACGGTGAAATGTTGTTAAACCAAGTAAGAGTTCATGGTCGATTTGACCCCTCAGCAAAAGTATGAAATATTTTAAAGGAATCTTTATATTCCTATTTATTCTTTCTACTTCATGATTCTTGGTAAGTTATGAAGGGTAGGGAATGTATGAAAGATAAGAACTTCTTTGAAGAGAAGTTGAGAAGAAGAGTAAGCTAAAATTTTGAGGACGAAATTCTGTGAAGAAGGGGTGAATGTGATGACCCAGGAATGAGTGTGGTTTTAGAAATTTCCAGGACGGAATTTTTATAAGGAGGGAAGAATTTGACAACCCAGAAAATTGGATTGTCCAGAATTTAAGATTTAAAGAATTAATTATTTATAAAATGAATTTTTATTAATACTATTCTGTGCTATGTGTTTATTAATCGTTCTAGAACCTAGAATGATTATAAATCGGGAGGATTCTGGCTATGAGCTAAAATGAACGAGTAGGATTTTTCAAGACGAAAATAAAATTTTTCCGGAAATAAAATATTTTCTGGGAAAAAGATGAAATATACACTATTCACCTGACGAAACCCTAAGGGTTAGGGTTTGAATAAGCTAAGCCTTTTCGAGAGTTTGGTATGTCGAAATGACATTCCATCGAAAGATTTGACGATAATATATCGTGAAGAATTTAGTAAGCCGATAAAATTTTTTCTCAAAAAACATGCAGAAATCAAATGAAATAAAAATGACGAAAAATACTGTTATGTGCTTTTCATTCGTTTAGCTATATTAGGGGAAAACGTGAAGGAAAACGCTTAACACCAAAATATGTTTTTTAGTTTTTCGAAGATCCGAAGAATACGTAAAAGTTAATCGGTAAAGGAAAGACGAAATATCTAAAAAAATTTGGATTCCAAGAATCGCAGTTTTTAAACTGTCAGATCTCCAGAAGACGAAAGCACGAAGCTTCCAAGGGCAGCTTCGTGAATAGTAAGGAGGTGGAAGTAAGAAGGTGTGAATAGTAACCAGAGGGGTGAAATGACTATTTTTCCCCTAGCCTTGATTTTCCATAAATAGGAAGCTTAATTCATTTGTTTAGGATTTTGGAAATTCCTATAACACTTGAGAGAGAGAGAGAGAGAGGTCGGATGAGAAGGAAAAGGAAGAGAAAAAGCTTGCTCGTAAGCAAACTTTGTCCGACGGAAGAAGATTAAAGAAGAAAGTTAATCCAAAAACCTAACTTCTAGATAATTTTCTTGAAGTTTTATATGTTTAAAACATAGCTTAATGAGAATAAGAAGTATAGGATATTAAGAATGATTTCATATGGTTGAAATTGTGAGAAAAGAAGAAATAAGAAAGTAGAAGTTTAGTTTATAAATTTCTCAAGGAGGTATAAGATTTGTAATAAATTAGAGCGATCCGAATGAATCATATGAACGATTCAGTGAAATAAGTAAGGAATGGTGTTCTATAACATCAAATTCCAAGAAAAAGTAAAATCGTAATCAAAATATCGATTAAAAATGAAGAACGAACGAAGAACGCGAAGAACACGCGAAGAACGTTGTTGATGGACAAATTTAAAACCATCGTAGTTTAATTATTGTTGATGGACAAGTTTAAAACCATCGTGTATAATTTAGATTCTTATTGCTTGGTTAGGAATGGTAGCAACATTCATGAAGAACGGATTTAAACTGAGCTATAACGAAGTTATGGCAAAAATTTTGTAAACGACGAACGAGAATTAGAAAGTTAGTAAATGAACCCGAACATGTAGGGTTTCATAAGAATGTAAGAGAACATAGAAAACATAAGTTGTAGACTCAAGAACAAACGAATTCCGAGTTCGGATGACCGAATTACGGACGAACGAACGAACGAAGAACGTTAAAAATGTAAAATGAACGAATAGCGAAGATTAAGCTAATCGAATAGAATATTAACAAATTCAGAATGAAGTTCTGTCTAAGGGGAATTGAAGTATGTAAGATAAGGAAGAGAATGGCTTTTGAACGACCTCGTTCCGAGTTATAACGAATAAGTTATGAGATCAGGAAGTAAGCGTCTCAAAATGAAGTTAACACTTAGAAAAGTTTTCTAAGATTAGGGCTTGGTGCCGCAGTGATAGCCGTGCCTTGTAAGGTGGTGTTGTAGTGCCAGACAGGAGAGTTCCATACTAGAAACTCGCGCCGCAGCGCGAGCTATAACGAGGAGAGTGACGTCACGACGCCAGTGGCGCTGCAGCGTGAGCATGAGCAAGGAGGGTGGCGCCGCAGTGCCAACCCAAGTTGTCGAACACTGCAGAGTGGCGCTATAACTAGAGATTTGTAAATGGGGCCGGTGCCACAGCGCCGGTGCAGGGCAAAGCCCAGTAATGAGCTTTTAACTGCTCAAAACCTAAGGGAAGTGTACCGAAAGCTAATGAATATAGTTCATCGAATGTAACACTTAATCAAGTGTTTTAAACCTTTAATAAAGGTTGAACGGAAAGATTAAATAAGATTAAAAGACAAAGAATGTGAACGCGGGTTACGGAACCGATATCCAAGAACTGTAGTCGCGATAAACGAATGTGTGGGATTTCTATGATTGTGATTCCTTAGACGTTGCGTGACGAGGGTAATGAATAGCATTTCAATGTTATGTTGTGGTAGTGAGAGATAAGTGTAAAGCGTATAGACACTGTGAACGCAACGCAGTTGCGTTGAATGATCGGTCTTAGCATACAACGAACCCTATGGCTTCGACATTAAGGAAGACTAACAAATGGTATTAAGAAAGCCGTAGAGAATGGTAAGAAGATTAATGAAAGCCGAATGTGGGTCGGATAGAGAATGTTAGAATAAAATGTAAGCATTAAACACCTTAACCGATGTGAAGGTTGAGTGTACGCGAATATTAAATGGGTAGAACCTACACCCCGTGTATGGTTTGATCGTATGATAATGAAGACCAATGATAACCGGTGAATGGTGAAAAAGCTGAATTAAAGACAAGTACGTATAACGTAAAGAAGCCGAGTTACTGTTTATAACTTGAAAAATGTTTAGAGTCGTTTGGACCGGATGTCTTAAGATAAGAATAAGGTAATGTAAAATGGTTAACGTTATAAATGCGTAGAATGAATATTGAATGATCGTTCTGAGTATACAAAAGACTGTATGACTTGGATGATAAGAATAAATCCTGAGGTATGGCATTTAGTTGCCAGAAAGTCATAAGGAATAAGAAATTGACTTAACGAACGTTATAGTTTAATGGTTCGGATAAGTTAAGATAAGTTAGGTTGTGGTGCAATCGTAACCTTTGATGGTTGACATATGGGAGCTGGGCTAAAAAATTCCTTCAAAGAGCGAAGGTATATACGAAACTGGCAACCAATCTAACTCACTGTTATGGGCAGTGTAGATGAGACGGGAACTTGTTTGTTGGTTGTTTAAGGGAAACTACTCAGAGTACCATATGGACTACTAGCAAAGACACGATATGTGATGAGTCCTAGGAGAGTATAAGAAGAAGATAAGAATGTAAATCATCAAAGATGATGAACGTATTGAGTAAGACATCTCCGTATGTCATAAAGCCATAAACTGGTAATGAAAGTTGATCGCGTAAACTTAGGTTGCAAGTACGCAAATCCTAATAAGTAAAGTTAAGTAAACCAACGCGTAAGTCAAGTATATGACTAATTGGTGTATGTGTTTTCCTTATGTGCTACATAGGAATTGGAATGAAAGCGATTCAGTAAAGTATTGTCATTTGTCGTAAGGCAAGTTTCCTAACTTCATTCATATTCTAAATGAATGTTAGTTTCTTAAACTTCTCGATGTTGAACTTGAGAAGTTACGTCCTACATGTCTTGAATGTGCGATATTGGTACAAGGTGGTAGAACGTATGAGGCCTTATGCCACAATGTGAATACTTCGGTGTTTCTATGAGATGAACTATTCTATGATTGAAGCTATTCATAAGAGAATGTTGTTTATACATGAACCGTTATTATTGAAGTGCATGCTATTGATTCTAGCAGAATAGGAAGTGTATAAAAGAGAGTAGAGAATGAAAGTATTTCAAAGTAAATGTGACTAATGTTTTAAAATGATAGGAATCAAGATTATTCCTATTATTCAAGCTGCTTCATAACCTTAATTCGATTATTGAAGTCTTAAAAGAATGTTTAAATTCCTGAAGTTGTTTGTTTAACTGCTAAGACTTGTTGAGCAATTGAATGCTCACACTTACGTTAAATAAAAATATTTTTAGCGAACGATGTTAGAAAGAACTTAAGGATCCCGTAAAGATCAAGATGATCGGTATCCAGAAGAAGTGCCATTCGTTATATGAATGAGCGTGAAGATCAAGTGAAGACTTGTAATATAGAATGATAGAATTAAACTATAGAATAGTTTAATGAACGATTATGTATCCTTGGTGGCGGATGAAAGTCACTCATGTAAGATGTAAAGAATAATGTAATTATCATTATTTGTAATGAAAGAGGTTATAAGGTATTAGAACCTGGGATTTGAGAATGTATGTTGTTATATTTAGCTATATAATGATGTATGTTTGGAAGAAGATGGGATCGTGATGTACGGAATCCGGATGTGAAAATAGATTGGATTTTGGGGAGTTACATGAATCCTGAGGTAAGGCATTTAGTTGCCAGAAAGCCATAAGGAATAAGAAATTGACTTAATGAACGTTATAGTTTAATAGTTAGGATAAGTTAAGATAAGTTTAGGTTGTGTTACAATCGTAACCTTTGGTGGTTGACATATGGGAGTTGGGCTAAACAATTCCTTCAGAGAACGAAGGTATATACGAAACTGGCAACCGATCTAACTATGGCAGTGTATACGAGATGGGAACTTATTTGTTAGTTATTTGTGGGAAACCACTCAGAGTACCATATGGACTACTAGCAGAGAAGCGATGTGTGCTGAGTCCTAGAGAAGTTATAAGTAAAGATAATAATGCAAATCATCAAAGATGATGAATGTTTTGAGTAAGACATCTTCGTATGTCATGAAGCCGTAAACCGGTAAAGAAAGTTAGTCTCTTAAACTTAATTTGCAAGAATGCGAACTCTAAGAAGTAAAGTTAAGTAAACCAATGCGTAAGTCAAGTATGTGACTAATTGGTGTACGTGTTTTTCCTTATGTGTTTCATAGGTATTGGAATGAGCAGTTCAGCGTAAGCTGTAGCTGTGCGTAAGGCAAGTTTCCTAACTTCATTCATATTCTAAATGAATGATAGTTTCTGAAACTTCTCAGATGTTGAACTTAAGAAGTTCTGTCTATGTGCGAATGTGCGATATTTGTACAAAGTGTTAGAACGTATGAGGCCTTGTGCCACAATTTGAACACTTTGGTGTTTTTATGAGATAAACTGTTTTATGATTAAACTGTTCAATAAGAGATTTTTCTGTTTATACATGATCCGTTATTATTAATTCGGTGCTAATGATTCTAGCCAGACAGAATGTGTATGAAAAAGGTAGAAGAATGAAAGTATTTCAAAGTGAATAATGTTTTAAAGTGATAGGAATCGAGATTATTCCTATTATTTAAGTTGCTTTATAACCTTTGTTCGGTTATCAAAGTTCTAAAGGAATGTTTAAACTCTTGAAGTTGTTTGTTCAACTGTTATGACTTGTTGGGCAATTGAATGCTCACACTTGCTTTAAATGGAAAACATTTTCAGCGAACAATATTAGAAGAACTTTAGGATCCCGTAAAGATCAAGCTGATCAGTATCCAGATGAAGTGTCATTCAGTATATGAATGAGCGTGAAGATCAAGTGAAGACTTGTAATGAAGAATAATTTAATTGAACTTTAGATTAGTTTAAGGAACTGTTATGTATCCTTGGTGACGGATGAAAGTCACTCTTGTAAGATGTAAAGAATAATGTACTTATCATTATTTGTAATGAAAGAGGTTATAAGGTTTTAGAATCTGGGAATTTAGAATGTATTTTGTTATATTTCAGTATATAATGATGTATGTTTGGAAGAATGATGTACTCATGACGTACATAATCCGGGTGTGAAGATAGACCGGATTTCAGGGCGTTACAAGTTGGTATCAGAGCTGATAGATTATAAATCTTAAGTATGAGTACCTAAGACTATAATCGTTGAGAGAAGGAAAAGAAGATCACCATGTGATTGTAGTAAATCGTAGTAACAGATTAGCTGTTAAACGATGAATGATTTATAGCTAATGCAATGAATGAACGGTACTACAAAGTAGTACGGGAATAAGAACTCAGATTGAGTTGTGAAGGATAGCATACGAATTAAAGAAATTTCGTATTAAGTAAAGTGAAATTTAGAAGTTGTAAAATTTCAATTGAGGACTCATGTGATAGCTGAGTTGTATGAACCTTTGTTATGGGAAGAGGTTTGTGCTTGGTGTAACAACTGCTTAGCTTATTATAGTGATAATCATTGGAATTGGTCGTGCTATCAAGATGTATAAGACGAGAAGGTGAATCTTTTCTCATGTATATACTTGAAAGGTAGAGAACGATAAGGTAGGTGCGAGTTCTTGAAACTTATATTTATGGTAGGTTCGTGACTCATAATTATATGGTATGTTTTTGAACTTCTCAGCGAATGGACGCCTATGGTTTGACTGGGATAGTTCTTAAACTCATATTATTGTGGAAAGTTCCTAAACTCATAATATGTGGTAAGTTGATGGACCGTACTAAGGTATAGGGATGTTTAGACTGAAAGCGTGTATTTTCAGTAGAATTAGCCTTGAAGGTGCTATAGAAGATTAAGTATTGTAACAAATAAGACAATGAATGAAGATGGAGAATAGAATATTCCAAGTCATCTAGCTATGCTAGATTTAGAAATTTATTGAAATCGTACTTATATGTGCGTTTAAAAATGAAAGGATTGGTTAAACTTTTGGAACCAATGGATTTTAAAAGAGCTATTCTTGGTATGTCTATGCTAATTATTTCGGCTAGACAGAAATTGATTTGAAATATCAAAATGAATTTTATATCATGTAAGACCCCAAATTATTAATAAATGAAATTTATTTTCCTCTATTTATTATTTTGAAATAGAAAGGGTTGATTTGATTAATGTGGTTAGTTATGGGTAAAATGCGCGAATATTTTAAAATAAGCAAGTGGTTATAAAATATTCATTCTTTGTCGGGGAATATTAAATGCAATACGGCCTGCAAGTCTTTTGTGGGCCCCATAACGAAAAGTGATTGATGAAGAAAAGCGACAAATGTAAGTTGTTTATAAATAACTACAAGTAGTTATTACCAATTATCTTTGTTGGAATACCCGGTGGTTAAAACACACTAATACGCGTTGTTGAACAAGAGGCATACGGTATTGCACCAATTATTGATTCTTACGTAAGAAGGCACTACTCGATAATTATTCACGAGTAATTCTTTGCATTGATATTTTATATTCTTGTTGTTTCAATAAATTGTCATTACACAAGATTTTCCATTATCGAAATAATAATTCATATTATCTGAATAATATTATTAGAAAACATTATTGGCAATGTCTAGAAAGTTACATCTAAGGAGAGGTTTGGTCACCTAATCATTGGCGGCCAAGAAGAGAAATTCTTATTGAAAGCCCCTCTTTCCTGGGAGCGACACAGTTTGCCAATCTTGTGATTTTGTAATATTATTTGTGAATAATTAATTATTAATTTATATGATGAGGAAAATATTGATTTTATGTGGATATAGATGGAGAAAATTTTTTAAAATGACAATTGTTGAAAATTAATATTTTATCTTTTCCTGATAAAATAATTCATTTAAATATATTATTTTAATAATATATTAACGGTGATATTTTTATAATGAATGTGGGATATATGAGTATATGAGGAGGAAGAGTATTTTTGTGGCATTAAATGTTTAACACATATTTTGTGTGTTGGTGGACACAATTATTGACCGAAATTTGATTATAGCCTGTAAAATCGTCCGTTTGTGGATTTCGGTCAATTTTTGTTTGGAATTTTGAAAATCTTCCTTCTGCAAAGTTGTAGATAATGGAATTTCCTATGGAAAGTCGCAAGTTTCGAATTTTTTTGATAAAAGAGCTATTTATTATGAATTATTTAAGTTCCGAAGCTCCGAAATAATTGATTTTTGGAAGTTTAAAATATTTTTAATTACAAAAACGTTTTTTTCATTTTTGAAACTCATTTAACATGTGATTAGGAGGCTGAATTCAGATTGTTAGTGTGCGTATGAAGTTATGGAAAAATTATAATATTAATTTATTAAATTTTCTACTTTGGTGTTCTAAGCATTTTCCTATAAATAGGGTGCTTAGGGTTAGAATTGAAAATCACACGAGTAAATGAAGTTTTCTCTCTATATTATCGGTATATTTTTGTGAGTATTTTGAGTATACTTTGAGTATTGCTATACTATGCAAGTTCAAGTCATAGCTTTATATCCTGTGTTTCAACTAGAAGTACTGTCTTTCGAGGTAAGGGATGTTATTTTATTCGAAAATGATATTATTTCTTCAATATCATTATGCCAAAATATTGGTTGGAAATTTTTATCAAATTTGGAACTTTTTCAGGTCGGGGTTACTATTCATGAGTTACTATTTATGAGTTACTATTCATGAGTTACTATTCACGAGTTACTATTCATGAGTTACTATTCATGAGTTACTATTCACAAGTACTATTCATGAAGCGTGAAGATGTTTTTGTGAAATTATTTATCTTTTGGTGTCAGAGTTACTATTCACGTATACGGCACTATTCACGCATACGGCACTATTCACGAATACGACACTATTAACCGAAAAATGAAATTTCTTCTTTTTGTCCAAAATATCTACTATGGATACTAGCTTTGATTGTATCCATGTTTTGATCATTCTTGAATTTTACTCCACTCTGATTACTTATAAAGTATTTTTGAATTTGGATTGTTTAAAATACGAATCCTTAATATTTGTTCTTTTGTTTCACTGGATTCGTTTCCTTTAAAATATTTTTCATCATCCTCGGTCCTAAATGATGATATTCTCGAATATCTTTGGCCTCAGAGTGCAAAGATGAATAATTTCTTGATGAATATCTTTGGCCCGTAGTGCAAAGATGAACAGGTTTTGAGATGAACATGACCGACTGATTAATATCTTTGGCCCGTAGTGCAAAGATGAACAGGTGTTTAGATGAACATGACCAACTGATGAATATCTTTGGCCTGTAGTGCAAAGATGAATATTTGATTTCAGATATATATTGATTGATGTTACAGGGATAAAATATCGACGATGAACTTTTAAATTCATATATAGAAGATAGTAGTTTGCATTCTCTACTTAACTCTTCTAATGAATTGTTGTTTCCGCTGCAGTTGTTGATTTAAAACTGGTTGTCTATTGTATTCTATCAAATTTTTCCCTGTTGAAGACTAACGATAATTTGTTGTACATTATCTTAGTCATAACATTCTTTACTGGGCTAGTTGAGCTCACCCTTTCCTTTTTGTTCCATTTTTCTTCTCAGGAGGCGAGAATGTAACGAGTACTAGTCGGGGTATGGAATGAAGGTTCTAGAGAGAGTTGTTTAGTAATCCTCACCATTTTTGTAAAATAATGTATCAATAATTATGATGGGGATTTATTTGCGTGTGGATATTGTCTAGATGGCAATATCTCGTATTTAAACTCACAGCTTTATATGTTGTAATAATAAAGTTATAGTTATTTCGTACCATGTATTTGGCGACTCATAATGGGTTGGATGGAATGGACCTATTTTGGGGCGTCCACGGTTGGTATCGAGCTTAGGATATGATCTCTGGCGGAGAGATCGAGGAATAGAACTAGGAGGGAGAGCGAGTAAATCCGTCGCTAGTGTGTCCTACCTAAGCTTATTTGTTGGTTGGTCGAGTATAGGATATTATGTGATATGTTAATTTATTTAATTAACCCTTGTTTTATGATAGTTTTTAAAGAATGGCTGCTGAGAACGTTAACAATGGAGTGAATGAGATCGTGGAGACACCTCTAATCTCCAACCTGTGATAATGTGATGTCGGTGAAGAAGAAATTAGAGATATCCATGTGGTGAGTGAAGAATTGATAGTTGCACCCGAGATAGTCGTAGAGGTAACAGCTGAGAGTGAGGAAGAAGAGGTACCTGAGGAGAATTTATTAGAGGTATTTTATGATCAAAATGTAGAATTGCAAAATCGTATTCATGAGTTAGAAGAAGCGGTCAAGAATTGCAAAAGCGTTCGTGGAGCAAAAAGGATGCAACGATTCAAGCTTGTGTTACTCGATATATGATGCTTGAAATGAAGCATTCGTTGGCGAGTATAAGATGATAAAGTCGAATCTGAAATTTGAAAGAAGAAATAACTCGAACGAGTGAGAATGAGTGATGCATGGGTAAAGCCGCCTGACGTGTTGATATTATGGAAAGAGATGTCCGATCTAAAAAGAAAGATTTAACGATGACGGAAGACGCGTACAGCGTCGTCAAGACCAAAGAACAAATTCTAGGGAAGAAAGCGATCGCCAGTTAGATGCTACAGATGCGGAGAGGAGGGACATATAAGGTCAAACTGTTCAAAGCCTTCCAAAGTATGTTTTAGTTGTGGAAAAGACGGTCACATAGCTCGATTTTGTCCTATAGCGAAATCAAGTCTAGTTGGGACGTTGGCACCAGATGCGGATACGGAAAAGTCAAAGTCAATGGTTCCTGAAAAAGCGTTTGTTGTGACTGGTCAAAATACGAGGAACCCGATCGAAGTTAGCACGGGTTAGTTAATTATAAATTCTTGCGAAGTTTATACCTTACTAGATACCGGTTCTACCCATTCTTTTATCTCTCTTGCTTGCGCTCAACGTTTGAACTTGACTACGGAGAAATTATACTTTGACCTATTTATGGAGACTCCGTTAGGAGAAACTTTCATTACATCCGTTGTTTAGAAATCTTGCTTGATTCAGGTTGGCACTATCACATTACCTGTTAACCTTATTTCTATAGAGATATTTACTTTTGATGTGATTTTAAGGTTAACTACTCATCATGCCAAAATTGATTACTTTCGTAAGGTTGTTAGTTTTCATATTCCTAAGCAACCTGTTATTCGAATTCAAGCAATCAAACCATTGTAGTCAAACATTTACATATCAAGCCATGAAGTCATTCATTTATTACGGATGTCAAGTTTTCTTAGTCCATGTTATGGATTTGAATAAAGACACGTCAGATTTGAATAATATTCCTGTTGTTATTGATTTTTCCTGACGTATTTCCTGAAGAATTTCTTGGTTTACTCCCAAAGCCTGATATTAAATTTTGTATTGACTTTGAACCCGGTACAAAACTCATTTCTAAAATCTCATATCGAATGGCTCCTATTGAACTTCAGGAGTTAAAAATTCAACTATAGAATTTGGTACCTGAGCCTTTATATGGTGACTTCCCTTGTGGAATGCACCGAAGCCAGACTCTCCGTAGGGGACACCATATTCGTGCGATAATAAAGCGATAGGTGTCATTGTAACGTCTTATCCAAGGTTGGGATATGAGTCACAGAGTTGAGAACAACCTAAGTTTCCAAATTGAAATACGTAGCTTTCTAGGCTTAGTTGGTTATTATCGGAGATTCGTTGAAGGATATTCTCAATCGCTATTCCATTAACGTAGTGACTCAGTAGAGATACAAAATTCGAATGGAGCAAGGAATGTGGGAAGAGCTTCGAAGAACTCAAGAGGAGACTCATTTCAGCACATGTTCTGACCATGCCATCCTGGAAAAGCGAACGTGGTAGCTGACGTGTTGAGTAGAAGATCGTATACAAGTACGAGTACGATATTGTCAAAAACTAATTTCGTATAATTTACAAATAATAGAGATGGAGATGAAAACTCTAGGTACCCACGTGATGATATACGAGTATAATCGACTTTAATCGATAAAGTTAAAGCTGTTCAAGCTACACACCGAAGCTGATGAATTTGAAGAAGGAGGTACAAGAAGTTGTTATTTCAAAAGCGAGAATCGGTGAGGTGAGGAAAGCTCAAACCTTCGATTTATTAATCCATTTGAAATTCTCGATCGAATAGGAACTATGGCCTATAGACTCGTTTTACCGCCAAGTATGACGCGTGTTCATAACGTTTTTTACGTATCGATGTTACGTAAATATGTGGATGACCCGAACCATGTTATTGAGTTAGAACCGGACGAGATAGCCGAAGACTTAACGTACGAGGAGGTACCTGTCAAGATCTTGGATAGGAAAGAACATGTCCTATGTACCGAGGTTATACCATAAGTTAAAGTTTTGTGGAGAAACCATGCTATTGAGGAAATGACCTGGGAGTTGGAAACAGAAATGAAAGCGAGGTATTCTCATCTTTTCGAAACACCAGGTATGTACGTCAATTTCGAGGACGAAATTTCATAAGGAGGGGAGGTTGTAAGACCCCAAATTATTAATAAATGAAATTTATTTTCCTCTATTTATTATTTTGAAATAGTAAGGGTTGATTTGATTAATGTGGTTAGTTATGGGTAAAACGCGCGAATATTTTAAAATAAGCAAGTGGTTATAAAATATTCATTACTGTCGGGGAATATTAAATGCGACGTGCCAGCAGTCTTTTGTGGGCCCCATAACGAAAAGTGATTGGATGAAGAAAACGACAAATGTAAGTTGTTTATAAATAACTTGGTATTAGTTATTCACCGATTATCTATTGTTGGAATACCCGTTGGTTAAAAACACACTAATACGCGTTGTTGAACAAGAAGATATCGATATTGCACCAATTATTGATTCTTACGTGAAGGCACTACTCAATAATTGTTACGATGAATTATTGTTCAAAGATTTTATTTTATTGATTCAATAATTCTTTGCATTGATATTTTATATTCTTTGTTGTTTCAATAAATTGTCATTACACGATTTTCCATTATCGAAATAATAATTCATATTATCTGAATAATATTATTAGAAAACATTATTGGCAATGTCTAGAAAGTTACATCTAAGGAGAGGTTTGGTTACCTAATTGCGCGGCCGAAGAGAGAAATTCTTATTGAAAAACCCCTCTTTCTTGAACTACGGCACAGGTTGCGATCTTGATTTTGTAATATTATTTGTGAATAATTAATTATTGATTTATATGATGAGGAAAATATTGATTTTATGTGGATATAGATGGAGAAAATTTTTTAAAATGACAATTGTTGAAAATTAATATTTTATCTTTTTCGATAAAATAATTCATTTAAATATATTATTTTAATAATATATTAATGGTGATATTTTATAATGAATGTGGGATATATGAGTATATGAGGAGGAAGAGTATTTTTAAGCATTAAATATTTAACATATATTTTGTGTGTTGGTGGACACAATTATTGATCAGAAATTTGATTATAACTTTATAAATCGCTTGCTTTGTGAATTTAGGTCCAATTACATTTAGAATTTTGAAAAACTTCCTACCAGTGAAGTTGTAGATAATGGAATTTCCTATGGAAAATAGCGAGTTTAATTTTTCCGATAAAAGAGCTATTTATTATGAATTATTTAAGTTCAAAGCTACTGAAATAATTGATTTTTGGAAGTTTAAAATATTTTTAATTACAAAACGTTTTTTTTTCATTTTTGAAACTCATTTAACATGTGATTAGGAGGTTTGAATTCAGATTGTTAGTAATGCGTATGAAGTTGTGGAAAAATTATAATATTAATTTATTAAATTTTCTACTTTGGTGTTCTAAGCATTTTCCTATAAATAGGGTGCTTAGGTTAGAATTGAAAATCACACCAGAAATTGAAGTTTTCTCTCTCTATATTATCGAGCGTATTCTTGTAAGTATTTTGAGTATACTTTGAGTATTGCTATATTGTGCAAGTTCAAGTCATAGCCTATATCCGGTGTTTCAACTAGAAATACTGTCTTTCGAGGTAAGGGATGTTATTTTATTCGAAAATGATATTATTTCTTCAATATCATTATGCCGAAATATTGGTTAGAAATTTTTATCAAATTTGGAACTTTTTCATGTCGGGGTTACTATTCATGAGTTACTAATCACGAGTTACTATTCACAAGTACTATTCACGAAGTGTGAAGATGTTTTTGTGAAATTTTCTATCTTTTGGTGTCGGAGTTACTATTCACGTATACGGCACTATTCACCAAAAAATGAAATTTCTTCTTTTTGTCCAAAATATCTACTATGGATACTAGCTTTGATTGTATCCATGTTTTGATCATTCTTGAATTTTACTCCACTCTGATTACTTATAAAGTATTTTTGAACTTGGATTGTTTAAAATACGAATCCTTAATATTTGTTCTTTTGTTTCACTGGATTCGTTTCCTTTAAAATATTTTTCATCATCCTCAGTCCTAAATGATGATATTACTAAATATCTTTGGCCTGTAGTGCAAAGATGAATGATTTCTTGATGAATATCATTGGCCCGTAGTGCAAAGATGAACACATGTGTTGAGATGAACATGACCGACTGATTAATATCTTTGGCCCGTAGTGCAAAGATGAACAGGTGTTTAGATGAACATGACTAACTGATGAATGTCTTTGGCCTGCAGTGCAAAGATGAATATTTGATTTCAGATATATATTGATTGATGTTACAGGGATAAAATATCGACGATGAACTTTTAAATTCATATATAGAAGATAGTAGTTTGCATTCTCTACTTAACTCTTCTAATGAATTGTTGTTTCCGCTGCAGTTGTTGATTTAAAACTGGTTGTCTATTGTATTCTATTAGATTTTTCCCTGTTGAAGACTAACGATAATTTGTTGTACATTTTTTTTTGATAGTGTGGGGTTTCCCAACCGCAGTCGGACTAATCCCCCAGTGTAGGACTCGACCCTTTTTGCTTACTTTTGACTTACTTTACCGGTCATCTGTAACCACTCGAATTAAAGAATTCTCACACTTGAGGCGGGCGGGACTCGATCCCGGGATATCCGGTCTCACTACTCACCCAGTCGAAGCTTAAGGGTCATAACATTCTTTCTTGGGCTAGTTGAGCTCACGCTTTCCTTTTGTTCCATTTTCTTCTCGAGGTGAGAATGTAGCGAGTACTAGTCGGGGTATGGAATGAAGGTTCTAGAGAGTTGTTTAGTAGTCCTCACCATTTTGTAAAATAATGTATCAATAATTATGATGGAGATTTATTTGCGTGTGGATATTGTCTAGATGGCAATATCTGTATTTAAACTCACAGTTTATATGTTGTAATAATAAAGTTGGAGTTATTTCTGTACCATGTATTTGGCGACTCATAATGGGTTGGATGGAATGGACCTATTTTGGGGGCGTCACATATCATTTGTGCATTCGATGCAAAGATGGTAAAAAGATGGAGTTATTAATGTAATTGAACCTAGTGTTGGATGTGATCTTAGGATCAATAACCCGCTATGGTATGCTGTATAATGATGAAGTCATAAACTGACGAAGTCCTCAATGTACTGTGAAAAGTACGGTATCATGACATCATAAAACATTTTGATGTATTGAAAAAGAATTTAAAGAAGTACTCGATGTCAATTGAGTTGACTAGACAAATGTTTCAAGTTGATATCCAATTTATTGGTATGGTCTAAGCTACTTAATTTGGCTAAGGCGAATGGTATGTCATGATTAAAAGAAAATCGAGCTTTCTTTGAAGAAGTGTGCCAAACCAAATTATTTTGGTGCGGAATCTAATGATAAAGTCTAAGGTGAACACACCCCGAAATGGGGTTATACAATGGGTTGATCACCTACGTATGAAAGAGGTAGTTTACCTTCTTGGTGATTGTAAAGCGATCGTGGAAGAAAGGTTCTTTGCGTCAATCTTCATTAAACCTAGTAAGAGTTCATGGTCAATTTGACCCCTCAACAAAAGTATGAAATGTTTTAAAGGAATTCTTATATTCCTCTTTGTTCATTCTACTTCATAATTCTTGATAAGTTATGAAGGTGAGAGAATGTTTGAAAGATAAGAACTTCTTTGAAGAGAAGTTGAGAATAAGGGTAGGCTAAAATTTTGAGGACAAAAAATTGTGTGAAGAAGGGGTGAATGTGATGACCTGGGAATGGGTGTGGTTTTAAAAATTCCGAGGATGATATTTTTATAAGGGAGGAAGGATGTGACAACCTGGAAATTCAGATTGTCCAGAATTTAAGTTTAAAGAATTAGTTATTAATAAAATAAATTTTTATTAATAATATTCTGTGCTATGTGTTTATTAATCATTCTAGAACCTAGGATGGTTATAAACCGGGAGGATTCTGGCTATGATCTAGATTGAACGAATAAGAATTTTTAAGACGAAAATAAAAAATTTTCGGGGAAAAAGACGAAATAGGCACTATTCACCCGACAAAATCCCAAGTGTTAGGGTTTGAATAACTTAAACCATACTGAGAGTTCGGTGTGTCGAAATGAAATATCGTCAAAAGATTTAACGATAATATATCGTGAAAAGTTAAGTAAGCAGATAAAAGTTTTTCTCGAGAAACGTGCAGAAATTAGACAAAATAAAAACAACAAAAAGTACTGTTATATACTTTTCATTCGTTTAGCTACGTTAGGGGAAAACGTGAAGGAAAACGCTTAACACCAAAAAGTATTTTTTAGTTTTTTTGGAGATCTGAAGAATATGTAAAAGTTAATCAGTAAAGGAAAGACAAAATATTCAAAAATATTTGGATTTCAAGAATCGTAGTTTTTAAAACTGTCGGACGAAACCTGAAAGACGGAACAACAAAACTTCCAAGGGAAGCTATGTGACTAGTAAGGAGGTGGGAATAGTAAGGAGGTGTGAATAGTAAGGCGGTTTTGCCAAATGACCAAAATGCCCCTAAGCCTTAAAAATCTATAAAAGGAGAGGTTAATTCATTTGAATGGGATTTTGAAAATCCTACAACATGAGAGAGAGAGAGAGAGAGAGAGAGAGAGAGAATTCAGATGGGAGAAAGAAGAGGAAAAGGAGGAGGAAAAGTTGCTTGTGAGCAAATTTGTCCGACGGAAGAAGATTAAAGAAGGAAGGTAACCTGAAGCCTAACTTCTATATAGTTTTCTTTAAGTTTTATATGTTAAAAACATAACTTATTGAGAATAAGAGTAAAGAATGTTAGGAATGATTTCATATGGTTGGAATCGTAAGAAAATGAAGAAAATAAGAATTTGAAGTTTATGTAAAAAATTCTTAAGGAAGTGTAAGATTCGTAATGAATTAGAACGATCCAAGTGAATCATATAAATGATACTGTGAATAATTAAGGAATGATATTTTATAACATCGAATTCAAATAAAAAGTAAAATCGTAATCAAAATATCGATTAAAAATGAAGAACGAACGAAGAACATGAAGAACACGCGAAGAACACGAAGAACGTTGTTGATGGACAAATTTAAAACCATCTTAGTATAATTTGTTGTTGATGGACAAGTTTAAAACCATCGCGTATAAGTTAGATGCTTATTGCTTAGTTAGGAACGGTAGAAACGTTCATGAAGAACGGATTAAAACTGAGATATAACGAAGTTATGACGAAAATTTCATAAAGATAAACGAGAATTAGAAAGTTAGTAAATGAACCCGAACGTGTAGGGTTTCATAAGAATGTAAGAGAATATAGAAAATGTGAGTAATAGACTCAAGAACGGATGAATTTTGAGTTCAGATGACTAAATTACGGATGAACAAACGAATAACGTTAAAAACATAAAACGAACAAAAGACTAATATTAAGCCAATCGAATGACATGTTAATGGATTCAGAACGAACTTCTGTCTGAGGGGGATTGAAGTAAGTAAGATAAGGAAGAGAATGGCTTTGGAAAAACCTCGTTCCGAGTTATAAAAAGTAAGTTATGAGATCGGGAAGTAAGTGTCTCAGAACGATTAAAGATTTAGAATTTTTTTTCAGGAATTAGGGCTTGGCGCCGCAGCGCCAGCCATGCCTTGTAAGGTGGCACTGCAGCGCTGGACCAGAAGAGATGGGTACTGCAAACTCGTACCGCAACGTGAGTCATAGTGCAAGGAGTGACGCCACTGACGCCAATGTGATGCTGCTGCCAAGCGATGTAAAAGGGAACCGTACCTTGATCTTGGGTGTAGGGGGCAAAGCCCAGTAATGAGCTTTTAATTACTCAAAACTTGGAGGATTTGTAACGAAAGCTAATGAACGTGTAGTTCATCGAATGTAACACTTAAAAAGTAATTTAAACCGTTAGTAAAGGTTGAACGAAATGATTAAAAGAGATTAAAAGACAAAGAAGGTAATGAACGTAAACGTAACGCAGTTGCGAGCGGTCTTAGCATACAACGAACAGTATGGCTTTGACATTAAGAAAGAATAATGAACATGGGGTTCATGGGATGGGTAACATTTGAAAGAGAATAAAACCTTGAGAAAAGGTTGAACGAGAGATAAAGAGACGAGCAACGTAAACGCTGAATACGTAAATGATTCTCGTGAATCGTATTTGTGTTAGACGAACGTTCTAATTGTACAATGGTTGTATAACATAGACGTTAATGAAAGTATTAAGTAAGGTATGAACTATCAATAAAGCCATAACTCATGGTAATAAGATCAATGAAAGCCGAATGTGAGTCAGATAAGAAATGAATCCTGAGGTAAGGCATTTAGTTGCCAGAAAGCTATAAGGAATAAGAAATTAACTTAACGAACATTATAGTTTAATAGTTTGGATAAGTTAAGATAAGTTTAGGTTGTGGTACAATCGTAACCTTTGATGGTTGACATATGGGAGCTGGGCTAAATAATTCCTTCAGAGAACGAAGGTATATACGAAACTGGCAACCAATCTAACTCACTATGATGGCAGTGTAGATGAGACGGGAACTTGTTTGTTAGTTGTTTGTGGAAAACCACTCAGAGTGCCATATGGATTACTAGTAGAGAAGCGATGTGTGCTGAGTCCTAGAGAAGTTATAAGAAAAGATAAGAATGCAAATCATCAAAGATGATGAATGTTTTAAGTAAGAATCCGTATGTCATGAAGCCGTAAACCAGTAAAGAAAGTTAGTCTCTTAAACTGAATTTGCAAGAACGCGAACCCTAAGAAGTAAAGTTAAGCAAACCAAAACGTAAATCAAGTATGTGACTAATTGGTGTACGTGTTTTATAGGTATTGGAATGAGCAGTTCAGCGTAAGCTATAGCTGTGCGTAAGGCAAGTTTCCTAACTTCATTCATATTCTAAATGAATGCTAGTTTCTTAAGCTTCTTAGATGTTGAACTTGAGAAGTTCTGTCTATGTGCGAATGTGCGATATTTGTACAAGGTGGTAGAACGTATGAGTCCTTGTGCCATAATTTGAACACTTTGGTGTTTCTATGAGATGAACTATTCTATGCTTAAACTGTTCAATAAGAGAATGTTATGTTTATACATGATCCGTTATTGTTAAGTCTGTGCTAATGATTCTAGCCAGACAAAATGTGTATGAAAAAGGTAGAAGAATAAAAGTATTTCAAAGTGAATAATGTTTTAAAATGATAGGAATCGAGATTATTCCTATTATTCAAGCTGCTTCATAACCTTTGTTAAGTTATCAAAGTTCTAAAGGAATGTTTAAACTCTTGAAGTTGTTTGTTCAACTGTTATGACTTGCTGGGAAATTGAATGCTCACACTTGCTTTAAATGAAAAACATTTTTAGCGAACGATATTAGAAGAACTTAAGGATCCCGTAAAGATCAAACTGATCGGTATCCAGATGAAGTGTCATTCAGTATATAAATGAGCGTGAAGATCAATTGAAGACTTGTAATGAAGAATAATTTAATTGAACTTTAAATTAGTTTAAGGAACTGTTATGTCTCCTTGGTGATGGATGAAAGTCACTCTTATAAGATGTAAAGAATAATGTAATTATCATTATTTGTAATGAAAGTGGTTATAAGGTTTTAGAATCTGGGAATTTAGAATATATGTTGTTGTATTTCAGTATATAATGATGTATGTTTGGAAGAATGACGTACTCGTGACGCACAAAATTCGGGTGTGAAGATAAACCAGATTTTGGGGCGTTACAACCAACTTGTGTCGTGCTCTTGTGTTGATAACAACTTGTATCATACGCTTGAGTTAACATCAACTTGTGTTTTACTCATAGGTTAACATCAACTTACGTCTGTTTTAAATTTCAATTTAAAACCATCCTTAATACTTAGGGTTATTCATTGCTAACTCCATCTAAAGTTTACTCTCTCCTTTTTCTTGTTCATCATTAACTAATTCCACAATTAATTGTTTAGGTATAGCTACTAGCTTTTCATTAATAATATAATTAGCTTTAACCTTCTTCTTCTTCTTCTTCTTATAATCAATTTTAATATCTTGATTATCACATAAAAATTAACAACTTGTACTTCTTTAAGACTTGAAATCTTAGAAATAACGCTTCGTTCATAGATCTCACTTTACATTATGAGTTCAAGAACTTACCATAATAATATCAGTTTAGGAGCTTGTCATAGAAATATGTAGTTCAAGAATAAATCAAGATCTGTCCATACTCTTATGAGCTCAAAAATATACCATACGATTATGAGTCATGAACCTACTGTAATGATATGAGTCCAAAACTAACGTATATTCCCAACAATTACAACCTATCTTATAATAATATATATCTATTATTATTATCAAATAATAATATATCATTTTACTTCTTAAAACTCTATCTGAGTTTATCTTATTACTATCTTCATAATTTCTTCAAGGTTATAGCCTAAGGTTCTTCCCACCTAAGTTTTATAACCCGTGACGCCCCCAAATTCAGACACTCATATCTCAAATTTGGTTCATCATGTGCTAGTTCTAATATCATACTAAAATCATCAACCACGAAGATAATAGAATAATTTACATTGATATAATATAAATATTTGCTTCCAAGGTACCGTAACCATTACTACAACAATCCAGTGATTACATTTAAACATATTTTAATCATCCTTAATACATCATAATAATAATAATAATAATAATAATAATAATAATAATAATAATAATAATAATAATAATAATAATAATACACTTAAAGGACTAAGCTATTCTGTAGCCTTGCCCTTTCCTTTGTCCTTCCCCGAGGTTCCGCCTTGCTCTGCCTTAACTGTAATGTTTTTAGGGAAGCAAGAATGAGCAACAAGTTTGCCCAACAAGTAATATAGCAAGACGAATAAATAGTTATAGCATTTGAATCTTCAAAGGTATAACAATAATTGATAGTTCAAGGATACCAAGAAATATCAAGAGTATTCAATAGGTGTCACTATAGACTGAAGGATATCAACAAAATTTCAAGATTTATTCATTTCAAGGTTCAATAAGAATGAACACTGAGCAGTCACTAAGGACTAAGAACTCTTACTAGAATTAGCAGTATTATACTGCAATCCAAGATAAACTAGTACAATAGGTGATCAGCCTAAAGTACCCTACATTATGCATAACATTTAATCATACTTATGTGCGCACGTCGGTTCCCCGATAATATAAAATTTCCTCTTTTTAAGAGGGTTGTTCATCTAAGTAGATTTACAAGAGTCCGCACCAAGTCAATTGGTTTAGATAGCTTTCTTAACACATGATTATAGTCTAGCCGAATTAAAGGCTTAGACCACTTTTATAATGCATTTATAAACGATAAGTCCAATGCTTGTAACAATGTTAAGGCATATAAATGATTTCCGAATAGTAATAGATATTTGCTCGATATAAGTATGGCAACCATTCGGGTTATACATTATACAATGTAAACAATTTAGAAACTTGCATTCAATATAAGAATCAAATGAAGTTAGAGAATTCGCACAAAATCCAAAGTTGTGTGAGTTAAGAGACTTGCCTTTAGCGTTGATTACCACTTATAGCGTAAAATCACCTCAATGAACTATGGTATCCTATTTATGTATGTATAGGTATTCATTAGTCATACACCTTGACATACATATACACTTATCATACATATTTAAACTCATAGATGTATATTTCACATTTGTTCTTACTTTTGAAAATCTTTAGTACTATATGCTCATCTTTTATTTGTATTTGTAAAATATTACTTACTTCACGTATTCTAGCTTAAGTTGCTTCACATTTTAAAGAAACTTTAGGCTAGGTTTGGCACCTTGTTAAAGTTACTCATACATTTCCATTTTACAAGTTAAAAGAGCTCATTATATCAACTACTAACTATAGTATTCATTAAATCATATAATATTGCCAAACAACTTTTTTCTACACATGCTTACATAGTTTATAAAATTTCTAACTAGATGTGTGAACATGTCGATTATCTCTAGAGGCATAAAGCATCCTATCATATTTGTTCAAAAGTTCATAGTACAAGTCATAGAGTTTTCAATTTAACTGGCTTTCAATTTAAGATGTCTTGACTAACAATCTATACATGCAAAGTATGTTGAGTCCACATTTCATATGTATTTATGAGACTAACTAATCTATAAACATATGCTCAAAAGGTTAGATTCAAAAAGGCGTAAGGTTTTATAAACATTATTTTCGTTTATTAATCTTCTCTTTTAAAAAAGGTTATAATTCCAATTCCAAACCTACTAAAGCATCTTGCAACATGCATTGACACATGTTTAAGGATTATGTATGCTCTTTAAGTTAAGTTAGTTTAAGTCCTCTTGTAGAAACAATCAAAAACAAAATTTTAAGTTACCACAAACCCCCCACGGGGCAAACTGTATTTATGCTTCAGGACCCATTGCAAGACTCATCCATCTAAACATCTCCCCAAGGCGGCTGGCTTTATACACAAAAGATGACCCCATCGGCGTAAATGATAATCTTCTTGCCTTAAGAACACATGCTTCCCATGCTTCGAGCTATTATGCAATTTTCAACCCAACAACCATCCAAACAACAATATAATGATGTATAATTGATATAAACTTGCTACAAAACATCCCTAGCATGCTTCTAACAATCCCAAACATACAAAAAAATTAAATTCAAGGACCAATTCAAAGTTTAACACAATTAGCATTTCTATTCACTATGGATTCGTTACTTGACCAATTTACTTCATTTAACTTTCGTTGATTTCGTATTCAACCATATCAACAATGTCTAGCATCAATTTACACATTCTAGCATGCTTCAACCATAAACTTTTCAACTCAGAACAAGTATTGTTGTACTTTTCAAAGAACTTTCCAGAAACTTGAGTTTAGGAACATATAGAGGAATATTACCTTTTGTGGAGTTGAATTGCTACTCTAGCTTCACTTTGCAGATTATATATGCTCCACCCAACCACACTCACAAACACTTGAAGTTTTAACAGAGAATTAGCAAAATGGTTGTGAATGAGAAGGGCTCCATTTATAGGAAAGCTTGTGACCAATTTAAGCTTTACTCAATAAATTAAACCATTGGAATGGAGAAGAAGCTGATGGTTATGAAGGATTTGGTGCAAGAGTACTATGTATACCACTCCCCTCCTCATGATTTGCTAGCTATGTGGTTGGTAATGAGGGACTAGGTCAATGGCCTATTTTATGATGAAGAAATAGAGTGACACTCAATTTGGGACACTATCAATACTCATCATTTGCAAGCCATTACTTAGCGTACTTAGGTTTATTTGCCCATTGTCCAAAAATGTACATACATATACACCCCCCCTCATATAATACACATAGAATTATATAATCCATGTACATTGGATTAATTCAAATAATATTTACCCTAAACTAGGATATAATTTAGTTGGGTACCAATATTACTTATTATTCCAATTCTTCATAGATATTAAAATGATCACTTAATATTAATTATTTATGTAATCAAAGTTATTTTCTCCCATAGGTCTAGAATACACATTTAAATACTCCCACACATATCATGGGGTCACATAAGACTCTTTTTCACCCAACTTAATAAATTACATAAGTTAAGCTTACTTTTATCATATAGTTTTATATAATAATTCCAATGTCACACCTCATCTTATATTGAATGAAAAACCTTATTATATATGATTTCTACTTACATGCTATTATTCATGATAATTAATGAATAACGATTAGTCAATGACATTATTTATTTATTAATAGTACTAATTAATTTAATCAATTTTATCATTAATAAATTAGTATTTTCTCATCTCACCACTTTGCCACACTAGGCATAATTCCACAAGCTTAAACTAAGCTTCTCATCATTTCTGCTACATTGCTTGATTATCACATGCTTAGTCAATTAAATTAATTACCATAACTCATGCCATTACTATATATTTATATTCAAATAAATATGCAAAAAAAATATTTATTCTCAATATTATAATTTAGTAATACATCCTCCCCCCCCCCCTTATAAGAATTCCGTCCTCGGAATTGTATAAGGTTACACAAATAAATGGGGATAATCCCTTTGCATCTTATCTTCTAATTCCCACGTGGCCTCTTTGGTATCATGGTTTCGCCAAACCACCTTTATAGAAGATATAATTTTATTCCTCAACGTTTGTTCTTTTCTATCTAGTATTTGAATAGGAATTTCCTCATACGTTAAGTTTTTCTCAACTTGAATAGGCTCGTAGGAGATCATGTGTCTATAGTCGGGCTTGTATGGATGTAACACCCAAATGTGAAACATGTGAATGTGTTCCAATTCAGGTGGTAATACAACTTTGTATGCCACTTCGCCCACTAGTTTCAATATTTTTAATGGTCCTATGAACCTCAGACTCAATTTCTCTTTCTTTCCGAATCTGATCTTTCTCTTCCAGGGAGACACCTTCAAAAACACAAAACTACCGACTTCAAAGTCTCTTCTGACGATGCAAATCGGCGTACTTCTTTGACGATCTTGAGCTGCTACCAATCTGGCCCTTATTGTTGTTACCACGTCGGTCGTCTGTTGAACTAATTCTGGTCCCAAATTCGTCGTTCTCTGACTTCGTCCCAACACAATGGTTGTAACGACCGAGAAATTCGGATTTTATTGTAAAATAATTTTATTGAATTAAATAATAATAAAATTATATTTTATGTGATATCAATATGGTTGTTATTCTATAACCTAATGATGTTAGAATGTCGTAGTATTTTAGCTACGTGAAGGAATTAAAGTGTTTGAATTTCTAAGATGAAAATAAAAGTTTTCCGAAAATTTTTCCGAAAAACACTATTCATCGATAATTTCTCGGGATTTATTTTTGAATTTCTGAGAAATGCGTAATGATAGAATATCAAGGTAAGACGAATTATGTAATAATAATCTAGTTATGGAAAATGTAATATTTTGCTTGCGGACTTAATTTATGAATATTAAGGAAAACGAAGTATTAGTAAGTAATTAATAATTGTATGATACTTAGGTATTGTACAAGGTAATGAAAATGAGTATAATACGAAGTATTATACAAGTTTGTATGAAGGATGAAATATCGTATATAATAAATTTCTATACGAGTTAGAAGACGAAAATGATACATAGAAAATATGTATATGTATTGAGCAATGATAATGGACTTGGAAGATTGGTTAGAATTTGTACAAGCCCAAGTGAATTAAATGGTGAGGCCCAACTATTGATTAATAATCAAGTTAGTGTTTGTTAATGCAAAGCCCAAAGGTTAAGTTAATTTAAGCCCAAGCTAGAATCAAATGGGTTGATTGACCCATGAGGAAAACCATATTAATACGGTTAATGTGGTGACCAAGTTTATTGTGTAATGACCAAGTGTTAGGAGTAATGACCAAGCAAAGGATAAGATTTGTGATTACCAAGTAATGAATAGTAAGGAGGTGGCTTAAGGAGGTGGGTTGGTATAATGACTAAACTACCCTAGCTTTATAAGTTCTATAAATAAAGGAAGCTTCCTAGCCATATATTACTTGTTCAAACAATCCAATATATTACAAAGTGCTTAAGTGTTAGGGAGAATAAGCCACAATAAGTTACTTTCATTTGTAAGAAGAAGAAGAAGGCTACTTTACAAAGACTTCAAAGAGTAAGACTTCTTCTCCATTTATCTTCTATCTCTACCATGATAGGTTGATAAGAAAAGTATGGATTAAGGAACATGAATGTTAAGAAGTAAGAAGAATGAGTATTCAATGAACTTAAGCCACATAAGTTGGAAATAAGTCATTTGAACTTATAAAAGTTACGAACTTATTATAAGTTAACCTTGAATGTTAGTATGAAAACTAAGAACTTGTATGAATATGTATCATGTATACATGAATGATATTATATGTTAAGAACATATAAGTACGGTGATTAAAAGACCTTAACTTTCATAAGTTATGATCAATGAAGCTAAAAGTAGTTTATACTTTAATAAGTTATAAGTTTATGAAGTATTAAGTCAACATCTAACAAGAAAATAAGTTGTTGTAATAGGTATTGAACAAATCATAAGTAATGAAGATTTGCCAGAAATTACAGGATTGGACGATAATCGTCGAATTCGTGAAATTCTCGGAATAGAAGTCAAATTTTGTGTTTGAATTAGGAAACGTTGGTTTTCGATAGAGATGAGTCATTTTTGGCATTCTAGAGTTGTGGACTCGAAAATGATCGAATTCCGACTTAGAACGAAGAAACAAGCGTTGAACGTTTATGAACGTTTATCTTTTCGTTAAAATTGAACTAATAGGTGATTTTTTTTAGCAAACGAAGTCAAATAAATAAAATTCTTGCATGAATGCAAAGAGTACGTAATTTGTGAACCGTAGGCTTTTGAACGAGCCAATTCGGACTTATAAAGAAGAAGTTATGCGTCCGGAAAGTTCACAAAAATTTAAAAACTGTCCAAACTATCTGGTGCACAAAGCTGGCGCCGCGGCGCCAGCCCTAGGCCATTTTGTCACGCCGCAACGTGAGACTAAAACCGAGCATACTGGAAAGTGGCGACGCATCATACTAATCGAGTAAGGACTCGCACCGCAACAAGCCAAGTCCGGGCGCCCCATCATTGTTAACTCAAGGCCGCAACTTGAGATGTAGGTATATGGTCAAGCGCCATAACGCCACCCTTCTAAAATAAAGATAGTGATGAATGGTTACAAACACAAAGCAAGGAATGTAATTGATTTAAAAGTAAACACACCTTAAGGAACTTGAAGTAACATTGTTAAAACTTTGTTAAACCTTAAGGATAGTGCATAAAGGTTGAGATAACCTATTCAAATATGAATGCAAGTATAATGATAAATCAGAATTGATAGTAAATGAATCTAATACATAATTATATTGAGATGAAGGGTCAGATATAGCCATATACATACTTGATTATATATGACCTAATATGAGGCATTATGTGATCATGTGTTGTAGAAACTTGAAAGACTCGAACACAAAGTAATTATACCATAGCAGACGCTGAAGGCAAGTCTTCTAACCCTTGTCTCAGTTCAATCTGAACAAGTTTTGTAATTCATGTATCCTTACACATGAATTAATGTATGATGAAGTTGAAGCCAATTCTTCGACTAAACTTGATATATTGGTTGGATTATTGATAATCTATCCATCTGTTATTAAATGTTGTTATCTGTTGTCAACTACTTGATATGGTTTTCAAAAGAAGACTGAGTATGTTAAACAAATGTTTTTGTCGTCATACGACAGGCATGTGAGGTTGCCACAAATTAAACGTACATACGTTTAATGAATGTAGTGTTGATCAACATAGAGTATAATAGACTGATCACCTAGAAGTGCTCGTAAGTGATATCGGACTTACGGACTTAATGCCGGGTTGTCCTTTTGAAAGAAAGAATGAAATACTCAAGACCTTGGAACGGGGTTTATGTTTTACTGGATATTATTCATTGTAAAACAGTTTGAAAGAAAGATGAAGTGCTATTTTGAATTATCAATAGTACTTCATAACTATTGTTCAATTATTGAAGATATACGATTCTTATGTGTCAAGCATGTTATTATTGAAATTGTCATACTTGCTAAGCTAGTTATGCTCACTCTTGCTTGAACCATATGAATGCAGCTAAGACTGAACGTCCCGAAGGATCGAATAAGGATAAAGGAAAAGCTAAGGCAGATCGATAAACTGTCTATGTAATAGTATAGTTTTAATGTTGTAATGTAATTGCTATTATGACAACGAACTTTGTAATGGGTTTAGAACTTGGGGAAATGTAAATATTATTTTGATTATATAGAAGAGATATTCGTTCTTTTGAGGCTTTTCAATTGGATGAATGTATGATTGTTAGTACAGTATAGCACCATCTGTCGGGTTGGAAGATACCCAGATTTGGGGGCGCTACAGGTTGGTATCAAAGCCTAGGTTATAAAACTTAAGGGGGAAATTAGAACCTTAAGTTATAACCTTAAGAAAGAATAAAGAAGTAAAAGATGGAAAATAACCCTATAAAAATGAATTATATTATGTTATGTGTTTTTATTATTCTACTGACGTGTACTAATCAAACTATATCGTTTTATTGTAGATGTCAGGAGAAAATGATATGTATAGAGACATAAATGTAGTAAGCGAGGATTCGGTGAATCGAGTAGAAATACTACCAAATCCCATAGCAGTAGAACCAGAAGTGGTGGCAATCGAGTCTGGAGAATAGGACAACTTAGACTGCATGTCTGTGTTTGATGGCATGCTAGAGGAAGAGGTGGACGTGATGTCCTTTGACCAGGTTACAACTATAGAAGAGTTGACTACGGGGGAGTCAATGAAAGAACTATTCATGACAGTATTGGATAGAAACATCCAATATTGTAAAGAGGTTAATGAGTTAAAAGAAGAACTCCAAGCTGTCCGTGAGGACAAGACTAGTATGGAAAGGATGTGGGAAGAGGAGCATGATGATCGAATTTTAGCCAAGGACAAGGTCCATGAGCTGAAATGCGAAGTCTTTGAGCTCAAGCAGGAGCTAAAGACTAAGAAACAGAAGGTAGAGAGGATGTCCTATATACATAGGAGTTCTCATATGAATTTCCAGCAGCAAGTTGCTGGGTATCCGATAGAAGAAGGGCAGATTCGACATACTATCAGTCGGGATGTCATTGCCGGTCTGGCCAAGAAAGACTTTGAGAATGCCATTCGACAGATGTAATCTAGTAATAGCTAGAATAGTTTAGATATGTAAATATTATGTATCTAGTAGTGACGTAAAACCCTTTTTTGTATATCAAGGGTAGTCTTTTGTAAATCCCAATTTTGGAAAGCAATCATGGATGGTAATGTAATCGACTTAAGTCATGCAATGTAACAAATGTAGTGTTATACTATAAGTTATGAATCAATATATGTCTTTTTATGAAACATATTGAGCAATGAGTATGAGTTGTTGTTTCATTACGAATAATAACTAACCAACAAGAAGAAAGTAATAATGATGTGTTGTTTTCTTAACAGAAAAAAATGCCGCCAAGAAGGAGACAACGAAATCAAGATTCTAATGTTAATTAACCGGAGGGAGGTCCGGTTAATCCAATGCAAGAGTTCGTTAATCTTTTAACGGCCGCATTTAATAGATCTGGGGCTAATGTACCCATAAATCCTGGGGTATTACGAGCTACTACTTTTAAGGATTTCAAAAGTGTCGGTCCGCCGGAGTTCAAAGGAACTACGGACCCTATAAAAGCCCAGACTTGGGTGAAAGAGATTGAGAAAGCATTTGTAATAGCAAATGTTGATGAAGGTCAGAAGGTTGCCTTTGCAACCTATATGATGAAGGGTGAGGCCAATTTCTAGTGGGAGGCAAACCAGGCTAGGGTCGGTATAGAAAATCTAACGTGGGTGAGGTTCAAGGAGATTTTCTTCGAGAACTATTTCCCCACAAGCATGCAGGGAAGGATGGAGATGAGGTTTCTTGATTTGAAACAAGGGGATATGACGGTTCCCCAGTATGCTGCCAAGTTTAATGAACTGGCAAGATTTGCTCCACATCAAGTGGACACTGAAGTGAGAAAGGCTAGACGATTCGAGCAGGGCTTGAAACCCTGGCTCTATAGCCGAATTTCTTTGTTCCAAAGTACTTCCTTTGGAACCATATTAGAGAAGGCAATAATTGCCGAAGGTGGAAATGAGGCTATCAGCCAGTACCACAAGGATAAGAAAAACAAGGATAAAGTCGATGGAGGAATAAAGACCGAGGGAGCCAGTGGTAGTGGCGATGGTCAAAAAAGGAAGGGATTTAACTCTGGAAATACCGGAGTAAAGCAAGGGGATCCTAAGAGGAGGATGGAGGCTCAGAAAACCTATGGGAAGACTCATTTAGAGTCTCTGTCTCAAGGAAAAGCAAGATGTTATAATTGTGGGATGGGAAGGGCATATTTTGCCTAACTTGTCCAAATCCAAAGAAAAATCACGGATGTTTTGTATGTGGATCAACCGACCACATAGCAAAGAACCGCCTAAAGAAGGGGATGAGATGGAAATAAGGGCACTAATAGCGGTAAGTTGGCTATTAGTGGTCCACTCAATGGGAGACCAATGGCCCGCACTTTTAATATAACGATTCCAAGATGCGGTGGCAACAGGGGATGTAGTTGCGGTATTATCCCGATCAATAACATAAATGCTTACGTCTATTTGATTTGGGTGCTACTTGTTCGCTTATAGCATGTGATTTTGCTAGACGATTAGAATTACTTTCCAGAAAAGTTGCTTTATACCTTTGATTATTAAGGTAGCTAATGAAGAGATAATTCTGCACCAAGATATTCATAGGAATTGTTACAGTGATATACGGGGTTATAAATTACTGGTAGATTTAATACCGATAAAGTTGGGAGAATTCGATGTAATTCTCGGAATGGATTGGTTGATTAATCATGGAGCAATTATAGATGCCAAAAGAAATGTGTGAGCATTAGGACGTTGAAATAACCTCCTGTAATATTCTACGGTAATAAATCACCAGGACGTTCGTGTTGCCTTACGATGACACAAACTAGAAAACTTTTGAGGAAAGGGTGTGTAGGTTATCTGTTTCATGTTGTTGACACCCAGTGAGTGGGAGCAACCATGGAACAAATCCTATAGTAAACGAATTCATGGATATATTTCCAAGTGAGTTACCGGGTTTACCGCCGGATAGGGAGATCGAATTTGTAATAGACATTGTGCCAGGAGTTGCACCAGTCTCAAGGGCACCGTATCGTATGGTGCCTGTGGAAATGAAAGAGTTAATGGTTCAGTTACAGAAACTATTGGATAGGAAGTACATTCAACCATGTGTTTCCCCGTGGGGGGCACCGGTGTTGTTTGTTAAAAAGAAAGACGGATCGTTAAGGCTTTGTATCGACTACCGGGAGTTGAACAAATTAGCGATAAAGAATAAATACCCATTGCCCAGGATCTATGATCTTTTTGATCAATTGAAAGGGGAAAAATATTTTTCTAAGATAGATTTGCAAATGGGGTATCACCAATTGAAGGTTAGGAAGGAGGACATACCAAAGACATCATTCAGGACTCATTATGGTCATTACGAAGCTCGTAATGTTATTTAGGTCGATTTAATGCACCAAATTTGCATTTATGGATATGATGAACAGTGTTCAAACCATATTTGGACAAGTTCGTTGTCAGTGTTTATTGATGATATTCTAGTCTATTCTAAGATGCCAGAAGATCATGCTGAACACCTAAGATTAGTGTTGGAGACACTAAGGAAGGAGAAGTTATATGCAAAATTTAATAAGTGTGAATTTTGGCTAGAGAAGGTGCAGTTTTTAGGTCATGTCATTGACCAAGAAGGGATTTTAGTGGATCCAGCGAAAGTAGAAGCAGTAATAAACATGGAACAACCGAAAACGCCGTCTTAGGTGCAGAGTTTCCTAGGGTTAGCAGGATACTATCGAAGATTTATCCTAGATTTTTCGAAGATAGCTACTCCGTTGACTAACCTGACAAGGAAGACGGTGAAATACGTATGGACGGATAAATGTGAAGACAGTTTTCAAGAACTGAAGAAAAGATTGAGTGAAATGCCTGTTTTGTCATTACCCGATGACACAGGAAATTTTGTAGTTTATAGCAATGCTTCGCATAGAGGACTTGGTTGCGTGCTCATGCAGCATGGCAAGGTCATTGCTTATGCATCACGACAGTTGAAGGATTATGAGAAAGTTTATCCTACTCATGGTTTGGAACTGGCCGCGGTAGTGTTTGCCTTAAAGATATGGAGACATTATCTTTATGAGGAGAAATGTGAGATATATACTTTTAACCATAAGAGTCTAAAATATATCTTCACACGTATGAGTTGAATATGAGATGAGAAAATGGCCGGAGTTGATAAAGGATTATGATTGTGAAATCCTCAGATCACCCCTCGAAAGCTAATGTAGTTGCAGAGGCGCCTTAAGTAGGAAGGGTTCGGATAAGTTATCTATGTTAACTACCAAAATGAGTTAATAACAGAGATGACTAGGATGGAGATAAAATTTAAGATGCCGAGTGAATTGGGACAGATACTTTTTACGACGGAGATGCAATCTACCATCGTAGAGAGAGTCAAGGAAGTACAACTCAAGACTGATGAATGTAACCTAGTGAAGAAGCGGTTAACCGATAAAGAAGATACTAAGTATAGTCTTGATAATGAGGGATTATTAAGATTTGAAGGAAGAATTTGGGTTCCGAATGAGACGGAGTTAAAGGAGCAAGTGTTGCAAGAAGCTCATAGTTCAAGGTACTCGATACATCCTGGTAGCACTAAGATGTATCAAGACCTTTGACAGAGTTTTTGGTGGCCAAATATGAAGAGAGAAATAGCTGAATACGTGAGTAGATGCTTAACTTGTCAAAAAGTTAAAGCTGAACATCAACGACCAAGTGGCTTGTTACAGTCATTGGAGATTCCAGAATGGAAAGGGGAGCATATCACGATGGACTTCGTGGTGGGACTTCTGACAACGACAAAAGGGTATGATTCAATTTGGGTAATAGTGGACCGGTTGACGAAATCGGCTCTCTTCTTGCCAATTAGGGACAAGTATAACTTAGACCAATTAGCTAAACTTTATGTTAAGGAAATCATTTCCAGACATGGAGTACCTGTATCGATTATGTCAGATCGTGATCCATGATTCACATCGAACTTTTGGAGAAGTTTGCAAGAACAGTTGGGAACACAGTTGAAGTTAAGTACAACGTATCATCCACAAACCGATGGGCAGAGCGAGAGGACAATTCAGACATTAGAAGACATGTTGAGGTCATGCGTCATAGATTTCAAGGGTAGTTGGGATGATCACCTACCACTTGTAGAGTTTGCGTATAACAACAGTTATCATGCAAGCATAGGCATGTCGCCTTATGAAGCTTTGTACGGAAGAAGGTACATAATACCATTGTATTGGGATGAAGTGGGAGAACGCAGGATACTAGGACCAGAATTAGTGTAGCAGACAGCGGATATAATAAAGTTAATTCGGATACGTCTTGTTACAGCTCAGGACAGACAGAAGAAGTATGCAAACTTGCATTGATTAAATCGAGAGTTTGAAGTAGGCTCATATGTGTTTCTAAAGGTATCTCCCTGGAAAGGAAATATACGCTTTGGAAAGAAAGGAAAGTTAAGTCCAAGGTTTATAGGACCTTTTGAAGTATTAAAACGGGTGGGAG